>CM076584.1:677339001-677939001 GCA_034641835.2 Pinus albicaulis | reverse complement strand
ACCCCATTTCCAATTGTGAAAATATGAAGATGAATCTCGGCCACATCAACTAATGGCTACTCAGGATACAGATCAGTTGACGAAGACACTGTTGATGCTTATAATTTGACATAGTTACATCATCTATATAATAGTGCTACCATGGATAGGAGTCCTAATCATTCTGAAAATTTTGCATGAGGACATGCATTGGCTTCAGTTGCAGGGAGATGTTGGGTGTAGTATTTAAGGATATTTCAGGCACCTCTTTCCCTATTTTGGTCATTTCCTTTCATTAAACCTATGAATTCCTTGACATAATTCCACTCTCCCTGGTTATAAAAGAAATATTTTCTCTGACATATTATTATGTCATTTTTTGTTAAATATTGAATGAAACAATGTTTTTTTGGAATGAAAAATCAGGGTACTTGTGGAAGAGATCTTTTGGATATTTTTCTTTCAGGTGTTGCTATAATTACCAAGGACCATGGGGTAAAACAATTGCTGCTTTCACTTGTTGTTACATCCTGAAGTTTGTTGTTACACTCTGAAGTTGTTGTTACACCATGAATAAGTTGCTACACCAAAAACTTCCAAATACCATGACCGCTTTTCTAAAAGATAGTTGTTGAAGATCATGAGAAGTAACTCCATGAAGATGGTTGAGGAAAGATATCAGTAGTGAATATTGCAAAGATGGTGTAACTATAACAAGTCTTTTATTTAAAAATTGTTTGTAACAACTTCTATTTTGTTTTAATTCGATCAACATGAGAATCATGATATTCTCATGACTAATTCACTCCCTAATTTTGGGACTTGTAAAATACATTATAAAAAGGCTCAATCTCATAAGGCGGGGATGAAAACACAGGAACAATATCGAAGTTTTGATCTTGTACCTTTCAGTTAATTTAATATAGTGCACATCTGGTGATGTTTTTATAGATTTCATGTTGAATATTTAACTAGTTTTCATTCCATCCCCGCATCCTACTAGGGAGGAAGGGCCCTCCTATTTAGTAGGGATCACAGTAAGAGTATATTAATTTCTTTATATATATTGGTGTGGATTTCATATCGTCGTTGCATTTATATTGGTGTGGATAAAGTGGGAAGTAAAGAAATTCGAGAAGGAGAAGGAAGAAAATATTTAATAACTACAACAAGAGGTTGGGGAGTTGAAAATAGAAAAAGGTAAGATGTACAGACTTGCCTTAAACCTTTTAGGGTGTAGGGCTCCTTCTGCATCTTATCCAATCTTCTTGTGGGAAATGTTAGTCATCAATATTTTTTTCCTGTTTTGATGACTAGATTCCTTGGCTGAGTTTTCTAGAAACCAATCTCAAGCAGTCAATTTGTCATCTAGAAAGCACCTCAATTTTTTTTTGTCTTCCTACCTCCTAAATTTCATACTGTAATGAAAGTGGTCTTCAGTTTAGAGTCCTGGTTTAAAACAACAAACCTCCCCTATCTATAGATTTCATAAGCCTAATACCCTTGCTTTCAAAATCCCCTATTTCCACATGGCTCCCTGTCAAACATTGGAAAAAGTTGTCTACCCATTTCTCACTATTTATCTTGTCAAGTGATGAGCTGAATATTCCTAAGAAACTCTTCAGAAACTATGACAAAGTCTGTAGGTATAGGTGGCGGTGTTTAGGGAAAATTCCTTGACAAAACTGTCCTAAACCAAAAACCCTGTTTTCAACACCAGCCAGCCATCATTTTCTTCCCATCCTGCAAAACAAAACCCTGGTTTATCCCTAGGTCATACACCACTAAAATGGTTACTTTTTTCTTTTCATAAAAGATCAGAAATGTTAAATTCGGGAAAAAACCAAAATTCCAAAGTTTCCAAGACTGAAGAAAAGTGTTTATTTCAAGCGTGATTTCATGATACATCAAGAAATCTCTCCAAAGATCAAAGACATCTATCAGTGCATCTCTGCAGAGGTGTAGTGAGTGATGACAGTAAGCAAAGTGTGAGCAAAATAATACTTCAGGAAAAGTTTTCATGTTGTGGCAGTTTACTTTTGGAAATCAGAGAAAGTGTGGAATGTGAAGAAAGAAGACCTACATGATTCAAACTTAAAAACACCAAAAGGTCAAAGGTCTTCCATTATGGAAAATGAATACACAGGTTGGGTAATGTCTACCTCCAACACTCCATGATAATTCAAGATGGCATTTTTGCATTAGTTCTCAAACATGTGAGCAAGCCCTACAAATCAGTCTTATACAATCAAAAGTAATAGTCTTTTGGAAAAAAAGAGCCTCTAGCAAATAGACATCCAAAAGAAGGTATAAGAGGAACAGTTGCCTTTTATATCTTAATTTAAACCTAGGCTCTAAAAACATTCAAGGACAATCTGTTGCGCCAAATAAAGCTACAGTTAATGAAAAAAGGAGTTGTTTCAATGATGGACACAATGAGCATTTATCATTTACAAATTGCATTACTTACCCTCGGGTTTCACAGTGATTTTGTGAAAAAATACATATATCATAAGCAAGGTTTCATGAATGAAAATAAAAGTTTTTTTAAAAGCCTCAATCATTGATAAGTGGAAAGGCTCATATTTTGCTTCCAATGCTCTCTTTCAATAAACAGAGAGAGGATACAGTATTTGATAAAAGAAATTTTTTTACAGTGCCTCCTTCAATCATGAGCAGATGGAAAAAAACACACATTGGAAAGCCTCTTTCATAACAAGCAGAGAGATCACAGTGGTTTTGAAAGACCTTAGTAGTGGTGTTTGTATAGCTCCTTTCAAATGATAAATCCAGGGCTAAAGTTTTGATGAAGAGACCTCATTTGATTTTTAAATTGAGATAGACTAAGCTCTGTCTGAAGGAACTTCTGCAACTGATAAGAAAGGGAAATTACACAGGTGGTTTGTTTCAAAAGAGATCTTTCATTTTCAAAACAAAGACATGCCCTTGATTTTATAAGAAGTTGAAGACTGAAGTATAAATAGAGCACCCAAATAGTTAGTTTAGAATGACCTCCTTCACAAATAAGCAGAGGGTCAAAACACAGCCAAAATGCCTCCTCTGAAAGATGAGCAGAGGTCAAGTCACCAACTGTTAACATTCTATTCAAAAGGATTTTAGTAATATCAGAGACAATGTGTTTAATTTGTTTATTTAATGATAAGCAAAGGCTAAAAGCAATTTTTGTGACATGTTCCCTTAAATGGCTAATCAAAGGGCATACACATCTTTTCTTGCATTTCATCCTTGGTGCTGAAGATACTCAGGACACAAGTTTTACGTTTCAAGAAGGTTTTCAATCCTCAAATGATATAACAGGGATGAAGGATAAGTTTTTTGCAGGACAAGTAGAGAGCTTAAGAAGTTTTTTTGACAAGATACCTCCTCCAAAAAGATGAAAAAATGGAAAACACAACACTTGTTTCAAAGAAACTATCATAAAATACACATAGTGATGTTTGTTTTATATCTCTCAGTAAGAAGTATAATCATGGCACAAAGTTCAATCTTTCGAAGAAGACACCTTTCAAAAAAGATAAAGCAGTTGGTAAAAAAGAAAGCCCTCAACAAAATGTAGAAAGCCACTTTTCATTACAAACAAAAAGGCAAAATGTGGAGTGTTTGATCATCAAGAAAGGAGGGAAAACGACCATTCAAAGCATTCCAAAATAGCTATAAAGTCCTCAAGGAATGTTATTTTATGCCATTTTGTAAACTGGCGAAGGAGAGAACCATTTCTTGAACCCTGAGATATTTTTGTGCAAAGTTTTCAAGGCACGACACACCTGTGCAGTGGCGCAATGCACCTGTAGCGCCCCTCCGAAGAGAAATAAAAAGGGTGTGACGCACCAGTTCCTCTCTTGGCATGCAAAAGGTGCCCAGGCACCCAATGAATTGTGCCTAGGAGTGCCAAAATTCAGATGAGTGCACAGAAACTAGTTTTTAAGCTGCAGAGGAGATTTTTAAAAGGTATTCACCATTTCTTTCACCTCATTTTCTAGTCTTAAGATATTTCTTTTAAAGAGCTAATTTAAGGAGGGGAGGAAACAATGTTTTTTGAGGAAGGCTTGTTTCACTTAAGAATAACCTATTGATTAAGTAGTAAGGAAAAGGATATGTTAGCCCCCCTATGAAATTTTTGACAAGAAAATAGGGGGCTAAATTGTTTTTGAGTCTTCAAGGAATGCATTTCCTCTGAAAACACAGTCTCCTTGAAGCCTCTTTGTGTCTTTTATCCTTTGATCAAATCCCCTCTGCTGGTTCCCCTTTTAAAGCCTCTCTGTTTATGTGAAGAAATGCCCAAAGGCCTCCTCTCCCCTTTATTTTTCCCTCATTTAACCTCTTTTTATTCCCCCCTTTTCTCCCCTTCTATTTCCCCATTTACCCCCCAAATCCTCCCAAAATCCCATTTAATTTCTTCCCCTACCCTTTGTTTAGATTTCTTCCCCCTTTTCCCCTCTATCGTTCCCCTCCTTCACCTTAAAAATCCATTAAAAGGGGCTAAAACCCACTTTCCGACCTTATTCTAAGGCCTAGCCCCTTCCCCTTAACCACTTCCCCACATATGACCCCGTGCTGGGACCAAGCGCTTAAGTCCCAAGCGCTAATCGCAATCGGAAGATCGGTGGGAGGCAAAATCCTGTGTAATGTTGAAAATCCCCGACGCGATTTGTTTATAACGTCAAGTCCCGCAGGGCATTCCTCACCGTTGATTTTCCGCGGAGATCTAACGGCTGGGCACTAATCGCAGCCCCCCGCTCAATCGCAATCGCAACGCTCATGCTGTCACCCCCGATTGATCAAAGCCTTCTGTTCCTTCCTCCGATTTCGATTCCCCGATTGCATCTCCGCCGTAGTTCACTGTCCATGGTCCAGAAACGGTCCTCCGCGGTGAGATCCCCTCCGTCGCGTTCTCCACGCATGATTCTTCACGCGGATACGACGACCAACGCTCAATCGCATGCCTTTTTTACCTCTGTGCTGCGATTGCGATCTCCCAACAATGCGACCGTCCCCTATTCCTAGTAGATCATGAGAGAGCGGCGCTTAATCGCTCCTCCATTTCCAATCGCAATCGGAAGTTTGTCGTGTGCTGCCCCGATTGAGATCTCCCGATTACATCGCAGCCGCCCATTCCCTTCCAAATCCGACGGTTGACGTTTAATCGCAACAGCGCTCTGATCACAATCGCAGGTCCTTCTTCCAATGCTCTGATTAAATCTCCTCCGTCCATTCTCCCGCGATCCGACGGTCATCGCTCAATCGCCACTCCCCCCCCCCCCCGATCACTGATTGCAGGTTCGTCTCTCTGTCTTCTGATTTCATCTCCGTCGTCCGTTCCTCCTCCAGATCGATGGCCAGCGCTCAATCGCTTCATTCCTTCCGATCGCAATCGCAACCCCTTCCTACGAGTCCTCCCGATTTGATCTCGTCCATTCATTGTTTGCGATCCGGGACTATCGCTCTCCACTTAGATCAGGGTCAAATCCTTGCAGCAGTGTCTCCCCCTTTGTGCCCCCTCACGATTGTGATTGTTAGATTACATCTCCACCAAGTCCATTCCTCCCGGATCTAATGGTTCGAATCTAATCGCCCCCGCCACGGTCGGCCCCACATACAATGCTCCGCTCCATTATTTTGTGCCCCTTTTCTTTGTAATTCGCCCAGGTAAAAGCCTTTGGCCTTTACACTGTGATTCTTCCTCCGCTACTCCGCCACCATTCCTCCGCCTCCACAGCATTTCTCCACCGCGGCCCGGTTTGCAACAAGTTTACTCTACGGTGCAGATGGTACAGAGAGGCCAATTCAGCGGCCAAACGAGACAACAGAGGCGGGTTAGAAGGGATTTAAGCCTGTAATTGAAGATTAATGATTATGATCCCGCATTCAAAGGATTCAAGCACTGTTTGAAGATTAAGAGCGCACCAGCAACGCCATAACTGCGCCACCTAACAGCATGACCTTTTCCTCCAGAGGTACACCTTCCTACAGCGCCTCCATATCTCCTCGAGCCCTGAAAATATTAATTGCGCTGTCCAAAATCCATTTAGGACAGTCAGGCAGTAGTTATGAGGTATGGAGAGCCTCACAGATATTTCACCCAGTTCATTCATTTAGAAGGCTAGGATGGAGCTCCAAGCACTAGAAAGGACTCCAAAGAAAAATCCGAGGTCAATTTCCAGCCTGATAGAGATCTTCGAACCAGATTACAGAGTACCCACAGCGCTGAAAATTGCCATTAAGCAGCATGGGTGTGAACACTTCCGCCCTGATGTCTTAATGAGTCGCATTTATTTGTTTATCTACTTCTGTGTCTTCCTCTTCTCCTATAAAAATCCCTGAGAACGAATTGTAAAGGTTGTTGTTGCCTTGCTCGGCAGCTGCTGTTAGAGGGATTCAGTTTGATTGTTAGAACAGTCTTGGGAGGGAGTAGTAGAGTAGTTGTATGTAATAGGCTGGGAGGAGAAGCATGGACTATAAAAACCATTGAGCTGATTGTACATGACTGGTTTTGCATCTATTAATCAAAGCACATTTCACAGGATCCTGGTCTATTGCTATTGGTGATGTTCTTCTTTACTCTGTTTATTACATTTCCATACTGTTTCATGTTCTGCTGGTAGGCATCAGAATAATGGTATAGGATTCACCCTTGTTAGGTGCCCTATGTTGTCTGCTCTCCCTACCTTTATGTTTTCTGCTCTATCTTTTTGTCTAAGTAGATTACGGTTTTAACCGATTACGGATGTTATTTCTGTGGGTGTGTATGAACTTGGGGTTTGCCACTTGGATGCTTCTTGGTCAAATCTATCTATTGTTTTTTCCCTTGGAGTTGCTAAAGCGAGTGGAGCTAAATGACCTGCAGTCGTTATAAGCAGCCCCATTGTCTCTTTGAGAGATGCCTTTGAGTATGTCCAAGTAGGTCTGGAGTTAAATGACCTCTGACCTGATCTATAGACAGAAATCAGGCTATTCTCCTTCTTTCACTTTCCTTCCTTAATGTTCCACCCCACTCTCTAATCTAAAGATCCTTTAGTATTAGATGACTTGCCCTTTGGGAGCCTTGGCTAGCTGTTGCAAGTAATTTCCTTTTATGACTCCATATCCCAATGGATGGCACTGTCTTGGCCCATCCTCTTTGCTGAAACAGCCTGCTGTTTTGTTCCTTTCTTTCCATTGCTTTCCCAGTCCATGATCTCCTAACCAACCCAGCAACCCTTCAACCAAATCATTTTTAAAACCCCACTCTGTGCTTCATAACTAGCCTAACATCTCATTCTGAGCTTCAAAGACATATCATTCTTTGATATATTTGGAGAGATCCCTCTCCAGGTCTAGGAGGGCTAGATCCTAGGGCCCCAAAGTGGTTCTGATGTTGTCTCATCTTTTGGTCTTGCCAATCTGGCCAAAACATGGGAACCCCAACATAATGTAGACTCCAGGGGAAGGAACTACTTTGTCTCTAGATTGGCTTTTCATTGCGATGGTGTTTTCCATCCGGCTCAAACGATCATCAATTCCCACAGCAGCACTCCACACTCCCTATGATCCAAAGACCTGATGACTCCACTGGTGAAGAACACTGAACTGGTTGAGAAGAGACAGTAGCCTTCTTTGCAAAAAGCGTGAATCCAAGCATGGACAGGGATGCAAAGTATAATGCTTTGTATAATAAAGTATGCAGAATAACATAAGTTCTTGGTGAGATGCTGGAGACGTACATGGCTAATATGAATGCATATGATGATTATTTAGAGCAGCCCATGTCATCTTCAGAACAAGAACAAACTCAAGATCTAGAAGATGAGCGGGACCTATATGATGCTCAAGAATCTGTAGAAGATGAAGAGGAAAATGATCAGGAGCTGCCTGATTGTTCACCCATGTCTTGTGTCACGCTGACCAGAGAATATCAGGACCTATTAGCAAAGGCTGATAGGGATAGCTGCCTTGAGGAAACATGAGTTTACATAGACGAGGCAGAACCTGATGTGGAAGAAGAGGCTCAAAGAAACATCCAGCCTCCAAATCAGCCTACACAAGAGGAAGAGGACTGCTGTTCTTCTGTCCCTGATGAAAGGGAAACCCCTCTTTTGACAGAAGAAGAGATTGACCGGATATTAAACCAGCAGTCCACCCCAGACATCTTCTATAGAACACACGCTACTGCTCAGTCATTATTTGAGTTTGATGATTCAGATTCAGAAGACTCCTCTGTGGATCAGGACGAAGAAAGACCTGCCGTGCGCCCAGAATGGTTGGCTTGGTCAAGTCCACCTATTTATGACACTGATGGAGAAAGTTACGACAGCATAATGGCATATGAAGATTTTTTGAATCTTCATTCTGCTCTACCACAGATCATCAGTGAGACTGGTAGCCAGGAGCCTTTCCTTTTAGAAGATGAGGAGAAAATCAAAGAAGAGATTCTTGAGCACGATGAAAGCAAGGAGTTTCCTCTTGAAAAGGAGGAAGTAATGGAACAAGCCCCTGCTCAAGAATACTTGGACCTTTTCACGGAGCCCTGCACCTCAGAGTAGAACATATCGGAGCTCCGAGAGGAATCAACCCCAATATACGATGAGTCCTCCAGTTCAGAAGATGAGGGAGATTCTCTCTCTCAGGAGAGTCTTCTCCTTGATCCAGTGGAAGAAGAAGAGATCCTGGTCAAAGCCAGCCTGCCAGATACTCCTAGCCAGGTATCTTCTCATGATCCTTATGCACATTTCCTGCATACATTTGAAGAAGGATCAAAGGTCTT
The DNA here is from genome assembly GCA_034641835.2 of Pinus albicaulis. NCBI lineage: Eukaryota > Viridiplantae > Streptophyta > Pinopsida > Pinales > Pinaceae > Pinus > Pinus albicaulis. Next base: position 677,930,261 of record CM076584.1, on the reverse strand, counting down.
GCTCAGCAGCGTGTTACAGACAGAAAGAAATTTTTTCAAGGCTGCTGTTGTAGAACAAACAGAGTGGGAGCTGCCCTGCTTATCCAGCATGCTCAAGGAGTTGAGCAAGAAGGACCAGCCATGGAATCACTTGAAGGACTGGTTACATTGGAAGACCATGTTTGTAAGCTAGATTGTAAATATGTCAATAGAGTAGGATAGGTAGGAAAAGCTCAATAAACCTCAGTCTATGAGAATGTAGTTAGTTATTTCATTTTCTGTCCTAGAATATAGAGAAGAAATCTGCTAGATAGTTTAATCCTAGCAGGTAGTAGTGTAGGTAGAGAAGCATATGAGACCAACAGTCTAATCTGGTCTCATGGAGTAATAAGGGTAGAGGTAGAATAGGTTTATTTTTCCTGTTTGTAAAAATTAATGATGTAAAAGGGTCTGCAAGTCCAAATGCACCCAAGAAAAAATGTTAGGACTATAGTAAGGGTAGGTAGTTGTATGGGAAGTGTTTCTGCTGATATGTTGTCTTCATAGCTTGTGGCAACTGATCAAAGAAAGAAATGGATGGTTCAAGCAGCAGGCATACGCTACACGAGAGATCATCTTCTGGTTTCTTGGCTCTTCGAAGAAGCCATCCCCATGTCTGGAGCCTTTAGCCCCCACCTTGAAATTTTTGACGACGAAGATCGTTCAATCGGATCATTGGATTCCAAAGTGCATTTCCTCTGAAAACACAGTCTCCTTGAAGCCTCTTTGTGTCTTTTATCCTTTGATCAAATCCCCTCTGCTGGTTCCCCTTTTAAAGCCTCTCTGTTATGTGAAGAAATTCCCAAAGGCCTCCTCTCCCCTTTATTTTTCCCTCATTTAATCTCTTTTTATTCCCCCCTTTTCTCCCCTTCTATTTCCCCATTTACCCCCCAAATCCTCCCAAAATCCCATGTAATTTCTTCCCCTACCCTTTGTTTAGCTTTCTTCCCCCTTTTCCCCTCTATCGTTCCCCTCCTTCACCTTAAAAATCCATTAAAAGGGGCTAAAACCCACTTTCCGACCTTATTCTAAGGCCTAGCCCCTTCCCCTTAACCACTTCCCCACATATGACCCCGCGCTGGGACCAAGCACTTAAGTCCCAAGCTCTAATCGCAATCGGAAGATCGGCGGGAGGCGAAATCCTGTGTAATGTTGAAAATCCCCGACGCGATTTGTTTATAACGTCAAGTCCCGTAGGGCGTTCCGCACCGTTGATTTTTCGCGGAGATCTAACGGCTGGGCGCTAATCGCATCCCCCCGCTCAATCGCAATTGCAACGCTCATGCTGTCACCCCCGATTGATCGCAAGCCTTCTGATCCTTCCTCTGATTGCGATTCCCTGATTGCATCTCCGTCGTTCACCCAACCCGCGATCCGATGGTCCTTTGCCAATCGCAGATCCCCTCCGATCGCGTTCTCCACCGTTGATTCTTCTCGCAGATCAACGGCCAACGCTCAATCGCATGCCTTCTTCTCTGTGCTCCGATTGCGATCTCCCGACTTAATCCTGACCGTCCATTCTTCCCGCAGATCAACGGTCAGCGCTTAATCTCTCCTCCATTTCCAATCGTAATCAGAATTTTGTCGTGTGCCGCCCCGATTGAGATCTCCCGATTACATCGCAGCCACCCATTCCCTTCCAAATCCGACGGTTGGCGTTTAATCGCAACAGCGCTCTGATCGCAATCGCAAGTCCTTCTTCCAATGCTCCGATTAAATCTCCGCCGTCCATTCCCCCGCGATCCGACGGTCATCGGTCAATTGCAACTCCCCCCCCTGATTGCTGATCGCAAGTTCTCCTCTCTGTCTTCTGATTTCATCTCCGCCATCCGTTCCTCCTCTAGATCGACGGCCAGCGCTCAATCGCTTCATTCCTTCCGATCGCAATCACAACCCCTTCCCTCTGTCCTCCGATTTGATCTCGTCCGTTCGTTTGTTTCACGATCCAACGACTATCGCTCTCCTTTCCCGATCGCAATCGAAATTTTGTGAGTGTCTCCCCTTTGTGCCCCTCCGATTGCGATTTTTCCGATTACATCTCCACCGTCCGTTTCCTCCTAGATCTAATGGTTCAGATCTAATCACCCCCCCGCCACAGTCGGCCCCACATCTAATGCTCCGCTCCATTGTTTTGTGCCCCTTTTCTTTGTAATTCGCCCAGGTAAAAGCCTTTGGCCTTTACACTGTGATTCTTCCTCCGCTACTCCGCCACCATTCCTCCGCCTCCACAGCATTTCTCCACCACGGCCCGGTTTGCAACAGGTTTACTCTACTGTGCAGATAGTACAGAGAGGCCAATTCAGTGGCCAAACGAGACAACAGAGGCGGGTTAGAAGGGATTTAAGCCTGTAATTGAATATTAATGATTATGATCCCGCATTCAAAGGATTCAAGCATTGTTTGAAGATTAAGAGCGCACCAGCAACGCCATACAATCGTGCTACCCAACAAAGATGTCCTTCTCCGTAGTACACCTTCCTACAGCCGCCTCCATATCTCTCCTCGAGCCCTCGAAAAGATTAATTGCGCCGTCCGAACCATTTAAGACAAGCCAGCAAAGAAGCAGGGAGGTATGGGAGAGCCTCGGCAGTATCTTTTCACCCAGCTCATTTATTCGGTAAGGCTAGCAGCGTAGCCCAAGTACCGTAAAGGATCCCAAAGAAACATCCGAGGTCAATTCGGCCGCAGCCTCCAAAATCGCCTGCTAGCGTAGCACGCCGCAGCCATTGCGCATGGGCGTGAACACTTCCACCGATTCTGTCTTAATGAGATCAATTCAATGTTCATCTACCTCTGTTTTCTCTCCTCTCCTATAAAAGATCCCCAAGAACATAATGTAAAGGTTGTTGTTGCCTTGCTGGGCATCTGCTATTAGAGGGATTCAGTTTGACTGTTAGAACAGTCGTGGGAGGGAATAGCAGAGTAGTTTGTATGTAATAGGCTGGGAGGAGAAGTTTGGACTGTAACAGCCATTGAGCTTATTGTACATGACTGGTTTTGCATCAATTAATCAAAGCACATTTCACAGGATCCTGGTCTATTACTATAGGTGATGTTTTATTACTCTGTTTATTACATTTCCATATTGTTTCATGTTCTTCTGGTAGGCATCAGAATAATGGTATAGGATTCACCCTTGTTAGGTGCCCTATGTTGTCTGCTCTCCCTACCTTTATGTTTTCCACCCTATGTGCTGTCTAAGAGCGGGTTCACGGGTTTAACCAGTGCAGCGGATGTTATTGCCTGCTGGCTGATGTATGAACTTGGGGGTTTGCTTCTTAGATGTTTCTTTGTAATCTTATCTCTGTTTTTCCCTTGGAGTTGCTAAAGCAGATCTGGAGTTAAATGACCTCTGGTCTGATCTATAAGCTGCCCCTTTATCTCTTTGAGAGCTGCCTTTGAGTATGTCCAAGAAGGTCTGGAGTTAAATGACCTCTGACCTGATATATAGACAGAAAATAGGTTTCTTTCCTTCTTTCATTTTCAATCCTTAATGTTCCATTCCATCATCTATCTAAAAACATCCTTTAGTGTAGATGACTTTCCCTCTAAAAGCCTTGGCTAGTTGTTGCAATTAATTCTCCTTTCATGACTCCATAACCCAATGGATGGCACTCTCTTGGCTCATCTCTTCGATGAAGCATCCCTGCCCATGTTTCCTTTCTCCCCATTTCTTTCCCAATCCGTGATCCCCTAACCAACCCAGCAACCCTTCAACCAAATCATTTTAAAACCCCCCTTCCGTGCTTCATAACTAGCCTAACATCTCATTCTGAGCTTTAAAGATATATCATTCTTTGCTCTATTTGGAGAGATCCCTCTCCGGGTCCAGGAGGGCTAGATCCTAGGGCCCCAAAGTGGTTCTGATGTTGTCTCATCTTTTGGTCTTGCCAATCTGGCCAAAACATGGGAACCCCAACAGGATAGTTAGGAGAAAGAAAACCTATTTTCACTTCAAAAAACTGTTGCTGAGGGTATAAAGAAGAAAGTGGCAAAAGCAAGCAAGGTGATGATGAAGGGCAAAGTAGTCCTCCAAGAGACAACAAACATGATGAAGGTGACATCCATGAGACCAAAAGTGACACTAAAAGTAATCAAGACAACTCACAGGCCTATAAGCAAAGCAATGTTAGCAAACATAATGATGAAGAAGTTGGCAATATGCAAGAGGAAAATGAAGACAATCAAGATAGAAGTAGCTCACATAAAGGACATAAAAGTAGTAAGAATGGTGAGAGCAGCACACTTAAAAGTGGAAATTAACAGAGCAATGAAGACAACCCTCACTCAATTGAGGGAAGCAGTGAACAAGGCAGCCCAAATGAAAGAGACAAAAACAGTGAGCCAAATAATGACAGCCCTAAAGGAGATAGTGCAAACAGTGAGCATGAAAAAAGTCCTAAAAAACATGTGCTAGCTGCCTCTCCTAGGCAAGCGACCATGACTCTTTCTCCAAAGGTGGAAAAGCCTAAAATCATTAAATCTACAAAGAAGAAGACCATTCAAGCTGTGACTACTAATGTCACTAGAGTGCTCCGGAGTAGAGGCAAGTTGCCTAAGCAAGCTATTGCTAAATTTCCAAAAAGGACAAGAGGAAAGAAGCCTATCCAAAACAAGGACAAGGAAAAAGTTGAGTAGCAGGAGAGAAGCTATGAACAGGAAAGAGAATTTGACATAATCCAAGTAGAAAGTGATGTTGAGGATGATCAAATCAAAATTCTCAAGTCCCTTTTACAAAATAGAGAAGGTCAAGTTAAGGACTTAGAAACTAACCTAGAAAGGTCAAAGGACCTCATTCACTTTCTACAAATGAAAAATAGACAAATGAGAGGGAAAATGGCCATCTATGAGGCCTAGGCACTCAAATATCAAAGAGAGGCACACAAAGCACAGGTGAAGCTTGATGAGTACATGGGTGAATTTGTTGATGATGAATAAGAGGAAGGACCAGTAAGGAAAAGGCCTAGGACCATGGGTTTTAGGAAAGAATTGGAGAAGCAAAGGGAGGAATAATTAGCCCTTGCTCAGCAGTATCCTCTTACACACCTACTTGCCCAAGAGATAGAAAATGATAAAGAGTCTTCGCTTGAAAGAGAAAATAAAAATTTGGAAACCAAATTGGACAAGGCCAACAAATATTTGGACTTGCAAAGGAGAATGATAGGGAATTACAAGAAATTGAATCAATTTTCCCGGAAGAAACTAAGAATTGCCCAAGCCAAGCTCAAAACTGCACAAAAGAGGTGCCCGGTGGAAAAAAGAGGAAAAATCCAATCTCAGCTTGGAATCTTGGCTCAATCTTCCATGCATGTTTCTAGAAACCCTTAAGGGGTTCACTCAACAAAATTGGGCAATTTTGGACATAATCTTGTTTTTTGTGATTTTTGGGCCTAATTGCATAAATTCATGGGCGCTGCAATTTTTTCTTGGAGCATAATCAGTTGATGGAATTCAAATTTTTGGATGCATTAAATTTTAGGGAGTATACTCAGAAATGTTCAGAACAAATGAAGTTGTTTTGGTCCCTCAAAAAGGCCAAAAACAATCATTTTTCAACATTATGCCCCTTATATCAGCAAGTGCTACACTCCTAGTTTTTTTCACTCTTTATACTTTTTGACAGACTTCCTAGCATCAGTTTGGAAAAAATAAAGTATTTTTGGAAATTAGACATCTTGGGCTTTCCAAGAGCCATCACGGGCCTCATTTTGACATCGGGAAGTCCTTCAAAACTCCTCTGCAATACAAACGTTTTTTTGTTGCTATGCTCCTGTAGGATTTTGCTGAAAAACATTTTTCTGAGTATGACTGGCCAAATGTGTGTTAGGAAAGTTTATTTCATGTGTCAAGCCTAAAAAGTGATTCATTTTTTCTATTTTGGTCTGAAAAGATATTTTTAGAGGATATTTTGTGCCTTGGACCTTGTAAGGCCTCAAGGACAGTTTTAGATATTTGTTTTTGGCCAATGGCCTTCTAGTTGCTCTAGGTGGGTTTCCTCCTCTTTGGCCTATATAATCCAAGAGGATTCATTATAACCAGCAGGGAGAACTTGAGTTATAAAGAGCAATACATAGCACTATGAACATTGAAGAAATACTTGTTTTATGAAGTGGATGATCTCTTGCTTGGCTTGATAGTGGAGGAGCATTGTGTGTAAGATTCCATGGCTTGGTGAATGGTATTGTGTTTCTTATTTTTTATGTTTTCTTAGTTTCTCATACATGTTTTCATGCTTCTTGCTTGGTGTAGTTCAGTAAATAATAAGCTTGAGATATGCCCATTGAGGCACCTCAAATTTCCTGATTCTTTGCAGCTTAAATGTTTTCATCTTTCTTGGTCAAGTCAAAGAATTCTTAATTGCTCTTTGGTTCACTAAGAACTTGTTACTTGTTTCATTAATGGTTATTATCTATGCTGTCTATTATGATTCATGGTATGCCCTGCTTACTCATAGCTAATCAAAACTCCATTTTCGAAATCTCTCTCTGAATTATTGGTTGTTTTAGTTAAGTCAAAGAGGTTTTGTTTCAATCTTTCACTTTGTCTATGCTTTGCAGTCTTATTTCAAAGTTCCTGATAGCTCAAGATATGATGTTTAGGAGTTCCATATTTATAGATTGAGTTGCTTTTTAATCTTATTTGTTTTCCCAAAATTCTAAAGGTGATTTTCCCAAAGTTAGAGGGTCTTATACTTCTATGTATGACTAGATTGTTTACTTTCTGCATCTATCATTTTGAGTTTCGTTCATAGAGATTAATGGTTAGCCCTAAATCATAAATTTTTTCTATTTAACTATTTATGTTTAAAATATCTTTGTCTTTCACAAACTTAATGTTCACCTCATTTAATTTTCACCCAAAGAATCCATTTATCTCGACCAAATCGGCCTTGCAGTAATACCTTGTCCATCATTGAGACAGTCTTGACCTTATTTGACCCCATAGCCCAACTGATTTGACGAACTCCATATCTATTTTTCCTTTTAATAATTTCCCCTTAAAAAACTCAAAACAAACCAAAACATACTTAACAACTAACCTAAAATCAAATATACAAAAGCAAACAGGTTTAAATCCTTTCATAATAGAGAGAGCCCTCTCTTAGTCCAGGAAGGCTAGGTCCTAGGGCTACAAAGCTTGGTCTGATGTTACCCTGTCATTTGGTTTGCCAATCTGCCAAATTACAAGACACTAACATAATTACGATCATGGTGGGACTTTTCTGAGTACATAGTTCCTTAAATACATCTCACAAACTCAGTAAAACTCCAACAAACTCAGTGAATCAGCCACCTTATCGCCACCCTAACATAATGGCAATCACGGTGGGAATTTTCTGAGTTCATGAAAATCTGAATATCTTTCAAGAATCACGGAAAAACCCTGTCAAATTGAGCATGCTATCCTATTGATCCATCCCATCGCTCTCTAACATAATTGCGATCACGATGGGACTCTAAGTTAGTGACAATATAAGTATACCTTAGGACTTCAGAATCCCTCAATTAAAGAATATCCAGTGATTTTCAGCCACCTCATTGCCACACTAACATAATGGCGATCACGGTGGGAATTTGAGTCAAAACATCCTAGGTATCCCTTAGGACCTCTCAAAATCTCAGTCAAAATTAGAAGACTAAAGTATTATCAAAAGAGTAGAATTTGGTTGTTTCACCATTCTAGAAAAATGATGACTCAGCTGTAGGACACTCTCAAAAACCCTAGGACTACATAAAGAAACTCAGAAAAACCCCAAAACATCCTTATATTGGTTTTTTGTCAGTATTGGTGGTGGACCATACACATATACCCTCAAAACAACTAAAAATATCCACCTAGCGACTCCACTAGCCTCCAATAGGCCTATTACTCCACTAGTCCTTATAAAATCTCTTGGGAATGCATTGAGCAATCCCAATCATGCTGATGGTGGACAACAAAGTTCAAATCTTCCACCTAGTGACTCCACAACCCTCAATAGACCAAAAGACTCCACTGGTAGAGAAATCTAGACTGGTTGAAAAGACACAGTGATCCTTTCTGATTAACAAATATGTATCCAAGGATACAAAAGAGATATGCTCCGATGAGTAGAGATCATATCCCTGGATTCCCACACAAAATTCCTGAAACAAATTGGATGAAAAACCTACCTATCTTTCGAGATGAAAAGGTTTATGACCCCTTGTTACACCTCATCAAGTTTCATATACACGTATGGAGGTTGAAGGTTGAATGGCATGAGGACTGCCTCATGAAAATGTTTATGGCAACATTAGAAGATAAGGTGAGAAATTGGTATGAATGGCTAGAACCTGGCATCTTGTTTCCTTTGAAGGATTTCCACAAAGTATTTTATAAACACTATATAGGGCATTTTCCATCTCTATAATTGGATAAAAATTGTTGTGATCAATCTGAAGACCTCATACAACACTTTGTAAACATTGATGAAGACTTAGGAAATTGGAATCCTGAGGATATTTTGGAGGAGGTTCATACTTTTCATACCCAAGATAAATATCTTGACAGCCAAGAAGTATTGATTGAGGATGAAATCAAATCTAAAATGGAATAAGAATCAAAAACTTTAGGAACTCTACCTTTTTGCTTTGATTCATTTCAGATTATACAAGCATTCTGGCCACCTGAGAATCTATCAGAGGCAACTCATGAATCCTATGATTATTTTCCCGAACATCAAGAAAAGTTGGTTGAGAATGAAATTAAATATGAAATGGAAGAAAAAACAAAACCTTTAGGATCTCTACCTTTGTTCTTTGATTCATTTCAGATTATACGAGAAAATTGGTCTCCTGAGAACCTATCAGAGGCAACTCATGAATCCCATGCTAATTGTCCCGAACATCAAGAAGAGTTGGTTGAGGATGAAAAAAATCAAGAAATGAAAGAGAACCCATAGGATTTATCTAAAGGCACAAGTGATGATTCATCATCTCTCTTAGGCGAGGCCCAAAAAGACATTCATCCTCTAAATCAAATTTCCCAAGAGAAAGAGGATTATTGTAGTTATACCCAAAGAAAGATAAAAATGCATCCCTTTTTAACTGAAGAGGAGATAGATCGACTCATAAACATGCAGACAGCCTCTGAAACTTCATATGAAAAAAACGTTTCTAATCATTCTCCTGCTAATATTGCATACCATAAGTCAAAAAATAGATTTGTAAATCAATTCAAAGAGAAAAAATCTGATAGTCCAATATGTATGGCTGGTGACATTACTTATATTAATGATTCTCCAAGGTTTGATCAATATATTGATGATTATGATATTCAAGTAGAAGCTAACCTTGTAGAGCCATTAGCAGTTTATTTGTCGCATGAAGTTCACTATCATCAGATTGAAAGCAGTAATCAACTAAGACAGGTCACCTCTGACATTGATGTGGAAAGCCTTGAAAGTTTAGGAGTAAGTGAAGAGTCTCTCACTCTTTGCTCTACTTCACTTTAGTCCATCAGAAATAGTTTTCTTGTGATTGGAAATCAGCAGTCTATCAGTTTGGCTGATGAGTTTGGGAAAGAAAATGAGTTTCTTGAGAAAGTTGTAAATAAGAATACTTCTCCTGAAATGGTTGAGGAAATCATTTATGACTAAGAAATTTTCTCAGCTATAGATAAGAAGTCACCAAGCTCCTTTGGATTACAAATTGCATATGAAGGCATAGAAGTTGATAATCAAATGATAGTTGTTGCACCACCTTCTCAAGAGGATTTACTGCCAAAGAGTATCCCTGCTCATCAACATGATGACCTTCAACAGATTCCAGTCCACTCAATAATAGCACATCAGCTTGGTAAGAATACTACACTGTAATATATGATGAGTCTAACAGTTCAAGTGATCATGAGGAAGAGGAAAGGTTTCTTTCCCAAGAGAATCCCAAGCATAGCCAAATAAAATAAGGAGTAGTCTTGAATGGAGCTTATGTCTCAAATCCTCTAGATTAGGTATTATTCCAAGATCCATTTTTTGTTTTCCTTGAGAAGTATGAGGGAGGAGTGTGTTCTACCATGAACAGTTTGTTGCAAAGTGTGAGAAATTTTTTAATCATTATTGTCCGAAAACAAGTGAAGTGGAAGTGGCCTTTTTATTTCTTCAACATCATGAAAGAACTGAACCAAGATCACCCGTTCAATCATCTACTTGATTGGTTACATTGGAAAAGAGAGTTTACCAAATAAATGTCTATCACGTATAGGTTAGATTAGAGTAGATAGGCATGCAAAATAAGCTCAGCCTCATGAGCATATTTCTTTCAAATTGTTTTGAAAAAAACAGAAAACACAAAAACAACAAGAAAAGTAGAAAAAGAGGGTAGATTCTAAAGAAATGGTACAACCCCATACCCAAAAAATAGTCATGATGAAAGTGTGCAAGTCTAAATGCCACTACTAGTGCTCAAAAGATTTCTTGTTCATTTATCTAGCCTAATAATAACTGAACATGTTTTAAATTGATTGTTGATAAGTTAGTGGAAGAAGTGATAGTCAAATTGCATAAGCTTGAATTGTTGATAAAATTATATTAGGAAAAGATATTGGTTCCACACACTCAAAACAGAACCAAAGAGGAAAACAGGGATGAAAAACAAACTATGTATACTAGCCCTGATTTTTCTAAATCTCATTTTGTGCGAAAATAATATTTGTGTGCAGCTTATCTTTTATGCCACAAACACAGGACAAATCAGACCGTATAATCCTGATTTAGTCATTTTTCAATTTCATGTTTTATTTTAGTGAATGAAATCCTGTCAAACAACTTAATCTTGATAGTCGATCTAGTGTAGGTAGATAATTAAAGGAGTTCATCAGTTTAATCTGAACTCTAGGAAGATATAAGGGTAGAATTTGATAGTTTTTCCTTCTTCAAAAATATCATGTCAAGAGGTTGTTAGTCTAAGTGTACCTAAAGACGAAAAAATGCTAGGAAAAGTAGCTGGGTAAGTAGAGATGAGTTTGATGCTAATCATGCTGTAAATTCAGAAAATAATCATTTTCAGAAATATCATCAAGGAAAAGAGAAATTTGCGCCAATGGATGAGGCACTAGTCTTCACAAGCCCGAGATCTACAATTCTGGACACCTCCTAAAAGGGATTTTCCCTCCCCAAATGAAGCCACTGTTAGTCATCAGTATTTTTCGCCTGTTTTGATGACTAGATTCCTTGGCTGAGTTTTCTAGAAACCAATCTCAATCAGTCAATTTGTCATCTAGAAAACACCTCAAACAATTTTTTGTCTTCCTACCTCCTAAATTTCATACTGTAATGAAAGTTTTCCTTAGTTTAGAGTCTTGGTTTAAAATAGTAAACCTCCCCTATCTATAGATGTCATAAGCCTAATGCCTCTGCTTTCAAAATCCCTTGTTTCCAGAAGTCTCCCTGTCAAACATTGGACAAAGTTTTCTACCCCTTTCTCACTATTTATCTTATCAAGTGATGAGTTGGATATGCCTAAGAAACTCTTCAGAAACTATGACAAATTCTGTAGGTCTAGGTGGTGGTGTTTAGGGAAAATTCCTTGACAAAACTGTCTTAAACAAAAAACCTTGTTTTCAACACCAGTCAGCCATCATTTTGTTCCCATCTAGAAAAAAAAACCTTGGTTTATCCCTAGGTCATACACCACTAAAACGGTTACTTTTTTTCTTTTCAGCAAAGCTCAGAAATGTTAAATTCGGGAAAAAATCAGAATTCTAAAGTTTCCATGACTAAAGAAAAGTGATTATTTCAAGCATGATTTCATGATACATAAAGAAAGCTCTCCAAAGATCAAAGACATCTATCAATGCATCTCTGCAGGGGTGTAGTGAGTGATGACAGTAAGCAAAGTGTGAGAAAAAGAATACTTCAGGAAATGTTTTCATGTTGTGGCAGTTTAATTTTGGAAATCAGAGAAAGTGCAGATTGTGAAGAAAGAAGACCTACATGATTCAAACTTAAAGACACCAAAAGGTCAAAGGTCTTCCATTATGGAAAATGAATACAAAGGTTGGGTAATTTCTGTCTCCAGTGCTCCATGATAATTGAAGATGGCATTTTTGCATTAGTTCTCAAACATGTGAGCAAGCCCTACAAATCAGTCTTATACAATCAAAAGTGACAGTCTTTTGGAAAAAAAGAGCCTCTAGCAAGTAGACATCCAAAAGAAGGTATAAGAGGAACAATTTCCTTTTATATCTTACTTTAAACCTAGGCTCTAAAAACATTCAAGGACAATCTGCTACGCCAAATAAAGCTACAGTTAATGAAAAAAGGAGTTGTTTCAATGATGGACACAATGAGAATTTATCATTTACAAATTAAATTACTTACCCCTGGGTTTCACAGTGATTTTGTGCCAAAATACATATATCATAAGCAAGGTTTCATGAAGGAAAAGAACAGTTTGTTTAAAGGCCTCAATCATTGATAAGTGGAAAGGCTCACAGTTTGCTTCCAATGCTCTCTTTCAATAAACAGAGAGAGGATACAATATTTGATAAAAGAAAATTTTTTACAGTGCCTCCTTCAATCATGAGCAGATGGCAAAAAACACACACTGGAAAGCCTCCTTCATAACAAGCAAAGGGCTCATAGTGGTTTTGAAAGACCTTAGTAGTGGTGTTTGTATGGCCCCTTTCAAATGATAAATCCAGGGCTAAATTTTTGATGAAGAGACCTCATTTGATTGGTAAACTGAGATAGACTAAGCTCTGCCTGAAGGAACTATTGCAACTGATAAGAAAGGGAAATTACACAGGTGGTTTGTTTCAAAAGACATCTTTCATTTGCAAAAAAAACACAGTCCCTTGATTTTATAAGAAGTACTTGAAAACTGAAGTATAAACAAAGAGCCTAGATGGTTAGTTTAGAATGACCTTCTTCACAAATAAGCAGAGGGTCAAAACATAGCCAAAATGCCTCCTCCGAAAGATGAGCATAGGGCAAGTTGCCAATTGTTAATATTTTGTTCAAAAGGCTTTCAGTAATAAACAGAGATTAGAGAAAATGTGTTTAATTTGTTTATTTAATGATAAACAAAGGCTAAAAACAATTTTTGTGACATGTTCCCTTAAATGGCTAATCAAAGGGCATACACATCTCTGCTTGCATTTCATCCTTGGTGTTGAAGATACTCAGGACACAAGTTTTACATTTCAAGAAGGTTTTCAATCCTCAAATGATATAACAGGGATGAAGGATAAGTTTTTTGTAGGACCAGTAGAGAGCTTAAGAAGTTTTGTTGACAAGATACCTCCTCCAAAAAGATGAACAAATGACAAACACAACACTTGTTTCAAAGAAACTGTCATAAAATACACATAGTGATGTTTGTTTTATATCTCTCAGTAAGAAGTATACTCATGGCATCAAGTTAAATCTTTCGAAGAAGACACCTTTCAAAAAAGATAAAGCAGTTGGTAAAAAAGCAACCCCTCAACAAAATGGAGAAAGCCACTTTTCATTACAGACACAAAGGCAAAAGGTGGAGTGTCTGATCATCAAGAAAGGAGGGAAAACTACCATTAAAAACATTCCAAAATAGCTATAAAGCCCTCAAGGAACGTTATCTTATGTCATTTTTCAAACTGGCGGAGGAGAGAACCATTTCTTGAACCCTGAGATATTTTTGTGCAAAGTTTTCAAGGCGCGATGCACCTATAGCGCCCCTCCGAAGAGAAATACATAGGGTGCGACGCACTTGTGCAATGGCATGACACACCTATTCCTCGCCCGGTGTGCAGAAGGCACCTGGGCACCCACAACATTGTGCCCAGGAGTGCCTGAATTTGGATGAGTGCACAGAAACTGGTTTTTAAGTTGCAGAGGAGATTTTTAAAAGGTATTCACCATTTCTTTCACCTCATTTTCTGGTCTTAAGATATTTCTTTTAAATAGCTAATTTAAGGAGGGGAGGAAACATTGTTTTTTAAGGAGGAAGGCTTGTTTCATTTGAGAAGAACCTATTGACTAAGTAGTAAGGAAAAGGACAGTTAGGAGAAACAAAACCTATTTTTACTTCAAAAAACTATTGCTGAGGGTATAAAGAAGAAAGTGGAAAAAGCAAGCAAGGTGATGATGAAGGGAAAAGCAGTCCTCCGAGAGACAACAAACATGATGAAGGCGACATCCATGAGACCAACAGTGACACTAAAACTAATCAAGACAGCTCACAGGATGATAAGCAAAGCAATGTCAGCAAACACAGTGATGAAGAAGTTGGAAATATGCAAGAGGAAAATGAAGACAGTCAAGATATAAGTAGCTCACATAAATGACATAAAAGCAGTAAGCATGGTGAAGTGGAAATCAATAGAGCAATGAAGACAACCCTTGCTCAATTGAGGGAAGCAGTGAACAAGGTAGCCCAAATGAAGGAGACAAAAACAGTGAGCCAAATAATGACAGCCCTAAAGGAGACAGTGAAAACAATGAGCATGAAAAAAAGTCCTAAACAACATGTGCTAGCTGTCTCTCCTAGGCAAGGGGCCATGACTCTTTCTCCAAAGGTGGAAAAGCCTAAAACCATTAAATCTACAAAGAAGAAGACCATTCAAGCTGTGACTACTAATGTCACTAGAGCGCTCCGAAGTAGAGGCAAGTTGCCTAAGTAAGCTATTGTTGAATTGCCAAAAAGGACAAGAGCAAAGAAGCCTATACAAAACAAGGGCAAGGAAAAATCTCAGCAGCAGGAAAGCTGCTATAAACATGAAAGAGAATTTGACATAATCCAAGTAGAAAGTGATGTTGAGGATGATCAAATCAAAATTCTTAAGTCCCTTTTGCAAAAAAAATAAGGTCAAGTTAAGGAATTAGAAACTAACCTAGAAAGGTCAAAGGACCTCATTCACTTTCTACAAATGCAAAATAGACAAATGAGTGGGAAAATGGCCATCTATGAGGCCTAGGCACCAAATATCAAAGAGAGGCACACAAATCATAGGTGAAGCTTGATGAGTACATGGGCGAATTTGCTGATGATGAATAAGAGGAAGGACCAATAAGGAAAAGGCCTAGGACCATGGGTCTTAAGAAATAATTGGAGAAGCAAAGGGAGTAAGAATCAGCCCTTGCTCAGCAGTATCCTCTCACACACCTACTTGCCCAAGAGATAGAAAATTACAAGGAGTCTTGGCTTGAAAGAGCAAACAAACGTTTGGAAACAAAATTGGACAAGGCCAACAAAGATTTGGACCTGCAAAGGAGAATGACTGGGCATTACAAGAAATTGAATCAATTTTCCCAAAAGAAACTAAGAATTTCCCAAGCTAAGCTCAGAATTGCCCAAAAGAGGTGTCCGGTGGAAAAAAGAGGAAAAATCCAATCTCAGCTTGGAATCTTGGCTCAAGCTTCCGTGCATGTTTCTAGAAACCCTTAAGGGGTTTACTCACTAACATTGGGAAATTTTGGACATAATCTTGTTTTCTGTGATTTTTGGGCCTAATTGCATAAATTCATGGGCGCTGCCATTTTTTCTTGGAGCATCATCAGTTGATGGAAGTTACATTTTTGGAGGCATTAAATTTTAGGGAGTATACTCAGAAAATTTCAGAACAAATGAAGTTGTTTTGGTCCCTCAAAAAGTCCAAAAACAGTCATTTTCAACATTCTGCCCCTTATATTAGCAAGTGCTACACTCCTGGTTTTTTCACTCTTTATACTTTTTGACAGAATTCCTGGAATTATTTTGGAAAAACTCAAGTAGTTTTAGAAATTACACATCTAGGGCTTTCCAACAAGCCATCACGGGCCTCATTTTGACATTGGGAAGTCCCTCAAAACTCCTTTGTAGGACAGGATTTTTTTCTGTTGCTACACTCCTGTAGTATTTTGCTCAAAAGCAGTTTTCTGAGTTTGACTGGCCAAATGTGCGTTAGGAAAGTTTATTTCATGTGTCAGGCCTAAAAAGTGATTTTTTTTGCTATTTTATTCCTAAAATATATTTTTATAGGATATTTTGTGCATTGGACCTTGTAAGGCCTCAAGGACAGTTTTAGATATTTGTTTTTGGCCAATGGCCTTCTAGTTGCTCTAGGTGGGTTTCCTCCTCTTTGGCCTATATAGTCTAAGAGAATTCATTATAACCAGTAGGGAGAACTTGAGTTATAGAGAGCAATACATAGCACTATGAGATTTGAAGAAATACCTATTTTATGAAGTGGATGATCTCTTGCTTGGCTTGATGGTGGAGGAGCATTGTGTGTAGGATTCCATGGCTTGGTGAATGGTATTGTGTTTCTTATTTGTTATATTTTCTTAGTTTCTCATACATGTTTTCATGCTTCTTTCTTGGTGTAGTTTAGTAAAGAATAAGTTTGAGATATTTCCATGGAGCCACCTCAAATTTCCTGATTCATTGCAACTTAAATGTTTTCATCTTTCTTGGTCATGTCAAAGAATTCTTAATTGCTCTTTGGTTCAATAAGAACTTGTTACTTGTTTCATTAATGGTTATTATGTATGTTGTATAGTATGATTCACGGTATGCCCTGCTTACTCATAGCTAATCAAAACTCCATTTCTGAAATCTCTCTCTGAATTATTGGTTGTATTAGTTAAGTCAAAGAGGTCTTGTTTCGATATTGCCCTTTGTCCATGCTTTGCAGTCTTATTTCAAAGTTCCCAATAGCTCAAGATATGATGTTTAGGAGTTCCCTCTTTATAGATTGAGTTTTTTGTTAATCTTATTTTTTTTTCCAAAATTATGAAGGTGATTTTCCCAAAGTTAGAGGGTCTTATACTTCTACGTATCACTGGAATGTTTATTTTCCGCATCTATCATTTTGAGTTTCGTTCATAGAGATTAATAGTTAGCCCTAACTCATGAATGTTTGTTGTTTAACTATTTATGCTTAGAATATTTTTTTCTTTCACAAACTTAATGTTCACCTCATTTCATTTTCACCCAAAGAATCCATTTATCTTGACCAAATCGGCCCTGCAGTAATACCTTGTCCATCATTGAGACAATATTGAACTTATTCAACCCCATTGTTGAGAAAAATACTGAGAGGGGGGGGGGTGAATCAGTATTTACTGCATATTCAAAACTTTTTACTTTTTCATTCCTTAAAACCCATACGCTACTTTGATGAAGCCAAGTAGCGTATACACGCAGATATCCTTCATGCTATAAAACTCCCGCATACACTAAGATCTAGTTATGCCATTAGTTCTTCACTTATATCATTCCATCATTCATTCATTGGGATGTTCTATAAACAAGAAACATGCGTGAAGATCGAATAAACCATCACACAAAGCATCACACATGAACACCAGATTTTTAGGTGGAAAACCCAAGCCTGGGAGAAAACCACCGCCGTAGTTAAGCCACCTCTTCAATATTTTATTATAGAGAAAACATGAATAGTGCTATGTGCTGTGCAGATTTTGAGCAAGACGTGTGCACCCACCAAGGCCACACTGGGCCTCTCCGGAAGGGATCTCCAACCCCCGACCTGCTTACCACCTTCTCCGGGAAGGGAGCTACACCCCCGATCTCGTTTACTGCCCCCTCACTGACTTCTCCTACAACCCCCCGACCAAGGCATAACTTCTCAAGACCACCTTGGACCACGTTTCATCAATTCTCACACTGGATCCAACAACTTCAATAGAACACCACTTGCAGGCCACATTTCATCATATTTTCATACTGGACCCTTTCCATACTTTTAAGCACAAACATACATCACCAACAGATACATATCAACACAGATCAGATAGCAGAAACACAGCAGAATAGATCAGATATTTCATACCCTTTGCTTCAGCAAACCCTAGTTTGCATACGCGCTTTCACTTCACTGATGTCGCGTATATACGCGCTTCCGTCCACACAAACCAGCGTATACCTCAGTGTATATTTTATTGCGCATACGCGCTTTCTCTTCACTGAAGCTGCGTATATACGCGCTTCCTCCGCGGTGAAGTAGCGTATAGATATTCAATCATTACAGAGCAACATACTGCATCAGATCAGATATTCAGTTCAGATCTACCCTTTTGCTTCAGACAGATGTTCGCCTAGATGCTCGCCTCATCACAGATCTAAGCCTTCCATAATCAGATCTAGCAAATACAAGAGCAATTCAGATCTAGATCCCCTTCTTCATCATCGGTGCATCATACATTCAGATTTATCATTCAAGTGTAACCCTTTCCATTCAGATATACTTCAGAGAGAAGTATTCATTCAAGCTCAGACATCTTGCACCCACACTCATGTTATGCACAATGAATTTGTTCTCCTTATATAGGTTTATCCCTTTTCAATACCATGAGCCCCTTTTTCAATACCATGGGCCAAAACAATACCATGAGCCCAAAACTACCTGGACGGGGTCAATTAGGCGGATCATTACCCAATACCATGGGTCAACACCATGGTGGTTACCCTTGTTTTGCACTTTTTGAGCGCTTTAGCCCATACGCGACTTGGCACGTTCTTTTCCGCGTGCATACGCGACTTCCCCTAGGCCAATCCGCGTATACCTAGAGACATACTCTTTTTCATCATAGAATCTAGCACATGCTGAAATCCTTTCTTTATTGCCTTCTGTACTCACTGTAGATACATCAGATTTCCTTCATCAAGAACATATTCTATCAAGCACAACTTCATCAAGTAAGTTGTCATCATCTTTATTAGATGGGTTGCCTTTCAAGGACAACACTCAGCATCATATTGTCAACAAACATTATATCACATCAGATTTACATCATTTACTAAGTCCATCAAGTCAAGCATAACTTCATCAGGTGGATTGCCATCAAGGACAACACATGTCAACATTTGCATGTCTTCATCTTCATTCAGTGGGTTGCCATCAAGGACAACACTCTGCATCATATTTCCAACAATCTTCCCCTTTGGACTTGATGGCAACCACGATGGTGTTTGGTTACCACAACAGATAAGTACATTGACACCATGTCACTCTCCCAATTCTTTGACACCATTATCTGCATTCAAACACCATGTCACTCTCCCCCTTTGACATCAAGGGAAAAGGGCACACTCTCCCCCTTTGACATCAAGGGCAACAGGCGGATCAAAAACCAACATACTCTCCCCCATTTCTCCTCATGTGGAAGAAGCGTTCTGCAGATCTAATATGTACTGAAGTGGCCAGGCTCCCCCTGAGTTCATGCTGAAGCTTCAAACAGATTTTTCAATGAAGTATATGACTCTATGACTTTCTATCACCAAAGACTCATTCTTACATCAAATATCCAACCAAGTGGATTTACATATAAGACTCAAGTACCCAACCAAGTGGGTTTACACATTTCAACTCAGCTACCCAACCAAGTGGGTTTACAAATTTGACTCAGCTACCCAACCAAGTGGGTTTACAAATTTGAAAAGTCCTTACATGACTGAATATTACAATTTTACATCATGGGTCTCAACAAGACCTTTTCATCAAAATACAAGTATGACCATTTAAGACCAACACCTAGAAAATCCTCAAGAAAGAGAACATATTTCAGAACCATCATAATGCCAGCAATGCATTATACTCAACAAAACTAATGCTCCCCCTGAATCTGTGAAACCAAGCAATCTTTCCAAATGACTAAGGCTCCCCCTTAGTTTGTGCATCCTGAAAACTTCCACCAACAAATCATCAAGGCATCTTCATCAGAATATTAGAAACAGAATTATGAGAACTGGAACACCACCAGAGATACCAAACAGTATCAGAGATATCAAACAGCACTGCAGCTGTGCTGAAGAGAGCTGAATCCAACCAAAAATTGTCAACAATCAGACATACGCGGTTTTCTGTGCAGGAACTAGCGTATATACGCGACTGTGTTTCAGGAAACCCGCGTATCCCAATGCCATCTTTTAAACAGATCTGATTCTCTGTGAGGCAAAGACAGTGTTCAGCTTCTTTCTGAGATATTTGAATTCTTCCTTGGACTAGAGATGGATAGAACAATGTAGTTGTGTCTTCAAGCGTCATCCAATGGTGGTAGCATAAGCACATTAGTATCCAAGTCTTCAGATTCTTTGCAGCATCAATACATTCTTTCCAAGAGAAATTATCACACCAGAACAACATCTTCAGATATGTGTCAAGCAATCATCCATGTGGTCCAAACTCACCATGATCTTCAAGATTAAACATGAAGTAATATATGTAGGCAAAAGATCTCAACCATAGTAACAAACTCTACATGATCTCTTTTTATTTCTGAATCAATCGACATCCAGCTCATCCATGTGTGAACATAAAAGATACTTATCAGCAACCAGGGCTCAAAAACTCATCATAATAAACCATGTACCAAGTTATCATCATTTGAGCATGAGTATCACAAAAACCAAAGAATAAGCAATCATAAGTATGCAACCTGATGCTCCCCCTAAACCAATGCTCCTTCTTAACTTATGCAACTTGAAAACGTTCATCAGCGTCATCAGCAATAATCTCTGCATGGGCTGCCCTTATCTCCGAATTATAGGACTTTCATCTCAACAATAAATGCTCTTCATCATAAAGAAACCAGGCTTCATCCATAATATTCAACACAAGAACCCATGTATCATTTCATTATCATGAGTATAACCAGAATAGTGCAATCATCAGCAGTCAGACTGATGCTCCCCCTGGACCTCTGCTCCAGATCTTCAGCTATCAGATAAATTTTCTTATCATCAATGCATACGCGGCTGTGTCTGCTGGAACTCGCGTGTATACGCGACTTTGTTTCATATAACCCGCGTATGGAAAGTGAAATATAGAAAATTTCACACCTTCATCTCCTCCTGCAAATTTACCTTCTGTTCCTGTCTTTTCTTCACACCAGATGCACTGTCAGAAATACATATAACCATAATAATCAAATCAACCATGAGAGTCATCATACATTGCTCCTCAGGACGACATTTAGCATCATTCCGCAACAATCGTAGCAAGCTTCCGTAAGCGATGACTGCAGAGGGTCCGAATTCCCTACGTTCTTTGCTCGTCCTTCTTTTTCCAAATTTGCTTGAGCTTTCCAACCTGCAGGCCAAAATTGTCCACTTTCAGATCTGCTCATCCCGCATTCTTTTTCTACATGTCCATACTTGTTACAAGCATAACATCTCATGTGGCCGAGAAATAAACATAAGAATCATAATGAGTATTTCTATTCTTCCTCCTTTTACAATCACCGCTTTATGTCCATACTGCTACATGAGAAACAATATCCCCTAAGAAACTTAGAGTACCTTTCCGAGTAGAACCCGTTTGTTTGTGGGCTGAAATGGATCTTCTGCTTCCGCAATTTGCCGCAACATGCCCATAATTATGACATTTAAAAACATTCAACGTTTTGGAATGAATTTTTTAATTCATGATTTGCTGGTACATCGTGTTTTGCATTGACATTCTCTGAATTTTTGGCACTTCCTTGTGAGCTAGATTCTCCTTTAACAATTTCATGGAAACCAAGACCATGTTTGATAGTAGGAGACCTTTGATTACTCAGAATATTGTCCAAAATATTAGTACTATCATGAAACCTCAACAGTTTTACCTTTTCTTCTAATTTGCCTTTGAGAATGTTTACCTCAACCTCCAAGGCTTGACATTGCTTTGTCATGCTTTCTTCTTTCCTTCTTCCATCTTCTACTTGATCCTTCAGATTTAGAATCTCTTCTTTCAACCATTTTTCGTTTTCTTCACATGTTTGTTGCAGCTCTTCATTCTTCTTATTTGATTTTTCCAGATCTTCTTTGAGAGAGATGATTTCTGCTTCAAGGCCTTCCTTTTCAAATGTTTGTAGAGGTTCCTCAATCTTCTTACTTGATGCTTCAAGATCTGTTTGTAGAGAGATGACTGCAGCTTCAAGTCCTTCATTCTTCTTGTTTGATTTTTCGAGATCTACATTTAGATCGTTGATTTCTGCTTCTAGTTCTTTAATTCGATTGGATGCATAAGTATGAAACCTTTGATACTTGTCCACTTGTCCATTTAGCATTTCTATTTGATCTTTCATTTGAGAGATCATCTCATTGTAGATAGCTTCGCTTTTATTAAATGATCTTTGTTGATCTTCAATTTTCTTGATAGCTTCCTTTAGATCCAAAACTTTACTTTTACTATCTTCACCATTGCATGCACAGGAAAGTGCATCACAAGAACAACAATCAATACTTGTTTCATCTTCTTCATTTTCTGCTGCACATGTTTTCTGAGATATCTCTTTTTCAGTAGCCTTCTTCTTTTGCTTCTTAGCCATGAGCACTTTTAGATCTTGGTCAGAATCTTCTTCATCTTCACTGGACACTTCATCATCATCTTCTTTTGCATAATAACTCTTTCTCTTCTCAAATTGTTTCCCTTTACCATGCTTTTCTCTATAAGGAAATTTAGCAGCATAATGACCAACTTTTCCACACTCAAAACATTTAAAAGGAAGCTTACCTTTGAATCTTCCAGTACCTAGTTGGAGCTTTCTCACGAAATTCGCTTCTTCTTCATCGGATATATAGCTGGATTCTTTGACAACTTCCTTTTCCTTTCCTTTTGTAGATGCCTTAAAAGAAGCTTCTCTTACTTGAGAAGGGCCTCCTTGTCTCATTTCAAAAGCAGTCAGAGTACCATGTAATTGAACAATAGTAAGAGTTTGCAAATCTTGCCTTTCTTCAATTGCTGAAACTTTAGAGTCAAATTTTGAAGTCAATGATCTTAAGACCTTTTCCACCAGAGTAGTATCAGCCATGGTTTCACCCAAATTTCTCATTCGATTTACAATATCATCCAGACGAAGAAAGAAACTGGCAACACTCTCATCACTATGCATCTTCAAATTTTCATATTCAATTCTAAGAGTTTGGAGTTTTGCACTTTTTACCTTTGTGTCTCCTTCATAGCTTAGAATGATTTTGTCCCATATGTCGTTTGCCGAATGAAGCTGCATCACTTTAGCAAATTCTGATTCAGACATGCTTCCCAATAAGACATTCACTAACTGGCATTGATTTCATACTTCTTCCTTTCTGCTGCATCAGTAGGAATACTTGCCGGATACTGATAACCTTCTTCCACGATTGCCCATACATCTGCACCAAGACTTTACAGATATGCTTTTGTTCGTACCTTCTAGAATATCAGATTGCTTCCATTGAATAGAGGTGGCTTTATAGACATTACTCCTTCAAGACTTCCCATTGCGACGGATCTCCTTCAAGCGATCAAGCTTCTGCAGAAGAACCTGCTCTGAAACCAATTGTTGAGAAAAATACTGAGAGGGGGTGAATCAGTATTTACTGCATATTCAAAACCTTTTACTTTTTCATTCCTTAAAACCCATACGCTATTTTGCTGAAGCCAAGTAGCGTATACACGTGGATATCCTTCATAAAACTCACATATACACAGAGATATAGTTATGCCATTAGTTCTTCACTTATATCATTCCATCATTCATTCATTAGATGTTCTATAAACAGTAAACATGTGCAGTAATAACAGAATAAACCATCACACAAAGCATCACACATGAACACCGAGTTTTAAAATTTGGAAACCCAAGTCGGAAAAACAGTTGCGATTGCTCGACCTTCAATATTTGTATAAGAAAACATGTTACAACATGTCTTTGGTGCAGACTTGACCGACAGGCACCCACCTGCGCTCGTTTACCGAAGCCTCTCTCACGGAAAGGAGCTCAACCCACGACTCGTTTACCGGCCTCTCTGGAAGGCTATGACCCCGATCTCGTTTACCGGCCTCTCACCTGGAAGGTTACAACCTGTTGAAGGCTACAACCTTGACACCACCTTGGACCCGTTTCATCAATTTTTCTACTTTGGGTCAGCAAATTCTTTAGGACACCACTTACGGGCCACATTTCATCATATTTCCCGGTGGACCCTTTCCATACTTTTAAGCACAAACATACATCACCAGCAGATACATATCAACACAGATCAGATAGCAGAAACACAGCAGAACAGATCGGATATTTCATACCCCTTGCTTCAGCAAGCCCTAGTTTGCATACGCGCTTTCCCTTCACTGATGTCGCGTATATACGCGCTTCCGTCCATACAAACCAGCGTATACCTCAGTGTATATTTTATTGCGCATACGCGCTTTCTCTTCGACGAAGCTGCGTATATACGCGCTTCCTCCGCGGCGAAGTAGCGTATAGATCTTCAATTATTATAGAGCAGCATACTTCATCAGATCAGATATTCAGTTCAGATCTACCCTTTTGCTTCAGACAGATGTTCGCCTAGATGCTCGCCTCATCACAGATCTAAGCCTTCCATAATTAGATCTAGCAAATACAAGATAAATTCAGATCTAGATCCCCTTCTTCATCATTGGTGCTTCATACATTCAGATTTATCATTCAAGTGTAACCCTTTTCATTCAGATATACTTCAGAGAGAAGTATTCATTCAAGCTCAGACATCTTGCACCCACACTCATGTTTTGCACAATGAAATTCTTCTCCTTATATAGGTTTATCCCTTTTCAATACCATGAGCCCCTTTTTCAATACCATGGGCCAAAACAATACCATGAGCCCAAAACTACCTGGACGGGGTCAATTAGGCGGATCATTACCCAATACCATGGGTCAATACCATGGTGGTTACCCTTGGTTTTGCACTTTTTGAGCGCTTTAGCCCATACACAACTTGGCACGTTCTTTTCCGCGTGCATACGCGACTTCCCCTAGGCCAATCCGCGTATACCTAGAGACATACTCTTTTTCATCATAGAATCTAGCACATGCTGAAATCCTTTCTTCATTGCCTTCTGTACATACTGAAGATACATCATATTTTCTTCATCAAGAACATATTCTGTCAAGCACAACTTCATCAAGTAAGTTGTCATCATCTTTATCAGATGGATTGCCTTTCAAGAACAACACTCAGCATCAAACATTATATCACATCAGATTTACATCATTTACTAAGTCCATCAAGTCAAGCATAACTTCATCAGGTGGATTTCCATCAAGGACAACACATGTCAACAGTCGCATGTCTTCATCTTCATTCAGTGGGTTGCCATCAAGGACAACACTCTGCATCATATTTCCAACACCCATAGCCCAATTGATTTGATGAAATCCATATCTATTTGTTCTTTTAATCAGTTCCCCTCAAAAAACTCAAAACAAACCAAAACATACTTAACAACTAGCCTAACATCAAATATACAAAAGCAAACAAGTTTACATCCTTTGCGTAATAGAGAGAGCCCTCTCTGAGTCCAAGAAGGCTAGGTCCTAGGGCTCCAAAGCTTGGTCGGATGTTACTCTGTCATTTGGTTTACCAATCTACCAAATTATGGGACAATAACACGAATTTTTTTATCTTTTTTAGCTGAAGGCCATGTACGAGAAAATACCCTATAAGAGTAACTCCACTCATACTTTCCTAAATGTATCTCTTTCATGCGATTTTGATGAACAAAGGTTTTTGTGTGAAATTTTCCTACATAACATATTTGATAAGCATGATATTTTGCATATGATCGTCCACATTTTCTCCTAAATGGGGGATTTGCAGTTGCACACTTTCATATATTTCATGAGAAACCAAGTGGATTGACATCTTGCTATGAAATAATTCGCTGCAAATGAAGAGAATTCAACACTGTGGGTAAGTGCAGAAACTGGTATGGCTACTAAGATGAGGAATGAGTTCAGGATGTTTCTCAGTACCCCTAACATGATGGAGAAATTAGGCCTCTATAGGAGGAGAATTGTGGGGTTTTTCCTTTATGTCTCTGCACAGTTGAAGAGCCAAGCATTATTCAAATGTTTAAAATGAACAGAGGATGGTAGTGAAAGTCTATAAGAAAGTGATCCTTTTGGGTTCTCTAATTTTTTTATTGTTGTTACACGAGTTCATGAATATGCATGAATCGTGAAAACAATGGGAGATTGCTGGATAGGACTCAAATTCAATTTTCTCTTGATATGGATTTCAGTTGAGGACTATCAACCCCATTTCCAATTGTGAAAATATGAAGATGAATCTCAGCCACATCAACTGATGGCTACTCAAGGATATAGCTCGGTTGGCGAAGACACTATTGACGCTTATAATTTTATAGAGTTACATAATATATATAATAGTGCTACCATGGATAGGAGACCTGATCATTCTAAAGATTTTGCATGAGGACATGTAGTGGCTTCAGCTGCGGGGAGATGTTGGGTGTAGTATTCAAGGACATTTCAGGCACCTCTTTCCCTATTTTGGTAATTTCCTTTCATTAAAAACTATGAGTTCCTTGACAAAATGCCACTCTCCCTGGTTAAAAAAGCAATATTTTCTCTGACATATTATTATGCCATTTTTTGTTAAATATTGAATGAAACAATGTCTTTTTGGAATGATAAATTAGGGCACTTGTGGAAGAGATCTTTTGGATATTTTTCTTTCAGGTGTTGCGATAATTACCAAGGACCATGGGGTAAAACAATTGTTGCTTTCACTTGTTGTTACATCCCGAAGTTTCTTGTTTCACCCTGAAGTTGTTGTTACACCATGAAGATGTTGCTACACTGAAAACTTCCAAATACCATGACCGCTTTTCTAAAAGATAGTTGCTGAATATTATGAGAAGTAACTCCATGCAGATGGTTGAGGAAAGATATCAGTAGTGAAGATTGCAAATATGGTGTAATGATAGCAGGTCTTTTAATTGAAAATTGTTTGTAACAACTTCTATTTTGCTTTAATTCGATCAGATGAGAATCGTGAGATTCTCATGACTAATTTTTTCTCTAATTTTGGGACTTGTAAAATACATTATAAAAAGGCTCGATCTCATAAGGAGGGGATGACAACACAAGAGCAATACCGAAATTTTGATCTTGTACCTTTTAGTTATTTTAATATAGTGCACATCTGGTGATTTTTTTATATATTTCATGTTGAATCTTCAACTATTTTTTGTTCCATCCCTGCATCTTGCTAGGGAGGAAGGGCCCTCCTATTTAGTAGGGATCATAGTAGGAGTAGATTAATTAATTAATTTATTTTGGTGTGGATTTCATATCATCGTTGCATTTATATTGGTGTGGATAAAGTGGGAAGTAAAGAAATTCTAGAAGGAGAAGGAAGAAAATATTTAATAACTACAACAAGAGGTTGGGGAGCTGAAAATAAAAAAAGGTAAGATGTATAGACTCGCCTTAAACCTTTTAGGGTGTAGGGCTCCTTCTGCATCTTATCCAATCTTCTTGTGGGAAAATTTTTATCTTTTTTAGCTGAAGGCTATCTACGAGAAAAGACCCTATCAGAGTAACTCCACTCGAACTTTCCTAAATGTATTTCTTTCATGTGATTTTGATGAACAAAGGTTTTTGTGTGAAATTTTCCTACATAACATATTTGATAAGCATGATATTTTGCATATGAGCGTCCACATTTTCTCCTAAATGGGGGATTTGCAGTTGCACGCTTTCATATATTTCATGAGAAACCAAGTGGATTGACATCTTGCCATGAAATAATCCATTGCAAATGAAGAGAATTCAACATTGTGGGTAAGTGCGGAAACTGGTATGGCTACTAAGATGAGGCATGAGTTTAGGATGTTTCTCAGTACCCTTAACATGGTGGAGAAATCATGCCTCTATAGGAGGAGAATTGTGGGGTTTTTCCTTAATGTCTTTGCACAGCTGAAAAGCAAGGCATTATTCAGATGTCTAAAATGAACAGAGGTTGGTAGTGAAATTCTACAAGCAAGTGATCCTTTTGGGTTATCTAATTTTGTTATTGTTGTTACACGAGTTCATGAATATGCATGAATTGTGAAAACAATGGGAGATTTTTGGATAGGACTTAAATTTAATTTTCCCTTGATATGGATTTTAGTTGAGGACTATCAACCCCATTTCCAATTGTGCAAATATGAAGATGAATCTCAGCCACATCAACTGATGGCTAATCAAGGATATAGATTGGTTGTCGAAGACACTGTTGACGCTTATAATTTGGTAGAGTTACATCATCTATATAATAGTGCTACCATGGATAGGAGACCTGATCATTCTGAAGATTTTGCATGAGGACATGCAATGGCTTCAGTTGTGGGGAGATGTTGGGTGTAGTATTTAAGGATATTTCAGGCACCTCTTTCCCTATTTTTGGTAATTTCATTTCATTAAACCGATGAATTCCTTGACACAATTCCACTGTCCCTGGTTAAAAAATAAATATTTTCTCTGACATGTTATTATGCCATTTTTTGTTAAATATTGAATGAAACAATGTCTTTTTGGAATGACAAATCAGGGCACTTGTGGAAGAGATGTTTTGGATATTTTTATTTCAGGTATTGCTATAATTACCAAGGACCATGGGGTAAAACAATTGCTGCTTTCACTTGTTGTTACATCCCGAAGTTTGTTGTTACACTTTGAAGTTGTTGTTACACCATGAAGATGTTGCTACACCGAAAACTTCCAAATACCATGATCGCTTTTCTAAAATATAGTTGTTGACGATTATGAGAAGTAACTCCATGAAGATGTTTGAGGAAAGATATCAGTAGTGAAGATTGTGAAGATGGTGTAACTATAATAGGTCTTTTAATTGAAATTTTTTTGTAACAATTTCTATTTTTTTTTTTAATTCGATCAGCATGAGAATCGTGATATTCTCATGACTAATTTGTTCCTTAATTTTGGGACTTGTAAAATACATTATAAAAAGGCTCAATCTCATAAGGAGGGGACGACAACACAGGAACAATACCAACATTTTGATCTTGTACCTTTCAGTTATTTTAATATAGTGCATATCTGGAGATGTTTTTATATATTTCATGTTGAATCTTTAACTAGTTTTCATTCCATCCCTACATCCTGCTAGAGGGAAGGGCCCTCCCCATTTAGTAGGGATCATAGTAGGAATAGATTGATTTCATTATTTATATTGGTGTGGATTTCATATCGTTGTTGCATCTGTTGTAAAACATACACACTTTTGTTTGCAGATTCATTATATGTTGTTACACCGGATTAGTTAGATCTATAATATTCAATTAACTGTTACAATCTAGTTAATGATGCATGGTGCGCCTATTTCTATTATGATTTTATGAAGTGTGATTTTTTTTTTTTTTATCGAGTGAGTTTCATTCCTGTAGCGTGTATTTTTAATTTCTGCAAGAATGTTTTGAATCCTTCAAGTGTGTTGAACGACATTTTCAAATTTTTCCTTGGTTGTTTATGTATTGGCACAAATTGTGCAGACACCTTTGAAATAAAAATACCTTGCGGTTCACTTGTTTTAAAAGTGATTAAATCATCTAAACATCGACATCATTTCATTGTCTAGGAAGTTGACTTAGAAACTGCCTTCAATACCTAGGAGCTTGCATACATCAAAGGTAATTTTCCTCGCTTTCAGAGATAGGTCCTCATCATTGGCCTTCGACCAAAAGAATTTGTGTGGTTTTCAAATTCAACTCATCTATTCACACAACATGGATTTTACTATAGTACCTTCAGAGCCATTAACATAATTTGTGGTTTCTCTCGCGTTTGTTAACAAATTTCATCATTGGACAGTAATCAGATGGTGTCTACCATGTGTTAGCTCCCTGTAATTAGCAAGATTGGAAAAGTCCAACTGCAGGGAGAACGCTATTTCAACCACTTTGGGATTCTAGGATCTAGCCCTCCTGAATCTAGAGAGGGATCTCTCCAATAAGAGCAAAGATGGATTTATCTCTTAAGCTTTTAGGTAATGATATTGGGCTAGTTATGAAGTTTGAGGGTTTTGTTTTGTTTTGGATGGTTGATCTTGATTATTATTTGAGTGGAAAGTTATAAATGGAAAGAGTTTCAAAGGTGTGAAGTTGCAAGAAATCAGAACAAGCTTTGGCTAAAAAGATAGATATAACGCTGGTTTTTAGTCCATTGGGCTATGGAGTCATAATAGGGTTTAATTGAAACAACAAGGTTCAAGAGTGGTCCATAGGGCAAGTCATCTATGTCTAAGGATCTCTTTAAATTTGATTTTATAGAATGAAATGATACAACAAGAAGGGGAATTTAACAAATGAAGAACAAAGAGTAGCCTAAGATCAGGTAAGTACTTTGAAACTATCCTCCTTTTGGCATACACTTAAGAAATACATAAAAGTAATCTAAGATCTGGTAAGTACTTTGAAACTAGCCAGCTTTTGATGCACTTTCGATAGAAAAAAATTTAAACACAAAGGGAAACACATACGATAACAAAGAATAGTCTAAGATCTAGTAAGTACTTTGAAACTAGCCAGCTTTCAACACACTCTTAGGGAAACCTTCAGATAGTCTTTGGGGATAAAACTAGGACAGGGCTCACCATGACTTCCTTAGTTCATCTCTACTTAACATAAACTGAAAATAACATCCAGGAACAACATTTAGCCTAGACAGTAGGATGAGGGAACGCCAACATTCCTAATTGCTCAAACTGAATTAAATCATTCCTAAACAACACAATTTGGAGGAAAACATGTAGATAAATCTTATCAGTCAGAGAAGGGTATTGATATACATTAAATCCTAACTCTATGCTTGCTGTTATTTATTAGAGAAGATTGACAAATTGAAAACATAAATAAAATAACGATTTACAATAAGAAATAACATCACTGTTGACATAGACCAGGATCCCATAAATCAGCTTGTATTGATGCTTCAAACTAGTTATAGCTTTAAGTCCAATGTTTCAGTTCAACAATCATCTTCACTTCTCAGCCTAACTATTTTATCACAAACAGAGCTTCAAGAGCCTTTGAACACTATTTACAGGTAGAAGTTTTGAGCACAAGTATATTTCAAAGTTCAACAACCAACATTTTCTCATCTTCTACAGGAGTATTTATAGAAGGAATGAGGAGGTGGGATTTGATAAAATATCTCCTGGGTCAATTAATACAGACTTTAATACTTCTCGGCCTTTGAGGGGCTCAATGGACAAGTTTACAGATGTCTTGTCTGTATTAATTGTTTTACATTTAATAATTAAGCTCAGTGAGAGCTTTTGTTGACTTTAAGGCTCTATTTCATGTTGTAATAACTTTGCTGATATTTTTGCATTCCTTTGGCAGAATTAACTATTCGGCTGTGCTGAGGAAAATATCTTCTTTTCTGATCATAACTTGGCCTCTGTTGAATGCTTTGAGGCTACAGGTGGCTTTGGGTAGCTGAGAGGAATCGATTTGCCTTTGATGTGGCAGTGGAGGCTCTTTCTGACTGTTAAATCTTTAATTTTTCTTTAATTGTGTTTTAATTCGGAGGATTAGGCTTTTGATTTTTGATCTTAGTCGTAATCCTCCAAAACTGTGAAAACTGTCTTCAATCCTCTGTTCTGTTGTGTTTAAGTCTTCAACATTGATACTCTTTAGCTTTGGTTTAATTGTTTGTGTCTTGTTGATGTGTAGGTTTAAAAAGGTCCATATGGCATCAATGCCCATGAAGCATCGACGAAAGGTGAATTTGAACCCTGCGGAATGATCCTTCTGTATGCACAAAGGCATGGGGGATCGTCATCCCCAGCCTTTGGTTTTCCTTTAATATAATGGAAAAACCATAGAAACATGCATAAAACAATAAAAAGTTAAGAAATCCTGAGTATTGGGGTAAAAACTGCTTTGGAGGTTGTGATAAGGAGCGTCGCCATTGGATGGCGGCATCCAACGGTGGAGATCGTGCGTAGAAGTCAAAAGGAGAGTGGTGGGTGAAAATAGCACAGAGGATTAAGTCTGGGCCATTTGATCTTTGCATAGATCAACGGTGGAAATAAGTCGGGAAAACAAAATAAAGAAAGGGGGTCACTTTATAGGAATATGGCGAAAATTGTAAAGAAATAAGGTTAAAAACCTTTATCGGGGGAAATATGGTTAAAAATAGAAATTGGAGTTTCGGGATTATCATGGGCCATTAGATGGGATCAGGCCATGAAATCAACGATGGAGATCGCTTTTGAGAAGCCCCTTTGGAAAAGGCGGAGGGAAATGGTGTATGGCCAGATTAGATCTGAGTCGTTGATCTGCAGAGATCAACTATGGGGAGCGCATGCAACAGATCATAATAGAAATGGGGAAAGGCGGTTTCGGAGAGAAAAATAGTTGTTTTCACGCGATAAAAAGGCGGGTAGGCAGTATTTCCTTTTTGAACATAATATGCGTTCCCACCCGACACGTGGCATCAAAAAACAACTTATATCGCGTAAATTTTAGAAATTAACCTCCGTGCTTAAAATTGTGCAAAACTCCGCGTGTGCCGTCAGATCTAGGCCCTTAGATCGAATGGTGGAGAGTAACCATGAAACTGACTAGATGTGCAGGGGATAAGAGGCAAAGCAGTTTTAATCAGGGTCGTAGGATTAAAGAATTAGACGGCGGAGATCAGAACTAGAGGGAGGTAGGACCCACATAGGTAGGGTCTGTCGGGGTTAATATGAACCGTTAGATGGAACAAATCAATGGCTAGGATTGAATTGGGGTTTGAACGAAATAATATACAGGCGGAGAAACGATAAAGAAGGACCGTTGATCTGCAGAGATCAACGGCTAGGATTTGGCCAAAAATATTATGAAGCGGGACATATGATTTAAACCAAAGTTGGGAAACGAAGTCTGGACCGTCTGATCTGGACAGGTGGATGGTCCAAATGCAGTCAGAGGCATGCGATCAGCGGGGGAGAACTTTGACTGGTGTCAATGCGATTGAGCGCTGGCCATCAATCTAAGGATCAGATCGACGGTGGGAAATAAATCGAAGGATCGCCAATCGGGGGGAGGAATAAAACGCACCCTATAAAACTTGTGATGTGATGTTGCGTTGATCGTTGATCAGCTTTAGATCAACGGTTGGGAATAGGTTTGATTAATGAACGACGGGACCCCTTATAATAGACAAAAACCAAAAAATTTAATCGAATACAAAGGTTTATGTATCGGGCGGGGTTATATATATGTGGATTGGCGCCCGCATGTGGAGCCATTGGTTTATATGAAATGCGATAGGCCCAGGGCTTATATATAAAAAGGGCTAATCGGGTTCGGCCCTTCGGGCTTTTTAATCTACCCATTTAAAATTTCTCCGATGCAATTAGCACTTTAGGACTTTAACTCTTGGTCCCGGGTGGAGGTTTATATGAAGTAAAGCGGAGGCGGGGGTTTATACAACGGGGCTCAATCGCATCGGAACTTTGATGCGGAGCTTTTCAATCTACCCATTTATATGAAAAAACATTGCTCCTACGAGTTTAGACCGAAACTTAGGAAAGTGGGTTTATTGAATTTTCAAAGGGAAATATGCATCGGAGATGGATTTTAAACAATTCTTAGCGCCGAATGTGGGCTATGTGGTTATATGAAATAATAATAAGATCGGGGGTTTATAAACAAAGGGCTTAATCGCATCAGAGGTTTTAACATGGCAAATAGACTTGCACACTTCGATTTCTCCGATGCGATAAGCGCCAAAGGGTTTAGTGCTTGGTTCTAGCGCCTGAGCATATGGTGGGGAAGTGGTTTAGGAATTAGCCCAAGGGGCTTAAGCCTGTAACACAAAAAATGTATTTTTTATGAAATTTTCAATGTTTTTTAATGGATTTGGGGGTTTCGGGAAAGTTTAAAAGTGAGTTTTAAAATTTGTAAAGAGAATCTTATGAAGGGGAAATGGAGAAAAATGGAAAATAGAGGAATTCCATGGGGAATGAAAGGGGTAAAAATGAAGGTTAGTTGAAGTGAAAGGAAGGGGAAAATGGTGTTTTGCAGCAGTCTTTTCTTCATGAAATCAGCAGAATTTCAGGGTTTAAAATGGAAACAGTAGTGAAGATTTGAACAAAGGGCATGATGTCTTCATGAGTCTTCAAGAGATAACATTTTTGCAATAAAAATTGTTTCTTGAAGGCTCCAAAAATGTTTTAGCCACCTTTTGATATAACAAATTTTATAGGTGGCTAACAGTGGCTCCACTTGGGGATGGTGTTGTTAGTATGAATCCTTTGTCGAAGTGTACGAAAAAGGACCACTTTAGCTACGCATAACTAATAACCCTAACAACAAAAGTGGCTGCCAATATCTTCAGATCTGCGGTTAGTTAGACAAGAAAAGAGCTGCAAAATACCAGATCTATGTATGGAAAGACATTAAGCAGTAAAAACAAGGGTTTGCTCCATATACCAATAGACAAGACAAGAACAATTTTTGAAAGAATTTTTGTATTAATGGGGCACATGTGAGGAAAACCAGAAGGAGTATCCAATTCCCCTCAGTGGGATGGGTTCTTGGAAGTCCTCAGCACTTCAGATCTAAGATTTCTCTCTCTAGTTGATGCAGAAAACCCAATGCAAAGAGTAGAGCTCAATGGGAGCAAATGATGGAGATATGTGACCAAGTGCATAGATCCAGAGTGATCTAATAGGCAACAAAAGGTGAAGAATGGTAGGAAAAACCCTCCTATTTATAACAAAATATTGGGTCATTCTAGATCTTGGTGCATGGGTTAACCAAATCTAGATCCACTTTTTATGGAATATTTTATTATATTTGTTGGAGGGAAAAGGTATTTGACTTGGGTCAAATCCCTTAATTTGTTAAAAATAAATAAATAAATGATTTATTTATCTTTTTAAGGAATTGGTTAGAAGATAATCAAATAAATAATGATTTATTTAATTATTTAAGGAGGTGGTTGAAAGATAATTAAATAAATAGTGATTTATTTAATTATTTGTGGGTGATTTGGTCATATTTAACAAGGAATAACATCTAAATAAGGTTTAAATGATTATTACTAGAAAATAATAAGATAAATAAAGGTTTATCTAATTAATTTCTTTGATTTTGGGTTAAACATGACTGGGAATAATAATTAAATTATGGTTTATTTAATTATTCCATGAGGAAAATCAAACAAATATGGGTTTGTTTAATATTTCCTTTTGGGGTTTCCTGTTTTAACATAGTGAAAGCAGTTTTACTTAGGGTAAAACTGGTCTTACATGGTGTACTTGGGTCCATTTAATGATAATAGGTTAGATGACCAAAAAATGGTGTAACAGATTGCCCCCCAGCGTGCGAGTGTCAGGAGCAAATCGTATGACCGAAGTACGTTGTAAGAACACAATCACTAGACAACAAAAGGGATGTCGGAGAGAGAAATGTGAGGTAGATAGTGTGCTGAAGGACTAGACCCTGAGGAGACGAGACTCGCAGGTGCAACAAGTCTCTTTTTATGAGAGGGTACCTGTGTTGAAGGCGGCGGGGGAGGCATACCTATGCCCGCCGAGACAAAGTACAAAAGAATAGTGTGTCCAGTAAACAAGGGACCGAACCATAAAATACAGCTGGCATAATCATGAGCCAGATAAAAATACAATGAGGAATCTCACATACATGCTGTGCCTGGGATAACAGCCAGGACTTGTACAATAATATTTGAGTACATGAGATACAAATACAACCCAAATGCCCCCTGCAAATGGGGAAGGGCTCACAAAATCTGACTGATACATGAAAATCAAAGAGGCGCTGCAAGTGGCTATGGCCAACATCATCAAACATCTGGAGCTACATCGAAGGCTGCAAAGAAGAGGTCATCCAGGCATGTGGGGGGCTACCTGCAGGGCCACCCCCTCATGAGGGTTGAAACATCTCACACACACCCGGGAATCATCAAGAGCTGCTGCTGGATCACTGGACCATCAAGTGTACGAATCTCGATCATGCTGAAGGAGCTGGAGAAACAATCAAGCCAAAGGGAAAGGAGATATCCCTTTGCTCGATCCGAGGCACCGAACAAGAGTGGAAGCTGGGACCAAGGAACACCGCCCTCTAGACCTGGCTTCTAGAATGAATGAGCTGATGTCGACAGAAGGAGGTCCGCCATAGGTGAGGCAATGAGAGACCCTCAACTAAGGCATGAGAGAAAAGAGTAGAGCGACGGACAGACTGACACTAATGATGATAGTGAAGTAGAAAGGACTGAGTAGCTAATGGACGACTTCCCTTGCTAGAGCATAAAGGGCATGAATGACATGGCAGCGACTGACACAACATCATCAGGGATGGGGGACAGTGGAACTGAAGGTCATAATGTGCGACACAAGAGAGAGACCAAACAACGACGGATGGAGGGCTATAGCAGGGTACAAAGGGACTCAGTATAGACTCCATGGAGGGAATGATAACTCAACTGGGATTCTCTAAACAAGGGCGACTTGATGGTGCTTCCACACAGTAAAGGCCCCAATGGGGGACCATGGAAACATGAGTAGATGATGGGAACTCATGACGAAAATCAACATGAACGAAGACAAGTAAGGAGGCAAGAGGGTGCCCCAAGTACAAGTGTCGTAAGTGAGGAAATTCGATTTTAAAGAGAGGTGAAGTGACCCTTCTTGGACAAAATGTGTCCTGGTGAAGTATCAGATCACAAAAAACTAACAGATACCCGTTTGAGAGTTCGGCGAGAGCTTTCCAACGGTGCTGACGGTTCGTCAAACGGGGCTATGGTGTGGTCGCAGTAGTCGAAAGAAGAAACATGGGTTCTCTTTTAATAAGGCAGTTTTCCCTCCAAAATCACTCATTTGCTATTGTTATTGTGGTGAATGTGGAGAGGAGAGAAGGCCCTAAATCTTGCGGCGAACGTAGCGGACAAACCGACTGTTGGAATCGCGATCTGTCAGTTACAGGTAAGAGGTCTAACCTTTCTCTTGCATTTTGATGGATTACATTTTCAGTTTAGGGCCCAGAATCCCAGAAACAGCCCCTCCTTCATCTCTACGACCGGGTCACACTTTTTGGGGCAAAAAGTGCGACCTAGGACGCAGGTATCAGGGAAAAAAGTGCGACCTGGTCCAGAAAAGAGCAGAAAACTGCGACCTGGGAGATGAGGGGGTTTTGGTGTTGTTTTATGGCTAGAAGTTGGGTTTTGGTGTTTGGTTATGGGTTTCCCGATCTGTACGCTGACAAAAATGATGTGTTTGTGCAGGTATGGCAGAGTTACGGGTCAACTGGAGAGAGAGATCTGGGGACACTACGGACAGAGATCCAGGCGGATCAGGGTGTCCGCCGTGTATTGGCCAGATTTGGGGTTCTCAAGTTTTTGGAGAACCCATTGATGAGAGTAGGGGAACCGTTACTGGCCCGGATTATCAGTTACTGGGATCTAGATCAGGAGATCTTTGTAGTGCAGGGGCACAGGATCGAGTTGACGGTCTAGGACGTGTACTTCCTGACTGGTCTCCCGCCACTGGGGATGGTGGGAAACACACAGCCAGTGTTGCCGCGGGGGTGGCATATCATGGAGTTCGTGGAATGCCATTGTCGACCGGGTCTCCAAGTCAAGGGGACTCGAATACCGATCGGGGATCTAGAGAGGCTAGAAACCCGTGCAGTGGCCGCAGCTGTGCTATGAATCCTGGGCATCTAGGCGTTCCATCATATCACTGGGGGGCAGATGATGATAGTGGAAAGTGTGTTGGGTGGGACCTACTATGGGTGGGCCCAGATGTTGTTGGTGTCGCTAAAGCGATAGTTGTCACTATACAGGCGGTAGGTGAACCATGACTGCTCATATGGGACTTTGTTGTGTGCCTTCTTCTTTGAGAAGATCCCGACCTTGAGGCCTCGTGTACAGCTTCCAGATGGGGGCCCAAGAGAGCCCAGGATGCGCCGTTGGGGACGGCTACTGTGCATAGGAGGAGGAGGGGCGGTCGGGCGGGTGTTTCGACAGGAGTTTTTTGCCCATTGGGATCAGATGCCATTGTACATAGACGACTATCCCTATAGTGGGATGAGCTACTGTGGAGATCCGGATCTGCCACTTCAGCCTGGTTGAGTCTGGGGGCCCGATGGTAAGTGACAAATTGCTATTCTTGTGTGGGCATGTTAGAGTTTTTGAATAGTAATTGATGGTAATGATTCATGTACTTTTGGTATGCAGATATAGCACCGGTAAAACTGGACAGATATATGGGACGACCGGCAGCGTCTGGAGCTACAGGTCCAAGTGGGTTGAGAGCGGCACAAAATGAGGATGCAGCTGCCCTGCTGGAGGATATCCGCCGTAGATGCGAAAGGTTGTTGACCGGAGTATCAGAGCGCGGGTGGCAGGACTTAGACGACCAGTTCATAGAGCCATGTGTTGGTCTACCCTCAGAGTGGTGAGGTGTCATGCAGCGCATGGCGATGGCCGGTCAGGCTATGCGCGATCTACATGCTACAGGGGCAGAGCCTTTGGCCTGGGAGCCTCCAGATAGTGATTAGGGGTGGGGCATGTGGTGCCCCCTATGATGTATGTAGGGGCGGGTGGTGCCCCCAGTTTTGGGTTTTGTTTGTAACATGCTATGGGCATGTAGTATGTATCAGAGTAAATGGACTCTAAACACATGTTTTGCGACACATATTATGGATATGCATCGTTTTTTGATGGTTATTAATGTTATTGTCTTGTATGAAATGTGTGTGATAAATGCCAATCTAGAACATGGTTTGCAATACTATCTACATAGTGATTCTGTTCTCGAGGTACATGGTTGAAAGTTATGGTTTCAAACGCACGTATCAAGATTTTCACTCGTAAATAGCGTCTAAACAGCACAGGGTTATGCACACGATAAACACCATTTAGGTGCATTACAAGAAGCAGGGAATCCAAACGAACGTGCAGATGGAGGATAGGTAAAGAATGGTTACAGTAGACTCCGTCATCTGAACATCAGGGGGGGAATGTCGATGGGAGTGGGGGGATCCTCAGGCTGACCTGAAGCATACTGCGCGAGGATAGGAGAGGCGGATTGATTTTGTTCAACCTCATACTCTCGGATTACCTCTAAAGAGGCGCGATAGTGCGTCAGGTGAGGGCAATGGTGGGAGTAATGGCCATGAACGCCGCACAAAGCACAAGGCTTGTTGGTGCGGAGAGTCTTGGGGTTCTTGGTTACGGACGGAGAAGGAATGGGGGCTTTAGGGACCGTAGACTCAGGGAACGCGACTTTAACCATGGGCTGAATACGGGGCAACTCGGTACAAGCATGGGTGGCATGACCGGTGACAACACATAAAGCGCAAGGCTTCGCGGGCGGTGGAGGGGCTGGGTCAGTCGTGGTAGTATTGTCTTTGGGTGCCCCCTTGCGGGCTTTGCCTTTCTTCCCGAGTGCCGTTACAATAGGAGAAGGGTCCTGTGGAGGTACTGGGGGCACAGAGGCAACGGAGGAAGCTAGGGGGACCGGTTGAACCGGTGTCAAAGCCATATAGGGCTTGGGATGACCAGGAGGGGTGGCCGCTGGGGGATCAAGGTACCAGACCGGTATGCTCAAGGTCAAGTTAGGGAGAGAGAGGGTGGCCATGACGGGGACAGAATATACTCCGGGAGGGGGAGCTAGGAAAGGGATCTGCCCAGCAGGGTAATGACCAGGAGGGACGGCTTCGAGATGGTTAAGGCCAGGAGGAACCGATCCAGGAGGATAAAGGGGTTTAGGGATACCAGCTGTAGGGGTAGGGCCAGAAGGAGGAGGTCCGGCTGGCTGAGATGAATGGCTAGGAGCGGGTTGCAGTGGGCGAGGAGGGGGTTGCTGACTAGCCGAGGCAGGCCGCTTGCGGGTAGCCTGAGACGATTGCATCATGAAAACATTCGATGAGCTGGGATCGGTGACAAGAGGGGGGGGAAGGTTAGGGAAAGTTCCAAGCAGAGAGAAATCTTTGTAAACGCTGGGGGAGACACTGGTCAAGGAATCAATGGTTTGCTTGTTGGCTACAGAAGAGATGGTTGTCTCAGGGGAGGTCTGAGATTTTGGCTCATGATATGTCAACTGGTCAATGGTGACTATCTTTCCATTATGGGGGAAAGACATCTTGCGAAAGACCGCAGATGGGACAGCAGACATAGCATAGGTGTAGCTTCGCCCCAATAGAATGTTGTAATCTAGCGGGGCGTCGATGACTTCGACGTCAACGCAAACAGTCTTACCGGCGAGGGTGATAGGACAATTACGAAATAGGCCAATGGGCTGGGAGGCATGACCGTCACACGCTCAAAGGGTGATCGTGGAAGGGGCTAGCTCAGGAGATCTGATTTGCTTCCAAACCGAAGCGGACATCACGCATGTGGATGCTCCCTCATACACCGAGACACGTTGGCGTTCCGGATTTTGACTGGGATTTGGAAGGCGACAGAAGGAGGGAGAGGAGGATGGTCTGATTGAGTGGCGTCGAAAACAATCATTTGGTCATCAGCAGGATCTACAACGCCCACGGAAGATAGTAGAGCCTTCTTTTGGGAAGGGCACGACTGGAGGAGCTCCAGTGTGGAAATGGCAGCAGGAGATTGCGCCAAATCATCTACTATGCTATATGAATGGGCAGCTTGACTGGGAGCAGCGTTTCGACGTAGTGGGCCCTTAGGTATCTTGGTATGAACCTCAACTTTTGGTTGAGGGATATGTAAGGGGCCACTGGGTGACGAAAGAGGCTCTGGAGAACCTGAAGAAGGAGGCTCGGGAGCAGACTGAGCAGGAGGCTTGGAGTACTGGCGAGACCGAGTTTGAAGGTGAAGATCGACGGACGGGTTAGGATCGGAGTGCATCATAAAGATCTGGTAATCAGAGGAACCAGAAAGGGAAGGGGGGGTGGCTGCCTGGCTATCGGGCGGTTGGGTAGCGACGAATCCTTGCTGAGGGAAAGGATCAGTAAACACAGCTGGCTGGGTAGTGGCCACATTAGGAGGAGCATGAGGGGAGGCATGCTGTCCGTGCAATGTGGCTTGAGACTCCCACATCTGCCGCATCTGGGGTAATAGGGGACAATCGTGGGTGTAATGACCATAAACACCGCAACACGAACACGGCTTACTTGTGCGAAGCGGCCTGTCCAGCTTGGGCTGAGTGCCCTGTTGCTGGTTGGCAGTGTTGGGGTCCACACCAGGATTGGGTCCGCGGGTACCAGGGGCAGATTGGTTTGAATTACCTCTCCGCCTTCTTTGAGAAGAAGGGGGATTAGTCGCGCCCTGCTGTGCAAATACTTGCCCTGGAGGGGGCTATAGGTGCTGGTGCTGGGGTTGAGGAGGCAAGGGAGGAGGAAGCGCATATGCTAGAGGAGCTGGCGCACCAGGCTGCGGATAAGGGTAATGTGTAGGTTGGGAAACATTGAGGTAAGCAGGAGGTTGGGCAAAAGGAGGAGGCATGCCGTATCCTGGATACATGCTACAGGGAGGGGGAAGAGTGCTGGAGGAGATGGCCCCTCCCTGAGGGAGACCATAGCCCATAGGAGGTTGAGCGTATGGATGGGAAAGGGCTCCAACGATACCGTCGGCGGAATGAGATGCCCCCGGGGCGTTAGCGCCACCGGGCCTGGGGAGGTCAGGAAGAACGGTATAAACATAACCAGATTGAGCGTAGATCGGGTCATATTTCAAGGCTATTTGGAGGGC
This sequence comes from Pinus albicaulis, assembly GCA_034641835.2. Classification (NCBI taxonomy): domain Eukaryota; kingdom Viridiplantae; phylum Streptophyta; class Pinopsida; order Pinales; family Pinaceae; genus Pinus; species Pinus albicaulis. Next base: position 677,888,809 of record CM076584.1, on the reverse strand, counting down.
GGCTTCTTCAGTTTGAGGAAAATGAGAGGCGACATCTTTGCCGATGGGAGCGGGAAGGGTGCGAAGGAACCAATCCATGTAAACCCGATCTTCGAAGGGAGGGGCTCGACATAGGCTCCTTCTTCGCCCTTCCTGAACATGGGCGGAAAGGCGTCTTGAAGAGGATTGCTTGAAGGAAGTCAAGAGCTCCGTGCCAGTATCGTATCGGAGAGGGAGCTGGAAGTACGACAAAAAGGCTTGGGCAAGAGTCTCAAAGGTGGTATGGGTAGAGGTGGCTTGTTCGACATACCATTTGGAAGCTTCGCCGGTAAGCGTGCGTTGGAACAAACGAAGAGGAATGGAGTCATCGGTAATGGAATTGGAGGAACACCACATGTGGAAAGATCGAACATGATTGGTGGGATCTTCGCCATTAAGGCCCTCGAACTTAGGGATGTCGGAGGGGAGCTTGGTTGGCATAGCAGGCCAATTAGCATTGTGGTGAATGGGGTCATTGATCAACTGATGGAAATCGGGGAGGCTGAGGCCTGCAATGTACGGCAGCACAGGGGTGGCCGGGGTAGTTCCTGTGGCGGTTCCGCTAGTAGTAGGGCCGGCATTGGGGCCGGGAGAACCACTAGCGTTAGGCCCTGGACCAGACATGGTGAAGGTGACAGGGGGAGAACCAGGAGGAGAAGGAGGACCCGATGTATCAGGGGAGGAGTCGGAGTGCGGACTCGAAGGTGGACTGGCTCGACGACGGCGGTGCGGAGCAGGTCGATCAACCGGAAACTGAGGGTGAAGGCCAAGAAGTCTCCGGGAAAGGCGCCTTGGGGGCGCAATGATGACAGGAAGAAGGAAACCGACAAAGGCAGAAAGGGACAGAATCAAGAAAGGTCAAGGGCAGATAAGGTGCAGTGACAATTGATTTTAGAGTCTTTGCCAGGCGGTGTTAACCAGGCGCTTCTTCACTTAGGGTCAGTGTGTGGCATGCGTTAATTTTAATTTTTAAACCCTTTCCGTTTTGAGAGCAAGAAAAAAGTGTGTTGCGTAACTGAAAATAAACCTAAAGAGAACAGTATATAATGCTGAAATAACAGAAAAATAACAGTTACTTGTGCATCTATCTAACCCAAGAAGGCGGGTCTCTCAAAACTAATCTGAAAAGAAAGGGAAAAATCTAGGCAAAACACACGGAAAAGAGGCCAATAGATCTAAGGTCAAAAGGGACAGGGATCTAAAGGATAAAGCTGCTGAAAAGAGGTGCAGATCACAGCCAAGAGACAGAGGCAAGGTGGCTGGAAAAGGAAGGAAATCAGCAAAAACCGAAGGGGGCAAGGTGGAGGCCTTCAAAGGAGGTCCAAACAAAATGACAGGAGGTGATTTGAAAGGAAGAAAGGCTGATTTCAAAGGATCTGAAAGGGAGGTAACAGATCTGGAAAAAGGGAGGCTGAAGCTCTGAAAAACAGACGGCTGAAACAGCTAAAACTCTTCCACAAAAAGTGGAGGGTACTAAATCCCTAGGGGGCTAGGTTCCCACTTAGATGAGTAAAAACAGATCAGAACTTGGTCAAGGCGGGCTGAGACAGAGGCTGGAAGACCCTGACAGAAGCTGCAGCAAAACCCAGAAAAATTGCAGAAAAATCACTAATTGCCCTAAGTGTGTCGCCAGCTTCTCGACCGTTTTCGGCAGTGTCGCGAAAAAGGGCGGCAAAGTGTGACTGAAGGGGTCCAGTCGCAACGCTTTTGGGCCAAAGTGCTACCCCGTTCTATTGTCTCAGCTATATTTTCGAAAGTTGGGCCGTCTCGCCTGCGCTCGGTGTCGCTTACCTGCGCAATAGGGCCAGAAACACACGGAAGTTAGAAATTTTAATGTTTTAGGGTTTTATGTGAGAAAAACAACATAAAAATAGAAAAAATAAACAGCTGAAAAGAAACCCTAGGGTCTGAAGTAGCTGGATATGCAGGAATATGAAAAACGACAGCGGTCGTAATTTAAAACCCGTGTGGAGTCGTCATTTGTTAGTATGAATCCTTTGTCGAAGTGTACGAAAAAGGACCACTTTAGCTACGCATAAATAATAGCCCTAACAACAAAAGTGGCTGCCAATATCTTCAGATCTGCGATTAGTTAGACAAGAAAATAGCTGCAAAATACCAGATCTATGTATGGAAAGACATTAAGCAGTAAAAACAAGGGTTTGCTCCATATACCAATAGACAAGACAAGAACAATTTTTGAAAGAATTTTTGTATTAATGGGGCACCTATGAGGAAAACCAGAAGGAGTATCCAATTCCCCCTCAGTGGGATGGGTTCTTGGAAGTCCTCAACACTTCAGATCTAAGATTCTTCTCTCTAGTTGATGTAGAAAACCCAAGGCAAAGAGTAGAGCTCAATGGGAGCAAAATGGCAGAAAATGGTGACCAAGTGCATAGATCTAGAGTGATCTAATAGGAAAAAAAAGGTCAAAACCCTCCTATTTATAACAAAATATTGGGTCATTCTAAATCTTGGTGCATGGGTTAACCAGATCTAGATCCACTTTTTATGGAATATTTTATTATATTTGTTGGAGGGAAAAGGTATTTGACTTGGGTCAAATCCCTTAATTTGTCAAAAATAAATAAATAAATGATTTATTTATCTTTTTAAGGAAGCGGTTAGAAGATAATCAAATAAATAATGATTTATTTAATCATTTAAGGAAGTGGTTGAAAGATAATTAAATAAATAGTGATTTATTTAATTATTTGTGGGTGATTTGGTCATATTTAACAAGGAATATCATTTAAATAAAGTTTAAATGATTATTCCTAGAAAATAATAAGATAAATAAAGGTTTATCTAATTAATTCCTTTGATTTTGGGTTAAACATGACTGGGAATAATAATTAAATTATGGTTTAATTAATTATTCCATGAGGAAAATCAAACAAATATGGGTTTGTTTAATATTTCCTTTTGGGGTTTCCTGTTTTAAGATAGTGAAAGCAGTTTTACTTAGGGTAAAACTGGTCTTACATGGTGTACTTGGGTCCATCTAATGATAATAAGTTAGATGACCAAAAAATGGTGTAACAGGTGCCTTTTTGAAGGCGTCACGAACTTTAGACTTGCATTCTCTGGGAGGCTGATCAATTCCTTATCCATTGGGCTGAACTTTCTTGCTTGGATGATCTTCTTTTGGTCTGAAAATATGTTAGCAGCCATGGAAAACAATGGATCTTCATCAACACAAACTTTCTACCTACCCAATCCTACTGATCTAACATTTCTTTTTCTTTAGAGTGCACTTGGATTGGAAAACTCTTTTTACAACATTTATTCTTTTGAAAGCATAAAAATAATCTAATTCTACTCCTTATTTTTCCATAAACTCAGATTAAACAATTGAGTCCATAAGCTTCTCTACATAATCTACCAATCTGTTAGGATTAAACAGTCTAACATATTTTTATTCTCTAATTTATAAAACAAAAATTTAAAAGCATACAAGTCAGGATTGAACAACCTAACTTGATGCTAATCTATGGCATAAAAAACAAGTTTCACATAGATATTATTTTGCAAAAATTTTAGATCAAAATGGAAGGCTTAAGATCTGAAAGTTCTAAGCACTTCCTTCATCTTTTTACAGCTCTGTTTTTACTTTAATTTGATCTGTTCTTTCTTTGTTTCCCTGGTTCATATTTTATGCTGATTAGAACCAGTTCTTCCTCTGTTTTGACTCAGAAATTTAAACAGATTTGAGTCATCCTTGTTTGGAAACTTAGGTTCATATTTTGAGCATGTTTGAACCTTTAATTTCTATCCTAATCTATCTACTGATAAGCCAAGATTAAACTGTTTGGAAAATCACATTCACTATCCTATCAACAGTAAATTTAAAAATAATTAGTCATGATTAGGCTGTATGACTAATTAGAAGTGTGTTTTCCAGGAGTGGCATTTAAGCTTGCACACTTTCATATTTGTCTCTCTTTTTTGGTATGGGGCTGTACCTTTATTATTTTCACAATATGCCCTCTTTTCTCTTTCATTGTTTTTGTATTTTTGATTTTTCTAAATTTGAATGCAATGATGGGTGAAATATTTATAATAGGAAAAAAGATAAAAAGGCTTTCATAACATGACATGGATCAAGAGAATTAATGCTTAAGCATCCTGCCATTGACAGGACCCCCAAATAGTTCATCTCCATTCAACTCCTGCAAGAAAAAGGCATTGTTACCAGCAGCAGAATGAATGAGATAAGGGCCAAGCCATAAGTTGTCAAATTTCCCATGCTTGCCCTTGTCTTCTCTCCTTGAGTCCCACTTTAAAACTTTGTCCCCAACAATGAAATTGCTGGCCTTTTTTCTTCTGTCAAAAAGCTTTTTAATGTTGTCCTGCTTTTGTAATGCTTTGTTGTAAACCTCCTCTCTGGTTTGCTGAAGGTGAATGGTCTAATTTATCCTTCTGATCATTTCATTTTCTTCAGACTAAACCTCTTGAATCAAATTCATAACTGGTACACCAAGGCTGGTAGGAAAAATTACATTAGTACCATACACAAGCTGGTAGGGTGACATACCAATAGATTTCTTCAATGTCAATTTGTGAACCCAAAGTGCATGAATAAGCTTTGTGTGCCAAGAATTCTTGTTGTCCTCCAATAGCTTCTTGATTATGTTCACCAAAATCTTGTTTGAAGATTATGCAAGTCCATTACCTTGAGGGTAATAGGCCATGGAATGACCCAATGTGATTTGATATTTGTGACAGAATTCAACCATCTTCTTCGATCCAAATTTTGCTGCATTATCAGCGATGATCTTGGTAGGGCAGCCAAATCTAGAGAGAATATTAGTCTCTATGAATTTTATAATCACAGAATCATTGGCTTGCCTACAAGGGATGACTTCTATCCATTTGGTGAAGTAATCTGTGGTAGTGAGAATCCATCTATGCTGGGCAGAGGATGGTGGATGGATTTCTCCGATGACATCAAGTCCCCACTGTTGAAATGGAGCTTCAACAATGATTGGATGCAGAGGTAGGGGTAGTAGCTTCCTTTTGCCTTCAAAAAGTTGGCATTTATGACAGGAAATCATCATATTGTGTACATCAAGAAAGAGAGTAGGCCAATAGTAACTAGCCCTTAGAATATTGTTGGCTGTTGTCTTCCAAAATAGGTGGCCTCCACATTCTCCTTCATGGAACTTGTGCTTAACCATCTCTGCATCATACTCAGGCAAACATTTAAGAAATATCCCACTAGCATTTTTCCAATAAATACATTTATCAATAATGCAATAGTTCACAGCTTTTAACTTTAGAAACCTTGCCTTTTTTTTTTTGTCAAACTGAGAGGTGTGTTCAAATTAAGAAAAACATAAAGAATATCAGCATACCAAGAGGAATTCATAAAATGGTCTTCAACAATGGGAGTTGATATTTCCTCTTGATCATCTAAAGCATTAATCATATTAATATCAAGAACTTTAAAATTTGATTCATCCATCAATCTAGCTAGACCTTAGCCTTTGATGACTTTAGTGGGCTTTATCTCTAAATCATATTCAAGAATAACCGCAATCCACTTACCTCTCTTACCATCTGGGTCCTGTGTTAGAATGTCTTTCACAACTGAATTTGGGACAAAGACAATGATGTGTGAATGAAGGATGTATACTCTGAAGTCTTTCAAAGCTTTAACCAAAGAAAAAGCTTGCTTTTCCATAATGTTATACTTCAAAGGAGCATATCTCAATGCCTTGCTAAATAATGGAATAGGCTGCTCTTGTCCATGTGGATTTTTCTGTAAAAGGACAATAGCTATTGTATGTTCTGATGCAAATGAAAAAATATAAAAATATTTTGAAAAATCAGAACTTATTAAAACTGGTGTTTTGGTTAATGCTTGTTTCACCAGCTCAAAGGAATTCTTTGCTTCCAAGGTCCATTTTTCCCCTTGCTCTTTCTTCAGCATGTTTGTAATATTCCTAAGGACCTCAGCCAAGTTGGTTATGAACCTTCTCAAGAAATTGATCTTTCCAATGAAATATTGTAATTCCTTGATGTTTCGAGGATGAGAGATTTTCAATATGGCTTCAATCCTCTTTGGCTCTATCTTTATACCCTCTTCAGAAATAATGTGCCCAAGAATTTTACATTCTTGAAGATCGAATAGTGTTTTCTTAGGGTTTAAAGATATCCAAAATTTCTGCATTTCTCGAAATTTTTTCTCAAATGTTCTAAGTGCTCTTCATCTGTCTTTGAAAACATAGTGACATCATAAAGGTAAATAAGGATGAAGTAGCCTAATTCTTCCGAGAATGATATGTCCATGGCTCTCTGAAAATTTGCTCCAGCATTCATTAGACCAAAGGGCATTTTCACATACATGAAAGTGCCCCAAGGTGTAGTAAACACTGTCTTTAGCTAATCATCAGGGTGGACTAAAATCTGATTGTACCCTGAATAGCCATTAAGCAAAGAAATTGTTTTTGAACCAACTACCCTTTGTAATATATGGTCCATATTGGGTAAAGGGTAGTTTTCCTTGAGTGAAGCTTTGTTTAAATCTCTAAAGTCTATACAAAGCCTAATCTCTCCTGTTTTCTTCCTAACCGACACCAGATTAGACACCCACTCGGAATATCTAATAGGGACAATAATACCAGCTTCATACATTTTCCCGATCTCCTTCTCAACCAAAGGAAACTGAACAGGGTTTATTCTACACAGTTTCTGTTTGAATGAATTTTGGTTTTCCTTGAGAGGGATTTTGTGCTGAATTATTTTAGTGTCATAGGATTTCAGATCCTCATAACTCCATGCGAAAACATCAGAAAATTCTTTAAACAGCTCTATGTATTTGAGTTTAATGTGAGCTGGTAAAGTCTTAGACAGTTTAATCATTTTTGGTTTAAGTTCACTGCCTATATTACACTCTTCAACTTCAGTCTCTACAGGTTCCAGTTTTGGCTTCTTGGCCACATCGTTAAAATCAAACAACTCTTCTAAAGGGGCCAAACCCTTGGGAAAACTTTGATCTTTAGACTGTAGGGTCTCTGACTCTTCTGTTTCTAAATCTGCATTCATTTCTGTTTTGTTTTCAAGTTTTCTTGACAACAAATTTATATCAGCAAGCTCAAGAGATGGTTCTTCTTCACCAAGAAAATTTTCTTCACTGTTGCAGTCTGTTTCATACTCTGAATCCGAACTGTGTAGTTCAAATTCATTTCTGAATTGCATGAAGTCTTCTAGTGGTTTGTCTCCGTCAAAAACTTGCCAATATTTTTCGTTATCAGGAATGGCTGGTCTGAATTTAATCTGAGTTGTGCATTCTTTGGTTTCGTATGGCGTTAAGCATGTTCTAGCAGCAAAAGCTAAGCTGTGGGTCGCGTTATTTCTTTTTCTTGGGACAAAAATCAATTGGGACTCCTCAAAAGTTTTTAAAAGGTCCATGACATCGTTTCGATAGGCTCTAAGTCTAGGGTGATTAGCGTTATACTCCCCATTGAGTTGCCTAATGATTAATTCAGAATCCCCATACACTTTAATTATTTTGGCTCCTAACTTTTTCAACAGATGTAAGCCTAAAAGTAGGGATTCATATTCTGCTATGTTATTCGAACACTGAAAGTTTAATATACAGGAAAAGCTTTCTGTGTGGTTTTTCTCAGTGTTATGAATCCAGACACCTGCACCAGCATTACTTATAGTGCATGACCCGTCAAAGTACATATTCCATAGAGGACTAGTCTCGGGTTTATCAATTTGACTATAATCCTCTTCAACTAACGTGCTCTCTGATTGTTGTGGAATATCAGCACTTAGTTGAATTTGTTTTGAATCCTCAGATTTTTTACTGCGTTGAGGGTTGATTTCTTGACTCTCAAGATTAAACATCAATGGATGCATGATTCGTAGTTCAAGACTTATGTTTGGTCTGCTGTTATTTAAAGTTCCAGCCAACCGTTTTGACATTTCCGTGGTTTTTACCTCTTCTTCTCTATTGGCCATTAATTCTATTAAAGTCACCTGTTCAGTGAATGTTTCATCGTTAAACAGGATAAATGAATCGAGGCCTGTATTTATAGAATACGGAGGAGAATTTTGAGGTCTGTCTTGACTAGTCACCATGTACTGCATATGGGACTCCCTGTAAATTTTTCTTGTCTGATTAAACATAGGAATGGTCGCATAGGTCATGTCCATCTGCATAGTTCCTTGTAACTTAGCCCCCCAAGACCTAGATAACATCATTCTATACTTTGGGGGAACATCAGCCACAACAACATCCATTACTAAACATTTGGATGGAATCTGGGCTAAGTTAACGTAGAGGTCTTTGACTAATCCTAAACATTTTACTCTGCTTGAGTCAAAGGAGTAAAGGTCTTTATAAGGTCTGGTGATTTCTAGACCCAGTCTCTCCATTACAGCTTTGGGCTTAAATTATGAGAGGCCCCAGAATCATGCATAGCATTGTGAAAAATCTTGTCATGAATGTTTAAACTTACATAAATGGGAGGAACAGGTCCCTCTTGATATCTGCCTTCAATATTTGGACCAAAAATAAGCTCTGGCTGGTCATCATTAAGATTGACTGTGTCATTATTATCCTCTATGTTTAAAGCCTTCAAAATTTGGGTTCTATATACATTTTGGGTAGCTAGTTCAGAGAGAGGAACAGAGATTTTAATTTTGGAAATTTCCTACTCTAGGCTGAAAGGCATCTGATTCTTTGAAGTACTTGTCTCAGCCTTGTTAAATGCCGGTCTATCAAAGCCAGTTTACTGATTTTCTCTATTTACATTTGACAAAATGGTTTTAATAGGAGTACTTACTGAAGTGTTAGTACTGCTAAGGTCTACACTCTATTTTACATTGTTTTGAGTGCCTTTCTCTTTACCTTTTTCAGAATTAACAGCCGCTGTCTTGTCCTTTTGCTTTACAATTTTGGGCTTATTCACAGTGCTGTTTTGTGAAGATTTGTCAGAGGTTTCGGTGTTGGGAGTGTGTCGATTGGTTTTAATTCTAAGGTCATATTCCCTTTGAGATTCTATGATGACATTCTCCATGTCTTGATAACAAATTTCATCATCATCTCTTTTGTCATCATAGGGTGTGTAATGACCTTGTTTTCTATCATAATGAACCTCAAAGTCATCATTATATACTCCCAGCATGTTGATATCATCTTCCTCTATTTGGTCATCTGTTTCCTCAACCTCACTCACGTAGTTTTGATGAAAGGGAGGAGTGATCTATTGATCATCTTCCCTAGGTCTATTCGGAGGTTGGTTCCTTCTAAAATTCTGATTCTGGTTCTAGTTTCTGTTTTAAGGAGCATTTTTGTTTTGACTTTCTTGTGCTCTCTCAAGGATGCTCATTTTCTTCATCATATCCTCCATCATTCTTTCCATCTTTGAGCTAGAAGTAGAAGGTGTGGATTCCTCTCTAAATGACACTCTCTTCTCATTCTTCATTCTTGCTCTTTTCTCCATCAAGTTAACTTCCACAGCAAGAGCCCCTTTTTGCATATCTTTGAGAGTTAGAGGATCTCTTTCTCTTAGCTAATAGGCCATTTTAGGGTCAAACCCTTTAGGAAACTTGCTTAGATCTGAGCCTTGTGGAGGTTTTAGATCCAATGGAAGTGCATTATACACACTGTTAAATCTAGTGCAGTAAGCTTGTACACTTTCCCCAATGTTTCTGTGGAGGTTCTTGTAATCAAAAAACATTTGGAGAGGATTCTTCTTCACTTCCCATTTGTTTAAGAATTTCTGATGGAAGGCTTGGAGATCATTGATACTATGGGGGGCGAAGCCCTTAAACCATTTTCTTACTTCTCCCCCCAGACTCTGAGCAAATAGTCTTAGCTTGATAGATTCATCATCAATTTCATTTCTATCAAAGTAGTCATTCATTTTATCCACATGTTGTGATGCAGTTGTAGCATTTCTAGCATCATATAATGGGATTTTAGACTGATAGTCCTATGGAAGATTGACTAATGGTATAGGAAGGACTAAGGGAGAATACCATGCTGCCATGATATGTGGTGGAGGTGGATTTAAAATAAGTGGATTAATAAAAGGGAAAGTGGGATGAAGTGGAGTGGTTTGGATAGTGGATGTAGGATGAACAAATGTGGATGGACCAAGAATAAATTTCCGAGTTGATCTTGGATGAGAGACACCTAAATTGTGAAGGAAGTGAAAATCAGGTGGTGTTGTTTCTCTACTACCAGGATGTTCACTTGTTTCAGGGGATGAAAGTGAAGACTCAGAATCTAGATGATCTAAATCATCAAGAGACCTAGTTCTAAATGGATTTCTTAGATCTACTTGTGTATTTTGTAGGGCTGCAATATTTTTAGGAACTGAATTAGCTCTTAAGGGTGATATGAAAATAGTTGAAAATTTTATCTTAGGAGACTTCCTAAGGATAATTTCCGAGTTATAAAATATCTCAGGTGGTTCTGGGTTAGGATAGGCTCTAGTATAAATCTTTCTAGGAGCCACTATGTTGTGTTTTTCAGACCCAAGTAAACAGGAAAAGTTTAACCAAATATGATAGTCTTTACGAGGTTAACTGATCTGTTTCACACAAATATTAATCCTACAATCCTCTAACTGATTTTATATGATGTTACAAAGATTATGGGACTACCCAGTGGAGTCTTAAAGTCTGTTTAGGATTGTGGAGTCGCCAAGTGGAATTTTTTAGCTATTTTGGAGGTAAAATGTTTTATGGTCCACCACCATGTTTATTAGATACCAATCTGAAATATTTTTGGGGGTTTTGAGTTATTTTTCAGTCCTATTGGTTGTTAAGAGTGCCCTAAATCTGTTTCAGAACATAGCTATGGTTATGAGACAAAGATAGTCTACTCTTATGGCTAAGATAGCTGGTCCTTCATGGTTAGATAAGCTCTTATGAGAATCCTAGGGTTCACCTAGTTTGTCATTGATTCAAACAAGTTTCATCATGATTACCGTGTGTTTGGTAGTGCTTGAAGAGGGATGCTGGTACTCAAGGGGTTTTTTGGAATGAATCTTTACTCACTCCTTAGTGGAGTTTCCAGAAATGTTAGCTCCCTATAATTAGCAAGATTGGAAAAGTCCAACTGTAGGGAGAACACTATTTCAACCACTTTGGGATTCTAGGATCTAGCCCTCCTGAATCCAGAGAGGGATCTCTCCAATAAGTGCAAAGATGGATTTATCTTTTAAGATTTTAGGTAATGATATTAGGCTAGTTATGCAGTCTGAGGGTTTTGTTTTGTTTTGGATGATTGAGCATGATTATTATTTGAGTGGAAAGTTCTAAATGGAAATAGTTTCAAAGGTGTGAAGTTGAAAGCAATCATAACAAGCTTTGGCTAAAAATATAGATATAACACTGGTTTTTAGTCCATTGGGCTATGGAGTCATAATAGGGTTTAATTGAAACAACAAGGTTCAAGAGTGGTCCATGGGGCAAGTCATCTATGTCTAAGTATCTCTTTAAAGTTGATTTTATGGAATGAAATGATACAACAAGAAGGGGAATTTAACAAATGAAGAACAAAGAGTAGCCTAAGATCAGGTAAGTACTTTGAAACTATCCTGCTTTTGGCATACACTTAAGAAAGACATAAAACTAATCTAAGATCTGGTAAGTACTTTGAAACTAGCCAGATTTTGATGCACTTTCGATAGAAAACATTTTAAACACAAAGGGAAATACATATGGTAACGAAGAATAGTCTACGTTTTGGTAAGTACTTTGAGGAAGTGGGATCTGATAAAATATCTCCTGGGTCAATTAATACAAACTTTAATACTTCTCGGCCTTTGAGGGGCTCAATGGAGAAGTTTACAGATGTTCTGTCTGTATTAATTGTTTTACATTTAAGAATTAAGCTTGGTGAGAGCTTTTGTTGACTTTAAGGCTCTGTTTCATGTTGTAATAACTCTACTGATATTTTTCCATTAAGTTCCTTTGGCAGAATTAACTATTCGGCTGCGCTGAGGCAAATATCTTCTTTTCTGATCATAACTCGACCTCTATTGAATGCTTTGAGGCTACAGGTGGCTATGGGTAGCTGAGAGGAATCGATTTGCCTCTGATGTGGCAGTGGAGGCTCTTTCTTACTGATAAATCTTTAATTGGTCTTTAATTGTGTTTTAATTCAAAGGATTAGGCTTTTGATTTTCGATCTTAGCCGTAATCCTCCAAAACTGTGAAAACTGTCTTCAATCCTCTGTTCTGCTATGTTTAAGTCTTCAACATTGATACTCTTTAGCTTTGGTTTAATTTTCTGTGTCTTGTTGATGTGCAGGTTTAAAAAGGTCCATATGGCATCAATGCCCATGAAGCATCGACGAAATGTGAATTTGAACCCTGCGGAATGATCCTTCTGTATGCATAAAGGCATGGGGGATCGTCATCCCCAACCTTTGGTTTTCCTTTAATATAATGGAAAAACCATAGAAACCTGCATAAAACAATAAACAATTAAGAAATCCTGCGTATTGGAGTAAAAACTTCTTTGGAGGTTGTAATAAGGAGCATCGCCATTGGATGGCAGCATCCAATGGTGGAGATCGTGCGTAGAAGTCAAAAGGAGAGTGGTGGGTGAAAATAGCACAAGGGATTAAGTCTGGGCCATTTGATCTTTGCATAGATCAACGGTGGAAATAAGTCAGGAAAAAAGAATGAAGCAAGGGGGTCACTTTATAGGAATATGGTGAAAATTGTAAAGAAATAAGGTTAAAAACCTTTATCGGAGGAAATATGGTTAAAAACGGAAATTGGGGTTTTGGGATTATCATGGGCCATTAGATGGGATCAGGCCACGAAATCAACGGTGGAGATCACTTTTGAGAAGCCCCTTTGGAAAAGGCAGAGGGAAATGGTGTATGGCCAGATTAGATCTGAGTCGTTGATCTGCAGAGATCAACTGCGGGGAGCGCATGCAACAGATCATAATAGAAATGGGGAAAGGCGGTTTCGGAGGGAAAAATAGTTGTTTTCACGCGATAAAAAGGCAGGTAGGTGGTATTGCCTTTTTGAACATGATATGCGTTCTCGCCCGACACGTGGCATCAGAAAACAACTTATATCGCGTAAATTTTGGAAATTAACCTCCGTACTGAAAGTTTCGTGAAACTCCGCGTACGCCATCAGATCTAGGCCCTTAGATCAAACGATGGAGAGCAAGCACGAAACTGACTAGATGTGCAGGGGATAAGAGGTAGGGCAGTTTTAATCAGGGTTGTAGGATCAAAGATTTGGATGGCGGAGATCAAAACTGGAGGGAGGCAAGACCCACATAGGTAGGGTCTATGGGGGTTAATATGAACCGTTAGATGGAACAAATCAACAACTAGGATTGAACTGGGGTTTGAACGAAATAATATACAGGTAGAGAAAGGGTAAAGAAGGACTGTTGATCTGCAGAGATCAATGGCCAGGATTTGGCCAAAAACATTATGAAGCGGGACATATGATTTAAACCAAAGTCGGGAAACGCAGTTTGGACCGTCCAATATGGACACGTGGACGGTCTAGATGCAATAGGAGGCATGCGATCGGTGGGGGAGAACTTTGAATGGTGCCGATGCGATTGAGCGTTGGCCATCGATCTGAGGATCAGATTGACGGTGGGAAATAATTTGGAGGATCGCCAATCGGGGGGAGGAATAAAACGCGTCTGATACAACTTGTGATGTGACATTGCGCTGATCATTGATTGGATTTAGATCAACGGTTGGGAATGGGTTTGATTAATGAACGGCGGGACCCCTTATAATATACAAAAACCAAAAAATTTAATGGAATACAAATGTTTATGTATCGGGTGGGGTTATATATATGTGGATTGGCGCTCGTCTGCGGGGCCATTTGTTTATATGAAATGCGATAGGCCTAGGGATTATATATAAAAAGGGCTAATCGGGATCAGGCCTTTGGGCTTTTCAATCTACCCATTTAAAATTTCTCCGATGCGATTAGCGCTTCGGGACTTTAACTCTTGGTCCCAGGCGTAGGTTTATATGAAGAAAAGCGGAGGTGGGGGTTTATACAACAGGGCTCAATCGCATCGAAATTTTGATGCGGGGCTTTTCAATCTACCCATTTATATTAAAAAACATTGCTCCGGCGGGTTTAGACCGAAACTTAGGAAAGTGGGTTTATTGAATTTTCAAAGGGAAATATGCATCGGAGGTGGATTTTAAACAATTCTTAGCACCAAATGCGGGCTATGTTGTTATATGAAATAATAATAAGATCGGGGGTTTAAAAACAAAGGGCTTAATCACATCGGAGGTTTTAACATGGCAAATAGACTTGCGCACTTCGATTTCTCTGATGCGATAAGCGCCAAAGGGTTTAGTGCTTGGTTCTAGCGCCCGAGAATATGGTGGGGAAGTGGTTTAAGACTTAGCCCAAGGGACTTAAGCCTGTAACACAAAAAACGTATTTTTTATGAAATTTTCAATGTTTTTTGATGGATTTGGGGGTTTTGGCAAAGTTTAAAAGTGAGTTTTAAACTTTGTAAAGAGAATATTATGAAGGGGAGATGGAGAAAAATGGAAAATAGAGGAATTCCATGGGGAATAAAGGGGTAAAAATGAAGGTTAGTTGAAGTGAAAGGAAGGGAAAAATGGTGTTTTGCCGCAGTCTTTTCTTCATGAAATCAACAGAATTTCAGGGTTTAAAATGGAAATAGTAGTGAAGATTTGAACAAAGGGCATGATGTCTTCATGAGTCTTCAAGAGATAAAAATTTTGCAATAAAACTTGTTTCTTGAAGGCTCCAAAAATGTTTTAGCCACCTTTTGATATAACAAATTTTATAGGTGGCTAACACCATGTTCAACTCTAACTCATTTATTCACATGGTTAGAATCATACTCAAATGATCAAGTGAACAAGGTAAAAGACCCCGAGTCTAGTTTCATCCATTTGGGTTGCGATTTTAGGATTCATACAAGATTACAAAGTATGATGGCTATGGTCATCGAAACATTCATCCAAGCATGGATGCACACTCTGTCATCAGTGGTTGAGACTTCTTGATCATTTTACATGTAATATTAGCTTATGTGTTGAGCATGGGTATTCCCCCCTCAACAAATATATCATGAGGATAATATGTATTGTAACAGATGATGATATCGACCTATTTTTTCTTGATTAAGATTTGTCACAAGGTAAATAACTTCAGTACTTAGCTATTGCTTTTGAATTTTTACTTTAGGGGGGAATCTATTATAGGCCATTTTGTTACATCATCCAAAAAGGCCTAAAAACTAGATCAATCAATATGGATGAACACTTTTTCATAATCCTTTTTCAAATCCCTAAGCATCATTTCTCCAAATATTCTAACTTTCTGGGTATATCTACTCAAAGACCATCTTTTTAGGCCCAAAAAACTCTGCCTTCTTGTCCACCAGCATTGGGTGCAAGCTTCATACTTGAGTAAAAGCACTCACCAACATAGGTTACTCCATTCTGCAGGTGCGTTGATTCTAGAATTTCGGGAGAAAAAATAATTACAAAACTTCTCCTTCTAGAAGCTTATAAGGTGGTTTTAACCATTTTCCATGGATAGAGACCTAAAATTCCTATTTGATCCTACTCAAGTGATATTATCTCTTATCCCTTTAGCTTATCCTCCCTCATAAGTAGATCTCAAGCTTAGATTGGTAAATCTTAAACTACCATGTTTACCCTCTAAATTTACTACCTCCCATGGAGTCTAGGTTGGATTTTTGAGATTGCTAGTGCCCTCATGCTGCTGCTTTGAGCTTAAGGCATTATTATCAATTTACATTAGGGTTGAGTATGAAGTTTTTCTTTGTGACTAAGAAGGGCAAGTCATTTGGGGAGACATCTACAAATTCAACTTCTATATATGGTTGTAAATCTCTCCTTTATTTATTAATACAAAAAAAATCATGTTTACCTATACTTGTGTTATGATTACGATCATGTATTTCAATGGCATGTTGACTCATTTAATAGAGAATTTGGATTATGTTATGTGGATGTTGTAGTTCCTTTGCTTCTTTTAGTCATTGTTGGAGGTTCCATTTATAGCACATGGAGCTAGGATTGGAGCTTACAAGCAAAGAGAAGAGGACGACTTGCTACGAATTCTAGGTGTTAGTGTCCTAGGTCTAGGAATCTTGGTAATGTTACTCTTACCAAGTCACTTGAGGCCATGTTTATTAGGTCATGTTAATGTGTTATTTTTTGTTTTCATGAGTGTCATGGTATTAAAAGGTTGAAATTGTCAAAATGTCAGAGTTAAAAGAGTCTTTTTTCCATCATTTGAAATATAAGGTCACAAGGAATCATGATTTGAATTTTTAATCATGAAAGGTTAGTTGTCATTATAAGATAGTCTAGGGATCAATGTAATCAAACTTTTACTATCACAATCTAAGTATGGAAATCAAGTCTACATAAAAAATAATCATGAAAAGGGATTGGGCACAGACTGGGTGGTAGTGATGAGTTGGTTTGAATGTCTTTTCAATAACAAATCATGATCTCAACAAAGAGGTAACAATTAGGACTACAATCCTTCTCACTTCCCCAAGTGTTGTGAATTCATAAATTCATTGTGTTTTCATGATTACCCATCCAAATCATAATCAACACCATTCATTCACACTCTAGGCTATTTTTCATGTTCAATTAGGCTATTATTTTCATTCCTTAGTGCTTCGTTCTTCAACATCTTCATCGGAGGCTTCAGTGTAATTGATTTTTTTTCCACTAAAATGAGGTAGGGGCACTGTGAGTTTAAAAAACGCTACCATTCTTGCATGTCGGTGTCAAAATCTCCCTCACAAGTGCAAATTTAGCTTAATTCTCATCCTTCAGTCTTGAAACAGTTTTCAAGTTGCATTTAGAAGCTAATATAGACCATGTAGAGCTCGAAAATGAGGTAAAATTGATGGCACTGCAATTATGTATTCGTTGTGTTTTCTTCTAATTTGGCGTTATGTTTTCACCCTAAAGCGTTGTGAATCCACATAATGGGTCATATCTTCTTCTTCTAAGCTATCAATTTTACTTTCTCATTGTGTAAACCTTGCATGCAATTGTGGCTTTAGCCAATGGACTATAACCAAAGTGTTTCCCTCAAAACTTATGCCCAAAGGTGTTTTAAAAACCAAAATTTCCTTTGCGCTACTTTTTTGGCCCTGTGCGTTGTAGCTATCCTTGGCCAAATTTATTGTCAACAGTTTTCAAATTTATGAGTTCTATAGGGTTAAGTTGAGAAAGTGTGCAATTTTTAATCTTAATATAATTGTTGGATTGTATATTAAATCATTGTCACAAGGTTTGGAAACCAAAAACACGTCCATTTGTTTCCCAAAAGGTTGTTCATAACTTTACCCAATTCATTGCTACAAAAGTGAAAACATGTCAACATCGGAGGATAAAAAACACAAAGGGGGAGCCATTGTATGTTTTGAAACATAGGACATATCAAAAGATAGTTACCAATCAAACAAGAGAAATACCTGGTACCCGTTTTTTTGAGGTAGCAAAAAAAACACCAGATTTTGAAAAGTGGTGATGTAGAATCACCCTTTTTTTTAGCATAGTTTTGGCACTTTAAATTTTCTTATGACTTTTTTTCTTTTTTTTCTTTTTTTTAAATGTCATGATTTTCATGTCGATTTGAAAAGTGGTTATGTAGAATAACCTATTTTTTTTTGGAGCATATTTTTGGAACTTTAAATTTTATTTGTTTTTTTCTTTAAATATCATGTCGATTTAGAAAAATGGTCATTCTTTTAGCACTTTAAATTTTTTTATTTATAAAGTATGAACATTTGTTTTAAAATATTAATGATTTTCATGCTAATTTTGAAAAGTGTTGATCCAACATCAATCCTATTTGTTTAGAGTGGTGATTTTCATCTTGGTAATAAGACAATTATTTTTGGTCATTTTGTTTTTTTATTTTATTTTTTTGTCTTATTACCAAGATGAAAATCACCACTCTAAACAAATAGGATTGATAAACCAATAAAAGTGTAAACAAAAAATTAAAATATATATATATATATATATATATATATATAATCAAAATTAAATAAATAAAAAAACAAAAAAATTCAAAAAACTCATAATTTAAAGACCAAAAAAAAAAAAAAAAAAGTTAAAAAAAAAGAAGCAACATAATTAAAAATAAAAAATTAAAAAAAATTAAAAATCAAAATTAAAAATTAAAAATAACTAAAATTTGGAAAATTTAAATAAAAAAAAAAAAATTAAAATTTAAAAAGAAAATTTAAAAAAAGGCATATATATATATATATATATTATTGTGGAAAAAAATCTTTATTTTTATGAGAAAAATAGCAGATCGACCCCTAAATGGGGTTTTTACATTTACTCCTCGAGCTGTTTGGACTCTTTATAAGAGTTTTTTCATAATGTCATGATAGGTATCCCTCTTTCTGGTCTGCTTTTCGAAAAGTAAAAACAATAAAATAAACCGAAATTTTTGCTTTTACACCGGAGTGATTCTACTGCTAATCCAGCTATCTTTCATGCTTTATATTCAATAATATAATCACCAGTTCAGGATCGAGCCAAAAATACAAACCATAGATAAAAACCTGAAGGCATATTTGTTCTCCACCGGAAAATTAAACCAGGTGAGTCTCCTCCAATTTAGAAGAGAGATCCACAATATTAAGTGTGCCTGGGGGAAGAGTGAGAGCCGCCTTTGAAAGACCATCAGCTTCCGAATTTATTTCCCGATACACATGATTGAAAGAGAGGAAATGATAGCCTTGTGATAAACACTGAATGCTTCAAAGGATGGCTCGAAGGTGTGGAAAGTGTATTTGTGACATCTAAAGAGCCCAATCTATAACCATTTTGGAATCTTTGAAACATTGTAAAGAAGTAATGTCTTTGGATTTGGCCACATGAAGAACAAACCATAAAGCATCAAGCTCAACCTTGTTGTTTGATCCATGGCCCGGAGAAAAAAATATGTGAAATTTTTAGACCGGTGAAACATGAAGGACAACCCCTTCTCCTGCCAAAGGAGGAGAGCCTTGACAAGAACCATCAAAAAAGGCCCATGAATAACTCTGGTCGATTACTAGATGCACCACGGAGCGAATTTTGGGTGCTTTGGGAGTGCATTTGTGCTCGAATTCCGATTGAACAATTAATGTCACTGTCAGCTCTTCAGGAATATATTTCGCATTGAATATAGCCATGTTACGAGCCCACCATATGCCATAAGAGAATAATGCAGGAAAGCCTGAAAATTAGTTTACCCTAGGCTCCTTCGATCACTACTTCAGTCTTGATTCAAAGGAGTCTGTCGAGGTCATTTTGAGGAGCAACGATGGAAGACGAAGAACAGAACCAAACAGATTATGCATAAGAACAAGAGAAAAAAATATGAGTAACTGTTTCTGCTACACATCCATAAAGGTAGCAATGACTCGAGCCCTCCCAACCCCGCCGCTGTAAATTGTCCTAAGAAAGGAAGCGATTTTTGAGTGAAAGCCAAAGTACCAACTTGGATTTTTTTGGGCCAGGGGATTTCCATAAGGGATTCAACCAGAACAACGATTCCTGACTGGACGAGGCTTCCATCATCGCTTTCTAACCAAGCTTCACAGTGTATGAGTCATTTGAACCATTCTTTGACCAAACCAGCAAATCCTCAACCTCCATTTCAAGGATAATACAATTTCTCACAAGTAGAGCAATAAATGTGGTCCATTCAGCTGCCAAGTTTTGTGGAAGTCCTAAAGAAAGAATGTCTTTCCATCCCATATTTCCTAGGCTTGTGGCAAGTTTGCAACAGTGTCTACAATGGTATGGATGCATTTTTCTTTAAGGAGAGAGCGAAGGCCCTCTGAGAGATAGAAATTTTCTCCCGCCCCTACCCACGAATCCAGACCAATTCGAACCGATTTTCCATTTCCGATAATCCAAGCTATCCACTGACCAATGAAAGGGAAGACCAAGACCATTTCCTTCCATCCAATGGAAGCATTTTTGTGGGAATTTTTAGGATTTCTAAACCAAGAAATAATAGATTGTCCAGGATAATATTTTTCACAGATGACTCTGCTCCAAAGAGAACCCAAGTTTTCAAACAGTCTCCATAAATATTTTGTAGTGAGGGAGAGATAGAAGTTTGGATGGTATTTTATGCCCCAGTCCCCTAAATCTTTTGGCTGGGCAAGCATCGACCATTTAACCAGAGGAATACCTTCAACGTTTTTCCTTGCAGTCCAAAGAAAGGAAAAACATTTCTTCCTGATTTTATGAAGGATTCCTTTTGGGATCAAAGCAATGATGGCCCAGTACACTGGTATGCTTTGTAGAACTTATTTGAGAAGAACCAAATAGCCTCCTCGAGAGAGAAAATGATTTTTCCAATGAGAGAATCGTTTCTCAGCCTTCTGGTAGAGCCATAGCCAATGCTTGAAGCAATAACAACTTAGTTTTAAAATGAAACCAAAATATTTAAAACCAGTATCCCAAGCACATGTGGGGAAAGGGAGAGAGAGCTTTATTTGAGAAACAAGATGATCAGGAATTTTATTATGAGCCAAAATAGACTTATCAATGTTTACCTGCATCCCAGTTGATTTTTGAAAGAGACATAGAATATCTTGCAATATTCTAGCATTCTCAATGGAAGCACTACAAAAAAGGAGGATGTCATCCACAAAAAGGATGTGGGTGAGGGACTTGTTTCCTGCGATATGGATTCCTTTTAGACTGTCGGAGGATTTGGCATTTTTACATAAGTGGCTCAGGTCTTCAGCAATTAACGGGAACAAGAAAGGAGAGAGTGGACACCCCTTTCTGAGACCCCTAGAAGAGCGAAAGAAAGAAGAGGGAGAGTCGTTAATCAACAAAGGAGGCTGATTGAATACATCCCATAATCCATTCTAGTACTTCCAATTCCATGCCTATATGAATGATTAATAGCCTAAGAAAAGTCCAATTTACCCTATCATATGCTTTTGACAAATATAGCTTAAGAGCAAAAGAAGGATTTTTGCTAAGATGGATAGAATGAAGGGTTTCCTGAGCCAAAGAGACTGTATCATGGATTTGTCTTTTTTCTAAGAAACCAAATTATTCTTCTAAAATGATGCAACTTAAGATTGGTTTTAAACGTTGAGCAATAATTTTTGAGATTAACTTGTAGAAAAGATTGCAACAATATATTGGACGAAACTCATCGAAATCCTTGGGCGAGGATTTCTTTGGAATCAGCATAATGAAAGTCGAGTTTATTGAGCCTAGCACTTTCCCTGATATTTGTGATTCGTTTATTACTAATAATAAATCATCCTTTAATAAATAAAAAAAACCCTAGAAAAAATTCGATCGTTAAACCATCAGGGTCGAGGCTCTTTCCCTTTTGGAAACTTTCAAGGATATGTTCAAGCTCAATTTCGTCCACTTCTTTAGTAAGGGTATTATTCATTTCATCAGTGATCAAATGAGGGAATAGTTGTAAAACTTGAAGAATCTCTTGGATGGGGCAGCCCTCAGGAGCAGAGAAAATGTTTTTGAAATGATTTACCTTTGCCCTGGCTTTATCTTCGAAGGATCGAACCATAACACCATTCTCGGATTTTATTTCCAAAATGGTATTTTGATTTCTTTTATGAGCTGCAAAATGATGGAAATATTTTGTATTATTGTCCCCTTCTTTTATCCAAGTCACGCAGCTCTTTTGGCGCCATAACTGTTCTTCCTTTTTTAGAATCTCATGTCGTTTTAACTCTAAAATCTTTAAGGATTTCAATTCTAATTCAAACAAAATACCCGAGGTGTTTTGTTTAAAAATCTCACTAATCGCAGTTTCAGTGGATTTTAAAAGAGCTTGTTGCTTAGCATGAAACGCCCCCGCCCAAGACTTAGTAACCCTCTTAATCTTAGATATATTATCAGCCCACATTTGCATGAAGGAATGAGACTGAGAGGGAACCAATTAATGTGTCCAGGAAGAGATCACTAGGGCCTTATAATCCTCCTCCAACAACCAAGTAGGATTAAATTTTAATGGGGATGGGGGCTTGGATTCGGGGGATTCCAGGGATGACACAATAGGCCTATGGTCTGAGATGTCACCTGTATCAACACGTGCCTACACCCGAAGATGAGAAGCTAAAAGATATTAAGAGATTATGAAACGGTCCAATATTTTAGCTATAGCATCCTGATTTTTCCTATTGTTACGCCAAGTAGGCTCCAATTTAGAGGGCTGAACATCGACCAAACCATGTCTATCTATGATGGATATTAAAAAAAAGGGCGAGAGGGTCGGGCCTTGCAAAAGACCCCCAAATCTCTTCCAGGGAGAGGGTGAAGTTTAATTCAACACCCAGGATCATATTGTCTGAGGTACCAACTTCAGAAGAAAAAAATTCCCCCCCAAAATTTTCGCTTATCATCACATGGACCATATAAATTAAGGAGGGAAAGGCAACATCCATATTTTGGATAAAAAATGGACGTCCTAATAAAAGAATATGAACAGGATGAGGAGAGGATAGTAATGGAAGGGCTTATAGTAGTGATTAGGCCCCCTGCTAACCCCGAGGCATCTACAGATATAAAGGACCAATCAATAAGCCATTTTGAAAGAAGGTCTTGACCATGTAAACTAGGCATCTTTGTTTCTTGGAGGAAAAAGACATCGGGTGTGACAGATTGACATAATCGTTTGAGTGTGAGCTGGGAAGGGCAGCCCCCAAGACCCCTCACATTGAAAGAAAGGAGAATCATACGAGGCCCTTTTTTAGGTCACTCCTTGCTCTAGGAACTTGTTGTATCATATTTTGTTTACCAGCGTTGACATCCAACGAAGCTTGATTTTGAGCTTTTGACAATGCAGACTTGTGACTAAGAGTGATCTTAGGTGCAGGTACCAGAGCAAGACCACCTTTGATAGATTGATCAAGGCTAATTCAGGATGAGGAGTGCAAATGCAGCTTAGCAGTGTAGGGGTTGGAGGAAGGGCGCGAGCAAGTCAAAACAAGGGAAACCCGGGAAGGAGACTTAAGGGGAGGAGAATGCGAAGAGGGAACATTGGATGGAGAGAGATAGGAAAGGGGAACCTTTGGAGGGCAAGGGGACAAGTCAACAGAACCCATACAATCACTAACATGAATATGATCAGAAGAATTAAGGGGAGGAGTAGGAACACCAACGGGCATAACTTTGGCAATAGAAGAGGCGTCCTCATCACAAACGCATTGTTCTGCAATAGTTTCTTCAAGAGTGGACATTAACGGAATGCGTTTCTCTGCCATTGTTTCTTCTAGAGGGGACATCATCGGATCAAAAGCATGTATTTTGGCCTGCTTGTTGATCAAAATTTTCTTTCTCTTCCAGACTTTTTTGAAGTGAGGACGAGAGCCATCCAGTTGAGGACAATCCTAAGCTAAGTGCCCAACCTGCCAGCATAAAAATCATCTAAAGGGCAACTTCCAATAGTCTAATTTCTGCGTCCAAGTGCTTCCATGCATTTCTAGAACAATTCCTTCCAAAAGGCCATCACGAACATCTAGCTCGACTTGGATTTTAGCACATCGCCTGTCAAATTTTGTATCCCAGTCTTTTTCAAGCGCAACAAAGGAACCGAGCTTGTTACTGATAGCTTCAAGGATGTTTTGCTACCAAAAGAATTGTGGGAGGCTAGGTAGAATTACCCACACTTTTTGCAGGTGCTACGGGGCTCGATCAGCAATAAAACTTATATCCCAGTTCTATAAAATTAATCATGCCGGACCCCAATTCCAAACCCACTCGGTGAGTTTAATTTTGTCATCGCTCGATACAACTTTAAACAGGAGCCAACCCCGTGATAGCTTATGAAAAACTGGAATGTATCCTAGAAGTGGTTTCCAATGTCCTCCAACCATAATTGGATTGATTCTTTTGATTCCATCCGCCCACAAAAACGACCAACCAGGGCCTTTTCCATATAGCTTGGAATATCATATAAGGGGATATCGACACCAACCACCAGTTTTGTTATGTCAGATTTTTTCCTGATGCTATTTCGTTTGTGCGCAGACTAAATAGGTTGTGATCGATGATCGTCAGTTGCAGTATCTGAATGCAGGGTAGGAGGAATGGGGATGGATGGACCATCATGCGCGAGGGTGGCAGACAGAGAGATTGAAATGTCAGGCAGGCACTGCTCAGTGGAATTAATAGCCTAAGTGGCCTGACGCATGAAATCAAATTTCCCAGGCAGAACTTATCTCGTCTCAGGGCTATATGAATAATCCAAATCATCATCATACATAACGGCGCTGGTATGAAGGTTCGAAGAAAGTTGATGAGCGAAGGTAGATTAAGACAGGGTGGCAACGAATGGTATAATGATTAGTGCAGACAAAAGGAGTTGGATGAGTGGATTAGTGCTACGATAGTAAACCTGGACCTAAACGAAGAACTACCCCACCCACAGAACTAAGTCGAGGAAGATTACATGTGAGATCCGAAGTGGATCCCACCGCAGAGGTGCGGGCCGCAGGAGTCACCGAAAAACTCAGAGCTCAATTCCTTCCTATATATATATATATATATATATATATATATATATAATTTTCAAATAAAATAATAATAATTCTTTCTTTTCTTTTTAAATTAAAAAAAATAAAATTTCGAAAAAATAAAAATTTAAAAGATAAAAAAATAACAAATTTTTAAAATTTAAATTAAAAATAAAAATATTAAATTTAAAAATAAAAATAAAAATAAAAAAAGTAAATTTTAAAATATAAATTCAATTTTAAAATAAATTAAAAAAATTAAAAATTAAAAAAATTAATAATAATAAAAAATTAATAAAACAAAAAAAAATTAAAAAATAAATAAAAACAAAATTTTAATTTAAAAAAAAAATTAAAAAATTAAAAATTAAAGAATTAAATTTAAAAAAAAATAAAAAAAAAATAAAAAACAAAAAATAATAAATTAATAAAAGGAAAAATAATAAATAAATGAATAAAAATCATTGTTGCCACCCACTGTTGCCGCCCTAGGGCAGCGTGGCTCGGCCAACGGGCGGCGAAGAGTTCATAGTTCTCGAGCACCTGTCAGTCGAGCCCCACTGTCAGCTCTCCTTCACCATTCGGCCGAGCCCCACGGCCAACTCTCCACCGCCTGTCGGTCGAGCCTCGCAGCCCCCAGGGCGGCGGGGGTGGATTCCGGGAATCATCGCTGGCCTGGGTCAATTTCGGGAATCACTGCTGCCGCCCATTGCCGCCACACTAGAGGCCACGAGGGTCGATTCCGGGCAGTTCTCCGCCACCCATCAGCCGAGCCCCGTGACCCCTAGGGCAGCGATGGTGATTTCTATTTATTTTTTTAAATATTTATTTATTTATTATTATTATTTTTTTAATAATTATTTTGTAAATTTTTTTTTTTTTTTGTTTAATAATTTTTATATTTTTTAATTAATTAATTTATTTTTAATTTTTATTGTTTTTAAATTTGTATTTTTTTTTTTAATTAAAAAAAATGGACTCTGTTAATTTTTTTATTTAAAAATGTATTTTTCATAGATTGATAGCCATTTTTTTAATTTAAATTATTATTTAAATTTCTTTTTAAAATTTAGTTTTTTGCTAAATTTAATTTTATTATTTTTAAATTTTTATTTCTATTTTCTTTTTAATATATATATATATTTTTTTAAATTTAAATTTCTAAATTCAAATTAATATATATATATATATATATATATATATATATATATATATATATATATATATATATATAATTTTTACTAATTTTAAATCTTTTATTTTATCATTTTTTTATAATTATGTGGGTTTTGTTTTCATTATTATTTTCTTTATAACTTTTAAAAGAAAAATGTTTTTGTTTTGGGTTAATTTTTCCTTTAAATTGTGTGTTTTTTTTTTAATTTTCCTTTTTTTTATTTTCTGTTGAAATTTTTTGTACTTTTTATTTTTATTTTATTTTAAATTTTTACAAGTGATATTTTATCTTTAGTGACATGCATAAAAGTCATTGGAATTTTATTTTTGTAGAGGTGATCGTTTATCTTGAATGTCATCCTTGGATTTCCTAGGCTTTTCAGAGACACGATAATAGATTATCTTTAATACCATGCGTACAAATTATTGCAATTTTAAGACTTTTGATATTTTAACTTTAATGTCATGTTTATCGTTGAAATTTAAGAGTTTTCAGAGTCATGATATTTTATATTTAATGTTATTATTAAAAATTGTTGACACTTTACCCCGAAAAGTAGAAGACGTTATTCCAACATTTAGCACTTTTCGTTTTCAAGGTGTTTTTTGCACACAAAAAATTGACGATGTTATTCGAGCAACAAAACTTTTCATTTTTAGGCTACTTTTTGCACACAAAAAAATTGGCGACGTTATTCCAACATCAACATTTTTTGTTTTCAAGTTGTTTTTTGTACACAAAAAATTAGTGATTTTATTCAACCATCAACACTTTTTGTTTTGAGGGTGTTTTTTCAATCCTTTTTTCAAGAAAAAACTGGTTTTTGGCATAATTAAAAAAAAATTGTTGAAATTTGACCCTAAAAAATAACATTGCATTATGGAAGACACTTTTCATTTTTCAGATGTTTTTTCATGTTTTTTGAGTTTTTTTGGGCTAGAGTTCTCGTTTTGAGGTAATAGTTCTCGTTTGATTGATAACTATGTTTCAACCATCAATGCAGATCCAACCATCAGCATGGCATTTGAACAAGTAGGGTGCATGAGGTTTTTGGAAGAATTCAAGAATATCATTTGCAATTAACTAAGGAAATTGCAAGAGATTTTGATGGTGTGAAAGCAAAGGTGGGAAACATGATATTACCATTTTCGGCCAAAACAATATCTGAGGCCACTGAGATTCCTTTAGGTGGAGAGGAGTGGTTCAAAGGAATGGATATTTATTTGGTTTCCTTCAAGGATTTTTTCAAGCCTAAACATAGGAAAGGGTATGGTTCATCTATCCCAATGATTTATTTATAGGATCATCATGGAAAACCATTAGAGGTCATCCAAAGGTACCTCACATGTGAGGGAAGATTTAGTAGGGTGTATCACTATCACATTAGGCTCTTAGTTCATTTCACTAGTAAGAAATCTATGAGTCTCCCCTATTATTTGTTTAGGATTTTATGTAAGATGGTTGATCGAGTGCAGAAAAAGGAAGTCAAGTGGAGTCCAGTTTATTTCATTTTTCACTAACTAAGTTGCTAGTAATGAAGGCACTTGAAAAGAAAGAGTAGACATGGCAAGAATTATTTTTCTCTTCAGGTTGGGAAACACAGTCTTCAAATAGTCAAAAGACCAAGAAAGACACTCCTTTAGTTGTGGTTAAGGAACCTTCACCTACAACAAGTTCATTCAAGAAACCTTTCACCAAAGGATAATTTGATGGGAAGAAAAGTTCTAAGAAAATATAATTTTCCCCTAAGGTAGAGAAGGTGGTAAGTGTACCAAGAACAAGATCTGTAGCTAAGAGATTACCTATGGTCCCTCCATCATCTCCTATTCAAATCATGGAATCATAAAGAACACAAAGAGAGGTGGAAATTAATGAAAAAGACCAACAAATTAGGGAGTTACAAGATCATTTGGTGACAATAGCTTATTTACAGCAGGAGAATAGGGAGCTTAGACATAAAGCGTCTCAATAACTATAAATTCTAGAAGAGAAGAATCATCAAAGGAAGCATTATAACATGTTTCCAAAGGTAAGGGTAAAGTGGTGATTGATGTTGAAAATATGAAAGAGCCAATTCAGTATTCGAGGAGACCTATGACTATTTCTGTTTCCAAGGAAAAATAGAAAAGGAGATTGTATAGCCTATCAGTTTTGATGAGGAAAAAGGATTATGAGAAGAACCTAGAGTAGCTTGAAGGTATACAACATCAAGTGGACCAACTTATAGAGAAATACCATAGAGATAATATGGCCTTGTTTAAAGAGGTAGAGGTTGTTATGCCAATCCTTGACAAATCTAGGTATAAAATGAATTGGAACTTGCCTCTGCATGGGCAAGTGAAGAATTTATATGTACAAAACTTGGTCCTGAAATGAAGACTTAGGTTGGTGAATAAAAATCTTACTAAAGTCAGAAAATCCAGAAGAAAGAGGAAGAGAGGTAAGTTGAACTTACTGGCAGTGATCCAGGTGGCTCCAGAGACACACACAGTACAATGTGGGCTGATGAAAGCTCAAAAAATAAAAGTGTTTAGATTGATCTCGAACTAGGTTTCGTCCTGATCGCAACGGTGCAAACGGTTTGTCAAACCGAGCTAGTATGAAAAAGTTAGGAGCAGTCAAAGTTCTGGGTTCACTTGGATGATTGGGCAAGTTAAGGAAGGCGAAATTTCAACCTTTTCCGGCCACTAGATTTCGGCCAGCTCTAGTCAGATTCTGGGAAAATTTGTGGCCTCTTTAAAATGACTCCTACGGCCAAAAATTCAAAAATTCAAAAATTCCCAATTAGTTTTAAAAAACAAAATATTAAAATTTTTGGGGTGGCGGCCCACCAACCTCGCCACCCTCGGTCAATGTTCACGTAAAATTGTATATATATAATATATATTGACAAATCGTATGGGCCAGTGGTGGGAATCAAACCCACCCGGCGGACCCGCTAGCCAGTCCATCGACCTCGATATAAACAACACCGCCCATCACCTCAAACAAACTCCATACATATATATGTGTGAAACGCCAACCATAATCCTTGCACCATGTTTGAATGCCATGAAGTTTGGGGGTGGACCGCCCGATGCAAGCCTGACCCCCCCATTAAAACTATGATTTGGTTATTAAAAACGAAAATGTAGCAATTTTGGAGGGAGCGGGGATTGACCACCCGACCTCCCTCCAATGAACTTACCTTGTTACCACTACACCACAACAATGGCTTTGTTAACTTTGTCTTGATTTTAATATAAACTTGGTTCTTCTCCAGTGCACCAAGGCAGAGGTAGCAAGGATGGGCACATAGTTCGAGGAGGGGCTGATGCATCAGATGGCACATAGTTCGAGACAGATTCTTGTTTGATGCCAATGGAATCTTTTGATCCCAAGGAGGTAAAATTTTCATAATGTATTAAACTTTATATGCATTTTAACTAGAATTTTGCAGGGAGCATGATGGTGCACCCAGATTTTCCTTTTGAGCTGCAGTTTTTCAGATTCCCTGTGGAGGAGAATCTTAAGGAATTCTGATATTCCTCAAATATGTTGCTCCACAGGGAATCTAGAAATCTGCAACTCAAAACAGAAGTCTGATCTCACCATTGAGATCCTTACAAAATTCTCAGAAGAATGAGTATAAATTTGACCTCATTCTGATATCGGCAACCATGATATTTTGGCCTTGTCTTATAAACCATGTGATGCATTTCTTTCATGTAAAAGTGATGATGTGTTTCCATCACATAGAAATTCGACAATGATGTTTTGGTCTTGTAATGATAACTGGGGTGTGATTTCCATTTGATGTAAACTTGACCACCGAGTACATGTTATAAACTCGTGGCAAGTATGAAAATGTTTGGGTCATAGTTGGTCGTAATTGGGGCATGTAATTTACAGGGGATTTTACTACAGGTTGCAAAGGATGCAGGTGTTAGCTCATCGCTTAAGTCTCTGAAGAAAAAAGGTGAAGGAGATGGAAGGGTGACCTTTTTCAAGACACTTGTGGTGTAGACATTGTACACAGCAGTTGCAGAATATTTCTTATGCTTTTGGTCCTCCTCAGTGGAGAAGATTGATCTAGGTGGCTCCAGAGACACACATAGGACAAACTGGGTTTATGAAAGCTCAAAAAATCAAATTGTTCATATTTCTCTCAAACTAGGTTCAGGTTTAATATCTCTTCGTCCTGATCACAACGGTGTGAATGGATTGTCAAACCGAGCTCGTATGCAAAAGTTAGGAGTAATCAAAGTTATAGGTTGACTTGGATAACTAGGCAGGTTACTAGAAGGCACGATTTTGACCTTTTCCAGCCACCGAATTGCAGCCAGATTCCAGGAAAATTTGTGGCCTCTTTAAAATGACTCCTGCGGCCAAAAAATTGAAAATTAGAAAATGCCCAATTAGTTTTAAAGAAAAAAAATATTAAAATTTTCGTGGTGGCGGGCCACCAACCCTGCCATCCCCAATCGATGTTCACAACACATTGTATATATATAATATATATTGACAAATCATATGGGTCGGCGATGGGAATTGAACCCACCCGGCTAACCCACTGGCTAGTTCACTAGTGCCGGCATAAACAACGCCGCCCACTACTTCAAACAAACTCCATACATATATATATGTGAAACACCAAGCATAACCGTTGTGCCATGTTTGAATGCCATGAAATCTGGGGGCAAGTTGCCTAATGTGGGCCCATTCCCCACATTAAAAATTATGATCTGGTTATTAAAAATGAAAATGAAACAATTTTGGAGGGGGCGGGGATTGGACCACCCAACCTCCCTCCAACGAACTTACCTTTTTACCACTACGCCACAATAGTGGCTTTGTTAACTCCGCCTTGATTTTAATATAAACCCAGTTATTCTCTAGTGCGCCCAGGTAGAGGCATCAAGGACGGGCACACAGTTTGAGGAGAGGCTGACACAGCAAATGGCATGCAGTTCGAGACAGATTCATGTTTGATGCCAAAGGAATAGTTTTATCCCAAGGAGGTAAAATTTTCAGAATGTATTAAATTTTATATGTATTTTAACCAAAATTTCACAGGGAGCGTGATGGTGTGCCCAGATTTTCCTTTTGAGCAGCAATTCTTTAGATTCCCTATGGAGGAGAATCTTCAGTTGTCTTGAGGGAATCTTTCAGATTCCTTGGAGGCCAAAATTCACCGGTGTCAGAATGAGGTCAACTTTATACTCATTCCTCTCATAATTTCGTAAGGATATCAATGGTGAGACCATATTCCTATTTTAAGTTGCGGATTTCTAGATTCCCTGTGGAGCAGCATCTTTGAGGAATTTAGGGGGAATCTAAAAGATTTCCTAAGGCCCATATTTTCACTTTTTCAGAATTCGGCAAATTGATAGTCAATCCTACACCTATCGGTGACACAAGTTCAGTAGTGTAGTCAGATTTTCCATTTGAGCCTTGTGTTTTTCGGCCACTTTTCAAAGTTCATTTGCAGGTGTGATCAGTTGTTTTCAGGAGATTCAATGGTACTGCTAAATCTAGCAGTTTATCATCCTTTTCTTTAGATAGCTCCAGGATATGAGGTATATGCAGTGTGATCATGTACTGCTTCGTAATTCTTTGCTATGAGATGCATTGTGTTGTAAAGATTCATGTTGATGTTTGATGTGGGATCTGGTTTTTGTCTTGATGTGAGATGTAGTTTCTATCATGGAGTTGGTATGTTGTTGAGATCCATTGGTTTCCATGTTGGCGGGATACTCATTGTCACATGTATGTTTGGTTGAGATCCCTTTGTTTCCATGCTGGAAGGATACTCATAGTCATTATATGTGAGTTATTGTCATACTAATAGGAGTCCTTTTTGTGAATGAGAGTTCCTATAGTGGAACATCTCATGGAGAGGTTCAACCACTCCTGCGTGAGGTCATTTTCCTTGTATGGCAGAGAAAATACCATCCATGTACATCATCACTCTTTCCATCAATTAATGCAGCAACCTACACCATATTGATACCAAGGCCCAGAGATGTATTCCCTCCTAGACGAACTCGTTATCAATGTCATATGTTGCTAATTCGTGTTATGTTCCTCTTCTTTATAGCATGTAGACATTCATTTATGTTCATTAATTGTTTGATTAATTGCAATTTTAACACATCAGCAGAAGTAAAAGGTCCTGGTTAAGCATATCAGGAATTTACCCGGATCAGGCAGAGGCTAGTACAAAGATGAAACTCTAACAATAAGCCTCAACCCAACCCTGAAAACTTCTTTTTGGCTCAAAAGATCAGAAAGAATAAATTTTTATGAAAATTGTAGAATTGCAGCAAGGGGCTTGCCATGCTTTCCATATGTAGATTTTGGTAACTGGGTGATGGTGAAGTTAAGGTTTTGCCATCATAAGGGATGTATATGAAGGTTCCAACACCCATTCTGAGGTTTCCAACATTTCACATTGTTGGTTCTTAAGAGACAATCCCTTGGTTGTGGAAAGGAATCAATGCTTAAGACATTTTTATAAATGTATGTCACAAAATTAATTATATCATGTGGTCTCTGTTCAATCCATTTGGAAATTAAATCTTAAAACCCTCAATAATCTGATATAATGAAAGATTCTACAATGCCATTAACTGTTGATATCTGAATGAAAAGAACTGTAGAGGAAACTTAAAATGATAGGTTGTAACACAGAATCTATCACCTTAAATCTCAGAAGGAATTTATGAGGGAAGAACAATTGGAGTGAAGGAGCGCATATTAAGGTTATTTAACTCTTACTCACAGATGCAATTAAGAGATCGAAAACTACTTTACTTCACTTCATTCAAAGGAGGAGGACACAAAATGATACAGGAAAAACAAATCACCATCAACAATTGCAGGAAAATTGATGCTTCTTTCATTAATTCCTCATAAAAGTAAATACAAAATTGCAGTCTTCCAGAGGTCCAAAACTCGGAACCCTCCTCCATGGAAAATTTTAGGGGCTAATATTCGCAGGTGGGCTAATTTTTCATGGTTTTTCCAAAAAAAATATTCGCTAATTTCCATTTTTTTCTAAAATTGATTCCCCCAAATTTTATAATATAAATTATGTTATCCTAAAAATCGCCAAAAACTTGTATAGATTATATAAAGTCATTAGAAATTTGGATATATTTAAGAAAATATCACCAAACATTTTACATTCTGCATATTAGGGACTCATAATATTCACCAAGGTTTCTAAACTTTAAGATAAATTTCCATCCTTAAAATTTTCCTTGCCCTCCTCATTCTTACTATCTTGCTTAAATACATACGAAAGTAGTTTGTAACTGCTGGAACTTGTTGAAACTACTCAAACTACCTAAACTGTCTAAACCAATTATTACATTGCAATTGAGGACATCATTACAAACTTGACGTTTTAACAAGAAAGATAAATAAAACTTGGAATATTAATATTTTTGTTGAATCTGATTTGTTGTTGACATATTTCCCTAAGGCGTCGATGTGTTTCTTTGAGGTGCTGATGTGTCACCTTGTGAATCAGTCATCCATGCCCCGCATTTTTTCCAGATTTCAATGTTGGTTTTAGGAGAATTGACCAACTTGTGATACTCTAGTCTGAAAGCAGTCATCCTGGTAAAAGTGGGCCTTTCCATAAACAAGGTCTTAACCATCCATAATAATTGAAAATGCCTGTGCAAGAAATTGACAATTGTGGCTCCTTTTAAGACTGCAGTTTTTTCATGAGTATTACCAATCTTGATTTTTTATCCTACTAGTAAAGGTTCACATGAATCCCAAGATAGCAGATTTCCTTTCAAATCCTAGAATGATGGTAGCCCATCTCTGGTCCTTTTCTCAAACATGGTGTTGAATTTATCTACAGCTTGTTTGATCTCTATCAATTTCTCCTTTGTTGATTTCCTGCAAGCATTCTTCACAACCAACTTATTGATCTCTAAAACACATAATGTTCTATCTTTGAATTCATGCTCCTCTAGCTCTTGGAATGGACAAATTCAATAAAACTTTTTTCCCATAGAGCTATGTTAAGAAAATTATGCTTATCAGCAAGAATACGCTTTTGTAAATCTTTGATTATGCTTTTTTCCTCTAACACTATAACTAGTGATTCCCAAATCATTTTCATTACTTCAATAATTTCATTCCACACAATATCCTTTGCTTGAATTAAAGAGATGTTTCCTTTTACTTTTTATTTAAGACTCTTGATTTCTTCATATGATGTCTAGCAATCAGATTTATACTTATTAACTTCTCCATATATGGCATGTATTATTTGCATTGTTGTATCGAGATCACTTTGAGTTTTCTTAAGATCAACCTCTGCCATCAATTTTGTACTCAATTGGGAAAATTTGGTTGTTGGATCATCATCTCCAGATGACAAAACTATGGTGCAAGTATGTGATTCAATCTGACTCTGCAGATTAACCACTATCTCCTTTAATCTAGAAATTTCCTCCTCTTTCTGCAACAACTGTTGTAAAAGAATTTCCTTCTCATTTTATACCTCTGTCATCTTTGTTGCCATTGGGTGCTCTCCAGTAGGTAGCTTTAACTTTTTCTTCAACACATTAATTTATGATTCTGCACTTTGTAATAATTTTTTTACAGTTGATCTATCATGGGATCCACTCCAGTTTTTACAAGTATTTTCTTCAATTCTTAATTTTGAGTTGAAAGAGCCCTGGAATTAGACTTCTCTAATTTTAGCTTCTTAATCACCTTTCCAAACTTATTCTTAGCTTTATAAACAAGTAAAGGTATCTTTTTAACATCAACAATTATATTTACAATTTTAAAGTTGCTGGATGACCCTACTATCATTTTAGATGGGTGAGAGAAAGAAATTTTCAACTAATTCCTTTCTAAATCCATAACAGTCAACAATATGGTTTGATAAGGAGTAATCTGATACTCATCTTGGACCTCCATACTTGCTCTGATCTTCTAGTTCTTTTCTGCAATTTGGGTAAATACCTACTTGATCAAAGTTACCTGATCATGAACAAATTCATGTCTTGATGATGAAGCTGCCGCATTTTGAGTATTTCCTAATTGAATTAAAAAACCGAGTTGTGTGTTTGGTATCTCTTCCATTAACTTAGCTCTTTTCTCAGCTCTCTACTCTTCATCCTCATAATCAACAACTTTTTATTTTCTTCTTTTACTTATCCTTTCAAAGATGATTGGAGTCTGAATACTAGTGCTACCAGAGCCTAGAAAACATTTTTTAGCTAGCTTCTCAATTTCAGGTTTACTGTCATGAGCAAAAGCAGAATAAACATTTTCAACTCTCCTGTTAGAAATCACCTTGTGTGGATCATAAGCCCATTTCTCACCTAATAACAAATGCTTGCTTTCTAACATCCCATTTTCCTCATTTGCTACTTGTCTCATATTCACTATGAATGTTCCCACAGTCATAGGCAACTTAAATAGATGGCCTTGCTTCATTAGAACAAAATGTATCTAATCTACATTCAGGCTATGTCTAATAAACTCCAAGGCAAAAATTATCATGGGAACAAAGATGGGTAATCTATAAGGCTCAATCCCGGCTCCATACAACCTAATTTCTAAATAATCATCATACACAAACCAATCTCCAAATTTACAATTATCACTAAGTTGAAGAAACTCCTAGGCCTTCGGCAGAAAACATGGAGGAGTAATTCCATTCAAAATATTATATGCAATTGGCATGGAATAAGAATCAAAATCTAACAACCCTCCCTCATTAGGTTCATTTCTTATTACATCTATCCAAAACACCATCGATTTCCTTCTCTTATTTGAATCAACAGTATTTAACCCCAAATGTATAAATTCTTCCACATTTTGATATGAATAAATAAGTAATCAGTGAGGGAAGCCTGAAAGAACTAGTGAGGGACAGGTTCATAAGTTGACAATTAATGTTCTCTTGCTAGTAGGAAGGAATATCTAACACCACAATGGGCTTCATCATTAAATAAAATAACCCAAGCATCGACCTATCAATTTGAGCAACATCCTCCTTTCCAAGTATATTCAACAAAAATTTGCAGTATGAGCTTGACTTATGCATAAAAAATATCCAAGGGAAACTCTTTATCATCCGGAAAAAAACCTCCTTCTTCTGGCTTTAGAAATAAAACCACATGTGTAAAATCCTGCCCTACAAGACTATCATATAGTGCCACTAATGATTCCTCAGTAAAATTGACATAAGAATATAACTCAGGATAACATAGGGCTTGAAGGATTAACAGAGATATGACTTGAAGAACACATTCTCCCAAATTATTCATCACAAAGCACTTTCTAGGGTACAATGCGAATAGTAGCTAATGTATGAATTCAAAAAAAAGATGGGTTTTCAGGATACATGGAGACCTAACACCAGACTTGACCATGGCTGAGTAGACAGGATAATTCTTCTCATTAAGTAAGACTTGATGATAAAAAGGTATATTTTCAACTTGTTGGGGTCATGTGATTTGGCAGATTGGCATACCAAACGACAAGGCAACATCAGAACCACTTTGGAATCCTAGGATCTAGCCCTCCTGGATTCAGAGAGGGATCTCTCTATATGTGTTTAGAATGATATGATTTTAAAGCTTATGATATGATATTAGGCTAGTTATGAAGCACAAGGGATTTGTTTGTTTTTGGTTGGGAATCATTAAATGAGAAGTTCATGTGAAGTGAAGGAGGAAATAAGTGGAAGGATGTTTCAGCATGGGAAGATAGGTCAAAAAGCAGTGCTAAACCATTGGGCTATGGATTCATACAAGGGTTTACTTGCACAACAACTATTCAAGGGTTTCCATAGGGCAAGTCATCTATATCAAAAGATCTCTTTAAGTTGAGTTTGTGGTATGGAACATTAAGAAGTGTGGTGAAAGAAGCAAACATATAAGAAGACAAAGGGCAACCTATGATCAGGTAAGGAATTTTAACCTATCCTGCTTTTGGCATACTCTTAAGAATATAAAACATATAAGATAAACATAAAAAGTAGCCTAAGATCAAGTAAGTACTTTTAACCTATCTTGCTTTCGGCATACCCTTAAGGGAAATCTTCAAAACAATTGTTTAAGACTAAACAATGGACAGGGCTAAACATAAACTTCCTGGATTAGGATTCTAATTAGCATGCAGTGAAAAGATCATTCAAGAACAACATCTCAAGTTCTACTCAGCAAGATATGGGCTCACCAACGTTCCTTGATTGGTTATACTCTATTGAAATCATTCCCAAACACACATTTAGAAGAAAAAATAAAGATAAAGCTTATCAGTCAGAATTAGGGTACCTTTAGAAGTAAATCCTAATTTATATATTTTTTTCTTTATCGGAGAATATGAACACAGTGGAAACATAAGGAGAATAAAAATTATAGTAAGAATAACATCACCAATGATTTAGATCAGGATCCAGTGAATTTGCTTGTCTATTTGATGTCTAAGACCAGTTACATACTCGAGTCCAATGGCTTTCTACAGTCCAATACTTCTCTTCCCAACCCACTATATTACAACTACTCAACAACTCTTACTCAATAACAGTTCAACAATTAACATCTTTCCAACCCTTTACAATGAGTTTTCTATGAATACATATAGGTGCAAAGAGGAAGAGTGCTGTAGAAATGGTAATAAAAATTAATTAAGACAGAGAGGGAGAGGTATTTGAATGTCCATTCTGCTTAATGACCACTGCATTAACTGATTGTACCATTTCAGTAGTTTTTCCTATTTTTGAGGCACATCTGGTAAGCTGGTAATAACTCCGAAGTGTGTTCTTTGAAGATAATTGTGGTTGAAGTACTCTGTTTGACCTGTGAGACAAGTAACTGTCATGTTTCGATTCTGAGGCCTCCCATGACTGTGCAATAACTGTTCTAACATCTTTAAAGAGGTTCTGACATCAGGATGGTTGTCACTGTGTCTTTGAAAGGTAAAGCAGACTACAGGTGTCCTTACGGGTTGTTGAGAAGGAAATAGCCTCGCTGATGTGTCCTTTGGAGGCTTTCTTTGGCTAATTTGTCATGCTTTGTGGATTTAAACCCTGATTTTGGCTTCGGTTGTGCTTTAAAACCTCTCTAATAATCTCTTTGCTTTATTCACTATGCTAACTGGTTTAGCTTTAATCAATTTGTCTCCAACTACGTCTTTAACTTTTAATATTCAGACTAAGCCTTAAAATCTTCAAGATTTAGGCTTTAATCCCTTAACCTTTATCTTCTGATACTCTTCACTGTCTTGGTGTACAGGTGGTTCGGATTCCTTCTACACTGGAGGGTCTTATTACTCGACCAGTTTTCATGAGGCACTAACCAAATAATGACAATCAAACCTTTGATCTCCCTTTATGCACATTTTTCCTCGAGGATCGTCATCTTGGGCTCTGTGCAACTCGGATTTGCTGTGGGACGACTTTAAACCTTTAAACACCATGAAACAATTTTGCTTAAAACTTGTTTCTTGAAGACTAAAAAAAAGTATTTAGCCATCATCATATATGAAAAAATTTATTGATGGAAAACACAACTATTCACAAGGTATCCTTGACATCTTGTTCAGTATCCATAAGCGGGATGTGGATGGAAGAGCCAGAGAAGGACAACTATTTAGACGATGATTTACACAGGGTGGCGATTTTACAAACATGGAGGTGAGAAATTAAATGACTAAGATGACTCTTGGACAATTGGGAATGAAAACCAACAAGGGGAAAATCAGAACTTTAACACATTTTATATATGGCATGGGATTTTTGAAATGAATGTGAATTCAATGCATGAATTGACAGATACCGGACATATAACGTAACATACGAGCTGGCTCATTAGTTGGAAACATTAATTGTTTGCATCATGGGTTGTCTACGTCACTTCGGGGGCACACTGGAGTACGATAGACTCATCGGAGGTCTTCCCCCGCATTGATCATGAACCGTCGATATTGGTCACCAATATTTCGACTAGTTCAACTCCGAAGGCACCCTTAGTGTTATCCTTCAATCTATTTGTTCCTGCGAGTTTCCAATGATCGCAATCAACATCAATTATTTTAAATCCCACTCGGTGAATTACACAGGTGTTAATCCAATGGTCAGACCCACCTTCACATTTCTACACAATATGTTAATTGACCAACATATAAAACAAAAATTAATTTTTGACATATAGAAAGTTTATATTTGTCCCTTTTCTAATATATATGTTTTTTTCGTGTTTTGAAAAATATTTTGAAAGTAAATGAAAATGAGCCACAACATCTGGCTCCACCTGGGGATAATGTTTTTTTCCACAAGACACTAAGAATCGTAGATCAGTGCCTCCACCTAGGGCATAGAGTAAATTATTGTTTGGTGACATGTGAACAATGGAAAATCTAGTATTTACAACGATGAGATGTCGTATTTTAGTCCTAGAAATAATGCTTCAAATGCTTCCCATTCACAGGCAACTACAAATATTCTCCATCTAAATCTTCTAGGATGAAAGTGTTGTTTGACCTGGCTTTAGTAATTTTGTATGGACCATACCAAAGAGGGTCAAACTTACCATGCTTCCCTTTATCTTCTCTTATGGTGTCCCATCTTAGTACTAAATCTCCTGCTTGAAAGAGGATTTCTTTTTCTTTCCTCTCAAATATATACTTCATTTTTGCCTGATAAGTAATCAAGTTATCTCTAACTTTGTTTCTACTTTCACTTGACTCAATCACTTTATTCATTCTTCTCACCGGAGCATTAGGTTCTTCCTCAACTTCTTGAAGGAAAGCAATCACTGGTTTGGCCAACTGACTAGGAAACAGTGCCTGAGTTCCATAAACCAACTCAAAGGGTGATTTTCCAGTGGATCTCTTTGAAGTTACTCGAACTTCCCAAAGGGAAAACTTTAACTTTGAATCCTAGTCCTTCTAATTTTCATTAATTTCCTTCTTCAGAATCCTAACGAATTTCTTGTTTGAAGATTCTGCCAATCCATTCCCTTGTGGATGATATGTTGTGGAATGTGATAAAATTACATTATATGTTTGACAGAAATTAATGAATTGAGAAAAATTAAATACCTAAGAATTATCAGTTACAATCTTGATCAGACATCCAAACCTGGTGAAAATGTTCTCCTCCTAAAAATTCATCACCACTTGATCATTTTCTTTTTTGGTAGGTATTGCTTAAACCACTTTTTGAAGTAATTAGTGGTAGTTGAATCCACTTGAACTGCCCACTTTATGGTGGATTGATCTCTCCAATAAAGACTAGTCCCGACTGTCTAAAAGGTTCTTCTATGAATACTAGAATGAGAGGTAATGGAGCAAGTCTTTTCTTCTCAGCCAACAATTGACATTTCTGACAACTTCTGACCAGTCCATATACATCTGCAAATAGGGTAGGACAATAGAAACCTGACTTGAGTATTTTATGGGCTATGGCCTTCCAACTATAATTCCCTCGACACAAAATTTCATGATATTCCTTGGTAACATCAATGGAATCACTTTCAGCTAGGCACAACAGAAAGATACCAGCAGGATCGTTCCAGTACAATTTTTCTTCTACAATGGCATATGGCTAAGATTTAATCTTGAGGGATCTATACTTTGACCTATTCATCGAAGTTGGAAAAAAAAGAAAGAAACATAAATAATTAACTATGTATTTATACCAATATGAGCACAAATATTTGTATTGACTATCGGATTTGGACTTATTTTGACCTTCTTCATTTACAACTTCATCTACTAGTGCTAACAGATTGATTCCCAATGCTTGAAAATTTGTCTTTGCTAAAAACTTAGCAAAACCTCGCCCCTTGATCAATTTTGGAGGTTTAATATTTATATCATACTCCTGGATTTTTTCTATCCATTTCCCTCTCTTTCCTTCTACATCACTCTGAACCAACACATATTTAACAACAGAATTAGGTACATATGCAATTATCTGGGACTGTAACACATAAGTTCTAAAGGCTTTGAGTGCTTTTACGAATGCCTACACTTGTTTCTACAAAATTTTATATTTGATTTCAGCATCTCTGAGAAATTTGATGAAGAATGCCACTGTCTGCTCTTTATTTTCCTCATTTTTCTGCAATAACACAGCAACAATAGTAACGGGGGAAGCAAATGAGAATATTTGAAATCTTTTCTGATAATCTAGACTAATTAGAACAAGAGCTTCATGGAGAGCCTCCTTTATTCTGGAAAATGATTCTCTTGCTTCTTTATTCCATTGCACTTATGATTATTTTTTCAACATATTGGTTATGCTTCTCACAATTTCTCCATAATTTGGCATAAACCTTCTCAAAAAAAAATCTTTCCCAGAAATATTTGAATATCTTTTTTTCTTCTGGGTAAAGGAATTGTCTGAATTGCTTCCACCTTTACTGGATCAATATTTACCCCTTGCTTTGAAACTATGTGACACAATCATTTCCCTCTTCCAAGGCAAACAAATATGTTTTAGGATTTAGTGATAGACCAAACTTCCTGCAGTTTTCGAAAGTTTTTTGCAGATGTTCCAGGTGTTCATCATCTCACCTTGAGAAAATAGTTACATCATCCAAATATATAACCACAGACTTGTCACCAACAAACGCAATGTCCATGGCCCTCTGAAAGTTTGCACCTGCATTCATAAGTCCGAATGGCATCCTTGCATACATGAAAGTGCCCCGGGGGGTTGTGAAAGTTTTCATTTTCTGATCTTCCTTATCAACTTTCGCCTGATTATACCTAGAGAATCCATCAACCATAAAAATCATGTAAGCTCATGTCACCTTTTGTAAGACATAATCCATTTTAGGTAAAGGATAATTTTCCTTTAGAGATGCTCTGTTCCAGTTCCTGAAATCCACACAAAAACTTATCTCTCCATTTTTTTTCCTCACATGAACAGGTTAGAAATCCAATCAGAATATCTAAGAGGAGCTATGATTTTTTCTTTTAGCAATTTCTTCACTTCTTTTTCAATTGGAGCTAGCAATAATGGATTAATTTTCTTGAGCTTATATCTGTGTGGTGTAATTCCTTCTTTCAATGGAATCTTATGTTGTATTATGCTTTTATCATATGTTTTTAGGTCTTCATATGACTAGGCAAACACATCCATATAGTTCTTGAAAATATCTGTTAGTCATCAGTATTTTTTACTTGTTAGTGATGACTAGTGCTCACAGCCAAGTTTTCTAGCAGCTGATCCAAAAATTTGTCATATTTTCCAGCTGGGAAAACACCCTTAAAACTTTTTTCTCTCCTACCTTTCAGTCCGCCCATGACGAGATGAAACCCCATCATCAAATCCTACCTAGCCTCAGCCATACTAGTCTGCCCATCAGCTCTAAAAAGACAATCCAAATCTATTCAAAAAGCCTCCCCTAAGTTAGGAAGTGGCGCTTTAAGGCATTTCACCCTTGGAAACCATCAAAGAGCCAAAGACCTCCATCTGCTATAGGCCAGTCATAACAGACCTCCCACTCTACTAATGAAGTCAGTGACATCCCTAAGTCACGCCACTTATACGCCCTTAAGCTTCAACGATACACAGACCATATTCTTAAGCTGATTTTAGGTGTTTTACAATGTTTTATGGATCTTTCAAGAATAAAAACATATCAGCATCTCAGAAGACAATTCTTGGCTCCACATAAGAAGAAAGCTACTTCTCAATGTGATCATAAGCCTGAGATGCATCTGTAGGGCAAAGAGTTATTCATCAAACTCTTGCAACCTCATTCACAGTCTGAAAGGACAACAGAAGAAAAACAACACTATCAAGAAGCTGTTGAATAAGTCCTGGCTAAGAACCTCCTTCATTTATAAGCAGAGGGTTAAGGCGCCTCCTTCATCTATAAGCAGAGGGCGATGGCCAAGGTTTGACTTGAAAAGTTGCAGCTCATTGTAAGACAGATTTGTTTTAATAAATAGTGATACAGTAGCACAGATTTTCTGAAGCAAAGTAATGATTGCAGGCAGAGGTAAAGGCTTTAATTTTTTCAAGTTTTTTTGCTTGCCATAATGTATAAAAGGAACCCTTGTCAAGCAGGCTTATCAAACAATCTTCAGATTTGTCGCCAAGTAGAGGGCCTCCTTCATTCACAAGCAGAGGGCCAGGGCATTGACTGTTTTCAAAGTTTGATTGATTAAAAATGAAATGGTAAGACACCAAGAAGGAAAGCAGGGGTACCACTACAATCCAAGAAGGTCAAACTTATCTCTTAACAGCTGTACTCTCAAAAGACAGGGTGCAGTCAAAACAAAACCAACTGAAGAATGGTTGATGAGTCGTGTCACTACATAGGCAAAGAACATGGTAAAGAATATGTTTCAAAGGACTTTGATCCTCCTGCTCATAAGAGGATGCTTTCATAAAACTCATTACAGTGGACAAAAAGGAAAAATACCTTTGGTTTTCCAAAGACAGTCTCTTCCTATAACAAAGGACCCAAGACACCATGCTGGTATACTTTGAGCAGATGAAAGATTGTGGAAAAAGCGCCTTTCTTAGACAGAGGATGATCAAACATAGGTGGGCACAACTGCATTTTTTCACTTATAGTTAAGATTAGTTGCACAGTGGGCATCATTAACTCCAAATAAAAATGTTAGTTTATGTTGCAAAAGCAAGAAAATATCCTCTTTCCAAATGACAAAGACAGGTATGCCTTTCAAAGACCAGAGGTATAAAAGATTTTGAAGTGGCAGTTAAGTTTCTTCTTCAGCATAAAGGCATTATAAATAAATATAGAGGGTTATAAGAGTGCAAGAAAGATCATAATATGTGTTTTGAGTCCTAGGACTAAGTAAAGGTAATATGAGCATGCCACTGTCAAAAGGGAGGCCCCTTCACACATTGTTACAACGGATAAAGAATACAAAGATAATAGGTGAAAAAGAAGTTTGGAATTACAGTATCCAAAAGGAGGACCCTTTTTATTCTCTGAATTAGAAGCAGTCAAAATTTCCAATTCTCACAAAGGTTAAGGGAGGTCTCACCTATAGCCTAATGGTCTTTACCAATATAAACATTTCCAAACAAAGGGCACCAGTTTATGTCTCGAAAAGAAAGGTTTCAAATTTTGATTTGAAATCAAATGCATCTTCAAACTTTTTGAATAAACCCTCTCCAAATCAAATGTGAAAGAACCGTTGGTTTGTTGCTCTCTAAAAAGGGTAAATGACCATGCCACATTCGTTTTTGCAAAGTCCAAAACACTCAAAAATCTCCTCTCGCTGCCCTCGATACCAGAGAAAGGAATTTCAAGCGGAGAAATAGAGTTTTCAAACCAGTTTTCAGTGTTTTAGAAGTGTTTACACCGCGCGGCGCTCCTGTGCAACTGCGCGGCGCTCCTGTGTGCATCATTTTCAAAGGGTAACAAAGGCCCGTGACGCTCCTGTGCAAGCGCGTGGCGCTCCTATAGCCGCGGGTCACAAGGGCCCGACAGTGACCCGACACACCTTCATGCGTGACGTTTTCTCCTTTAAGAGTGTTGCGCTTGATTTGCAACATCTGAACGCATCCAACACGCTTTCAACCTACCTCCAAGGTGACTTCAACTCACGAAAAATGTTTTGCATCATGTTTTGAGGTACTTTGCACTGCTCCCCCTTAAATTCATGTTTTCTAGATGATGTTTGGGGCAGAAGAAATTGGGTTTGAAACAAGTTATGTTAAGTGACTATGTTAAAAAGGGAATAGGGTATTTTGATTTAAAATCTGAGTTTGAAATAGCTCGGATTCACCAGCAGAAAACATATTAAAAAAAGTGGTTCCTTCTTAGTGTTTCAAAACTTATAAATACCCTCCAAACAGTCAGACCTTAGTGAGGAAGCAGTGTGGTTAGTTGAAGGTGTTTTGGTCAAAACCTTGTATGAAGACAGTAGAGTATAAAGAGGGAAAATATCATGTCTGAAAACAGGCTTGTTGTTTTTTGACTGCTGCAATACCTTTGCTACCACCTCAGAAAAATTTCAAACTATGC
The DNA here is from genome assembly GCA_034641835.2 of Pinus albicaulis. Taxonomy (NCBI): domain Eukaryota; kingdom Viridiplantae; phylum Streptophyta; class Pinopsida; order Pinales; family Pinaceae; genus Pinus; species Pinus albicaulis. The sequence continues at coordinate 677,844,087 of CM076584.1, read as the reverse complement.
CACCTCGTTCTATAAACAGTGACTTTGACTGTGTGGATCTCCTTTGTTTGACTATGGTGTAGTGTTGAAAATACTGGTGAAGTGCCTACAAGAAAAGAAAATTTTTTGAACTAAAAACTGTGTTTTTACCTTCCTCTAAAAAGACAAGGGTGGATTATATCCTCAAAACATCCAAGGGCAGGGCACCCTTACCGCAAACACAGGAAAAAGATCATTGTTGACTGTGTATACTGATTGACTGTCTTTTTGTTCTTCAAGTTTATTTGTTGAAGTGTATGAATAGGGGAAGGCAACATTCTGAAGGGACAGGGGTCTTGTATCAAAAAGGGACATTTTAAGCAACATCCAAGAACATTGTTTCCTCATTAAAGCAGTGGATTGACAGAGTTTGGTTTAGAGAAGGCATTTCAAAGACAGTGAGGCAGTTTGGTGTTTCAAGAGCACATTTAGCCCAAGATGCCGCCCAGGTAAGATAGCAAAAGTGGGTTACACAAGATATATGAGCCTATTTCTACTGAAGAAGTCAATGCACACCCATCCATCCTCTTCAATTTTCATGAGGTGGGGTGTTCGGATTTCTGCCAGAAGGTACAAGAAGTCAAAATTTTCTCGCCCTTAACACACTTATGTGCCTTGAGGGTCAAAAGCAAACATTTCCAAGTGGCAGGCCTTGATTTCAAGTTCTCCCCGAGGTCGGTATCTAAAGCCACTAAAATCCCATATCTTGGCGAGAAATGGTTCAAGCAAGACTATCTAGACTTGGATGACTACAAGCCTTTCATCAAGCCCGAGCACAGAGAAACATGCACTGTTGTTTTTCCTTTCTCTCATCTTCTTTCCAGCTATGCTCCTCTTATGAAGATCATAATGAAGTATTTCACTTGTGAAGGGAGATTCTCCGGAGTTTATTCCTACCATATCCGACTGTTGATGCACTTCACTAGAACCAAGCAGCTCAATCTCCCTTACTTCTTGTGCAAAAGCATCGAGAAAATGGCCTCCTTAGTCCAGAAGAAGCCTCTATCACAGAAAGTAGCTTCTCTTTTCCATCATTCTCTGATTAAAATCATCATCCTTCACCAGCTGGAGAAGAAAGAGGTTTCTTGGGATGATTTCATTAGTCACCCGGATTTCTCCACTGTCCCTCCAGTCCATACATCTCCCACATTGCCTACTAATCGCTTCTCACCTTCCTCTAGTAGACCTACTCCTAGAAGGCTCATATTCACTATAGAACAGTCAAGAGAGCATGGAGAAGGAGAAGGGAGTGGACAACAAGAATAAGTGGGACATGAACATGAAGAGAAACATGAGGAGCAGTAGGAAGAAGGTGATGGAGGACAGCAGCTTGACAGTGATGCAAGTGAGCAGCAACAAGAGAAAGAAGAGAAGAGTGCTGAGCAGCAAAAATTCATTGAGGTAGAACAGCAGTTTGGGCAGTAGTTTGAGCCACACAGTGAGCATGAAGTTGAAGTACATCAGTAGCTTGATCTCGATGATCAAAGGCAACAGGTTGAACCACAAAATGAACAGGAGATTGAGGCAGAACAACAGCATGGTATTGATGCTCAAGGGCAGCAGTGTGACCAGTATGATGTTGAGGAACAGGGGCAGCATAAAGAAGAAAAACAGCACCCTCATCATGATGCACAGTACCCTCCTCAAGATACACATCAGCTTCAAGAGGAAAGGAAAATTCGAGAAGGTGACAAACAAGATGACAAAGGAAAAGCAATTATGCCTTCCTCTCCTAAAAAGGCTAAGCCCAAGACATCGAGAAAGCAAGTGTCCAAGGTGGTCACTTCAAAAGTGACAAGAATTATTCGGAGCAAAAGAAAGTCGCCAAAGAATCCTCTCACTAACTTGCCTAGGAGGAAGAGCGCAAGACTAGCCTTCAAGGGCAAAGGGAAAGGAAAGGTAGGAGAAAGTCAAGAGCATGGAGGTGCATTGGCTGTCATCCCAATCCAAGGTGATGACAGTGATAATAAGGCCCGCATTTTAGAAAACCTTCTAATCCATATAGAGGGCCAAATTGAAGCATTAGAGAATGACCTTCATCGGGAAAAGAACTTCAATCATTTCTTGGAGATCCAAAATAGGAAAATGAGTGTCCATATGGCTGTCTATGAGGCACGAGCAATCAAATACAAGAAAGAAGCTGCCAAAGCCCAAGCAAGGATAGATGATCTTGTAGGTGAGTTTGATGAAAAAGAAGAAGAGGACCAGCCTAGGCGAAAGAAGCCTAGAACCATAGGCTTAGAAAAGCTCTTGAGAGGCAAAAGGAAGAGGAACAAGCCCTTCTTCAATCCACTCCCCTCACTGCACTACTTGAGCAAGAGATTGAAAACAATAAGGAGGAATGGCTAGAAAGAGCCAATAAAAATTTGGAGATGAAGCTTGAGAAGGCCAATAGAGACTTAGAGTTGCAAAGGAGGATGACAAAGCATTATCAGAAACTAAATTAGTTTTCTCGGCGCAAGTTAAAGGCCACTCAAGAGAAACTAAAGGAGGCAAAAGGGAAGCACCCGGCACGAAAAGAGAAGAAAAGCACATCAGCACTTGAAATTTTGGCTTTAGTTTCGGAGCGTGTTGCTGAGGACCCTTGAGGGTCATGCACACCAATTTTGGGCACTTTTTGACAATTTTTGGTTTTTTGGCATTTTTGAGTTTTTTGTCAAAACTCATGAAATTCGCCACTTCATTTTGGGGATTCAGCAAAGGAGGAGAATGGTATCACTGGATGCCATAAATTTAGGAGCACACCCTCAGAAATTTTCAAGACATTTGGAGATCATTTTCTTCCCCGAAATGGCGAAAAATGCTCGCTTTTTGCACACTCTGCCCGGTCTATCAGTAGACTGTAATTTTCTGGTTTTTTACACACAGGTGCAGATTTAGAGGACTTATAGGCATCAGATCCAAGAAATTTTAGTTGTTCCGAAAAGTAGACACTCAGATCTTTCCAACGAGCTATCATGAGCCTCGTTTCGACATCAGGAAGGCTGTCAAATGTTGCTGGAAAGTTAGGGGACCTTTTGTTGATATAAATTTTGAATATTTTTGTAATTTTTGAACCTCTAAAATCTGCTTTTTCCAAATGTGCGTTTATCTATTTTTGCACATGGAAAATGATGCAAAGTCAATATATTTCCCATTTTTAGCATTTTTTAGATATTTTATGAAATATTTTTGTGCCTTGGGCTTTGCAAAGCCTCAAGGACAAGATTAGATATTTTGATTAGGCCAATAGGATGGCAAGTTGAACCATGAGGTTTTCCTCACTTGAGCCTATATATTCCAAAGGCTTTCATTGTAAAACAAGTTTGAACTTGAGAAGAGAAGAAATATATGGTCATATGAGCTTTGGAAGGAAATACTTGTGTTATGCTTTTGGATTGCCTCTTGGATGTTCTTGGATGAATGATGAAGGATTGTTGATGGATTCCATGACTTGGTAGAATGGTATAGTGTCTTTTGCTTTGTTGTTGTCTTCTAGTTTTCATTCATGAATACATGTTTCTTGCTTGCTATAGATCAGTAGAGAACAAATTTGAGATATGCCCATGGAGGCACCTCAAATTTCCTGTTTCTTCATAGCTTCTTTGTTTTCTTCTTCCTAAGTAACATTAAAGAATTCTTGACTGCTCTTTAAATATTTAGGATATTGTTGCTTGTTTCATTCATGGTTTTATACATGCTAAGAAGGACTTATGGTACGCCCTGCTTACCTATGGCTAACTATAGCTCCATCCATGAAACTTCTCTTTGATTGATTAGATTATCATTTTGTTTGAACCAAGGAGGCCTAGTTTCGATCTAGCCCTTTGCCTAAAACTATGCAAATCTTGTTGCTCAAAGTGCCTAATAACTTGAAGTACTGTTTTTAGGCATTCCAGCATAGTGTTTTGAGTTGTTTTTCTTCCTTAAGTGTTTTCCCCAAAGTCTGAAAGCCATTTCCCAAAGTTAGAGGGTCTTATACTTCTATGCATGGCTTGAATGTTTATTTCTATGTATTGATTAGCTTATAGTTACATTTTTCATGATTAATGGTTTGCCCTACCATGTTTATGTTTGCTATTAAACTAGTTATGCTTGAAATTCTTTGTCGTTCACAAACTTGATGTCCATTTACTCCATTTTTCCCAAAGATCCTTTCTACCTTGAATCAAATCAGCCCTTCAACAGCCTTGTATCGTCATCTAATAGCTTTCTTGACCTTTTGACCCCATAGCCCAGTTAATCTAACATCTTGTTACTTATTTCATATCTTTTATCAGTTTCATCCCTCACAACTTAAAAAACCAAACCAAAAAACATACTCCATAACTAGCCTAAAATCATAAACATAATAAGCAAACACACAGATATCCCTTACACATATAGAGAGAGCCCTCTCTGAGTCTAGGAAGGCTAGGTCCTTGGGCTCCAAAGCTTGGTTTGATGTTACACTGTCATTTGGCTTGCCAATCAGCCAAATCACGGGAACCTAACAATATCAATGCATCTTTCTTTATAGTTTTTGGAAGCACCTTTGAACAATTTCACTATTTTTGGTTCCTGTTGAGTTCCCAAATTACAGTTTTCCATATTTTCCTCTTGATGTGTTTTCTTTGAATAAATAGCAACATCATTAGAATAAAATATTCTTTCAAGAGGAACTAAACCTTTAGGGAGAACATTATCTTTCAATTGGATAATATTTTGATCACCTATTTACTGTTTAAGGTGTCCTATCTCTTCTTTCTGCTCCGTTTTTTCTTCTTCTTGATCTATCTCAGCATCTTCAAAATTTCCAATCATTGTCAAGAATTGATTTATTCGCTCATCATCTTCAAACACCTGCCAATTTTTCACATTGTCAGGGATAGAGTGTCTATGTCTAATTTCAATCTCATACCTTAGCCTTGGATTTATTGTAGGATTGAAGGTGCTGGCTGCAACTGTTAATGAGTCATCCAATCTATTCTCCTCCCTTGGAATAAAATGAATATTGAAGACTTCAAAATAGTTCTCTATCAAATCCCAAACTTCATTTCTATATGATCTTAATCTCAGATTCTTGGTTTGACAATTATTTTTAATTTGTCTTTTTATTAATTCAGAATCACCAAAAATTGAAATATAATGAATTCCCATCTGCTTAGAAATTTGAAGGCTTAAGATCAAGTCCTCATACTCAGCCACATTATTCATTGAATCAAATTCTAAATTAAAATAAAAAGGCACGAGGTTACCTTCTGGTGATATTAGCAAGAATCCAACTCCTGTGCCATCCTTGGAGTAGGCACCATCAAAGTAGCATTTCCAAATCTTCTTTGAATGCAGCTCATTATGTACAACTGCTGAAGAGAGCTTCTTCTCTGTGTCTTAAACAAATTCTGCATCTTCATGCAGCATGAAACATGAAAGATCTTATTTTTCCTTACTATAAATAGGGGAATTACTTGCATCTTTCTTTGTAGTGGTTTTCAGAAAACTTGTTTCCTTGTACAATCTTCTCTCTTCCCCATTAAAAACAAGAATGCTAGTATAAGTGAAACCTAACTTTAAAACTCATCCAAACTTTTCTCCCCAATATCTTGATAAGAGCATTACAAACCTAGCTGGAATGTCAGCAACAACTACATCCATAACAATAATTTTTCGCTGGAATTTGTGCCAAAGACACTACCATGTCTTTAATTAATCCAACACATTTCACCCTCTTGGAATCAAATGAGTACAGGTCCTTGTAAGGTTTAGTAATCTTCAAGTTCAATTCCTTCATGACAGACAATGGCATAATATTATGGGAAGCCCCTGAATCCAACATACAATTATGAAGAATAAAATCATGAAGCAATAATGAAATATAAAATGGAGGAATAGAAGAATTTACTTATTCTACATGAGGGCCAAAGGTGACCACTGGATTTTCTTCTTGCAAGTTCACAGTATCATTTATATCTTCACTCTGTGAGAGATTAATAAATTCTGAAATTTCCTTTTTGTAGATTGGTGTTTTAGCTAATTCTAGAAGAGGTACCTAAATCTTGACCTTCTCCAACTTCTTTGTTAAACTAAAAATTTGAGTTGGTTTAATATTCCTTTCAGGTTCTTCTTAATTATTTTTAGAGTTTAAAACTTGTTCGGGTACAGGAAAAACTTTTTCCAAAATATCGGTATTAATTAATTTGTCCTGGGAAGATTCAGCCTACTGCACTTTTCTTTTATTTACTGAAACTGTAGGTTGTGTCCCTTTATCTACATGCTTTACAGTGTTATTTTGTTGTGGAATTGCCATTGGAGGAGGGATAGAATCTTGTTGTTCACCCTCACTGTCTTACACCCTGGATCTCTTCCTAGATCTCAAATCATACTTTTTATGTAACTTAGCCTGCATTAAATCTGTGAACTATTTGCACTATTCATTCATCTCTTCTTCATCAAAATATATTTCAGCCTTAGCATATTCTCCCTCACAATATTCTTCTTCATCTTCCTCCCTTATATACAAAGCAAATATTTGATCTTCAACTTCTTTTTGGTCATCTTTTGCTAACTCTCCAGGTGCTACTTCTATATGTAATGGTGCTTGGACTTGATCTTGATCTTTTCTTTCTCTCTGCAAAATTTATAGGGGTTGTTTCTTTAATTTAGGATTAAATCCTCCTCTGTTTTATTGTACCGGTCTCTGGGAGTTTTTACTTTCCAATTCTATATTAATTAACTTATTTGACAATTTTTTTATCACCTTTTTCATATATTCAATTTTTTGATCTTGTGGTGATTCTTCTTTTGCTTTCCCCTTCTCTTGGACTGACTATTTTTCTTTTAGCTTTCCAGTTGCAGTCCTAATGGCTTCAATTTCTAAAGCATCTCTCTATATTCGCTCAAGAGTAAGGGATCTCCTCTCTCTAAGTGTAAAACTGAAATCAGATTCAAAAGCCCCCAAAAAAACTACCTTTGCTCCAAAAGGAGGGGGCTTCATCTCTACAGGTAAACTATTATACAACTTATTGAATATTTTGGAAAACTTAGAAATATTCTGATTTGGTTTTCTTTTAATTGCATTGAATTCTGTTAATGAATAGCCATGATCTCTTTTCTCTCCCCTTCTCTGAGTGAATTGATTTTATAACTCTTACCATGTATTAATTGAACCATTTGGTAAAAATTTGAACCATTTTCTAGCTTCTCCATCTAGAGACTAAACAAAAAGTCTCATTACAACATCAAGATGTTTTACATTCAAATTTTGAGAAAATTACAAAACAGAGGTAAATGTTGTTCTGTACTTACTTCATCTTCTCCAGTGAAACGAGGAAGTAATTTAAGATATTCTTGAGGCATTGCATTCATTGGTTGCGTAATATTAAGTGGTGCATATCTATTCATCAAGAAAGCTCATGCTACCATATTTACACCTTGATTAATTTTTCCTTGGGTAGATGTAGTTGATGTACCAGCTGTGAAAGTGAATGGGGGTGATGGTGATAAAGTGGATATGGGTGTAGGTTGATGAACAATGGTATTAGGACTAACAAATCAAATTTGTTGACTTTGTGTAAAAGTAAATGAAACAAACTCAAAGGAGTGTTCTTCCAACTCAGGTTCTTGAAAATGAAAGGGTGTGAAAGGTGAATCTTGTTCCAATAAAGGAAGTACTTTAGAGATATATTCAAACAAAGGATTATAAGAATTTCTACCAGGATTAGACAATGTAGGACTAGGTGTTGAAGGGGTCTTAGGTTTCAGAACCTTTTTAGAATCCAATCTTTTAGGGTCATACAAAGCAGTGACTCTCTGATGTGAGGTATGTCACCTCGTGTGAGGCCTTTTGAAAGCCATAATTCTAAAAATAACAAACACAACTGAATATTTTATCCTCACTGAACAATTAGAGGAAATGATGTGAAAAACCCAATGAAAATGAACTTCGGTTCTTCATTCCCCGGCAACGGCACCAAAAAATTTTGGTTCTTAAGAGAAAATCCCTTGGATGTGGAAAGGAATCAGTGCTTAAGATGTTTTTAGAAATATATGTCCCAAAATTAATTATATCAGGTGATCTCTATTCAATCCCTTTGGAAATTAATTCATTAAAACCCTCAATAATATGATATAATGAAAGATTCTATAATTCCATTAACAGCTAATATCTTAATGAACACAAGAACTGTAGAGGAAACTTAAAATGATATGCTGTAACACAGAATCTATCACCTTAAATCTCAGAAGGAATTTATGAGGAAAGAACAGTTGGAGTGAAAGAGTGCATATTAAGTTTATTTAACTCTTACTCACAGATGCAATTAAGAGTTCGACAACTACTTTACTACACTTCATTCAAAGAAGAAGGACACAAAATGATATAGTAAAAACAAATCACCATCAACAATTGCAGGAAACTTGATGGTTCTTTCATTAATTTATCGGAAAATTAAGTACAAAATTGTAGTTTTCCAAAGGTTCAAACTTAGAACCCTCCTCGTTCTTACTATCTTTCTTAAATACATACAAAAGCTATTTATAAGTGTCAGAACTTCTTGAAACTACTCAAACTACCTAAAATTTCTAAACTACCTATTACATTGCAATTGAGGACATCATTACAGCCTCGATATTTTAACAAGAAAGATAAATAAAACTTGGAATATTAATCTATTTGCTCAATCTGATTTTTTGCTAACGTATTTCCCTGAGGTGCCGATGTGTTTCCCTGAGGTGCTGATGTGGCACATGGTGAATCAGTCATCGATGCCTTGCATTTTTTCCAGATTTCAATGTTGGTTTTAGGATAATTGACCAACTTGTGATACTCTAGTCTGAAAGTGGTGATCCTGGTAAAAATGGGCCTTTTCATAAACAAGGTCTTAACCATCCATAATAATTGAAAATGCCTATGCAAGAAATTGACAATTATGGCTCCTTTCAAGACTGCAGTTTTTTCATGAGTATTATCAATCTTGCTTTTTGCTCCCACTAATAAAGGCTCATATGAATCCCAAGATAGCAGATTTACTTGCAGATCCCATCATGATGGTAGCCCAGCTCTGGTCCTTTTGTCAAACATGGTGTTGAATTTATCTATAGCCTGTTTGATCTTTGTCAATTTCTTTTCTGCTAATTTCCTGCAAGCATTCTTCACAACCAACTTATTGATCGCTAAAACACATAATGTTCTATCTTTGATTTCATGCTCCTATAGCTCTTGATCTGTCTTAGAATTGACAAAGTCAATAAACCTTTTTTCCCATAGAGCTTTGTTAAGAAAATTCTTCTTATTAGCAAGAATAAGCTCCTGTAAATCTCTGATTATGTTTTTTTCCTCTGACACTATAATCAGTGATTCCCAAATTATTTTCATTACTTCAATAATTTCATTCCACACAATATCCTTTGCTTGAATTAAAGACATGTTTCCCTCTACTTTTTATTTAAGAATCTTGATTTATTCATAAGTTGTTTGGCAATCAGATTTATATTTATTAACTTCTCCATCTTTGGCATGTATTATTTTCATTGTTGTATCAATATCACTCCGAGTTTTCTTAAGATCAACCTCTGCCATCTTCAATTCACTACAAGGAAAATACCCTCTAGCGATGTTTTTGAGGAACCCCTTATAAAAATACCCAAACATCCATTTGTAGTGGAGGTTACTAGAGGAGATTGGCGGGTGGAGGTTTTTTCAGATGTTTTTCTTCCGGTGTGTTTATCATCCTAAACCACAATGGTGCGTTCAACTAGAGAAAGCACTAGCGTGCACAAAACATTGGCACATCGGGACACCATGTGCTCCGTACAAGCCTGCAGAGTACGTCTTATTATTGTAGTGCACTGGTGTTTTACAAAGATTATGCATTGGTTCATTCTAAAATGCCGCGCCAAAACTGAAACAACCAGGTGCAGTCTTAAGAAATTGCATCGGTGCGCCTATAAAACCCGCGCACCTGAACAGGGTTAAATAAAAAAAAAAATTATAGCCAAAAATCTACATTTTTCGCTTTTCAGTGCTTTAGAGCTCTCAAGCATCGGTGAAAATTTACCTTGTTTGAGGCACCCTTCCATCAGTGCTCCCATTGCATGCACTATTGTTGTACATTGCCCACCATCTCCATTTTGAATTTTGCAAAACGGTGGGAAAATTTAGTTTTGCAAATTCTACAGCCAATATGCCTCCTCGGTGACCAAATGTACAAGTATTTTCCTTGTTTTTCCATAATGAAACCTTTTCTAGGATTATTTTTGTAAAATAGCTTAAAATTCACCTTCTTTAAAAATAAAAAAAAATTCCCGTGTGGTTCCTTCGAGTCGTTCGGCTCGCACCAGTTCATGGTGCTGCCTGTAAATTTACAAGCCACACCACAACTAGTGCTTACAGTATCTGCACTGGTTTTGGGGAGGTACCAAAAGGCGCACCATGATTTTTTAAAATTTAAAAAAAGTGTGGTGCATTCGGTTACCCGGTCGCACCGTTGACCCTGTCGAATAGCGGGAATGCAGTGTGTTGATGTAAATATCCACCCCGAGGCGGGTAATTTTGTCAGCGCACCAAATTATGGCAATTCTACATGGTCAATGGTGCAGCCTGGTAAAATACCACACTGTTGAATATGTAGTGATGTCAGGAGGGTGGTGCGCTGACCAAACTATACACCCAGGGGTGTATAGTTTGGTCACCGCACCGCCCTCCCGACACTAATCCATAGTCAATTGTGCAGTATGTTATACCACCCAACCGTTGACTATGGAACAATGCCTGGAGGTCGGTGTGTTGAAAATTTGTAGGTGCACTGCCTCCGGTGCACTGCAAATTTTCTGGTGCACCACCTCTGGTGCAAGAAAAAAGAAAGATGCATTGTTATCGGTGCATGCCTGTTTTTTGTGGCGCACTGACTTCTTTTTTTTTCAAAAAAAATTATATATGTATATTCCTAAATACATGTCTCATTTAATAAAATAATTGTATTTATATGTCAATCATTCAACAATGTGAAAGGAGAGAAGAGAGGAAACAACAACAACAACAGGCGTACTAGTATAACATGTTTCACCTATGGGAGGCATGAGAGAGAGAAAGAGATGTGTATCCTCTCCCTATTACAGCAGCTACCCAAGGGCTCCTAAGGCAGGTAGGCCTCCTCAAGTTCTATGAGGAGGCTACATCCCTAAAGGGCCATGGTGTGTTTTTGTGACATCTTATCCTTAGGTGGAATGCCCACCTATAGGATTTTTGGGTTGGTCCTAAATAGTGGTACACGCCCACTGACGAGGAAATCTATTTCATTACTGACCTGTCAAGGAGAGGCGTGGATTTCGCCTCATTCCCAAAGGTTTCAGATGGCTATGTGGCAGGGATTCAATTGGTGTACTCCCATAGATACATTAGCGTGGATATACTATCTCCTTCATATTTTTAGGACTCTGGAGGTCAGTTATGTATTGCTTCATTTGGTAGTGATGAGGTGAGGTGCCTCTCACTTATGATTTTGACCATTTCACACAACACCAACGATGGGAAATGCATTAGTTGTCCACTTCTATATTATGTTTTTTATTTAGTACATGAGCCACGACTTGTCAGGTGGTCTGCCATTTTTTTGCGGTAGTTCTATACAACTTTAGATACATGTCATGCTTATGCACAAGGGAGGGTCAAATTCCCTTTTTCTTCAGAGATATTTTATTTATTTTTTGATAGGCTTCCATAGACGAGGCCTACTTTTGTTCAAAAGCCTCATAGGCCAATGCTACATGTACAGATGAACATGTGAGGACAGATGATGCCCAAGAGGGGCAAAACTGAGTTTTCTGCGAGGATATCGCGTGATGCACTGGAGTTGGTATCCAATGTTGATGAGCATCCCTTCATTATGGTCCCCTTTCCTTATGCTTATTTGGATTGGAGAGGGTGTGCCAACATCCTCTTCACAGATGATGAGCCGTCAGATGATAGAGGTAATATATTACCATTTTATTTCAGTTTATTCTAACATGTTCTTTAACTTGTTTTTATTAAACTATTTAATGAAATTGTCTAATTATTGTTTTGTACTTATATATGTTTTGCATACATTTGGTCTTTTGATGGCGATGAGATGCCAGGGCCACCAAATGATCCAGGTGTGGATCTTGATGATGATCAGGATATGGCAGATGCTGAGGATCATGAGGTCGATGCAAACAGACCTGCTCCTACTAGTGTGCTAGTACCACCTTTTGCTAGGTGTAGGCTTGACAGTAGATTGAGGATGGATTTGGGTGACCAACTCTGTGCATTGTTTGTTGAGGCGGGAGTTAGGCCCGCCACTATGAGAGGTATACAAGCTGATGCTAGGCTAGTATATACATGGAGAGGCATGTTGCATGACCTGTTCAGCCTAATGCGGCATGTCGTAGGAGCTACGAGCTTAGTTACGCAGTTGAGGAGGGCCCTTTGACATTATAGGCATGGTTGAGACGCAACACGTTGACAGTCTGTGAGCAGCGATGCATCATCTGATGATCACAATCAGGGGAGTGATCATCGTTTACCTCGCGTCGCGCCAGATGGGTAGCCTACAACATTGACCAGCAGTCATGATGGAGAGCAGGTTAGAACATCAGCCACGTCAAGTCAGCAACCTGCAGCATCGAACAATAGTCATGATCATGAGCAGGCTAGACCATCGACCATGTCGAGTCACTATGATGAGAAACCGACAGTTGATCCTGATAAGCATGAGGCACTAGTACCGGATCAGTAGGCACATGATGATCGACATGTATCTGAGCTTGTCGAGGTTGCACCATTGATTGAGCAGGCCTCAACTAGTACTGTTATTGATGATGTACCACCAGCTGATATTTGACATCTATATCACAGTTGTATATTTTTGAAATTATATATATATATATATATATATATATATATATATATATATATAGTCCATGTATTTTATGTTCATGTTGCAGTTGTACTTAATTTACATGTTGGTGATCATCATGATGTGTATATTGTTAGGTCATGTTAGATATATTCATTTAATGTGCAGCTGGTAGATAGATGTGTATGTGATAACATGAGTTATTTGACATGAGATGCATCTTTGATGTTTGTGTTGTGATGATGTTATACAATGCTAATTGTGTTTTGTTAGATGATCGTGATCATGATGATCTTAGCGAATTCAAATGTGTTTTTTAGTCAAATATGATGTTTGTACGATGGTTATCATGATCGTGATGTTTATTAATTAATTTAATATTAAATTATCATGATATTTATTAAATATTATGTCGTGATTATAATTGTAATTGTATGTTAAATATTTGTAAAATTTTAATTGTAATTGTAATATTTAATTTATTGTGAAATGATTGTAATTGTAATTTTAATTGTATTTGTATATATCACAAATTGTAATATTGTAATTGTAATTGTAATTGTATGTAAAATTCTAAAATAGTAATTGTATTTGTAATTGTATGTAAAATATTTGTAAAATTTTAATTGTAATTGTAATATTTAATTTATTGTGAAATGATTGTAATTGTATATATGTAAAATTGTAATTGTAATTGTAATTGTATGTAAAATTATAAAATTGTAATTGTATTTGTAATTGTAATCTTAATTATAATTGTATGTAAAATATTTGTAAAATTTTAATTTTATTGTAATATTTAATTTATTGTGAAATGATTGTAATTGTAATTGTATATATGTAAAATTGTAAAATTTTAATTCTAATTCTAATTGTATGTAAAATTCTAAATTTGTAATTGTATATAAAATTCTAAAATTGTAATTATAATGGTATATATGTAAATTTTGTAAAATTGTAATTGTAATTGTAAATTTTATGTAAAATTCTAAAATTGTAAGTGTAATTGTATGTACAATTCTAAAATTGTAATTGTAATTGTAAATGTAATTCTAATTCTAATTGTATGTAAAATATTTGTAAAATTTTAATTGTAATTTTAATTGTAATCGTATGTAAAATATTTGTAAAATTGTAATTGTAATTGTAAATCTAAATCTAATTCTAATTCTATGTAAAATATTTGTAAAATTTTAATTGTATTACTATAAAATGATTGTAATTGTAAAATTTTAATTGTAATTGTATGTAAAATTTCAAAATTGTAATTGTAATTCTAATCGTAATTGTATGTGAAATTGTAAAATTGTAATTTCATTAAATGTGAAATGATTTAATAAAATATTAAATTTGTAAAATTTTAAATAATTGTAAAATAATAAATCTAGAATAATATGAATTATTGTAACATAATAAAGTTTAGAAAATAATGCAAATAAATTCATGTCCCTTAGAATTATCATTATTTTATTATGATCTTACATACAAAAAAATAACTTTATACAGTACGCCATTGTTTTTGAGATCAACATAATTGCAAATTATCAAGTGAAATATTGATTTTAACATTAACACAATGAAAATTACCAATTAATTCAAAATACATATTATAATGTTTCAAAAAAAAGAGTCAGCTTATAAGTTATAAGGTAGTTATGTCCTATTATTTATAAAAACCCATCTTAAAAAGTATAAATATTGATGAAATAACACATGTACCATATCACTCTCGGTTCTCATGATCACCCTCATTATCTTCCAACTCACATGGCATGATAACATTATTGTTCTCAAAAATATGTTTTGATCTAGGGTCGTGTCTCAATACGAACCACCAATCCCTATCCAACACATCTGGGTAAAAAAACACCTAGTTGCAGTGTTTGGGGAAAACATAGGGCTCCTTAGCTTCATCCCACATCTTTCTAGAGTTGATACATATCAGCCTACTATCGCGACTTTCCCTTACATGATGTTCTAATCTGTATGTCCTCACCCACTTGCACCTAAAAATAACACATTTAAATAAGATAACCACTTCAATGATTCCTACATTCTTTTCTAATGTAACTCAATAATCAGATAGTCTTGATCACAAAGGCTGTAATCGACGAGATTGATAAAACTCAGGGCTTCCACTCCACATTCTTGTGAGAAAGTCATGCATACGACATTTTCTCGTGGTGGAAATATGTCCATATGCCCACATAGATGGGAACAAATGCAATCTATAAAAAATTTAACAACCTAGTGTCATGTGTCTTATAATAACCCAAATGCGCTAAAAATATGAAATAGACAATTACACTTGAAAGGTGCATTATTAATTTTCAAATGTACATATAAATTAAATAGATTATTACTAAGTCACTGTACCCAATCCTACATTAAGCACATCCTCTAGGAATAAGAACAATTAAGTAAAGAATTTATTTCTGGGAACATGGTTAGCAACCCAAATTTTGGGGCATATTTTTGGCATAACTTCTTTTAAATGATCGGGGTAAGGCACACTTATACCATTCAACCATCTGTATTCTTTCCTATCACTATCCCATTTCATCCTCTTTTGTTCGTACAATGCAACCCATGAAATCAAAATGACATTATAAAGTAAACATATATCAAAATATACATTATATCAAAGTTCAACATGAATATTTACTTTGTGTAAATTTGAAAAATTATAATTCACTTACTCTTTATCAAGCATTTTTTTCCATTCGTTTGGAGCAACTCCCCTTCTCTTTTGTCTTCATCCCTTTCATCATCCCAAATCACTGCAACTGGTCTATTTTCGATCTACTTGATGTACTCACTAGCATAATAGAAAGACTCATACAATATGTACCCCTCTGCAATAGATCCCTCAGGTTTTTCCCTTTGTCAAACAAAACCTTTCAATTTCTTCATGTACCTCTCTAAGAAGAAGATCCAACTACAAGAAACTACCCCACCTAATTCAACCTCATCTACTAGGTGGATTAGAAGATGAACCTGCAAGTCCATGAAACTTGTCGGCAGTTCCTTCTCAAACATACAAACAATCTCAACTATCTCTTGATGCCACTGTGGAATGCTAGCCACATGAATCTCCTTTAACGTGATCCAAAGTACAAATGAAAATAATTTAGATATGACACATCCTAGGTCTTGAGGGAATTCATGTTTCACACACCAACACATGAACAAAGGATAATGACACTGCAAAGCTAAACACGTGCAATAATATACAAAATTAGTTATTTTTTTCTGATCCTTGCACGGGATAAAAATTATTAATATAACAAATAATAAAATCATGATTTTAACATTATACATACTCTTAGAAGATTCAGTGGTCATGTGATTTCAACCCCAAAAAATGGTCATCCACGATGAAGAAGCGCCATAGTGAAGACTCGTATGAAGATGGCACACTCACACCCATTATAAATTCCTTTGCCAAAGAAAGATCATATTTTTTTAAAATCTAGGGGACATCACCTTACTTGAAATACCATGAATTAGAGGGACCAGCACCTACCTATGATCCTGTACTTTCTAATCGTCTTGGCCAATGCTTCTTTTTAATTTTTTAAGTAATAAGATATTTCCTAACAGCCAATGTGTCACTTTGTTTCAATGATATGTGCCTCCATAAAGAATATGAAGCATTTTTAAATATGTGCATGGGATCTAATAAGTGGGTAATCTCAAGATGCTCCCAATATGCGTGGTTATAAAAGATCGATTTCCTTTTCATCTGAATGGGCAATTTCTCAACATAGGTTTTGAAGAATTATGGATCATCGAACATCGGCTCCCCTTTTGAATCGAACATTTCTATGAAATCCTTCTCCTTCTCTCCTCATATGCTCTAAGTCATTCAGTTGGTGTCATTATTGGAGGCCTTTGGGTTCTCTCTCATTTACCATTTAAAGCGAAGGCTACTCTTCCATAAGGGTGTCCTTCTAGGAGGAATACCCTGGAGCAATCGTACACTAGCTTTCATAGGTCCTTGGACCATCTAGCTTTCAGAGAAGGTCCACAAAATTTACATCTAAAATACCTTTTTTTTACAAGACCTGCAAGATTATTATATACAATTTATATGCATGGCACGTTAAAGAATATCATGAAGATCGGAACAATTACAACAAATTAAATAACTAATATGCGAAATAATAGTGTTACGTATATAAACAAATCAATAAACATGTAATTTATGAGAGAAAACTCCTAAGCCTAGATAATCATGTGTCATGTAAGCACATATTCCATATAACATAAAAATCCTCTCTACTGTGATGGGTCTTGATACATCGTATACATTTATCCCATCCCATAATTCCTTCAGTTCATCTACCAGTGGTTGTATGTAGACATCCATATTCTTCATTTGTCCTCTACTAGGGACTATGAGAGCCAACATAAGATTTTCATTCTTCACAGAAAACCATGGGGGGATATTGTTATTGATCACTACTACAGGCCAAATAGAATAGTTGGTGTTCTGGAGGGAATATGGGTTGACGCCATCCATGGCTATGCTGAGTCGTAGACTTCATACTTCATCCTTGATTTTTTCAGGCCATGTATCCTCTATATGCTTCATGGCCATTGAATCAGTTGGGATTCACATAACTCCCAACTCACTTCTCTGTGAAGCATGCCATCCTTGCAACATAGCTAATTCTTTGCAACAAAAGAACCTTTAAATCCTTGGGATTATAGGCATGTGCCTCAATATCTTAAAAGGAGGACCACGTGATTTACCCTTCTTTTTTATTTATCATACCTATCATGCCCACATTTCGAACATATCTCTTTGTCTACATATTCTCCTCTATATAGAATACAATCATTTGGACATGCATGATATGATATGTACTCAATACCCAACATTTTCAACAATTTATTTGCGTCTTCGCAGTTACTGGGAAAGACATTATCACTCGGAAGAACCTTATCTTTGAATAACCTGTATTTGGTGATCATGGAAAATATTAAATGTACATTAATACCGATATAATTATTAACCTTCATAAAATTGACCATTTGTAATGTTCATTGTGTGATTATATTTCTCAAATTTATATAAGGGAGTAATTTATGGTAACTTACCTCAAAATTTCTAAGAAACATGCATTCGATGAGCCAAACTTTTCTTTCAAGTTGTACAGTAACATCAATGTCCCCAACTGGGTAGACTTTGACTGACCACCAAGTCTAAAGAGAGGGGTGGTGGAAGCAAATTTAAGGCTTTCGAAAAAGGTTTCAATGATATGAGCAACATCCCCTAGCTGATCATCGTTTTGTAATGCATATAAAAAAATTATCTCCATGGCAGTCCTATCCCTTAAGTAATAATCCATTCAAACCTCTATTTGATTGCCTCCATTGTTAGCTTATGAAGAACTACTATTTTTGTAGTCATTCCTAATTAGTGAGTCTGGACATAGCAGGAATTGAATTGGTGGTTGATTCAACCATTTTTGGTATCGTTCCTCTCCGATATTTTCTCTTAATTCAACCTTCTCTCATTTTGAAATTGTCATGGGGTGCAACAGAAGATGGTAGGCAGGTTTCTCATCATCACTAGAATCCTAATAATTTCAAAAAATATATTTTAACATGATTAGTACAAAATCTATGATATCAATTAGTAATAACGTTGAAAATGCATGATTAATTTGTTTGACATTGAAATAATTACATTAATATACCAAAAAAATTTATTACCATCATTGTCCCGGGATTGTGGCTAGAAGTTGCAATATTGTTACAATTGGCAGGGTGAAGCATATGTCCATTTTCATCTACCAAATGTGCCTTGCAGTATGCTGCTCCTGATAAGAGCTTTCGAAGTTTTGGAGTTGTTTGATTATTTTTTGCATCTGAACTCGATTATGAATTTGCATGAACCTGAAAATTTGTGTACATTATAAATTTTATCAAGCTGATTGACATGGATAAAAAACATAAATTCAATTAGATAATGAAAATATAAATAAAATATGAAGTAAATATTACGTCTCGACATGGATAGGAAGAACTCCACGATGGAATTTGAGAAATATTATGGAATGAGCTGGATTTTGAAGAATTTTCCATTCAATATAATTATGTTATTTTCTCCCTACATTTGAGAGAAATCAACAATAAATTTTAGCGCACACACCTAAAATTAATTTCGGTGCCTTAAAAATGGACTTATTGTTATTGGTGCTTATGTACAAATAACTACACTGGTGTTGTTTTAGTTACTACACACCAGTGTTGTGTTATTAATTGATGCACCAATGTGGTGTTATTAATTGATGCACCGGTGACGAAAAGCCGCAAATAAAAAAATGCAACTTTATTTTCTTTAACTAAAAAAAACGGTAAATTGAAAAATGGGCGGAAAAATATTTTCAAAAATCTAATTTCATAAAAAAATTCTTTAAATACTAAACAATTTTCATTATTTCACTCTTTTTGCAAAAAATTTCAGCGAGAGATTTGTAGGAGACATACCTGGAGCAATAGAGCACAAGAGCACTATGGAGAAGCGAAATACTTTCGAACATAAGTATTCAGAAAATCAGAATTCCAAACCTTTGGTGATTCAAACCCTGTAGCATAGAATTTCAAACGATCCAATGATGAAATTTTATTGTTTGTTTTACTTTTTATGCAGTATTTTTTATGTAGTAAGTAAAGAATTTCAATTTTTTTTTTTTTGAGAAAAAAATAATCCATTTTTACCTTAAACCCTTCATTATTTTTGTTTATGCCCTTGATTCTTCCTTTTTCTGCGATTTTAGAATTAGGTTTTTCATTTTAGATTTATAGGGTTTGTATTGCTATATAGATAGGTCTATGACATCCAACCCACAGGATGACTTGCATAGTCAGATCCCAATCCATGTAAACCCTTGTGTGAATTTTTAAAATATAGAATTTTCTTAATCAGTGTGCCATGCGTAACCTAGCGCACCTGTGCGTTGGCTTATCCCAGTGCACTGTGCATGTACTGTTTGATAAAAATAAAAAAATAAAAATTTAATATGTGTGCCATATGTAAAATAGGGCACCGGTGCACTATTTCATTATAGTGCACCGCTCACGTACTGTTTGGAAAAAACCATTTTTTATTTATTTATAATCAGTGCACCATGTAACATATAATGCACTGGGTCTTCTAGTTGACAGAGAGCACCGTATGCTAGCCCCTTGTTTGCACGGGGTGTTTATAAGAATAGGCCACACCGCCCCTCCATGACACCATATGCTACAAAAACTAACACTAGACGATTTTTATTATTTTGTCTATGTTAATTGTGCGGTGGTTAACATGTAATGCACAGGTGCTCCCTTTTGACATAGAGAACTGTACAATTTTTTATACTGTTTGGGCAGTGAGTTTATAAGACCACCACACACCGACGTCAGTGCATACACCATGAAAAGTGCACCAATTTCTCGTTATTTTTTTTTTACCTGAAAATTTGATAATTTATTTATCAAGTATATTAATGAATGATATGGTACAAGTTTCATATTGATAAAGAAATGATTGACAAGAGATCAAGTAACAAAAACACTGATAACACATTAAGAAAAACAAAAAAGGCAAGTTCTTTGTAAATTGTTTACAAAAAATATTATTTTTGAACTATATATAAGTTTAACTAATATGTATTTTTTATTGTGTATTATGCAGAGCCACAAAATGACGAAGCTCGATAAGTTTATTTCTGTCTAGGACCAGAAGAGCGTAAAATCTTGATGGAAAAATTGCAAAAGGATGAATCAGGTGAATGAAAAAATACTATCAATCCAATATGAGTTTCTTTTTTTAATTTTCTTTAATAATATACTTAAAATTATTAGATAACATGTTTCAAACAATCTATTAATTCACATATGTTTAATGTTCCACAGGGACCAACAACTGAGAAAATGAATGTTTTTTTTTTTTTTCTAAGTAAGTCTAAATTCTATTATGTATAAAAGTAGTAGTACAAAACTGCACCAGCGTCAGCTAGAGAAGCCTGAACGCTGTGCTTGATAGTCAAGCAAGACAAGCATAGTCGGGACTGCCCAGAACGGGAAACCAGTCCATTAATCCATAATGTCTGAGCCGCCCATGAGAGGGAAACCGGCTTTAAATTTGCAAAAAACAAAATGAAACTGTAGCTGAAATAAGTAAACTGCCTGTACAGCAAAGCAGTGTAGCTAAGATGCATATAGTTTCGACTAGAACTGAAAAAAACCTGGAAGCTGAAGCAGCTATGATCCATGAGTAGGAGAGGGGTTTTCTTCAACAATTCTGCAGGTGAACATCTCATTGCTGTTCTCCTGATTGTCACCGGGAACATTTCCATCACCCTCGCATGCAATCTCCATGGAGGACCTGTGCTGAGGAGCAGAGAGGGCATGGCTGTCACGAGGGGAGATGTTGCTGAAGGAGGGAGCAGGCATAGTCGAGGAGCTAGGTGGGGCGAAATTAGGGACTTCCTCCCGCAGAGTCACAGTAATAAAAGTGGTAAGAGTGGCATCACATGAGGTGCAGTCAAACCTCAGCTCAGAGCGTTGAGAGGTTTGACAAATGGTGGGGCGAAGGGAGCTGACACCGGCAGGAGGCATATGGAGAGCAGGCGGGGTAGAGATGGTATCAGGAGAAATTCCAGAGGCGTTCTCAGACATGGGAACGGGAGAGGGAGGCGCGCATTGATGAGAGAGCCGACCACGAGTGGAGCCTCTTCGAGCTCTCATGCGCTCGCGGAGGCGGGGCATGGTTTCCAAAACAGAACTAGACTCAGCAAGAATCCCCAAGTAGGCAGAGGGATAAAGAGGATTTTGGACGCCTTCCGCCTGAACAAAAGAAGCCGGAGCGATGCTACTATGTCCACGAAGCAAATTGATAGAGGAGGTAGCAGAATTACCTGACTGAGCAATGGAGGCAGAGTTCCAAGCTTGTCGCTTACACCAAGGACTGAGAGAGAAATGACAATTTGGGGCTGGTTCGAAACAAGCCACGATCCAGCAGCGCTTTCCTGTAGTGGTTTTAATGGAAGCTTCAATGCTTGCGGGCGAGCAGTTCACCTGCAGAGGCTGAGGAGCGCAGAGACCGCCCACTCCTCCATTCGAATTGCAGCGAAAACTGTCCATGCCAAACACAATAGCCATGTCGAGGAGCTGAGTGAGCCGTTCAAGGTAATAAGAGTTCGCATCGGGTGAGGAATTAATGCAGTAGTTAATGGCAGTACCGGGAGCCATATGGGCTGCACCGGCGAGGTCCATCGGGAAGTGAACTGAGTGCCACGTTCCCGATGGCCTTTAATCAGCCGCATCCGGCGAATGTTGCTCTAAGAAAATAAAAAAATAAAACATGCAAATGAAAATGAATTGCTCCTTAGCTCATTTGGAGTCGTGTTGGAGGCTAATGAAATGAAAAACTTTTACAAAATTTTGAGAGATCTAGTGGAATGAATATATAGACATTCTTTCCATTTACAATAATAAAATCAATCCAATGATTCCAAGAAGCAAATTTTATCTAAACCACAGGAAGAGTTTCTAGGGAATTGGTCAATGAGACATGTTATACTTTTAAAAGAAAAAACGTACAACAACAAAAAAGAAGGAATGAAAAAGTAATATTCCTTTACATGTTTTTCTAGAATTATTTATAAATATCACTTTTGTTATACTTACTTTTAATATATCAATACAAAAATTAAATAGTTTATTGTCATGTTACATTTTCAGTAAGATTATGAAAATCTCAAAAGATGAACGAGTCAATATCAGAAATATATATGCCAGTAAGAATGTCCAAAAAGGTGTACAAGGAGATGGTCAAAGAAATGGAGAAAATTGCATCGTGGGAGGATCCATCTCAACAACAACGTTCTTCAAATGTAATATGTATTCATTGAATTTTTCGATCATTAGGTACAATAAATAAAAAATTTAGATTACATATTAATTTTCAAGTATTTTCTTGCAGAAAAGAAAAGAAAATGGAACCCATTCAGCACATAAAATAGGACAAAAAGGAAGAAAAGGGTTGATATCTAAGTTTGTGAGTAATTGTTACTTCCACATAACAACTTAACTAGATTTCATTTTTGTATATTTTAAGTTGTTTTACAAAAACCATCATTAAATGTCTTCAAACAGGTGCTAACATACAAAGAAGAACCATCAGACGAATTGATTGACATTGGGTTAAATATGGGTTGTCAGTATATGTTGGCATATCAGAAATTAATTGTGGAATTTGTAAGAATCTATCTTGTTTTACTTAGATCTGTCTATAATTAATATAACAAAAAAAAAAATTATACTAAATCTATGATTTTTTATGGGGTATAAAAATTGTAGGAAAAAAAGTATGGAGCTGTGTCAACGAGATGAAATCTTGAAAAGATGGCATACTACATTGTTTTGAAAGTATGTGTATAGTTCATGAGCCAATTGTTGCTATGGTACGTCATTTATTTTCGATTTACATTGATGTATATTATTTAATATTGCAATTTTCTCTATTCTCACCAATGTATATACACTCATTACAATTTATTTTTATGTTTGTAGATGGAAGGTGAAGAAGAAGAAAACAATCAACACTGTGAAAAAAACATTCCTGAAAATAACCCAAGTCATGGAAGTAGCTCGAGCAATAACAACAGTTCAAGAGAAAAATGATGATCATTATGTTTGGATATCAAAGCAAGGTGTTGTATTTTTTGAAATATTTGTCTATGAAATCATACATTTTGTTTAATGTAATGGACATAGTGTCCCAATTGAAAGACAAAGGGATACCAATAACTGTCCCATTTTGTATGAAAAAGACTGTCTATATATATATAATATGTTTTAATTTTATTCTATTGCATACTCCATTTTCGTTGTGAAATGTAACACCACTAATTAAATTTATGGATGATTAAATATTATAATGAAGAGATGTGAAATATAATGATATGATATAACAAATTAATCCAAACATCACATTCAAATTCACTAATAAAAATTTAATTGATATGAATATTGTTATAAGATATGTGTCGTCTTTTGATGAATAATGAATTTTAAAAAATCACAATAATTATGATAAGATATAACAAATTAATCCAAATGTCATATTGAAATGCATTAATAAAAAATTAATTAATATGAATATTGTTATAAGATGTGTTGACTTTTGATGAATAATGAATTTTTAAAAATCACAATAATTGCACTGTCACAGGTCGATGTTTCTAAAAAATACAAAATGAACACCGATATGTGTCAGTTATTGTACATTGGTGCGTTTGTATGATACAATGCACTGGTGTGTTTCTACAACCTATGGGCACCACACAAATACCAATACCAATTATAAATATCGGTGCGTTTGTGCGATACTGCGCACTAGTGTGTTTATGTGAGACTACTCACCGGTGCATTTTTACGACCTATGTGCACCACAAATACCAATATGAATTAGAAAAATTGGTGTGTTTGTTTGATACTACACACCGGTGCGCTTATATAAGACTATGTACTGGTGCATTGATACGACATATGGGCACCTCACAAATCCCAGCACAAATTAGAAAAATCAGTGCGTTTGTCTAATACTACGCACCGATGCGCTTCTATAAGACTATGTACCAGTGTGTTGATACAACATATGGGCACCGAAAAAATCCTAATACCGATTAGAACGACCCTGTGCATTATATCACCTACAGTGCAACCGGTGCAGTTTTATACCTTTACGGCCCAGTGCATGCACCTTTGACTGCCCTAGGTCGACCGTCTATATGACACGCACCAGTGCGTTAACACCGTAGTAGCGCACCGATGAAAAAAACATCCGTAATAACCTCCGGTCGCCCGGGTTTTTTAGTTGTGTTGAAATTTCGTTAAAATCTCCGTAAAAACCTCTGTTACCAAAAAATGATGTTGTAGCAAATGTTTTTTTGACAATTTTGGCCAATTTTATAACACTAAAAACCTCCTTTATAACCTCCTCTAGAGGTTATTTTCCTTGTAGTGATCTATGCTCAATTGGGACATTTTAGCTATTGGATCATCATCTCCAGATGACAAAAATATGGTGCAAGTATGTGATTCAATCTGACTCTGCAGATTAACCACTGTCTCATTTAATCTAGAAATTTCCTCCTCTTTTTGCAACAGTTGCTGCAAAAGACTTTCCTTCTCATTTTCTACCTCTGTCACCTCTACTTCCATTGAGTGCTCTCTAGTAGGTAGCTTTAGCTTTTTCTCCAACACATTAATTTCTAATTTTGCACTTTGTAATAATTTTTTTATAGGTGATCTATCATTGGGATCCACTCCAATTTTTACAATTATTTTCTTCAATTCTTCATTTTGAGTTGAAAGATCCATAGAATTAGCCTTCTCTAATTTTAGCTACTTAATCACCTTTCCAAACATATTATTAGCCTTATAAGTAGTTGCATTGGTTTTAGTTAAGTCATTAACAATCAATTGACTAGTTTGCATGTCTAAGTTAACTTTATCAAGTAAAGGGATATTTTAAACATCAAAAATTATATTTGCAGTTTTAAAACTACTTGATGGCCCTATTGTCATTTCAGAAGGGTGAGAGAAAGTATTTTTCAGCTGATCCCTTTCTAAATCCATAGCAGTCAATAATCTGGTTTGTTCAAGAATAATCTGATACTCAGCTTGGGCCTCCATACTTGCTCTGATCTTGTGGTTCTTTTCTGCAATTTGGGCAAAGACCTGCTTGATCAAAGGTACCTGATCATGAACATATTCATGTCTTGATGGTGAAGCTGGCGCATTTTTAGTATCTCCTAATTGAATTAAGAAACCAGGCTGTGTGTTTGTTATCTCTCCGGTTAACTTATCTCTTTTCTCAGCTCTCTGTTCTTCATCCTCAAAATCAAAAACTTTTTATTTCCTTCTTTTACTTATCCTTTTAGAGATGATTGGAGTCTGAATACTAGTGCTACCATAGCTTGCAAAACCTTTGTTAGCTAGCTTCTCAATTTCAGGCTTACTGTCATGAACAAAAGCAGAATAACCATTTTCAACTCTCTTGTTAGAAATCACCTTATGTGGATCATAATCCCATTTCTCACTTAATAACAAATGCATGCTTTCTAACATCCCGTTTTCCTCATTTGTTGCTTGTCTCATATTCACTATGAATGTTCCCATGGTCATAGGAAACTTAAATAGATGGCCTTTCTTCATTGGAACAAAATGTATCTGATCTACTTTCACACTTTGTCTAATCAAATCCAAGGCAAACATTCTCATGGGAACAAAGATGGGTAATCTATAAGGTTCAATCTCGGCTCCATACAACCTAATTTATGAATAATTATCATACACAAACCAATATCCAAATTTACAATTATCACTAAGTAGAAGAAACTCCTGGGCCTTAGGCATAAAACATGGAGGAGTAATTCCATTCAAAATCTTATAATCAATTGTCATGAAATAAACATCAAAATCAAAAAACCCTCCCTCATTGGTTAATTTCTTATTACATCTATCCAAAACACCACTGATTGCCTTTTCTTATTTGAATCAACAATATTTAACCCCAAATGTATAAATTATTCCACATTTTGATATAAGAATAAATAAGTAATCAGTGAGGGAAACTTGAAAGACCCAGTGAGGGACAAGATCATAAGCTAAGCATTAATGTTCTCTTGCTAGTAGGAAGGAATATCTAACACCACATTGGGCTTCATCATTAAAGCAAATAACTTAAGCACCGACCTGTCAATTTGAGCAGCATCCTCCTTTCCAAGTATCTTCAGCAAAAATTGCAGTACGGGCTTGACTTCTATATCAAAAACCTCCAAGGGAAACTCTTTGTCATCCAGCAAAAAATGTCCTGCTTCCGGCTCTAGAAAGAAAACCACCTTTGTAAAATCCTACCCTACAAGACTATCATATAGTGCCACCAATGATTCCTCGGTAAAATTGACATAAGACTCTGACTCAGGATAATAGAGGGCTTGACGGATTAACGAAGATGTGACTTGAAGAACACTTTCTCTAGGGTACAATGCGGATACCAGCCAATGTACGAATTCCAGAAAAATATAGGTTTTTGGGATACATGCATACATAACACTAGACTTGACCATGGCTAAGTAAACAGGAGAATTCTTCTCATTAAGTAAGACTTGGTGATAAAAAGGTAGATGTTCAACTGTGCACAAGGTATCCTTGACATCTTGTTCAGTATCCATAAGAGGGATGTGGCTGGAAGAGCCAGAGAGGGATGACTGTTTAGACATGGATTTACTCAGGGTGGCGACTATACAAACACGGAGGTGAGAGATTAAATGACTAAGATGACTCTTGGACAATTGGGACTAAAAACCAACAAGAGAAAAATCAGAAATTTAACACATTTTATAGATGGCACGGGATTTTGGAAATGAATGTGAATTCAATGCATGAATTGCTAGATAACGAGCATATGACGTAATGTACGAGCTGGCTCATTAGCTGGTGACATTAATTGTGTGCATCATGGGTTGTCTACATCACTGAGGGGACGTTGTGGAGTATGGCAGACTCATCATAGGTCTTCCCCCGCAACGATAGTGAACCATCGATCTTGGTCAATGATATTTCGACTAGGTCAATTGTGGAGGCACCCTTAGTGTTATCCTTCCGGCTATTTATGCCTGCGGGTTTCTGTTGATCCAAATCAACATCAATTATTTTAAATCCCGCTCGTTGAATTACATGGGTGTTAATCCAATGGTCAAGCCCACCTTCACATTTTTTCACAATATGTTAATTGAGCAACATATAAAACAGAAATTATTTTTCGACATATAGAAAGTTTACATTTTTCCCTTTTCTAATATATATGACTTTTTTTTGTTTTTAAAAATATTTCGAAAGTAAATGAAAATGAGCCACAACACACATTAAGGAAAAGGTCACTGAGTTTTCAGTTTGTAGAGGAACTATGAAAACATACAGTGTGCTATGAAAGTGGGGTTGTTGGAATAGGGTCTCCCACAAGCTACAAAACTGGTCCATTTTAGATATTTTTGATTAAATTTAATTTGGCGAAGGGGTTTTGGGGTGGGTCAAAGCCCCAAAAGCCTTGTATTGGGTAAAAGGGTAAACCGGGGGTCTAAAAACCATAGTTTGTGGACCATAGGAAATTTTAGGCTAGATTTTTATAAATAGAGGACCATTTTTGTATTGTAAGGTAGGATATGATGAGAAACTGTTGCGAATTGTGGTTTAAGCTATCTGTTTGGGTTTTGGGGAATGGACTCATGCTGACTATGTGCACGGAGATCCAAGTCCAGTTGTGTGCGAACCCTGCTTCTGTGTGCGTGGGTTGGGACGGGAATTGTAAGGAAGAATTGATGAATGAATGAATAAGAAGAATTGATAGAGAACTGAATCTGTGAGTAATATGGTGCGAATTGTTGGTAATTGTTGTATTGTGTATTTTCTATCTTTAAGCTGTGAAGATATGCGTAAGTGTGTTTCTAGATCTGGATCTATTCTGTTCTATTTATATATTGTTGTGTTATTTTCATAAAAGCATATAACTATAGATCTAGCACACGTGGATGCGAACAAAGACCTAATTAACCCTGCACAGGACAAGGTAATCAGGGATTACAGGACCTAGTGCAGCTCTGCTTGCTTTACCCATCCTTTCTTAGGGATTACAGGACCTAGCGCAGCTCTGCTTGCTTTACTTCAAGTGAGACTTTGACCTGCACAAGCAGGTCACTGTCGAAAGGGCCAGTACTATAGGGGTTTGTTGGCAAACCTTGCACACCGAACCTGGGCCAGGACCCCTCGAGCCAACAAATGGTTCCATTGCTAGGACCGAAAGAAGTCTGAGAGAGGGATCAGGTAATGACAAGAGAATACTGGAAGCCTGAAAGAAAGGAGATAAAATATTGGTTCGAAAGGCAGATCCAGGAGTTCGCGGTAAAAGAAAATCACAATGAGAAGTTAATAGCAGAGAGGTGGAAAAATAGGTATATTCTTACAGAGAGCTACGAAATATTCTTTGTGACATTTGTGATTGAGCTCCAGGAGTGGTTGGCCAGACTTGTAGAATTCCAGAAGTGCTGGAAGGATGAACGAGTCACTCAGTGGATCCCAGAGCTGATCCAATAGCTTGAAAGGACTGATAATAGTATCACGCACACGGTAGATCACTAGGTGGATAGTGTGCTTGGAGGATTTGTGACGGAATTTGACATTGATCAGTTGGTCTCATATTCTGAAGCTGAGTGACGATTCTTTAAAGGGTTTAGGGGAAAATTCCTGAGGAATTTACCTTTGTTTATCAAGATATTACTGTGTGAAAATAGAATTCTGTGTAATCATACTGAATGACCTCAGATCTAGATGGGAGCGTGACGTGCAATGGTAAATACTATCAGACCAACCTTGACGAAGGGAGATCCGCCTATAATCTATTGCAAGAACCAGCTATGCAAGATCCCCTAGCTACATCGCCACCTAGGCCGCACAAAGGTAAGAATTCACCCATACCACCACCGCCCCTAAACAGTGATATGGTTGCGCACCTCAAACTACCTACCTTCAAGGGGGTAGGAGATGAGGATATGGACCAGTTTTGGTTCGTTAACAATTCTGTCTGGACTGCGCAAAATGTGGTGAGTGATACGGTGAAGAGGCCGCAACTGTCATTAGCATTCGAGGACAGGGCCCTATATTGGTATATGCAATACATTTCCCAAAACGAGATCGCATCCATTCAAGATATCAAATACGCTCTGAAGCAACAATTCTGAAAGCCGAAATCTTATTCCCAACTGGTAGCGGAAGTAAAGGACTTCAAAAAAGGTGTGTCTAAGTCAGTATGGGAGGTTTATTAGCGATTAAATAAGGAAATCAGGGAAGGAGGATTCGAGTATGATGATAGATAGCATATATAATGGTTCATCGCTATGTTGTTACCTCATCTGCACACGCCGATGAGTCAATAGAACTTTGAGTTGCAGGAGAAAGCTATGGAAGTTGCTATGAAACTAGAAGTTACCCCCTGAGAAGATACGTTGGCAGGGGTACAAAAAATTTAGGAATAGCTTGGGGCTATGCACATGGAAATAAAGAACCTGCGAAAGGAGCAAGGAAAGGATGGTTGTGCAGATCTTTGGTGCATACGATGTTTGGTGTCTGGCCACACAAAGGATCAGTGCCCTCTACTAAGGGATTACATGCAATTGGGAGGACCTAGTTCGGTACGCCCAGGAGCAAGTAGGAACTCTATTCTGTCGTGACTAGGGTCAAGTGGACCTGCGCTATGGTGTGACGACTATCGGGTATCGGGACTACATGATACGAACCATTGCCCTCGGCTAGGTGCGTATGTCCCAGAACTGAAGCAACAATGGTGAATATTATGATGATCAGTGGGACATGATGAGCATAGCTGTCACACTTATGATTTAATGATGGATCGTGGGAACTTATATAGGGTGCAATCAAACCCTGTGTTCCAAAGAAATTCTACGCACTTTGGAGGATCACTGGCCAGAGGTAGAGGAGGTCGGGGAGGAAGCACATGACGAGGACGTGGGCAGCTAATCTGTTATAACTGTGGGGAAATAGGACACTTTGCTAGAGAATGCCCAAATCCCACCAGACCATTGTGCAAGTATTGTAGGTAGCTGTACCATGTGGTGGAGGATTGCTCAATTTTAATAGCCAAGATGCAGGAAAAATAGCCCACCCCTACGCAGAACGTACAAAGAGTTAAAACTGAGCTAAGGGGTACAAATCCAAGTGTAAAAGTCATGAAACATAGCAGGATGGTCACCCAGGGATCAAAGGAGGAGCTTGCCCCTCGGGAAGGAGTGAATCTCAAAGAACAGGTACCATTGGCAGGCCCCGCACAGCAGCCGACGCACCTCCAGATAGAAGAAGGAGTTGAGCCCTTTTTGAAGGCATGTTTGAAGTTGATACGAAACCCGCAGGCCATAGGAAATATCCAAGCACTACTGAATACCTGTGTAGCATGACCCAATTTGATCACTGTGACCAAGGATGTACATAAACTATACAGCTATAAGAAACACACTGGAAGATAAATGTGGTTGACTACGCAGATTTGTGACTACGAAATGGATCAGGTCATCTTAGATCTTGGATCGGATGCGAATGTATTACCAAAGCAGACATGGAAATGAATGGGAGAGCCTAAGTTAGAATGGTCCACCATCTAGCTGCACATGGAAAATCAACAAAAAATCATCCCTCTAGGAAGGTTACCAAAAGTCATGG
This sequence comes from Pinus albicaulis, assembly GCA_034641835.2. Classification (NCBI taxonomy): domain Eukaryota; kingdom Viridiplantae; phylum Streptophyta; class Pinopsida; order Pinales; family Pinaceae; genus Pinus; species Pinus albicaulis. The sequence continues at coordinate 677,812,942 of CM076584.1, read as the reverse complement.
TTGACATCGTAGGGGTAAGGGTCCTAGCTGACTTTGAAGTAATATAAATTGTGGAAGATGCGGATCCCTATCCTGTGCTGCTCGGATTAGACTGGGCTATGGACATGGGGGGTGTCATCAATCTTAAGAAGCGTAGCATTGTGTTTGAAAACAAAGGTACGCACGTCATAGTGCCACTAGACCCAACAGAAGGTGCGCAGTATATAGAGCCAGCCTATGAGGAGGAGGAGATAGATCACATTTATAAATTGACTACGCGGGATGAAGATTGGGTTAACCCCACCGATGAAGAAGTGCTCTGCAAGGAAAAGGACAGTGAATGTTTTTCTGACTCTGATGAGGAGCTGTAAAATTGGCAAGGTCAGTTGCACGAGGTTTTGGTGCCACGATGTATTCGGACCACCAGGAATTTCTGGCACATATCTACCAAGGAAAGAGACCTACCTTGTCATGATGACGCAGGAGATAGTACGAAGATTATTGAACCTAATATTCCCATGGAACGCAGGCAAGGAGCACTACCACTAACACTATGCGGAGCACCTGTGTAAGGGCTGGTATTCGTCACTCAGGAGAAGTATTGGAATAGGGTGATCCTGCACTTAGGGATCCCAGTTGCCGGATGGGCCCTGCGGTCAGTCGACCTACACAGATACTTGCTGACATATGACACTCAAGGGTGCGATCGAACCCTACCCAGATAGGTTCACCTCATTACCGCTACCCTAAGTGTGCATTTGATTATGGACCCACCTGAACCCACGTGCAATTGGGAGAATTGGCGCTCACTTCAAGTAACAGATGGCACGAAGGTGCTTAATGCAACTCTACTAGACCAGGATGTCCCACCCAAGGATGAAGAGCATAACTCGAGAAGATTGGTGGCCAACTTGAAGATCTGGTACCTGAGCCCTGTTATGGAACACCTCGCATCAACCTTAAATCAGGGTACACAAATGGCACGCAGGCATCATTCAACATCTGGCATTCCATGGAAGAGACATCAGGTACGTATAACAACCATCAGTACAACCCATTTTGATAAGAAAGGAACCTTACAGTTACGCAAAAGAGGCGGTGGACCATCAATGCAGCCATTTATGTTACGTTTAATCTGAATTTCCAATGGTAAGTGTCCCATCCGGGCTACTCCACCATTAAATGGCTCCAAACAATGTGCGGTTCGTATAATAACTTTGCACCTAGCTATTTATCGGTTCTGCAATATGCTCCTGTTATCGGCCTACTAGTTTTCTGCAATCATTGATAGTCTCTGGAACAACTATTCTCTTATTGTTATGACGAACCCTAACCTGCCGAATGATCCATGTTAGTATGAATCTTTTGTCGAAGTGTATGAAAAAGACCACTTTAGCTACGCATAACTTATAGCCCTAACATCAAATATGGCTGCCAATATCTTCAGATCTGCAGTTAGTTGATCAAGACAAGTGCTGCAAAAAACCAGATCTATGCATATAGGGATATTAAGCAGTAAAATTAAGGTTTTGCTCCATACATCCAATAGACAAGACAAGAACAATTTTTGAAAGAATTTTTTGTATTAAGGGCACCTGGGAGGAAAACAAGAAGGTGTTTCCAATTCTCCTCAATGGGATGGGTTCTTGGAAGTCCTCAGCACTTCAGATCTAGCATTTCTCTCTCCTGTCGGTGTAGAAAACCGAGACAAAGATAGAACTCAAAGGGAGCTCACACAGCAAATAATGGAAAATATGACAATGATAATGGCTCAAAGTCAGACCAAGAGTATAGATCCAGAGTAATCTAATAGGCAACAAAAGGTGAAGAATGGTAGGAAAAACCCTCCTATTTATAACAAAATATTGGGTCATTCTAGATCTTGGTGCATGATTAAAATAATGTTAACCAAATCTAGATCCACCTTTTATGGAATATTTTATTATGTTTGTTGGAGGGAAAAGGTATTTGACTTGGGTCAAATCCCTTTATTTGTAAATAATAAATAAATAAATGATTTATTTATTATTTTAAGGAAGTGGTTGAATGATAATTAAATAAATAATGATTTATTTAATTATTTATGAATGATTTAGTCATATTTAACAAGGAATATTATTTAAATAAGATTTAAATAATTATTCCTAGAAAATAAGAAGATAAATAAGGATTTATCTAATTAATTTCCTTGTTTTGGGTTAAATATGACCAGGAATAATAATTAAATTATTGTTTAATTAATTATTCCATGAGGAAAACCAAACAAATATAGATTTTTTTAATATTTCCCCTTGGGGTTTCCTGTTTAGACCATAAACAACCTAATAAATGTGTTTTATTAAGTTATTTTACATAGTGAAAGCAATTTTACTTAGGGTAAAATTGGTCTTACATGGTGTACTTGGGTCCAACTAATGATAATAGGTTAGATGACCAAAAAATGGTGTAACAATTCATTCTCGAGCTGCTCAGTACTCACAGACATCATCTTGAGAGGGCCTGGGAATGCTGAGTGTAGTCAAAGGATCGAGCGCTGGCTTCCTGTAGAAAGAATTACTGCGAGCCACGCACAGATAGGCACTAGTGCTGTGCAATTGGAATAAGCGACCTTCGCACCCCAGGGACAACCGTGGGACCCAGCTGGATGGCCTTGAACATAAAGGAGGGCACGTTAGTACCACAGTCCCCCGCCCGCAGCATCATAGTTAGGTCACCACTGGTTCTGTGACAAGAAGGAACGTTGAGATACAGGGACATGCTGCGACTTCTCCGCAACTCCAGAGTACCGCCCAACAGAAGAAATGTTTTTTCACTCCCCTGCATTACCCTAGTTGGCAATCATGATCCAACCGCAGGGGACATCCAAATAGATTTGGCTCAACTATCTCACATAGAGCTCCAAGAATTATACACCAGAGTGTTGCAAGAGGTTCGCCAACATGACAAAACTACGCAACAACAGTCTGACATACCTCCGGAAGTACGGGCCCAGTGGATCGCATTGGTCACCAATGCAACACATATTATTTGGGAGCAGCTCACACAGGGCGCGCAGTTGGTCAAAACAGCTACACAATTATGGGCACCAGTCCAGCACCATTCTATGCTTCAACATATCCAGAAGGAATTACGACAGGTGGAGACTACTTTGGATCAAGTCAGCACTTCCTCACCCTCCAACGTCTCCATGCAGCATTTAACCATCATGGACAAGATTGAGCACCTTCACCAAACCAAGCATGTCATCCAAAAACGGTTGAAACCATGGTTCAAAACCGCACTCTAGCTTGCCCATGATGTTTATTCCACAATTGCGTGCCTCCACCGGCTGCTAGAACGAGTTACCGCAGCTCCAGACGGTCCTCCCTCCCTGACACTTGTCAACATTGCGCAACAATTTGTGGCCCAGAGTCAGGAATTTCTCCCTCCGCTCATCCACGCTCTTGATACCTTGCATGCGCAGATCAAAGCTGCACCACCACAGTGACTCGGGATGAGTCACAATATTTTGTTGGGGGAATGTTGGAACAGGGTCTCCTACAAGCTGCGAAACTGGTCCATTTTGGATATTTTTTATTAAATTTAATCTAGCAGAGGGGTTTTGGGGTGGGTCAAAGCCCTGAAAGTGTTGTATTAGGTAAAAGGGTGGGTTTTGGGGAACGGACTCCTGCTAGCTATGTGCGTGGAGATCCAAGTCCAGCTGTGTGCGGACCCTGCTGCTGTGTGCACAGGTTTGGACGGGAATTGTAAGGAAGAATTGATGAATGAATGAATAAGAAGGATTGATAGAGTACTAAATATGTGAGTAATCTAGTGCGAATTGTTGGTAATTGTTGTATTGTGTATTCTCTATCTTTAAGATGTGAAGATCTGCGTAAGTGTGTTTCTGGATCTAGATCTATTATGTTCTGTTTATATATTGTTATGTTATTGTCATAAAATCATATAACTATAGATCTAGCACACGTGGATGTGAACAGAGACCTAACTAACCCTGCGCAGAACAAGGTAATTGGGGATTACAGGACCTAGCGCAGATTTTCTTGCTTTACCCATCCTTTATCAGGGTGCAGAAACTTGGTTCCAGCACCCACCCATACTACTTTGGGTGAGACTTTGACCTACACAAGCAGGTCACTACCGAAAGGGCCAGTAGTATAGGGGTTTGTTGGCAAACCTTGCACACCGAACACCCCTCGAGCCAACAGGGGTACAATCCAAAAGGAGGTCTACAGGTGTTTTGAAAAATTTTCAAGAGTTCCATCACCATCACAGGATTATTTTAGGCATACCCAGTGTTGGTGAGGTAAATCCCCTCTACAGACAGAGGCGATCCCACTAGCCCTAAAGTGGGTCTAGCCACAAACAAGACAAACTATGACATCAATTCCTAGTTAACGAATGGATGGATACTCGATAGATAACTTACCATATATCCTGCATTGTCATCGTCATCAAAATAGTGGCTAACTTACTCGATAGATAACTTACCGTATATCCTGCGCTGTCATCGTCGTTGAAAGAGTGGCTACCTCTCACTCCTGGTTCGATAGATCACGATCCACTCGTTCTCACGCTCGGATACCTGCACATACACAAGAAACAAAGATGATACACAACATATTATTTCACATCCGCAACTATTAGTCAGTCGAAAAAGACTAAATCAATTATATCAGATAAACATAACATAAGAGATGGAACCAATACCATAGTCGAGTATATTAGTGAAAAGAAGGAAGAGTACAACCAGGCTTTGACGTTGTAGTATCCTGCAACAGGGTTCCAGCGGAGCACCTCTCACGAAATCTTGTCGGGAATTCGGACAGGGCTCTCTCTACGGAATTCTCCTTGGTTCTACCTTTTAGATAGCGATTACTCAGTGATAATATCTCTTCTCCAAGTTCAGCTTCTTGGCTATATGTTCAACTAGCTTTCAAAAAGGGAGAAGGATTTTTTATATAGAGGGAGAGGGAGAGGTTAGGATCCCTATAATCATGGAAGGGAGACCTATCTTTAAGGAGTGTTCCATGGGAGGAGGAAACCACTACCTAAAGAGGGATATCCGTGGCTCATCAAGTTAACCACTTCCTGTGACTCATCCTTGAGGTGGTTAAAGGAAACTTCCCCTTCTAATTTGTTAAAAAACATTCCCAAAAAGGTTGGTGCAGGTACAACAAATAGACAGAGCGCCAGCTGGCGCGGGCTCTAGTGTACATCCTCCACATTGGCACAAGGGGTGAACTGGATACCCATTCCAAGGCCAAAACATAAGTTTTTGTGGGCTTTCTCAGGAAATGTTCAACAGGAGAAATGTTGTCCTTATGTAGAAGGATGCAAAGAAGTTATTTGGAGAGTATGACACTACTCACAGGTCACGGGGTAGACCCTCCAATATGTGGGGCAAGGGATTGCAGGGACGTGAAAAATGTTTTCTAACATATGCCCCCTAAAGCATGACGTCCGAGAGAGAGGGAGGGGTGAAATGCTTTATGAGAACGCATTTGACCAAAACATTGTTGTTAGAAAACCTGCAAGTACAGGTACAAATGAGACATCTGATACATGACATGTGGTATGGGCGCAACCATCCATGATAGAGTACATAAATAATGAGATCCGAGGTATGGGCATAGCCATCCAGCAGTAGGGATCAACAAAAATATTCAGGTATGGTCGCATCCATCCAATCAGAAGAGTCATATAATAATTCATAGTAATCCACAAAGAACCGTAGCCTGTATTTCATCAGACAAAACCCAGGGTCTTGCGCTCCATCTTGACCCGAACAAAGTACAAATTCGAGCATGCGAATATGTGAGTTGAAGTCGAAGATGCAAGAAAATCTTCTGATTACCAGCCAATGATGAAAGTTGTTAACAGATGTGAGAGAAACCACCAATGATGATAATGGTTCTCAAGGTACGAAAGGTAAAATCCACAGAATGTGAACAATGATCTGATGTCGAACACCCATAGAGTCAGTCGTTCGAATGCCAATGACGTGGACCTTGCGTCGAATGCGAAGAACCTGCCATTGAGGCACGCATTCTCCAAGGTACCTGAAGGGAGTCTCTAGACCTACTTCCTAGATAATGAGTTGGAGTCGACAGGAAGTGACCTTGATTGAAGGTGGGCCATAATTTTTCCCACATCATCGACGCGAGAGATAGGAATATGATGTTTGTGAATCAAGACCAATAGAGAATCAGAGGGAGGTTGAAAAATTCAGAGGCAAACTTCTCTTGAACATATTAGTGGCACGAAAATGGATTTGGTAGTATTTTACATCAAGATATCTGAGGTCATGGTGATGTGGCAAAGAGCAGATGAGTGGCCAAAAGATATTACCCAAACCCATGGAGGCAAAAAAATGATGAAGTGAGATGTCCCCAACCCGACACGAATGCAGACAAGTTCCATGTTTAGGAGCGACATACTGCCAACACGACTACAATATGGTTCCATTTCCCCCCACCATTTCTAGCGAGTACCCAAATTATTTTTGAAAACAATTTTGAGGGGGATAGCATATGCTTGTAATGTAAGTTTGTCCTTTGGACAAATCCAACCTAGTACATTTTACGAGCCCTAGGAAGGAGGAACTCAGGTAATGTCACAATGACGGAGTCGGATGTCATCAGTTTTTAATGAGTCTAAAAAAGGAAGAACTCGATGTCTTTTCATGTTTAGAGAGTTTTAAAAGACAACAAGTTTGAAAAGACAATGGAAAAAAAACTCCAGCAATCACTTTTCGTAGGTAGTCTCACAGATCCGAAAAGGTAGAAAACTATGTCTAAGAGAACCTCCTAGTCGCGATAGGTTAGGGTATTCTTTTTTCATAAATAATCTATCCCAACTCGAAAAATGGTTAAACGTATACTGGGTAGATATCGTTTCGCATCCAATTTAACGAGTTCAAAACAACAAGCGACTCAACAACCTTTTCAGTTTTAGAGAGTCAAAAAAGTGCCGAAAGATGACTCCACCTGGAGGAATGAGTGGTATTAAGGGTAGCAACTGGTTCCAGTGATAGTGGAACTGCTCAGAACAAGATAAAGGTCAAGAGGCTGGCTAATAAGACCACTAATTGCAACGGTTCCTCAGGAATGGGTAAAATAATCAAGTGAAGGCATATGATCGGCCAAGCAGATAGTGACGATGGAGTGAGAAAACCAAGGCTCATCTGGAAAAATAGGTTGATAAAATGGCAATCACAAGAGGAAAAATGGGAATGGTTTCATTTTTACACGAGCTTGAAATCAAGAAACTCTTCTTGAAGTTGGTTTCATTTTTACACAAGCTTGAAACAAAGATAAACTATGCTTGAAACCAATTTCATTTTTACACAAGCTTGAAATGGAAACAAACTATGCTTGAAAAAGTAAGCATGCCCCCAACATGGTGAATCAATTTGAGGTGTACATGCCCCCCAAGCTTTAGTCCATAGGAAATGGAGTGAAGGTTCAAAAAACGAGATCAAGAGAAAGAATCGACTGGGATTTTACGAAATCTAGCAAAAACTCGAATTGAACAGGAACATGTTTCATTTTTTTAATGAGGTTGACACACTAAAGAACTATCCTCATGACCTAATTCATTTTTTAATGAGGTTGACATAGAAGATGAACTATCCTCAAAAGATAATTCATTTTTTAAAAAGTTTGACATATAAGATGAACTATCCTCAACGACCTTTAATTATTACAGATAAGAGGTCATAGATTCCAAGAGGTTTGCCTCTGGTGGGAGAACAATATCTTGAAAATCAGGACCCAATGCCCCCAGCACATGATGCACAATGGCACTATCACTGACTACGGGCACAGGATAGGTAGCCACATAATTAACCCGCAGCAATGATAAGATGGGCGGATAAAAACCCGGAAGGGATGATGGTGGGCTATATGTCATGTTAGGACCAACGAACAAAAGTTGATCAATGGTCACGATCCGGCCTTTGTGTGGAAAATAGATCACACAAAAGAGGGAAGAGACAACTGCCCCCATGACATAAGTATAGTCGCGCCCCAAGAGAAAATTGAAATCTAAGGGGCCTAGAACAACCATCACGTCTATATGGACTGTTTTCCCTCCCAAAGTGATAGGCAACTTCGGAAGGATCCCTAACGGTTGACTAGTTCCTCTGTTAAAAGCCAACAGATTCTGGGTAATGGGCATAAGCGGTGGAGAACCAAAAAATTGCCAAGTAGTTGAAGAAAGAATACTAATAGATGTGCCTTCATCTATAATAGTGTTGGCTATGACCAGATCAAAGGTTTGTACCGTTATCTCGAAAGGCACATAAGACAGAAGGCGGTATCCGACAAATCGACTCCAATCAAAGGAAGCGACCAAACTACTTGGAGGGGATACCATTGAACTGAGATGGTGTTCCCATGATGTTACTGGAGCAAGAGGAGCACTCTCCTGGACTTCCATCACGGGAGTAGGAGGAGAAAATTCTTGAACTACAAGGATGGACGAGGTTTGCTCCAAGTCCGAAGAATCCGATGAAACAAGAAGAATGTGGGGGGGATGAGATCCACTCTCAATGGAAAAAACTTGATGGACCATATGCAGGATCAAGTCGACCGATTCCTTCACTAATGGTTGGTTGGGAATGGATTCATGAATTTTAATTTTTGGGGGAGTGGGAACAACCATGGATGACTCTTGACTGATCGTTGAATCAACTAGCGGAGGACTCGAAGAAAGCTTCTGATAACCAGTCAGAAGGCAGGGTGCAGAAATAGTGGAGCTGTCCAACACTCTCTTGGCTTCATCCATGTACGAAAAAAGGTGAATGGGGTGATGTCCTTCACACAACTTACAGGTATTAGTAATCTTTCCCTGTTTTTTATGATTCTTACCAGTACTAGTTGAAGAAGTATCAACATGACTTCCAGAAGCCAAAGGCAACGGGGGATGATCGTCGTTCCATGCTTCAAGTACCTTGGGAATTCCAAGGCAGTCTCGAAGCAGATGGTTACCTTTGCAGAGCATGCAAGGGAATTTCACTTTCCGTGGAAGCTTGGATGGTTCCGCAAGGGAAGGTTTCTTAAGCGCAATAGCTGCAGCATTAGCCTCTCGCTTATCTGACTTCTTCTTCTTCGTCTTCTTCTTCTTCTTCTTAGCCATCTAGCTACTGGAATCCAGACTTTCACCAGGCGAAGTAGAAGAGGAGGACGAAGAAATAGGTGAAGAAGGGGAGAGGTCCACCTTAGAAGAAAAATGATGTTGTTTTGGTGGAGGAGATGGTTGTACGGTAGACGGAACACTCGGGACTACCGAGGTTGAAAATAACCATACAGGCAACCCAAAAGTTAACCTAGGTAGGGACAACATTTCCATATAAGGAGCACTAACATTCCCAAAAGTAGGAAAAGGACCAGGATTCTCTTCGGAAGGGATTCTTGGGTTAGCAAACTCTGGAAACATTGCCATCAGAAAGAACTTCAAAACAACACCCTAAGGAAACTAACTTTAACCAGGAATATTTCGTGGGCAGTTAATTTTTAAGACATTGAAATAAAACTCTGTCGTTTCATATTTTAAGAGTCAAGAAACAGGAAAAAGGTGACTATATCGCTTTCAGGTTGGAACGAGCATGAAAGGACAAGTGCTCGATGATATTTTCAAATTTATGGAGTCAGTAAAGATAAAAAAATGACTTCTTAGGTAGTCTAGGTAAAAGGGTGTACCAGGTTCTCGTGAACTGCCATATACACCTTGGTTATAAAATGAAAAAAGAATCAACCAAGGACTTGACGTATGTGTAGGTAGTCTCCCCGAATGCTGTGTTCGGTGTATCATGGTTACAAGGCGCAGACTCAGCTTCCTACGGATAAGAGGATTGCAACCTAGAGGGGTCTCCCTTTATATACTCGACAGTACGGGGAGCGCAAGTCCATATTAGTGCTATCTGAAGCTAGATGGTGAGCGAAAGATTCTAGGTTTAAAGATGCTGGAACACATCTCTAAATTAGACCACTAAATATTTTGTTAAGTTTCAATGTTTCCTTAGGTTAACTGAATAAATTTTAAGTTGATATTGTATTTATGTTTCAATTCCAAGGTCCTACCAAATGTTGGATCTCACAAATCCCTGAATGCAAGCTACATGCCATAAAATACCATTTCATTCAATGAAGAGCTATCTATGAGAAATTTAGAGGTTTTCAAGAGAGAGCAACAATAAGAACATGCGAAAACATCCACTACAATACCTAATGCAAGCTAATGAAAATGAGAAATCTTTCCTAGAATTCCCAATGCTAGTTATGTGAAAGAGTTTTCAATTTCATGATGCAAACAAAATAATTTTTTTTAATGATTTTTTAATGTAATAGAGCAAATAATGGACTAAATGACATGAAAAACGAATCAACACACTAGTTCAATAATGTGAATGCGAGAGTCGAAACGAAACAATCCAAACAACTCAAAAGCAAACAAAACAAAAACTCAAACCAATGTTGCAATCTCTCAAATGGAAGAAAGATGTCAAAACATACCCATATAAGTAGAGTAATCTAGGAATGGAGTGACAAGAAGCAAAATTGAATGAAAGAGGCAAGACTCACTCAAGACTCATTCCACCAAATGCAATCACTCAAAATGGATCCAAGGATCTGAATGCAATCAAGCAAATAACGTAGGTGACTGCAGAACAAAAGGCCCAAACTCCCATAGGAGGCTAAGCATACCAAAGCACTGGAAAACCATAAGGCCATGATTTTGAAAATAAATGGACAGACAACCAAAGGAAGGAGGCTTCTCACGGTCACAAACAATCCCCAAGCACTTAAATCAAGTCAAGAAAACATCCAAAGATACAAGCACTGACCAAAAAATCCAAAACAAGGAATACCTCAGCACCTACAGGAAATGGTGCAACTGTCTGGCTATAATCCGTGCCAGACAGGGGATGGTGTGAGTGATAAACTAACAACTAGCACCAGCTGGCGTGACTATTAGGCTGGAAACCATGCCAACCAAGAAAACCTTTGAAAATGAATTTTTTTGGAAAAACAGAGGTCAGATCTGATCCTCTGGGGCTGAACAAGGGTCTAAGACTCAGCAAAACAACCAGAAAAGGAAAGCTAAGCAAGCAAAGACCAAGAAGAATACCAAACAGATGAAAGACAAAATTGCATGGAATTCCCCAGTGGAGTTGTCAATTTGTTGGTGAGGTAAATCCCCTCTACTGACAGAGGCGATCCCACTAGCCCTCGAGTGGGTCTAGCCACAAACAAGACACACTATGACATCAATTCCTAGTTAACGAATGGATGGATACTCGATAGATAGCTTACCATATATCCTGCGTTGTTGTCATCGTCAAAATAGTGGCTACCTCTCGCTCCTGGTTCGACAGATCACGATCCGCTCGTTCTCACACTCGGATACCTGCACATACACAAGAAACGAAGATGATACACAACATACTATTTCGCATCCACAACTATTAGTCAATCGAAGAAGAATAAATAAATTATATCAGATAAACATAACATACGATATGGAACCAATACCATAGTCGAGTATATTAGTGAAAATAAGGAAGATTACAACTAGGCTTCGATGTTGCAGTCTCCTCCAGCAAGGTTCCAGCGGAGTGCGTCTCACGAAAGCTCGTTGGGAATTCAAATAGGGCTCTCTCTACGGAATTCTCTTTGGTTCCACCTTCTCAATAGCGATTACTCAGCTATAGTATCTCTTCTCCAAGTTCAGCTTCTTGGCTATATGTTCAGCTAACTTTCATAAAGGGATAAGGCATGTTTATATAGAGGGAGAGGGAGAGGTTAGGATCCCTATAATCATGGAAGGGAGACCTATCTTCAAGGAGTGTTCCATGGGAGGAGGAAACCACTACCTAAAGAGGGAGATCCATGGCTCATCAAGTTAACCACTTCCTGTGACTCATCCTTGAGGTGGTTAAAGGAAACTTCTGCCTCTAATTTGTTAAAAAACATTCCCAAAAAGGCTGGCACGGGTACAACAAAGAGACAGAGAACCAGCTGGCACGGGCTCTAGTGTGCATCCTCCACATTGGTGTGAGGGGTGAAATGGCTACCCACGCTAAGGCCAAAACATAAGCTTTTTTGGGCTTTCTGAGGAAATTTTCAATAGGAGAAATGTTGTCCTTATGTAGAAGGATGCAAAGAAGGTATTTGCAGAGTATGACACTGCTCACAGGTCATGGGGAAGACCATCCAATATGCGGGGCGAGGGATTGCAGGGATGGTGAAAAAATGTTGTGTAACACCCAGTTGCTTCATTTTGTTAGATAGGGGCCACAACCATATAAATCACGGAAGTCACTTCCTTTTGCTGCAAATTTTCCTAATGCACTACGAGTCTGAACAATCACCCTTATTTTTTCTCAAAATTCAAATTTTTGACTTCTATTAGTATTTTTGAGCATTTAAATAGATGGAAAATTATCTTAGGGACTGTGTTTAATGTTTATTGGTCAATATTATAAGCTACTTATGTTTTAAACTGGGATTGGTTGTAAGGAAAACAATTCCTATTTTTAAGTATATGCACCATATTTTGAATGTATCTAGTTAAAGTTGGTTTAGGTCAATGAATTCAAACACCTAGGACATGAGATCGAATATTTGATGATGTATAAAGCTAGAAAAAGCATTATAAAGGTTTGTTGTTGGTTGATATTAGAGAAGAAGACCTTTGTGCACAATATTTTTTGATGACTTTTTTCCAGTGAATGAATGGAATAACAGGTGGTTTGCAAGGATTCTTGTGTCAGAAAATTGGTGTTTTGTGCTCCTTTGATTTGTAAGTTGTCTTATGCGTTTACATATATTTAATGTGAATCTTTCTTTCTTGGATAAAACCACATGATTGATTCAAAATTCATCCTTAATGATACTCTGATTAGTTTGGCAACTTATTAATGTTTTCAGCTTTAAAACAACACTTTAGAATTCATCCATGGTTTGATTTTGTAATGTGTTTTTCTTTCACCTTTTCTTCCTTCATCTCCTACAACAATTTGATCTAAATCCACCACCAAAGCTTCCTACCTTTCCCCTGTGGAGAAATGCTCCTTTTCCCATCATCTCACTGGAAAAAAAATCATATTTTGAACATGACTCCATGCCCAATTGTTTTTCCCATTTTCTCATGAACAAACCTATAAAATCAAAATAATTTTGAGCTTACTACCTAGCCTAATATCATATTTTTTAAACAACCCTAGTGAGAGGGCCCTATCCACGATAGAAGGGCTAGATTCTGGCCTAAAGTGGTTTGTGGTTACCTCTGGGATTCCTTTTTCAGGCTAGGACAATCACAAAGTGTTAACATCAGTTAGGTCTCTTTCTCGTAGTCTAATCTCTCTAAGGAAAGCATCGATCTTTTTTTCCTTTGTTGTTCTACATCAGATCATTAGATCTAGGGAGTTCATGTTTGTCTGTAGAAGTGGATTTTCCATACAACAAAGTCCCTTGTGACCATTTTCTCTCGTTTGTTGACTTCTCATTTTACTTGGATGTAGTGGACCTTCGCGACCTAAGATGAGACTCCTAGATTTTCCTTCTCGTTGGGTCTATTTTTGACACCATTGGATGTACAACTGATAAAAGTGTTGGATTTTCTCGGCTAGGATGCTTGTGGCCTCTTCCCTAGCCTGGGTTTTAAAAAAACTTACCATTATTTTCTCATCTAGGCTAAGGGTTTCATTTCAATCTTTTTCCTCCAAGATCAAACTGGTATTGGTAAGTAATTTCTCTAAATTCGGTGGATCAAATGATTCCTCTGGATTTTTTCATTTTGGCATACATATCTCTCTTGGAATTATTTCTGATCTATCTACCTGCATAGATTTTTCCATAGGTTGGACCTATTGGATCGTGTCCTTGACTGTCTCCTTCAATTGCGAAAATGTTGAAAATTTGTTGTTTTTCACTGGTTGTTGTGTAACTAAAGATTTATTAGGCATTGGCTTTGTTAATTGGTTCCAGGTGTTGTGATTTCTCCTATTTCCCACCTACTAGAAACCCTCTTGGTTATTTTCGTTACTTGCTTCCCAGTTTGTGAGTATAATCAATGGGAATTCCTTGATCAAGTGCCCGTGCTCATGACACCTTCTAAAATTGAATAGAACATGCTCATAATCGAGTTGTTGGGTCTAGATCTTATCTTGGTAGTCAATAATAATGGATTCCATCAGGCATTTCAAATTTTCATATATACACAAAGTTTTGTGTAAGTTGTCTGCCTCCTCCTCTTTGTGATCTTTGAAACTTTCATGAATTCCCAAATGGAGTTCCCAATACCTTCGAGGATATCAAATTCTGAAAATTCTTGAGGCAACAAAAATAGTTGAACCCACAATGATGGTGCCAAAAATTTCTCCTTCCCTGAATGATAAAAAGCTTCCTAGAATCACATAAAACCTAAAGTTATTCATGAAATAGGGTCCATTTTCAAAGATTTGTGTCTCATATTGATGATAAAAAGCTTCCCAAAATCACATAAAACCCAAACTTATTCATGAAATAGGGTTCATTTTCAAAGATTTGTGTCTCATCTTCTAGATTTGTAAAGGTTACAGTGAAAAAAAAAATCACTCTTAATCTGAGTCCAATCGAGCTATTTGGCTTCCACTTCAATTGGATCCACTTTACTAGATCTCGTTTCTTATGCCAAATTCCCATAAATTTATAGATCGATGTGTGATCTTGCATAACTTGTCTCGATTTTTCTAGCCAATTATTCGGAATGACCAGTTTGGGAATTGATGCAACCTTTGGGAGGCAACGACCCTTTAGCCTGACCCTTTAGCCTGAATTGTCACTGGATCCCCCAACACTGAAATGTATTTGTTCCTTGTGTTCCCTCTAGCCGAACTCAACCACTTGCCAAGAGTTTATTGAAGCTAGTCACCACATTTTTATAGAAAGAGATTGCACCCCTCAAAACATGTCATATTGAAATTCAATTCTAAAAAAATTCAAATTTCGTAGATCAATAATTCTCCCTACTCAAAAAATTTTACAAAAAATCGCAGCTCTTCCGACATTCCCATATTATAATATATAATTTATTTATTTTTATAAGTAAAACTAATTCTATTATGTATAAAAGTTATTGGTACAAAACTACCACAATGTCATCTGTGAGAGCCTGAACACTGGGCTTGATAGACATGCTGAACAAAAAAAGTTTGGACTGCTCGAGGAGGGAAACCAATCCTTTAAGGAGCAGTTTGGCCGCCCTTGGAAGGGAAATCAGCCTATAGTTTATACAAGGGAACTTAGCAGAAAGAAATAGACCAAAAGTAACAATCAGCTTTTCTAGCTGCGCATTGAGATAGAGAATTTTGGCGAATGGGCTGGCGGGCAGACCCACAGGAGACAGAAGGAATTGCACCACTGTGAGGGTCAATAGAGGGGGGAGGGACAGGTGGAGCATAATGAATAGAATCACGCCGACAGCTTCGACCTCTGCCACTATGCGTCGCCTGAGGCTGGACTTGAGTCTCTTCAGCAGAGGAAGACCCCGAAACTGAGTTGGAGGAGGGTCGATAGTGAGAAACCCGACCCCGACTGGTGCCGCGCCGACTCCTCATTCTGTGGCAAAGGCGCGACATGGAGGCAGATGCGGGAAGATGATAATTGCAGTGGAAGGGGCAGGAAAGAGGCATAGGATCACAGTGAGGGGAATTGTCACGATAAACATCCACCGAGCACCAAGAGGGGAAATGACACCACAGAAATCCACAGTTCGAGCACAGTGAGGGGAATTGGCACCATAGAAGAGGCTACGAGAGAAATGAAGCCCTGGTTGCGGTTCAAAGCAGGCAAGAAGAGTGCATCAACAACTGATGTGAGTGCGAGTGCTAGGTTCAATATAGCCTGGAGGGCAAGCACTGTTTAAAGGAAGCAGGGAGCCATTACTGCTATCGCAGCTATCCGAGCAATCTAGAACGAACTCCATAACTGAATGAATACCCATTGAAAATTGAAGGAGCGTCTGAGCAGGAGTAATGTCGTCGCGAGCTGGAAGAGTTATGATCGCATTAATGCGTGTACAGGGGGCCATATGGCCACCCCATGCGAGCTCCTTCGGGAGACGCGTAGGGGCCAATGTCTCATCACTCCATGTAGTCATCCGCATCCGTAGATTATAATATATAATTAATGTAATATAAAATATTCAAATTTTGAAAATATATAATTAAATATATTAATTATCCAATTTTTTATTTCATTATTAAAGTCAATTTTTCCTACTTTAGAAGAGTTCAATTTTCTCAGCACGGGTGACTTGTTTATTTCATTATTCATATATCAGCAGGGATGACTATTTTCACGAATAATATAAGGTTCAGTCTCTAATTAAATAATTCGAATATAATATTTTATGTAAATTTATGAAAAAAATAAATAAATAAATAGGATTTAAGGATATTATAAACAGGAGGCCGATATGGATGACGACTGAGGATTTGTCTCTTCCTGAGCAATTAAGGGCAGAATGGGATAGCTTCAATGTGACTTTAAGAAGCCAAGGGTTGCTAACGGAAAGCGATGGAGACATGCTTATATGGAAGGGGAGAACTGTAAATGGGAGACTGATTGTAAGTGATATTTATAATCACCTTACCTTGTCCACTTCTTCTTGTGAAGAGGCTGGAATCTATACAAAAATTGGAGAACCATTTCACCATTAAAGATGAGGATCTTTCTATGAACGATTAAGATGAATACAAATCTTACCTGGGACAATTTACAGAGAAAATGATGGATTAGACCTGGATATTGCAGACTCTGTATGAATTATGAGGAGAACAATGTACATCTTTTTTATAATTGTGCATATGCCTGGAAGGTTATGGAGGAACTGGGTAAGTTTTTTAATTTTAGTATTCCTTATTTGGCTAATACGGTTGAGTTTATCCTTTGGTGGCAACTACGTGCCTCTTCACTTAGGGTCATTTTGGCATTGTTTCATTGGCAAATATGGAGAGCTAGAAATCAGTGGATCTTTGAAGAAGTTGCTTGTAGCTCGGAGAAGACTGTGGGCTTTATCATTTCCTCATGGGAAGGACTAAGAGAGAAGTAGAAACCACCGGAGGATCTATCAAAAAGAATGTGGCCTGTGGAAATTCATTATCCGGCTGGTTTTTTTGATGGAGCCTCCCAACTTTCCAGATGTGGGTGTGGGGCTTGGCTCAGGATGTCTCCTAATTGCTGTTATAAAGTTTTCTAGCATGGAGGGAAGGGTACCAATATGCAGGCAGAAATTTTGGCATGCTGGGGTTTACTGTGGTTTGAATCACATCTTGGAGTCGAACAACTGTGGGTTTATGGTGATTCAAAAATTTTAATAGAAAACCTTAACAAGGGTACAAGCTTAAATCCAGGAAATTTGGGGTCCTGGATGGATAGGATTTCTTTGCTCCGTAAAATGTTCTTTGATATTCACTTTAATCACATTTATAGGGAGAAAAACAGAGTGGCTGACTGTTTATCCAAGAGAAGCTTGCAGGGGGATTTTGGGAACATGCATTATGAGCTATTTGATCCGGAAGGGAGGAGAATGACATGGACTATAAAATTTCTCTAAATAGTTGTTCTACAGGTTTACACTGTCAATGTCTATTTGTTTTTTTTAGTAGTTTTAATGATATTCTCTGTTTTAACATGCGCCACATATGATGTTATCTGGTGAAATGCTGGAACTGGATGTTTTCTTGTTGGGGAATTCGTTTATTTTTTGGAAGGGTCTTTTACGGACAGAGCATCAGAAACTATGTGATGTATTTTTTTTATTTTTCTCTAAGTTTTTTTAGGATCCAGGGGGTAAAACTTTGCTTATTCCAATGTTATCAGATTTGTATAATCAAGTGTTTTTTGAACTGAACTTGTAGAATTGATGAAGGTGTGTCTTTTTGCACTGGTAAATTGTATGAATAGTTCTTTAAACTTTGTTTGAACTAGTACATAATATATGACCAGAGTTTTTTTCTGTTTGAAAAAAATAAATAAGATTTAAAATTGTGATATAAACTTCACAAACTTTTCAAAATAGCCGATAAAATAACAAAGCCTCTTCGACTGAGATGAGAATGATAGTAAGCACATGAGAAATGTACATAATAAACCCAACATTTTGAAGAGAAAGTACATTTGTCCCTTACATGGAAGAAAAATATTATTTATCCAATATTGATTTTAATAAGTTTAATTTTGGTAAAATATTATAATAAAATAGAAAGCTAATTTTAAAACTAGTTTATCAAACCTTTGGGACGCGATGGCATCTAGGGTTTATCTCATTTCCAGCTTCCATGCCGCCGACCTGCACTCACTCTGCGCGGATCGATCAAGCGGCTCTGGACTGCTGGTTTCTTCCATCAATGCTGAATCGCCTACATTCCATGCCGCTCTAGACAGCAGCGTGGACAGAACTCGGCCCCCGGCTATGGTACTTCGTTTCAGCCGCCCCCTTCAGATAAAAGAGGCAAGGCCTAAGGACGGAACGGCTGAGAATAATACATCTTCTCCTCAGGCCGCGGCTCTTGGGGAGAAATATTATGCTCTGAAAAGCGGCTCTATCCCTTTCAATCAGCTTCAGCCTTCCCCGAACCACCGACTTTCTGTCCTTCAATTTCAGAATTCCTGGAGATACTTGGATCTGCCTGGAGCGCGCCCATGGGAGCTCTTTTGGGCGGAAAAGGCGGATCACCAGCGTACCTGCGGCCTCTCGTCTCAGATTTGCAGAGGAAAGCAGAAGTCTGATCACTCTGCCGCGTTTCAGATCCAGATCTTACTCCTTTCTGGCAAAACTCTGCTACAATGGGTGAGCTCTTCGGATCTCGTGCAGGACCTCAAGCAAATCCTGCAATACAAGCTAGGGATTCCCTATGCATCTCAGCGACTCCTCCACGAAGGTAAACAACTTGAAGATCTTTACCCCCTTTCTTTTTACGGCATTAAGAGAAATGCTTCCATCATTTTCACCCTTCGTTTGCGAGGGGGAGTTGTTGGACAGTCATCTACAGGTGCGGCTTTTTCATACAAAGATGCTGTCCACGCTTAGATACCTAAGAAAACAGATCCCCCAGCTCAGGCTCCAAAACCCTTTTTGGTGGACAAACTGGAGGAAACCCCCACCGTTGAAATAAAGCATCCAACGCTGGATGAGCAAATACAAAAGTTTGCAGAGCATGCCATTATTTGCAGGTTTAATGGGCTATGGCCACGCACAGCAGACCTCTACCAATGGATTCACTCCAACTGGACAAACAATTGCAAAGTTACTACTGCTCAAAGACACATTGCCAGTCTTTGCTTTAGAGTGAGGATACAAAAAGCATTCTTGATGACCAAGAGATGAGGTTTGTGAGGTTCTTCTATTAGAAGTTTGTCCCAGTTTGAAGCCCCTCTCAAAAGTTGCCTTAGTCCTCTGGCTCCCATTCGTTAGGACACCCTAATCTCCCAGGCTGCATCTGGCGCTGTGAAGCTACAAAGGGTTAAGTATGCTACAAACCAGCTTTAAGCCTGGTTCCCTCAGGAGGAAAAAGCATTCAAATCATGTGAGAATACGTAAATATTAAGTGAGCAAAGGTCTACCTGATCAGATTAACCTCAAAATCGGAGACTTCCATTGGACTCAGACCCTGGATTACGAGAACACAGCCTTCCGATGCCGAAATTGCCATAACACAGGGCACCTTCAGAGCTCTTGTCCCTCGATGCCTGCCCAAAAGAAGAAAGCCAATCTTAAACCGAAATCCAAAAGCTGGAAACCTCATGATCCTCCCCCCATGGATGATTTTGATTTCAGCTCAGATGAAGAGGAAGGGGATGCGGAAGGAATGGACGCAAAGCCGGCATAGGATCCGCCTTTGGCTGGTACTGAGGATTCCAATGCCCCACCAAACTCACAGAAAAGAGCTCATGAGTCCTCTCCATCGGATTCAGACAAGGAGACCTCTCCGACAGCCCCGCTCAGTTTGCAAATCATGCCAGCCCAGCAGAATCAGCTTGGCTGGGTCAAAGTTGGTAAAAAGAAAGGAAAAAAATGCCGGATAGTTGATTCTACCCACGCTGGGTAGACTCCCCTGTTCAGCTCTTGTTTCTCTGTTTCTGTTACTTCTTGCCTAGCACTGCTCTCTTTTTGTTCTCTCTTTGGGACCGAGGTGGATAGTTCATCCTTTCCGGCTGCCCACTCCCTTGCTTCTCTTGGATGTAATCTCATATTGTACCATACGTTCTCTTAATAGAATTAGTTTTACGGAGAAAAAAAAAAAAAAACTAGTTTATCAAAAAATTAGTTGAGGAATTTAAGAGTTTTAAGAGTTAGATGACCTGAAGTTTTTTTTTAATATTGTTGTTGAATGTTGTTCATCACTCTTTTCACTCTCTTTTGTTTCCTTGAAAGCAGTGTCATAATCAAACTAGAATTTACTTAATTTACCATCTATTAAATGTGAAAAAATCAAAATTGACTTTATTTAATTTACTATCCATTAAATGTAGAGACACACTCATTTTTTAAGTACACTCTTATTAATACTAAAAAACTTTGTAGCAGAATCTTACACTTTAATTTAATCTCTAATTTAATTGTAACATTAAAATTATTTTTATTATAGTTTATTTATTATTAATTGAAGAAATCTTCTAATTATCCCAATATTATAAGTTTCTAATCTAAGCCCAATAGAAATCCATCTTCTTTATTATTATTTTTTATAATTTCTTTGTTATAAATGATTACCATCCATAACATTAAATTAATAAAGATAATATTAATTTACAGATCACAACTGACAACTCTCAAATACATCAGACACTCTCTATCCAATAAATAGATACTGATGTCAAAATTTAGAATGGTCAGTTGTAGTCATAAATTAAGGCCATAACTATGAATCAGCGATGCACATAAATAGTTATGCCCAGTCGAAAATTAATGCAGTAACTTTGATTCTGAAAGGCCCTTAGATTGAACCAGCAGCTCCACTTATAATAAGATCAGAGGCCATTGGATTGCAGGAACAACTCCATTAATTAGATCAGAAAAGAAAACAGCATTGAGTGCTTACACTGCCATGCCTCTAAGCGCTAGTCAGATTAGAAAACAACCTACAGCTTTATAAGGTACTTAGACTGATCAATAATTTCACTAATTAGGTGAGAGAAAAAAGAACCTAAACTCCCTTATGTCCTGGGGGCAATAGCGTTGAAGCTGAAACCAATAATCAACAACACATTACTGGCCAAAATTTAATAGAGCAAAATCAAGAGAACAATTCTATTATAGATTTTGGAATATATTTTATCAAGAGCCCAGATGTTTAAGGAGTGACTTCTTAACTATTTAATACACCCTAAGCCCAGATGTTATTTTGGAAGAACACTAGTGATTGGTGAGCAGCGTTAACGTCTTCAAACAAACAACTAAATTAGATTGGGGCACCGGATGGCGTATAACTAACTCTCTGTCGGGCCGAGATACGGATCGCTGACAGAGTGGGTAAAACTGACTGAAATGAAATAATACCCAAAAATAATACCCAGTATTATGATGTATAATATTTTGTTGTTTGTAGATAAGTAATCTTTATCATTACAACTATTGGATTTGACTACTAAAGTCTATAGTGATGTATATACTTTAACTATTCTGATGTATATACTTTAACTATTCTGAATTTAAACTTATAATAGCTAAGTAGAAAATGTATGTTGTTAACATTATTAAAAATATTTTATAATTAATGAGATATTATAGTATATATATTATTAAAGAGATTTGATTTCTTTCAATGATTAGTATATTTATAGTTAAAATGGATCTAAGTTGGTTTAATTATTAATTTAATTTAATTTTTTAATTTTTAATTTTTATACAGTTTTATCTACTAATTTGGTGTCTGGCTTGGTAGTGACCTTATAATTGGATAATAATAAAAATAACAACATCCCTACCATACTGGACTAAATCCCTCTCCAGAAAATTTCTAATAATTAAATTAAAATTTAAAAATATCTATCAATAATACCTACACTTGTTCTGTGAAATTTCTACCATATTCCTTTTTATCATAAATGCTACTTTGAACATATGGTGGTATTGGTGTTAATATGCTCCACATTTCAAACAACAAATATAGACAGTAAATTTTGATATAGCAAGAATTGAAATTTATATTTAGCAATTTTTTTTGAAGAAGCCTTCTTACAATTCATGGAGTGTTGAACCTCCGACCAAGATTCCATTCCCACCCCTAATATCATAGTGAAAAAGCCTTTAGTAATGCAATAAGTAATTCTCCCATGAGGCATTTAAGTATAAGGAAGTCTGTATTTATTGTTACAAATAGTAATTACTCTTGTGATTGAGAGTTGAGTTAAGTTAAGGAAGTTAAGTCGAGTGATCCATGAAGGACTGAGTTAAGCCGAGTGATGCATGAAGGTTTGAGTCAAGTCAAGTGTACTCAAGTTTGCAAGGAGAAATTATTAAGAGTAGAGTCAAGTCTAGCTAGAGTTTGCATGTTTCCATTTTTGGAAAGTTTGATATTTATATACCCATGCTTGGGTTATTGTAATGTGTAAAATCCATTAAGCAAGAGGAAAGATGAGTTGCAACTCAGAAAAAGTGTTTGTGTGAATGAAGTTTTGGCTTATAGATTAATAAAGAAGTAACTCACGTGTTTTTGTGTGACATTTGTGCTTCCCTCCTCTGCCTTTCCATCAGATTGGCATCAAAGCGAAGTTGAGTTAGAATACTTAAGAAGGTTTATTGAAGGAGGTGAGAAACTTGTAGAGAAACCACCACTATATATATATTTTTTAAATCGTAAGGGGATCGATGCAACCATGAAGCACAAACAATGTGACGTTTTCATAAAGAGACACAACCCTAAAGAGAGCAAAGTGTGGTGATTTTCCCATAGTTACCGCACAATGGATTTTTCAAAATCGACACACGTTCTCCCTATAGAAAATTATGCTGACCCAAGAAGTCAAAGTTTCATGGTCAAGAGACTCCGTCAATTAAGAATTCAAAGTTTTAAAGGCATGTGAGCAAGTTTAACATCTTTATTTTATTTTTCAAAAGGGTCTTTTAAAGAAAAAATGAACGCCATTCATGTGGGAAAGTTTCATGATTCATAAAGTTGAAAGGGATATGAAAATTGTTAGGGTCCGACCCTAACTCCTTTATTAATGTAATAAGACCAAGAGGCCTTATAAGAGTCATGATTAGTTAGTTTAATAAATAAATCCCGTAAGCATTGTAAGTGGTTGACCCACATTGTAAAAAATGGACCATAATTAGTTATAATAGGAGATAGCTAATAAATAAAGTGGATAAGCCGCATTATGGAGGACCATGAGTAATTAGAGATTTGGGTTGTAGAAAAACATATATTTTCAAAGATAGTAAGGGAAGCCTTGTCTTGTATTGTGTAATTGAGCTCTACTCTACAGGAGGTACCCCCTTGAAGAGGCAAGTGAACAATATTGTTGCATATCTTAATAAAATATTTCCATTGTTATCATCTCATTGTGTTATTGTCCATGTTATCTCTGGTGTATTTCGCACTTCTGATATTTTTTGCAGGTCAATCATACTACAACTAGTATCAGAGCACTTTACCAAGCTAGTCTTACCACCAATTTTAGCAATTTTTTCTTAGGCTAGAGATGTGTTCTAACATCTTTAAAATAAAAATATTTATTGTTAGACTCATCAACCTGTGGTTAGGGAAGCATATGCGTAGGAACAACAAGAGGGGGTCATGTTTGTTGGACTCCCTTTTAAACCTTATTGGTACCCCTTTGAGTAGTAGCACATCAGACTACACTTATACACAAACTGCACTTCCACGTACCTATGGTATATCAGAAGCCCCCAAGGTTACCCTAAAATCAACCTTAGATAAGTCTGACCCTAACCCCTTTATTAAAGTAATAAGACTAAGAGGCCCTATAAGAGTCATGATTAGTTAGTTTAATAAATAAAGCCCATAAGTGTTGTAAGTGGTTGACCCACATTATAAAAAAGGGACCATAATTAGTTATAATAGGACATAGCTAATAAATAATGTGGATACCCCGCATTATGCAAGGGACCATTAGTAATTATGAATTTGGGTCTTATAAAAATATAGATTGTCAAGGATAGTAAGGGAAGCCTTGTCTTGTCATGTGTAATTGAGCTCTACTCTACAGGAGGTGCCCCCTTGAAGAGGCAAGTGAACAATATTGTTGCATATCTTAATAAAATATTTCCATTGTTATCATCTCATTGTGTTATTGTCCATGGTATCTCTGGTGTATTTCACACTTCTGATATTTTCTACAAGTCAATCATACTAGAACTAGTATCAAAGCAATTTACCGAGCTAGTCGCACGACCAATTTTAGCAATTTTTTCTTAGGCTAGAGATGTGTTCTAACATCTTTAGACTAAAAATATTTATTGTTACACTCATGAACCTGTGGTTAGGGAAGCATACGTGTAGGAACAACAAGAGGGGGTCATGTTTGTTGGACTCCCTTTTAACCCTTATTGGTACTCCTTTGAGTAGTAGCACATCATACTACACCTATACACAAACTGCACTTCCACGTACCTATGGTATATCGGAAGCCCCCCAAGGTTACCCTAAAATCAACCTTAGATAAGTCTGACCCTAACCCCTTTATTAATGATAAGACCAGGAGGCCCTATAAGAGTCATGATTAGTTTGTTTAATAAATAAAGCTCGTAAGTGTTGTAAGTGGTTGACCCACATTATAAAAAAGGGACCATAATCAGTTATAATATAACATATCTAATAAATAAATTGGATAACCCATATTATGAAAGGGACCATGAGTATTTAGGGATTTGGGTCTTAGAAAAAATTAGATTGTCAAAGATAGTAAAGGAAGCCTTGTCTTGTCATGTGTATTTGAGCTCTACTCTTGAGGAGGTGCCCCCTTGAAGAGGCAAGTGAACAATATTTTTGCATATCTTATTAAAATATTTCCATTGTTATCATCTCATTGTGTTATTTTCCATGGTATCTCTAGTGTATTTCACACTTTTGATATTTTTTGCAGGTCAATCATACTACAACTAGTATGAGAGAACTTTACCGAGCTAGTCGCACCACCAATCTTAGCAATTTTTTTTTAGGTTAGAGATGTGTTCTAACATATTTAAACTAATAATATGTGTTGTTACGCTAATCAACCTATGGTTAGGGAATCATACACGTAGGAACACCAAGAGGGGGTAATTTTTGTTGGAATCCCATGTAAACCTTATTCATACCCTTTTGAGTAGTAGCACATCAAAATACACCTATACACAAACTACACTTCCACATACCTATGGTATATCGAATGCCCCCCAAGGTTACCCTGAAATCAACCTTAGATAAGTCTTTGACTGTCTTGTTGCTACAATACACGAAGAACAACACTTGGGGAGATTAGTCACATGTATCTAGGGTAGTCGGGTAGTACGACTAAGGGCACAGTTTATCCTCCTTATTTATTACTCTAAAATATTTGGTGAATTAGTATTATTGGACCCTAGACGTATATCATGTTTTGTAGCACATGACACTCCTTATTGCAAGAGTTACCTCACTTCTTGTTGATTGGCTGTCACATTTTGCAGTATCCAAAAGTTGGGGTTTCTAACACCACAATATTGATTAGTTGGGACAAATAAGTTCCTACACATTTTTCAGCATCGAACAATTGGGATTTCTATAACCACAATATTGATTAGTTGGGACAGCCAACTTCCTACACAATTTGTAGTATCGATATTTTGGGAATTTTTGTTGCCACATTGATCTAATGCGAGTAATGCTCCTCTCAGAGTAAAAAAATAGTCTAGTGGTCCTAACATTCCACTTGCAAGAGACCTAGCCCACAATATTCAAGAAAACAAGTTGATCAGAGTGATACCATGAACCAGTAAGCGTCCAATTTTCTTGCTTCCCAAATTTTTCCAAGGTGGTTTCGAATGACCTACATCAACAAACTGATTATCTTGCACCCATTACAACCATACTAATTTTAAGTAAACCAAAATTTTTACCCAGGTCATTGCATGGTAACTACGAGGGATCAAGTTATGGAGAACCTAAAGAAAAAAGTGGAAGATCTCGAAGCAAGCATCACCACCAAAATCAAAGATGCAGTTAAAAAGGCCTTGGAACCCATACTACCACACATGAAGGATAAAGGCCACATGGGGGAGTGGAAGCATTTCGATGGAAACCTGGAAGGAGAATATAGCCACCATTGATATGAGGGGTATCATCATTTCCATGGGGGTCACCAATATTATAGCAATAAGACACCCAATATTGACATGCACAAATATGACACTTCTAACCGACATTGTGGGTGGAAAAAATGGAATAATATTTTCAAATCAACAATATATGGGATGATGAAACCAAACTACATGTGGGAGATCTTTATTTGGACCAAAAAAGATGGAAGTGGTGGAAATGGTATCAGAAATCCTATGTAGGAAATCCAACATGGAATATGTTCTCTAAAGCCATTTGTGCACATTTTGATAGAGACTCTCACTTTCTCGGTTGTCTCACGAAAAACAAAAAAGCTAGTACAGTCTGAGACTACATCATGACAATTGAATAACTGGCGATCCAGACCGAGGGTTTAGGGACGCCTTCTATATGAAATATTTCATCAATGACCTCAAAGAAGCCATCTTGGAACATGTTAGAATTCATCAACCAATTATTTGGTTGGAAGATTTCCAAATATATTTAGATGCAAAAACTGGTATTAATTCCCATTCTAGTCATCCTTCATTCACATCAAAGCCACACCCCACCCAAACCCTTAAGGCGCAAAGGGTTTCACCAGTGGAAATGGTTGAAAGGAGAAGATAAGGACTGTGTTACTATTGTGATGAAAAATATTCCCCATGCCAAAAATGGAGGGAACCAAAGTTATTTCAAATTGATGCCACTAAAAATAGAGCATTTGGTGAGGTCCAACCTACTGAAGTGTCTAGGTATGTCACAACATAAACCCAAGAAACTACGAAAAATACTACAACAACACCTGATGAACCAATTATATCACTCCATGCATTAGCAAGTATTTATCCTCCACAAACACTTAAAATCAGTGGCTTTGTTAAGCATCAATCGGTGGTGGTAATGATTGACAGTCGAAGCATGCATAATTTTGTCCATAGATGGTTTGCTAAGTTCATGCATTGTTTTTTGTGGGAATTATCCAATTTTCATGTTCTTATAGCTGACATGGGAACCATGAAATGCGAAGGACGTTGCGAGAACATAAAGCTCCATATGGGTGACTATCACCTTAGAACATACATGTGTTTCCATTGAAATGGGAGGCTATTAAATTATTATCGTAGTTGACCCCATTACAATGGAATTTAAAGAGATATATATGAGCTTCAAACAAAATGGACACACTCATACACTCATTGGGATTGAGGCAGGTGCTCCTACTATCATCAGCTCGCATAGAATGAGGAATATTTCAAAAAGGGACATCATGAGGTAGTTTCTCAATTCAATGCCATCAAGGCCACTGAATCAATCTCTTCCAACATTTATCCAAATTTTCAAAAGGTGTTCATTCACCATCAACATGTGTTTAAAAAACCCAACGAACTACCCCCTTCTTGAGGTGAGCATGATCATAGCATCCCTTTGATTCTGGGTAGCCAATCGCCCAATGTTCGCCCCTATTAGTATCCATTCACACAAAATAATGAGATTGAAAATATTATTAAGGAGCTATTATAAGCAGGTGTGATTCATCCCAACACTAACCCTTATTCATCCACAGTGGTCATGGTCTTAAATAAATATGGTAGGTGGTGAATATGTCCTGAATTTAGGGCCCTCGACAAGCTTACCATAAAGGTTAAGTTCCTTATTATAGTAGTCAATGATCTCCTTCATGAATTCCATGGACCAATTATTTACCAAGTTGGATCTTGTCTCGGGCTATCACCAAATAAAAATGAAAGTACCATACATTCCCAAGACAACTTTCAGACTCCATGAAGTCCACTATTAATTTTTGGTTATGCCCTTTGTTCTTTGTAATGCTCTGTCCACCTTTAAAACTCTATTGGATCACTTTATCAAGCGATATCTCATAAATTTTGTCCTGGTCTCTTTTGATGATATACTCATTTACAAAAAAACATGGGAAATACATCTTCAACATGTTGACCAAGTATTGCAAATTTTGAAGGATAATAAATTATTTGTCAAAGTATCCAAGTGTTCTTTTGAATGGAAGAGGTGGAATACTTGGGACACATTGTGGGCCACGAAGGAGTACATGTGGATCCAAAAAGTATTCAAGCAATGCAATATTGGCCACAACTTAAGACCTTGAAAAGTTTGCGGGGATTTTTGGGTCTCATCGAATACTATCACAAATTTGTCACAAATTATGGATGAATTTCATGACCCCTAATGAATCTCCTCAATAAAAATGCATTCCTCTAGATAGAAGTAGATCAACAGGCCTTCTTGGATCTCAAACAAGCCATGTGTTTGACCTTGGTTTGGGCCTTCTTGAATTTTTCAAAACCCTTTGTGATAAAATGTGATGCTTCAGGGACTGACATTAGAGCAATATTAACAAAATAAGGTCGATTGATTGCCTTCATAAGCCAATAATTAAGTGGGAAAAATTGGATCAATCTACTTATGAAAAAAAAAATGACGGCCATATTACATGCAGTAGACACTTGGAAACCATACTTTCTTGGACAACGTTTCTAGATACAAACTGACCATCATAGTCTGAAGTAGTTTCTGGAGTAGCGCTTATCCTATCCAAAACAAAATAAATGGCTTACCAAAATGTTGGGTTATGACTATGAGATATCCTATAAGAAGGGTCAAGACAATGTTGTAGCCAATGCCTTGTCATGACAATTTGAGGAGTACGACACTCTCTTATCCTTATCCTTTCCAAAACCTTCTTGGATTAAGGAGGCATGCAAAGAATGGTTTTCCCTTCCATTTCTTTTCCAGCTAATCCAAAATTTATAAGTGTATCCTAACCCCCCAATGAGTTACACTTGGAAGGAATACATTCTTCAATATAAGATTCATTTGGTTCTCTGTCATACGTCCATTCTCAAACCACACATCCTTGCAAAGCTGCAATCCTCACCTATTTTTGAACATTCAAGCTTTCATAATACTTATGCTTGGGCACACCACTCCTTTTTTTGGGAAGGGATAAAATATGACATTCTTACCTTTGTATTTGAACGTGATGTCTTCTAGCAAAATAAAGGGGAAGATGTGAAGACTCTGGGAACCTTACAACCATTTTTTCTACCTCCTTCTATATGGATGAATGTCTCCATGGATTTCGTTACATGTCTCCCTAAGTTAGGAAAAAATTCAGTCATCATGGTGGTAGTGGATCGACTCTCCAAATACACCAATTTTTTTTCCTTACTACACCCGTTCACTCCATCTTTGGTCGCTCAAGTCTTCATGGATCAAATTTTAAAAATACATGGCATGCCTACTTCTATTATGTCTGATTGTGATCCCACCTTCACTAGAAATTTTTGGTAGGATTTCTTCAAGCCACATGGCACATAACTCCAAATGAGTACAACATATCACCCATAGACAGATGGTCAAATCAAAGCGGTAAACAAAAAATTGGAAACCTACTTGAGATGCTTTGTGTCAGAAAAACAACATCAATGGGTGTAGTGGTTACCTTTAGCAGAATGGTGGTATAAAAAAATTTATCATGAGGCAACCAAATTGACATGGTATGAGGTGGTGTATGGCCAGATCCCACCTACGCCAAATTCTTATCTTCCAAGGTCTTCCACAGTGCAGGAAGTTGTTAAGTTTCTTCATAACCAAGCCACCACTCTAGCTCGTCTAAAGGATAATATCCATCAAGCGCAAAATCTGATGAATAAATAGGCTGACAAAAATCACTTAGTATGGTATTTTCAGGTGGGTGACAAAGTGTTTCTTCAGTTCCAACCTTATAAGCAGGCATCTCTCAAAGAAAATGGATTCCAAAAATTAGCTCCAAATTTTATGGGCCTTTTCAGGTGATTCAACGTATTGGTTCGGTTGCCTATAATTTGGCTCTACCGACCACATCAAAAATTCCACGCCATATTCCATGTCTCTTGCTTCAAAAAATTCGTGGGACACAATTGCAAGGTACAAACCATACATCCTGAATTGGACAAGGAAGGTTCTATTTGGATCCAACCCGAACAAGTCCAAGATTCATGATAATAGAGTATTTGTGGCTGCACTATCAAGGAAGTCTTCATCGAGTGAAAAGACAACTTACTAGGAATGCGACATGGGAACCAACTACTATTATCTAGAAATTTCCACAACTCCAACCTTGAGGAAAAGGTTCCTTATGAAGGGGGAGGGAATGTTAGGGTCAAACCTTGTAATAAGCCCAAGAGGCCTCATAACAGTCATGATTGGTTAGTTTAATATATAAATCTCATAATCATTGTAAGTGGTTGACCCGCATTATAAAGAAGGGACCACAATTAATTATAACAATCCATAGCTAATAAATGAAGTGTTAACCCACATTATGCAAGGGACCATGAATAGTTAGGGTTTTTGGTCTCAGGAAACTATATATTGTTAAAGATAGTAAGGGAAGTCTTGTCTTATGTTGTGTAATTGAGCTCTGATCTACTAGAGGTTTCCCCCTCGAAGAGGTAAGTGAAAATTATTGTTAGAGATATTAAAAAAATATTTACATTGTTATCATCTCATCATGTTATTTATGTTGTATCTATGATAGATTTCACATTTTTTATATTTTATGTAGATCAATCATACTACAAAAACTCAAAAAAGGTACTTATGTTATGTTTTTAAAAGGGTTTTTTGTTTAAATGCTAAGAGATATTTAAAAAAAATAGTTATTGGAGTTTTTTTTGTTGTTGTTTAAATTAGGTTGGATATTTAAAAGATTATAAAGGTTTATAAAGAGCATATAAAATGAATTTTTTTCTTAAAAGGGTTAGGAATATTAAAAACATGGTTTATTGTAGATAATTTTTTTTAAGTGTGTTTTTTATATTAAAAAAAGGTGCATGGTATAAAGGGTTTTATTTAAGCCAATAAAAGGAATTTTTTGAAATATTTATCTGAGTTTTATAAGAAAAAGGGGCTATGTTGCTTGGAGTGTTCTAAAGAGCCACTTTGATATTGAGAAAAAAAAGTGTGTTAGTCTGTAAATTTTTTATGTCTTCTCAAGCAAGACAGTGTTTTGGGTTTGGAATAATCCCTTTGTTTGATAAGGATACATGAATCGAGTGAAGATTATGCCTTACAGGGGCACATATTAAAAACCATATTTTTTTCGAGGGAAATATGGAAAGCAGACTGATGTAATAAGGAAAGAAGATAGAAAGAAAAATATGAATGATAAGCGAGAGACGACAGTCATGTGTAGAAAAGGACGACTCAACCAAATCAAAAGAAGAAATAAAAAAAAAGAGGAAAATATCATTGTCATGTTCAGGCCATGACCTAAGAATCATGAAGTCTAGTAGAATATGAAGGAGAGAGTGAAGTTGATTGGTGCAGCATGGATCTAATACAACCTCCTATGATTTCTGGTAAGAACTTTGAATTTTTTTTTGTTAAGATGGAAACTTTTCTTCGATATAAATATCTGATTGAATATGAGTCTAATAAATCATATGATGAAGTACGTGATTCTTTATTATTGTCTTATAAACATGCACTCGATAAAAATTTTTTGTGCAAGGTAGCAAAAGCTACATCTTCCTAGGAAGCATGGAAGATCCTAGAAACAAAATTTGGTACAAAGGAAAGTGACATGCAACAAAAAAAAATTTCACACTCTGTTGTAGTATCGATAGAGAAGTCAACCACAGATATGAAAGTAAATGAGAAAGACTCTGGTTGGACATCATATCTTAGTTAATCCCAATCAAATGTGGATTATGGTAGTGAAGACTATAAAAGTGAAACCCATTATGAAAACATGCATATGGATGAATATGTAGCAATGATTGCAGAGAGAGAAGATAAATCCTCTACATGTGAAGCAAAGAAAGAACATATAGATGCTCAAGAGGTCCACTGTAATGTGGATGGTGAAGATAATGGTGAATCCAAATGTGAAGAGACACATGTGGATGATGACTGCAAAATGAGATGTGAATTTTGTTGGGTACCGGATTTGTATACTTTTCTCTCCCATTGTATCCCATCTTTCTATCTCTTTGTACCATTGTTGTTCTTAAAGGCATGAGGTAAACCCCTTTATTTTATCTTTCATGGGATATTTGATTAATTAAGTAATTTTCATGGAGGTTTTACCTTTTTGCAATATTAACTCTGATATTTCTATAGATTCGGCCAAAGCGGGAAAGTTACAGCCGTGAGTCGTGGAACAACACATAATTTCCAGCACTATCTTCACTTGTTGTTACAACGTAACAGACTCTGTTTCACACCAGTGCTATTTCAGGCTTTTTCATAGTTTCCTTTTGGGCAACTAGGTTGTTGTTGTAACAAAGTATATTTTTGTAAATATTGAATTGCTGAAGGGAATCGAGGATTTCCAGAATATTTGTATAAAGAGGGCCTGCGGGCTGTGATCGGGGTTAAGCCCAATTGCATATAGATTTTGTAATAGTATATTTTGCAATTAATTGAATGCTCAACATCTTGTTGTTTCACCTGTAATTTGTGAGTTGTTGTAGCCCTGATCAGAGAGTTGGACCCACTCTTTTGATTAGGTGCTGTGTTTCCCTTTTCTTTCATTGTTTTCATGTTTTAGTTTGATTTCGTTACTGCTGTTACAATGTAATATTTCAATTTCTGTGGATGTATTTTTAATTTTGCAATCTATTTTAATTACTGTTATAGTAGTCTGTGTTTATGGATTTAAGCCTGTGATCTACAGCAGGTCATGTGATTGCTCCTGCATATATTGTGCCATTAGTATTGAAATAACTAACGCACTCGGGTTGATAATTTATGTGGAAAAAGGGTTGAACATTGTTCATATCCGGACACCAACATTTTGGCATCGTTGCCGGGGAAGGCTAACAGGTGCAATAACAAGATCTTCAATTGATCTAAGGGTCGATCTCTCATCTTTGGGAGGGAATTTATTGCCCTACTTCAAGTCTTGAGCGTATTATTCTATGTTTTCTTTCTTTATTTTTACTGTTTTTCTTTAGAATTGATCTCTCTTCTTGGGGAGGGCATCTATTACCCTGATCCAAGCCCTAAGCATAATCTGCTATTTTTTCTTTTCTTTTATTTTCATTAAAATCGATCCCTCATCTTATGGAGGGCATTTTTCTACCCTGTCCTAAGTCTTGGGCATAGTTTCTAGCTTTTTGTTTTTTTTTTTTTATTCTTTTCTGAAGGGCCAACTTCTCGTCCTTAGGAGGGTATTTGATTACCCTACTTTAGGTCCTGAAATTAAAATTTTCTTTTCTTTTAGTATATTTTCTATTTGAACCTACTCTCTCGTCCCGGGGAGGAAGCTATCTATTCTACTCCAGGTCCTGAGTGATTTTTGTTACTTTGATGAACCCTCTTCACAATTTGTATGAACAAGGATCTGAATAATAGGGGTAGAGGAAGACCCCCGAAGAAAGGAAAGGATCTGGGAAGGAAGAAATATATTTAGGATATCATTGAAAAATATAGATCTCAATTTGGATTTTTTGTCATCCCGTGTCCTTCATGAGGCATCATCCTTCATCTTCATCCCATGTAGAAATTGGAAACCTACTTGAAAACTTAAGGACTGATATCCTAAGCACATTATCCACCCATATGGACACTCTGCAAGAAAAAAAGAAACAAATGGAGTTGGAAAATACTATGGTTGTATTCTGCCCATAGTGCAGATAGAAGCATCCTTTAAAGGAATGCCCGTTAAACACAGTGGAAGCCTACGCAATCTGTGAACAGACTCATGCGACCAGCTCATGTCCTTCCTTGCTCGGAATGAAATAAATTTTTCAAGGGGTAGGTGAAGAAAGCATGGTAGACCAACTATACTTCATGGGGTAGAAGAAGCCATGGCAACGCCAACCACCAGCTATGAATCTAGGTATGTTTTAGGACCCATCTCAGTATTTTAATAATTTTAATATGGGTCTCCAATCTGCACCCTTTTCATCTATGTGGTCTCAATATTAGTATCCCCCTTGGTAACAATGGGTTCCCCAGGCCAATTTGAATCTTTCATGGAATCAGAACTGGCGTGGACCCTCTCCTACTGGTCATTTTCCTCAGTATATGCCTCAATAGCAAGTTCAATTTCCCTCCAATGTACCTCTAGGAAACCAAGCCATTAGACCCCAGCTTGCTATCCAGCCCAATCCAAATCCTAATAATAAAGGGGTCCAACAAATAGACAGTCTTAACCTTCCATATTATAGCATTTCTACCATGCGACTTAATGAGATAAACCTACGATCTGGATGAGTAGTAAATGATCCCACTTCACCTATTATTATAAAACAGATTGACAGAGAAGATACAGAACCATAACAAAGGATGATTGGGCATAAATCAAACCAAAACATAATGAACCAGACACCTCCTCAATCTGTTCCTAATCAAGGTCATTCAATTTCTCCTCCATATCCTGAAAGACTGACCTTAAATAAACCAAACACTCAAGAAAAGCTTTATTTCCTAGGGGAACTGCAAAATATTTTTGTTAAAATACCCCTGCTATAGGCTATGAGGGATGTTCCTATATATGCAAAGACCCTTAAAGAGTAATGCTCTAAGAAACTAGGGAAGAAACCTAAGGATCCATTAACCATTCATGTGATGGGCAGATTATCCGACATCATGTTAGGAAAGATCATGCCTGTAAAATATGGAGACCCAGGAAACCCAAGTCTAACAGTGCAGATCAATGGGGTTGAAATCCCAAATGTACTGGTAGATTTGGGAGCTACCATAAACATTATCACCTCTGAAACAATGAACACATTAGGTCTTGGAAACATTAAACCAACCCCTATTATCCTGGAACTAGCAGACATGTCTACAATTAAACAAGTAGGGAAATTGGAGGATGTGATTATTTCAGTGGATTCATGGCATTACCCTGTGGACCTCCTTGTATTACAGACTTGATCTTCAGTTGGTGGTCACCCATTGATCTTGGGAAGACCTTAGCTCGCAACTGCAGATGCCTACATAGGGTTTCGATCTAGGCATATGATCATATCAAATGGGACAATTACAAAGAATCTTACTCTTTATCCTCCCGTGGAACCTAGCCCATCTGAAAAATTATTAACCAGTCAGAAACCTCTACCTGTAGAAGAGCTTAAACCTGAAAATGAAGATGTTAGATCAGTCCTCACTATTGGGCCGACCCTTCATTTTAAAACATAAACAGAGGACGATGCCATTAACGCTTTTATTAATGATTCTAATTCTATTTCCGATTCAACTCGATAGATTCTAGAATCTGCTATGGGCTATGAAACACAGGAAAACATTGAACTAGAAGATGACATTGAAGAAATTCCTGTAACCTCATCCCATAATAGTATCCCAATTGCGATTGAGCTGGGGAAAACACTTAATATCAACCCAAACTTGTATAAATCCCAAACAAAACAGCTTTTGAAAGTCCTTCAAGATCATCAAGAAGCTTTTTCCTAGGATTATACTGACATGAAGGGGATCCCTGCTAACTTATGTACTCATCATATTTATATTAAGGAAGTTTGTTGCCCCGTAAGACAACCCCAAAGGAGAATGAACCATGCTCTCAAGAACATTTTCAAAGAATAATTACAAAAATTATTTGATGTAGGATTCATTTACCCCATCTCAGATAGCTAATGGGTATCTCTACTAGTGATTGTTCCAAAAAAGAATGGTAAATGGCAGATCTGCGTAGATTACAGGGAACTAAATAAGGCAACTCAAAAATACTATTTCCCTTTGCCATTCATTGACCAAGTCCTAGACACCTTGGGTTGGAAGAAGTTCTTTTCCTTCCTAGACAGATTTAGTGGATATAACCAGATCCAGATAGCCCCGGAAGACCAAGATAAAAAAACTTTCACATGCCCATGGGGAACCTTTGCATACAAGGCCCTCCCATTTGGCTTGTGTAATGCTCCTGCCACCTTCCAGAGGGAAATTTTGGGAATTTTTTATGATTTTGTCGATGATAGTGTTGAAATCTATATGGATGATTTTACTCCATATGGAAACTCATTTGAGGAAGGATTGGAAAATATGGAGAAAGTACTCAAAATATGTAAGTAGACCCATGTATCTATGAGTACAGTCAAATGCCATATGACGAGGGAAGAAGGAGTAGTATTGGGAAATTTTCTCTCAGCTGCTAGAATTCAAGTTGATCTGGATAAAGTAGAGTTAATATTACACTTCCCAGTACCCAAAATACCCACAAAGGTACATAGATTTATTGGCTGTGTTGGTTATTATAGACGCTTTATAGAATTTTTTTCTAAAATAGCACATCTACTTTTTCAATTTCTAATAAAAGATGCAGAATTCTTGTGGATTGAAGACTGTGAGACAACTTTCACAAAAATTAAAGGGCTGGTTTGCATGGATCCAATCCTCCAAGGAATTGATTGGGAATTACCATTTCACATACATACTGATCCTTCTCAGACAACAGTAAGGGTTTTTTTAGGAAAACAGGTAGACAAAAAACTGTACACAATTTACTATGTCAGCAAGAATTTAATTCCTACTGAACTAAATTAAACAGTGATAGAAAAATAATTCCTGGCTGTCATTTATGCTGTCAATAAGTTCTGACACTACATCACCAGGTATTCTACTATTGTCCATATTGATCACGCAGCAATAAGGAATTTGATGAATAACCTATTACTCTTGGCTGCATTACAAGATGGTTGCTATTGCTTCAAGAATTTTATATCACAATAGTAGATAAACAAGGAAAAGTTAACGTAGTTGCTGATTTCCTATCTAGAATGGATAAAAATGACGAATGCACACTTGATTTCCCGACGAACATCTTTTTTTAGTTTCTACTAAACCTCCATGGTATGCAGATATTGCTAATTATCTTGCTACATGGAAAGTGCCTCCTCATTTGTCATACAGGGAACAACGAAAAATTATTCATCACAGTGCCTGATATTCTTGGATGACAGGATACCTTTTTCATACAGGTTCAGATAAGAAGATTAGGTGTTGTGTGTCTGAGGATGATATTTATGAAGCATTGAAATTTTCCCATGATGGCCCTTGTGTAGGGAATTTTGCGGACAAAAGAACAGGCCATAAGGTGTTGCAAATGGGATATTAGTAGCCTTCTATCTTTCGTGATGCACAAAATTATTTCAGGAGGTGTGATAGTTGCCAACATATGGGGCAGTGCGGTTGTGCTGATGAAATGCCT
Organism: Pinus albicaulis; assembly: GCA_034641835.2. Taxonomy (NCBI): domain Eukaryota; kingdom Viridiplantae; phylum Streptophyta; class Pinopsida; order Pinales; family Pinaceae; genus Pinus; species Pinus albicaulis. The sequence continues at coordinate 677,775,470 of CM076584.1, read as the reverse complement.
TTGTAGGTACAGGTAGTCCTCGAGCCTTTTGATAAATGGGATATTTACTTCGTTGGACCCTTTAACCCACCCTACAAGCAAAAGGTCCACATCTTGGTCTATATTGATTACATGTCTAAGTGGGTAGAAGCCAAGGTTGTTGCGAAAGCAACAGAGAAAGTGGTCTTAGATTTTCTATTTGAAGAAATTTTTTCTCGTTATGGTACTCCAAGAGATATTGTTTCAGATGGAGGAGCACAATTCACATCAAACATGATAGCAAAGCTTATGCAGAAACATGGGTTCAAGCACAGGGTGAAGTCTCCATACCACCCCCAGGCGAATGGACAAGTGGAAAGCACAAACAAGACATTGGAAAATATCTTGACAAAAATTGTGGCATACCATCATCGGGATTGGGCTCAAAAGCTCCGTGAAGCTCTCTGGGCGTACAAAAAAACATGGCGGAATACAACTGGGTTTTACCCATTTGAGTTGGTTTATGGGAAATCCCCATTGTTTCCAATAGAATTTGAAAGCAGTACGCTTAGAACAACTCTTGAAGTTGGTTTGGATATGTCAGATGAACAGAAACACCGGATGTCCCAACTCAATGAACTAGATGAAATCCGTTCAATGGATGTCCAGAGAAATACTTATATTCAACAACAAAGCATGAAATGGCACGATAAGTTTATGAAGAAAAAGGTGTTTCAGAGTGGAGATTGGGCACTACCCTATGACTCCCGCTTCAAGGATTTTAAGGGAAAGCTTTGCACTCACTGGATGGGGCCTTACGAGGTGGATGTTGTATTTGATAATGGAACAGTTAGGCTAGTCACAATTGATGATACACATGATTCATTTATAGTCAATGGACATCACTTGAGATTATACCAATGCCTGGCCTTTAAGGATGCTTTTATCAAACACCTCTCTGAGAAATCTAGTTTGAAGGTTATCAGCGCAAAGAAATCTTCCTATACATCCCTACCTTAATATATATATATATATATATAAGAATAAGGAATTATATTGTTATTATTTATCTTGTTGTCTTTTGTAGGAGTTACTACTAAGGAGTAAAAATCAAAGAAATTTTTTTCCAAGTATTGGTTGCTGCTACTCATGGTGCTGTTACTCAGTTGCTACTACTCATGGTGTTGTTACTCGGTTGCTGCTACTCATGGTATTGTTACTCGGTTGTTGCTACTCATGGTGTGGTTACTCAATTGCTGCTACTCATGATGTTGTTACTTGCGTGTTGCTCCTCATGATGTTGTTACTCAGTTTCTACTACTCATGATGTTGTTACTTAGTTGCTGCTACTCATGATGCGGTTACTCGGTTGCTGCTACTTATGATGTTGTTACACTGGATGTTGCTACTCGATGTTGTTACTCCTTGATCAATGATATTAGACCAGATGCTGCTACTCACATTGATGTTACACTCGATGTTGTTACTTGCACTGTTGTTACTCTAGATGCTCTTACACCGGATGTTGTTACTCGCACTGTTGTTACTCCGGATGCTGCTACTTGCAATGTTGTTACTCCAGATGCTATTACTCCGGATGATGCTACTCACACTGTTGTTACTTCGGATGATGCTACTCATACTGTTGTTACTCCACCTGCATCATTATTGCATCATCATCCTACCAACCATCACTTCGTCCAGGTAGGCCACCAAGTACACCTCCACGTGACTTTTACTGATTTAATTAAATATCCCATGTGAATACTTTAATGTCGCGGATGACAAAAAATTAATTTGGGGGGGGGGGGTGCCATCATAGTTCAAGGACGACGTAATAATGACCTCATAAATCATTATGACAGTCCGTGTGTGGTACACCTTACAATCCCTATCAACATTTTTTATAATCATTCAATACGTATTGGGATCTGTAATATGTCTTTTCCACTTCATACGAAATAATTATTATTTTTATTCATTACACTTACCATACTATTTTATGATTTTCTTGGTTTTCGAGAATTACCATCCATATTTACTGTTACCACCGTTCATTTTCACCATGCTGTTTTTCTAAATTTGGTATCGACCATTTTTCCCAACGGTATGTTGTTCCAAGAAGTGCCGCTACAAGTCCCCACAGTATGGTCGGACTGGCTGTGCGACATGAGATTGAAAACACAGCTTCGGTCTACAGCAATCTAGAGGTATGGAAAATCTTTGTTGATGCAGGGTGGGATACCTACTTTGACAGATTGCAGGGGTTTGACAAGGGAATCACAATGGAGTTTGCACTTAATTTACACGAGAATCACTCGTGGGTCAGAGGACTGTAAGTTCCTATCACAGAAGAAGTAATTGCAGAGGTTCATGGGTTGAGGCAACAAGGGTAGCAATGGTTTTCTTGGAGAGTTTATCTGCCGGAGTTTCCCAAATTATTCTTATAGGTAGGGGATAGTGTCGTTCAAATGGGTAGAGGATATGAGCACAAGACTATGTTGTATCCTTGGAACGAAGTCGTAGGTTTTGTAATGAAATACATAACTTGCAAAGGCCAGGCCACAACTCTATTTAAGTATCATTTTAAAATTCTAACACACCTTCGATTTCCATAGGCTTAGGTGCATGCCTTAAATATGCCCTTCTTCCTATTGAAACATTTGCATCACATGGCACAGTCCACTCGACGTTCGCGCCGGATGCCGACAATACTCTCCAACCATGGATTGATGCGTTTATTGGTCATGCATGCCATAAATAGGCTTTGGGTCTCTTGGGTGGAACTTTGTGGATCCTTAGAAGAAGAGATAACAACCGTTATTGCTGCTAGAGAATAAGAACTAGTCTCTCCGGCTGGTTTAGTAGAAGAATAACATTAAGAAGGAATTGATCAAGACGAACCCGAAGAAATGGAAATGGAGGTTGATTAGGAGGAACCCAAGGTAGTGGAAATGGAAGTTGATCAGGAAGAACTTGAAGAAATGAGAATGGAGGAGATAATTGGTGATACAGCTGAGGCTACCACACAACAACCAGCCTCACTTGAGGAGCCCACAGATGAAGGAATTATGGATATTGTGCAAGAAGTTGAGACTATCATACAGTCATTGACTTTTGTCAATGAAGAATAGGGGAGTGAAATGGCGGAAAAATAAATGGTAAGTGATGATGCTTTGCAGGAAATAACATCATCTGCCCAAGCAGAAATGGATGTTGAAACAAGTGGCAGTGCTACACAAGAACCACCCCCAATTCGGCTAGAACAGGGAAGTAGGGAGGAGCCGGCCTGTGAAATCGACGCAGTCCCTCAAGGACTAGTATCGACTGTGGAAAAAGAAGCAATTCATGAGAAACAGAAAGGTAGGGAAGGAATAAACTGGGAGGTCGATACTGTTCCAAAATAACTAGTATCAACCCTAGAAGAATAAATAATGAACAAAGAGCAAGAGGACAGAAGGGAAACAAGCTTCGGAATTGATGCTGCCCCACAAGAACCAGCATTGACCCCGAATGAGGTAGTAATGCGTGAAAATCCAGCTCAAGTTGGAAATGAGGATGATGAGTCTGTCCCCCGTTCTCCATTCCAGTACATGATGCCTAAAGGGGCAAGGGGATTCCACTTGCCCAAACGATTAATGGAGGAAGAAGTTGTTACACCAGTGCTTAAATTTATTTACATAACCAAGATTGGCCCAGTCACTACTGAATATCTGTTGGAGCACTCAGAGGTTCACACCGAAATACAAAGTGGTTGATGGAAATGTTGACCAGATGGCAGAAGTGCCTAAAGGGAATACAGAGGAAGAAGCCCCTGAAGATAGGGAGCCCAGCCAGAAAGGCTTAACAAAAGAATCCACTAAGAATACCGGCAGCATTCTGCCGCCTCCTGAGCCTGTCATAGGCCCATAAACTAAATTTATTTTCAAACAGAAATGGATTGAACAGTGTGAGAAAAGAAGTTTACCTCTAAAGAAGAGGTATTAGCTGCAGTTCAGTGAAACCATGAGACTAAAAAGGGAGGTTTGGGAGTTAAAAGGCAAGTTTCCCAGCTGAAAAAGAAGGTAAAAATCTACAAATGGAAGGCAGTAAATCCAAAAATTGAGGTCTCCTTTGTAGCCACCCAGATTGGCTCAATTGAGGAGTTGTTTGAAGGCCGAGAATTTTTATTGGCTGCCGAGATCCAGAAGTGGCAGTCTGTTGCGAGTGACCATAAGAAAGAAATAGTTTGGGTTCAAGAACAAGCTATGAAAATTGTTACAGGATACATAGATCAGTTATATAAGGCGCGACTGAAACAAGCTAAATAGAAGGACATAATAGAAGAATTAGAAGAACAAGTGAAGATGCTACAATAAGATAAGGAGAAGATGTTCTCCCTAGCACAGTAGGTAATGCCCTACAAACCTCCTGCACATAGCTATGCCTTATTCCTTCATGAAAAAATTATTTTCTTTTTTCTTGAAAGTATATATAAGGAGATTTGGTATGAGATTGAGGACCCCATTCAATTTCTCCATATTTTAAAAATTCATGATATTATAGGACAACACTTAATGTGTGATCTCTACATGCATGGGTATTTCTTGAGGCGTGATTAGTCTTTTAACCCCACTCCATTTATGGGGGACATTAATTTAAGAGATTTTACCTCCTATACCATCAATCAAATTAAGTGGAGAAAGGCCAGGGATAATTTTGAAGAAAATCAAGTCGGAAGGCCGCTAATGATGAGGAAGGAGCATGGCTAGTCCTCAAACATTTATAACAAACATTAAACATTTCTACAGATTGATGGCCATATAGAACACATGTTGGCAACCCAGAAATGGTGTGCTGACCTATGTGTCAGAAATATTATGATGTTCCATAAAGAAGCGTTGGACAGTTGTCAGAAAAGGTGGATGTTGTCATCCTCAGCTGTCAGAGGACGAGAACCACTTGGGGCACCTAACTTTGCATAGGCTCTAGAGAGGATGCCATGTTTCGTAGCATGCATTCATACCTATGGGGTCAGGTGGATGGGCCCGAGGTTTTAGTTTCCCCTTATCTGGTTGCCAGCCGAGCGATATACTCCTACATACAATGTTGATCTAGATTGGTGGAAGGATGTTGTTTTGACGGAAGGATATAAAGCACCAGGGATGGAAATGGCTGAATAATATGATCTCACACAGCTTCATGCCAGTCACAGTCAGTCCAATCCAGATCTAAGGAGACGACGAGCTGCATGAGGACACGTAGATAGACCAATTGGGGGGAGATGTTGGGTACCGGATTTGTATACTTTTCTCTCCCATTTTATTCCATATTTCTATCTCTTTGTACCATTATTGTTCTTAAACGCATGATTTAAACCCCTTTATTTTATCTTTCATGCGATATTTGATTAATGAAGTAATTGTCATGGAGGTTTTACCATTTTTCAATATTAACTTCGATATTTCTACAGATTCATCCAAATCAGGAAAGTTACAGCCATGAGTTGTGGAAAAACCCATAATTTCCAGCGCTATCTTCACTTGTTGTTACAGTGTAATAGACTCTATTTCACACCACATTATTTCAGGCTTTTTCACAGTTTCCTTCTAAGCAACTAGGTTGGTGTTGTAACAAAGTATATTTTTGTAAATATTGAGTTGCTGAAGGGAATCGAGGATTTCCAAAACATTTGTATAAAGAGGGCCTGGGGGATGTGAATCTGGGTTAAGCCCAATTACATACAGATTTTGTAGTAGTATATTTTGCAATTAATTGAATGCTCAACATCTTACTGTTTCACCTGTAATTTGTGAGTTGTCGCGGCCCTGATCAAATATTTGGGCCCACGCTTTTGATCAAGTGCTGCGTTTCCCTTTTTTTCATTATTTTCATGTTTTAGTTTGATTTCGTTACTGTTGTCATAGTGAAATATTTTAATTGCTGTGAATGTATTGTTAATTCTGAAATCTATTTTAATTGCTGTTATAGTAGTTTCTGTGTTTATGGATTTAAGCCTATGATCTACATCAGGTCATGTGATTGCTCTTGCATATAATGTGTTGTAAGTCTTGAAATAGCTAACACCCTTGGTTTGATAATTTATGAGGAAAAAGGGTTGAATATTGTTCATATCCAGACACCAACAAATTTATGAATTCAACAAAAACTAATGACTTTGGTGAAGTTGAAATGGTTAATGAGAAAATGCATGCTTAGATATCCCACTACAGAGCGGATGAAAATTAGGTTAATGACATTTGGGGTCTATTTTTCGAAACAAGGATTGATTGTGGCAATATGGAAAGTGCCATGTTTAGTGAAGAATTGAAGGATTGAGTTGCCAATTTAGTAATAATTTATGAAGAAAAAGTTGGAATTTCTTGTTAAGTAATGTGTGATCTAGTAGCAGTTGACAAGCAAGAAGAGGATAAAATGATTCAAGAGTTTTTGATGAGTATATCCATTGACCACATAATAGTGGAAGATAGTATCAATGCAGGTGAAGAGGTAGAGAAGGAAGAGGAAGAGGAGAAATATCTCAATGCATAACATAATGAAGATGTTTTTAACATTGATTTTGATTGTGTGGGTAAATAAGATAGCAGAGAAGATGAAGAAAAAGATGCAAGAAAGGACATGGAATTTTTTAAAGATGAAGAAGAAAGCATTGAAAAAATATTTCAACAATGTAGTCAATAAGAGATCAAATTATTCTATCAAGAAATATAGCAGAAAGAATAATAAAAATATGAAGCGCAAGAATTACAACGAAGCTCACATTTTGAAGATGAAGAGTTGCAGAAACAGTCCATGACTGGAGAAATATTTGAAGAGGAAGCTCCATAAGGTCGGCTCAGAACAAATTCAAGATAATTCAAAGAAAAATTACAACAATAGCAAGTGAAGAAACATGGAGCTTACAATAAGAATTTGAGCCTAAGAATATAAAAATTTTGAGTGTATGGAATTTGGAAGGAATGAAAAAGAATATCCAACACTGTAATTTTTTTTTTTTTCAAGACAATTTTTTACTATAAGCCCAACTGAGATTTAGACTAGGAGACATGTTTAGGTTATGTTTAGTCATGATTAAGTTAAAGTTGATTCATACAATTGTAATTAAGTGGGAGTGTTAAAAATAGTGATTACACTCATAATTGAGAGGTGAGTTAAGTTAAGGAAGTTAAGTAGAGTTATGCATGAAGGTTTGAATAAGTCAGGTGAGTTAAGTTAAGGAAGTTAAGTAGAGTTATGCATGAAGGTTTGAATAAGTCATATTTGGAAATTTTAATTTTTATATACCATGCTTGGGCCATTGTAATGTGTGAAATCCAGTAGGCAAGAATAAAGAGGAGTCACAACTCAATAGATGTGTTTTTGTGAATGAAATTTTTGGCTAATAGATTAATAGAGAAGCAACTCACCTATTTTTTTGTGAAATTTGTGCTTTCCTCCTCTGCCTTTCCATAATTTATCATTGTAGTTGTCTTGGTATAGTTCTACCAACACTGCAAATTGAAATAGAAAATAGAAAATAAATATCATAACATGCACAAAAAAAAGAAGCAACTAGAATTCCGATATGCAATATAACCCTAATTTGGGAAAGAAGAAAAACAAGAAAAAAATAAAAGAGAAAATATTTTTTAAATGGCTCTGCATCCTCTAAAAATTGAATATTTCTTCTCAGTTAACCTCTTTCTTAGGATGTTTACTTTCTCAACACAACGACATAAGCATATATGCCATAGAAGTTGATTGGGCTTGTATATAAAATCATCTTGGTGCATACTCCTATTGAAGAAGTTGATTGGGCTTGTATAGAAAATCATATTGGTGCATAATCCTATTGATTAATATATATGCAACGTGTTTTTGATTCTGTTGAAGCTTTGCATATCCTTTCCACCATAGAATAGTACTAGCATATTCATCATCATTTGATTCAAAAAAATTCCCTAGCAAATTTTCAAAACAAAACCAAGAAAGTGATATTTTGGCCGAAGACCTTTGGGATTTAAATACAAATATTGAATTTGAAAACTGAGTGCTCTATGTGCTACAAACAAAAATATTGATAGATAGTTATGATGTAATGTTAGGTCCACGTGGACGGTTATACAAAAAATTTATTGGTAACACGAGGATGACGATTTTTCATAGAAAATAAATAACTTATTTTCTTTATGGAGAAATATTAAAAAGGAATAGACATGTAATGGAAATCAGAAATACTTTTGCTAACCACGTTGAAAACTAATCCTTATGTGGACAAATTTGAATTTCAAATGTTTGCACCTACCTGATTTCCGGTGGCAATTTTCCATATTTGTTGAATCCCAAACCTTATCCTATTAATATTAATATTTTGAATTAATATTAATATTGTTTACCGATTATAAATTATAAATTATAAATATATATATATATATATATATATATATCATACTTTCTTATATTATGTTTACACATTTTTTTTATACTCGGTTGTACAACACATGCAATAAGATACTATAGTGTATATCTATTAAAGGAATAATACTTATTATTATTATTTATACTTTTAATATGGTATATTTAAGTACATTAAGTATGTGTTTAAATCCCTAGAGAGTAGATATGATACATATGAAATTAATTGAAAAAAAAAATGAAAAATGCTAAACTATAAAATTAGCGAAATTTAAGATAAATATAAATATATGAGAAATAATAATAATAATAATAATCTGATTTTAAAGTCACAACCAACATCAAATATATGTTTTTTTTTTATGACTAACCATAAATTAAAAATAAAAATTGTAATTAATGATGTAAGAAAACATATTTGGTAAATTGAATATGTTGTTATGAAAGATGACTAAATGAATTTAATAGAATTTTTTTTAAATAATACAATAAAAAAGACATAAAATGATTATGTTAAGATAACTCAATTAAATATAAGTATTACTAATTTATATTCACATAGGTGATGCAACCGCGTTTATCCCTAATATATATTAATAGTTTATTATAACAAGAGACTCAGTATATGGGAAATTTTGTAGTGGTGCATTAGATGAGGTAAAATAAAAATAATAATAATGATAAACTAAGTGTCTATTAAAAAAAAAAATTGATTTAATTTAGTTTTAAAAAAATAAAATAAAACTGTAAACAATTTTGTAAAGGAATTACCAATTATTTTTGGACTTTGGTTTTGACCATTCATATAAAATAAAATAAAATTATAATTAATAATTAATAATTATAAATTATGTTGACTGGTTAAATTAAAAAATAATTATAATTATATATTTTTATTAATTTTTGTGGCTAGTTTTGTAAATTTGGTGGGTACTTTTTAAAAATTACTATAATAATTTTTTCTACGTCATATATTTAAATATGAAAATTATATCATTTTGTATGTTATATATTTAAATATGAAATTTTTTGGCGGGTATACTTTATTCATAAAAATTAAACGAGTCTAGATCCCTCTTGAATTTAGATCTATCAAGCCTAGAGAGATCAAATCTCTCTAAATGAAAAGCTTTCCTCAAGTTTTGCACAAAAAAAAAATTGATCCATCTCCATCTATGATAGATCTAGAGTTTAGATGGATCCTAAAAAAATTATTCCAAACTAGACAAGCATATCAACCATAAAAAAATAATCATCCTTAATAGTGGGCCTAATGATTAAGAGCATGTGTTTCCTCCTAAAAGGTCACAGGTTTATGTATGCCTTACTAGACTTAGCAATCAAATATCTTATCTACGCCCTTAAAATTAGAAAATAATAATTAATTAAATAATTTTAATTTTATATAAATTTTCTAATTTCAATATATATATATATATATATATATATATATATATATATATATATATATATATATTAATAAAATTTTAAATACATAACGGAATAATCAAATTCAACATATTAGATTACTTAAATTTCCCACTCCAAAAAAAATTGAGAACAAAATTGACCAAAAAGGCAACACACCACTACAAAAACACGTAGCTATTAGATTACACTAATATATACACCCAAATCAATCAATGGAATGGAATTTTTTGAAAAAAACATTGATTTATCTTTTGCGAAAGCGTCCTATCATGTTTGTGGATTTATTCATGAACATGTGAAGAGGATGTGAGCTTCAAATATATTACATCTCCGCCGCTTATATATATATATATATATATATATATATATATATATATATATATATATATATATATATTATGTGGATGGGAACTTGCAAAGAACTGCATTCACAAACTATGAAAAGCCAAACATGTGGTTTAAGACAACAGAGTCATTGACATTGTTTACACAAGTATGTCAACATCCTCCATAGTATGTGAAACACGTATGTACCTATCAATACTCCCTATATTAACCTCACCTGCACCCCCACACAGTGCATTCATGGATTCATTCATATTTATATCTGTGTATTGTATTACATTTTGTTGTACTGATCCTCTTGATTATGAACAGAAAACCAACCCAGTTGTTGTGTATTGATCCCCTTGATTGTGAACATAAAACCAGCCCAGTTGCTATGTTCAATGGGAAGATGTTTTCACCTTCATGACAATAGGGTGCACCTTCATGACAAGGTTTTAGTTAGGGTTTGCAAGTCTTTCATGGGGAGAGTTGTGATGGTTTGCTTATGTTGGGATATTTTCTTGGAAAGATAAGCATTGGTTGTTTGAATTTAAAGATCGGTTACACTCTCCTGGGGGTTGTGGTCTTATGATATTTGTGGTCTTCTTTTCTTGTTTGATGGTAAATAACGAAGGGGTCTTGGATGAGGAAGACTCATCCTCTGTCCTTTATGGTGGGTCCTATGCAAGTGTTGGGTCACATGTCTGGTGCTTTTGTGATGATTTGGTATGTTCGTTTCCTGGTTTTATAGGAGGTGGGATAAGTCCATATTATTTTTCTTTTATAGGTAGAGGAAACCATTGTAGTGGCATTAATTATCCTCTTTGAGTCTCTGTGATGTCGCTAAGGCTCATCCATAGTAAATGAGGGGAAGACTCTTTTCAGATGAATTGAAAACCACCTACTTCAATGTAGTTCTGCTAGACACTTGAAAGGATTTTTGTGAGCTTGAGTTCAAAGTGGGGGAGGAAAATGTTGAGATTCAACAAGATGATGAACTTAGTGAAAAGAGTCGCCTTCACTAAGTGGGCTCGCAGGCTATTTTTGGCGCAATTCTATTTTTAGACTATGTTTATTTTTAGACATGTCGATCATATTTCAGAAGTTGCAGGATGATATCCGTGGATGGTTGATCAAGTTGGAAAAATAGATGAAATTATATTTTTAGAATATTGGGCGAAGTCTATTTATAGATCGTCAATCTGAAAATAGATGCATGTCGCTTATTATTAGCTCTTAATAATAATTGGACTCTAAACAACAAATTATTCTCTTGGAGCACTTCAGTTCAGTGCACAGATGTGGCACAAAAACTGACAAAAGGAATTACATTATTCCTAAGGGTTTACTAGAGCTAATGCATGGAGGACTCAATTAGAACTGAAGTGGTAGAGTTATGACACAGTTGGAAGTAGTTATGGAGTTATATTTAGTTTAACTCAGTTAGACTCAGTTGAGCTAGTTGTATCTAGTCTAAATGATTGATACACTAGTGAGAGTGGAGTGAATTAATTAGTTAATTAATTCACAAATAATAACTCATTAATCAATTGAACAATATAGCAGTTAACTACAGTGCATGGCAGTTTCAGTGGAGACTAGTGGAGAGATAGGTGAAAGGGCAAGATAGACTATTTGGTGTGACTATAGTGATGCATTGATTGCATCACACACATAGTGGAGATGCCAATGAGGATTGCACAGTCAAGGATGGAGTAATTCGAATTAATTTAGAGCTATTCTTCAGCAGATATTGCGCAGTGGAGGCAGGATAGTAAGTGGCAAAGATTGGTGCATAGATTTGCAAGATTGGGCCTGATTAGTGTATGACGATTGTACTGTACTGAGAGCTTGTGATAAGCTTTGTATGCTTGTATGAGATTTTCATATGATCTCCATGTTACATAATATATAGTTGGGGTTTTCAGCTTTAGGATTTCCTGGTTAAAAACTGTGTTATGTGCGATTGAATATTTTTGTTTATGCTTCACATGTGTGTGCAATTAATTTTTCCGCAAAAGATTAAAAAGTGGAATAGATTCAGTATCTTGCATAAAGTTAAATAGCGTGAGATCAGGTGGATCTTGGACATATGCATGCTTAAGGCATATAATTTCTACATGATATCAGAGCATTGTTGATTGAATATTGCAATTGTGAAGTGGGTTTGTGCTGGTGGACAATTCAAATTTGCTACAGAAGATTCTTGGTGCAGAAATCAAGTATACATTGAAATGTCTGTCAACGGGTTGAGATTGGAGTATGCCCTTGATGGGAGCTCGAATTACATAATTACATAGCCTAGAAGGACAGGATGGAGGTGGTGCTGGAGGATAATGGGCTGAAGGAGTTCATCGATAACAATGTTCCTAAGCTGGGATGATGCTTCATTACTTAATGCATGGAAAAAGAAGACTGCAAAGACAAGGAGGATTATGTTGGAAGGTGTGAAGGACCATATTGTGTCCAACCTTCATGGGAAAGCCACTCCATTCTTAATTTGGAAGGCTTTGACAGATTTTGTCCAAAGTATAAGTGACCAGAGGAAGTTGGCGCTTAAAGAAAAGCTCAGAAAAATAAAAATGGAGAAAGGCGACAATATTCCAAAATACATCACGAAGTTTTTCCACTTCAAAGATGAGCTGGGAAGTGTGGGGGTTACTGTTGATGAAGAAGACTTCGTGAGCTTGGCTCTCCTTGGGCTTCCGAAGAGTTTGCATAGTTACAAAGACTCTATCAATGGACGGGAGAAACTACCGGGATGGGAGCGAATTTGGTCAGATCTTGTGCAGGAGGAGATAAGGCGGGGTACCAGGGATGGATCTTAATCAAAGAATGAAGATGAAGAGAGTTGCGCTTTGGCTACCAAAGAAAGGAAAGGGAAGGGGAAGAAATCTTCTTCAAAATCTGATGCTAAAGGCAAGAAGCTGGATTCGTCCAAAGTGAAGTGTTTTCACTGTCATGAGCATGGACATTTTGCCACTAACTGTCCATAGAAGAAGAAGAATAAGCATGTTGCTAGATCTGCAGCTGGAGAGGCTTTAGCCTCGCAATTTGATCTGGATTTTTCCTTTATCGCATGCTTGGTTTCAAGCTGCATGGGATCGGTATGGTACCTTGACAGTGGTGTGTCTTTCCATATGATGGGAGACAAAGAGTTGTTTAGTGAATTAGAGGAGAAGGACCTCTGAATGCATATAGAGATGGGAAACGATGGTCGATATAGTATGACTGGCATTGGGACCATTACCTTTGAGAGTGAGTCCAACAATCCATTCTTGTTGAAGAATGTCATGCATGTTCCAGGTCTGAAGAAGAACTTGGTCTTGGTCGCAATGCTGGAAGACAAGGGTTATGATGTTTTTTTCAGTGAGGGAAAAGCCTTCCTTCGACATAAAACAATGGGTCAAATCAAGAAGATAGGGGTTTGAATTAAGAATCTCTACAAGCTAGAGGTAGATTCCTGCACTGTAATGGTGGGAAAAGCAGAAGAAGTGGTGAGCCGGGATGAGGGAGAATTATGGCACAAGAGATTGGGCCATATTCACCATGATGCTTTGAAGATTTTGCAGCAAATTTCTACTGGAATTCCCAAGGGTACTCTTGTGCATTCAGATCAATGCAAAGGATGTATAATGAGTAATTTTGTGAAGACCACCTTTCATGACAAGAAGAATTGTGCTTCGTTGATACTGGAGAGAATTCACACAGATGTGTGTGGACCATTCTCAGTTGCTTCAACAGAAAAACACAGGTATTATGTGATATTTGTTGATGAATTTTCTTGTAGATGCTAGATCTTCTTCATGCAGAAGAAGAGTGAAACGTTCTCAAAGTTCTGTGAGTTCAAGGCATTGGTGGAGAAGGAGTCGGGGAAGCAAGTGAAAGCTCCACGGAGCGATAATGGTGGTGAATACATCTCGGGTGAATTCAAATACTTCTGTAGCAAAGAAGGAATTCGAAGAGAACTCATAGCGCCTCATAACCCACAGCAGAATGGGGTTGCGGAGAGAAAGAATAGAAAAATCGTGGGTGCTGCACGAGCGATGCTGCATGACCAGGGTCTACCGATGCACTTGTGGGTGGAAGCATGAAACACTGCGGTTTATGTGCAAAACCGTTGTCCTCATAGAGTACTTGGCATGAGTACACCCAAAGAATATTTTACGGGTAAGAAGCCTGATATTTATCATTTGAATATTTTTGGCTCACTTGTTTACATTCATGGGACGAAGGACACCAGGAAGAAGCTGGAGCCGACTGCAGAATTTGGGATATTTGTGGGGTACACAGAAACACCCCATAACTATCAAGTTTATTTTCCAAACAGTCGGATGACTTTTATGTGACAGGATATAAAATTCAATGAGGTGAAAGCCATCAAGTTGTCGCTTGATAGGGAGCTACACTTGCACGCGGAGGAGGAACTTATTTTTCCCAAAGTTGAGCCTCTGGATGTGGATCAACCACAAGAGAAGATTCATGGAGTTGAGGAGTCCACTCATGCAGAACCAAACATCATACAAGGCAGAAATAATACCACAGAAGCTGAGAGACTAAAGGTGGATGCGACACAGAAAGTAGGAGTCCCTACATCACAGCGCAGACAGAGACAGTCACCTAACTGATATACTGGATACATGGCTCTTATGAGCAAGTGTATTGTGACAGAGCCATATTATTTTGAAGAAGCAACGCAGGTGCCCACATGGGTAGATGCCATGGTGGAGGATAATGAATCCATTGTCAGAAACAGTGCTTGGGAGATTGTTTTAAGGCCAGTGGGAAAATTATTTGTAGGATCAAGATGGATCTACAAGGTAAAGCAAGATGTTGATGGGAGCGTTGAGAAGTATAAGGCAAGATTTGTTGCCCGGGATTTCTCACAGATTGAGGGGATTGACTATGAAGAAACATTTGCACATGTCACATGGTATTCTTCCATACAGACCATCCTTGATCTCTAAGCATAGATGGGTTGGCACATTCATTAGATACATGTGAAGACTGTGTTCCTTAATGGGATCATTGAGGAAGAGGTGTACATTAAGAAGCCTGAAGGATTTGAGATCTTCAGCAGCGAGTTGCATGTGTGCAGGCTCAAAAGAGCGTTGTATGGGCTGAAACAAGCACCCCGTGCTTGGTACACTCGGATCAACAACTATTTCACTGGACTTGGCTTCACCAAGAGTGAGGCAGATGCAAACCTATACCGGATTGTGGTTGAGGGAAGCTTTTAATCATTGTACTTTATGTTGATGATTTAATACTAACAGGTGATGAGCAGTTGATACACGCATGCAAGGCAGATCTTGCAAAGGAGTTTGAGATGAAGGATTTGGGCCTCCTTCATTATTTCCTTGGATTGGAAATATGGTAGCGGGAAGGTGAACTGTTTGTGTCTTAAGGCAAGTATGCCTGGGAGATACTAGAGAAGTTTCACATGCAAGGCTGCAAGCCTATAGACACTCCTCTTCCAGGAAATTGGAAGAAAGAGGATGCTACATCGGCAGAGGTAGTGGATGCCACTATTTATCAATAGTTAGTGGGTTCGATCATGTATTTAGTCAATAGAAGACCAGACATATGCTATGTGGTGAACCAACTTTCACAAGTGATGGTTAAGCCTACCAAGCTCTTTTGGAAGGCGGGCAAGCATGTCCTAAGATATCTCAGGCACACATCTAAGTATGGTTTATGGTACATAAAGACAGATGAGGTGAAGTTGCATGGCTTCACAGATGCAGATTCGGCAGGAAGCCCAACAGATAGAAAGAGAAAATCAGGAGGTATTTTCAGTATCGGATCTACGACAGTTTCTTAGTACAGCAGGAAAAAAATATCTGTGGCACTCAGTTCAGCGGAAGTAAAATTCATGGCAGCAAGTTTAGCTGCATGTGAGGCTATCTGGATAAGGAAGATTCTGGTTGGTTTTTTTGGTTCACATGTAGATCCCACGGTGATTCATTGTGATAATCAAATTTTCATTAAAATCTCGAGTAATCCTGTGTTTCATGATAGATATAAACATATTAATATCCGGTATCATCATACCAGAGATTGTGTGTAGCAGAGGATCATGTTGCTTCAGTACATTCCTATGGAGGATTAGGATGCAGATATTCTGATGAAGGCGCTCACCAGGAGAAAATTCGAATACTATAGAGGCAGGATTAGGGTGAAGGATAATCCCTATCTTGTTGAGAGGGAGTGTTGAGATTCAACAAGATGATGAGCTTAGTGAAAAGAGTCGCCTTCACTAAGTGGGTCCACAGGCTATTTTTGGTGCAAGTCTATTTTTAGACATGTCGATCATATTTCAGAAGTTGTAGGATGTTATTTGTGGATGGTTGATCAAGTTGGAAAAAAAGATGAAATTCTATTTTTAGAATATTGGGCGAAGTCTATTTATAGATCGTCAATTTAAAAATAGATGCATGTAGATTATTATTAGCTCTTAATAATAATTGGACTGTAAACAACAAATTATTCTCTTGGAGCACTTCAGTTCAGTGCATAGATGTGGCACAACAGCTGACAGAAGGAATTACGCTATTCCTAAGGGTTTACTGGAACTAATGCATTGAGGAATCAGTTAGAACTCAAGTGGCAGAGTTATGACACAGTTGGAAGAAGTAGTTATGGAGTTGTATTTAGTTTAACTCTGTTAGACTTAGTTGAGCTAGTTGTACCTAGTCTAACTGATTGATACACTAGTGAGAGTGGAGTGAATTAATTAGTTAATTAATTCAAAAATAATAACTCATTAATCAACTGAAAAATATAGTAGTTAACTACAGTGCATGGCAGTTTCAGTGGAGACCAGTGTAGAGATAGGTGAAAGGGAAAGATATACTATATGTTGTGACTATAGTGATGCATTGATTGCATCACACACATAGTGGAGATGCCAATGAGGATTGCGCAGCCAAGGATGGAGTAATTCAAATTCATTCAGAGTTATTCTTCAGCAAAGATTGTGGAGTGGAGGCGGGCTAGTAGGTGGAAAATATTGGTGCATGGATTTGCAAGATTGGGCCTGATTAGTGTATGATGATTGTACTGTACTGAGAGCTTGTGATAAGCTTTGTATGCTTGTATGAGATTTTCATATGATCTCCATGTTACATAATATATAGTTGGGGTTTTTAGCTTCAGGCTTTCCCGGTTAAAAATTGTGTTATGTGCGATTGAATATTTTTGTTTATGCTTCACATGTGTGTGCAATTAATTTTTCCGCAAAAGATTAACAAGTGGAATAGATTCAGTATCTTGCATAAAGTTAAATAGTGTGAGATCAGGTGGATCTTGGACATATGCATTCTTAGTGCATATAATTTCTACAGAAAAGATACTTGTTTCGAATTATGAGCTTTTGTAGGACATGTTAGTATGGGTTCCTAACCTTGTGAACATAAGGGGAAGGAGGAAGCAACACTTAGACTCTATGGCTCTTCATTGGAAAATGAAGACCTTTCTAAACATGGTATTGAGGGATAAGAAAGTGGAGAAATATTGTATTTTTTATACTCTTGAATATATCAATAAAATTCCCAGGAATAAAATGTTTCTCTTGGCTAAGATTGAATCCCACGTGATGCATGTGGAGAGCCATATTTCTTGTGATTCGGATGGTGGGGACATGATGGATCCTTCGTGTTCCAGTGCGAGGTTACAATGAATATTTCTTCTTCAGAAAATGAACAGTCATCATGGATGGTGGGTGGTGCAGTATGGTGGTTTTCTAGTGGGTCTCGGTATATTTTATGTAGGTTACATCTTATTCTTTTGGCTTGTATGTGATGTTATGTTAGGCTAGTCATGACGTTGTTTTTACGTGACGAACTTGGTTCATTTTTTTGGCCACTTTTTTATTTCTTTTGCAATATTTTTTATATGGAAATGGTTAGACATGGAACCTCTGTTTATTTTGGTTGTTTGTGGGGGTCTTGGGTCCACTCCAATGAGAATTTTTCTCTTCTTTTGAAAATACTTGGTGGTTGGATATAGATGGAAATGGCACTTTTTTCCCTAACTACCTATTTATGTACATTGTTGAGATATTTTGTAAGGTCTCATATGAATTTCTGGTGGTATTTCTTTTGTGTGAAAGTTACAAGTAATGGCCTATAATGGGAAGTTATGTTTATATCTATGGCTGGAATAGCAAGGCAGAGAGATAGGCCATATTTGGCCTTGATTTTATGTAATATGGTCATGGAAGTCTTCTGTGTCTTTGGGTGTTAGTGGTAGTATAATGAGCTATTTGTTACCTTCAATGATCAAGTTTAAATTCCAAGTAAATATATTTTTCGAGTAATACAATGATTTATATTCATAATCATTATATATTTTTAAATTCCATATTTAAATTTAATAAATAAAAATATAAAAATTTATGCATGCAATAAATATTTTCTTGTAGAAATATGCTTGATTCAGAATATTTTTACTTGTCCAACTATGTTTGATCCCTTTGCCTGTCTAACTATGGATCGATCCAAAATTGTTTTCTTGAGTGTAATTTCTCCCATCAGATAATATGGCTAACTATATTTTTACATCAATCATAGAATGATATTCTCAAGTTCATGAAAATACATATTCCCTATTTATATTAAAATTAGGATGGGTCATTCAAGGATAAACCTATATTTAGAATACTTTAGATTGTTTTTTCAAATACCTGAGTTGGAGGATCTAGCTAGTTCTCAGTAGAATTGCCTCTAAATAGGTTTTTGAACAATCATAATAAAATTTCAATAAATGTAATAAGTATTCTTGCAAATCATATTGTTTCAAATAGAAGAGGAATTTTTGTTAATGTGTAGTTAGAAATAAATGAAGAAAAAATGTTTTTCTTATTTTCATATCTCCCCAAGCTCCCATATTTTAATTAAAACTTTTATTGTTGTCATATCAAATTAGAAATTGAATGTATTGGATATCCAATAGTGGAAGCTCAGACATTAGTCATTTATTCTATTCTTTGATGTTTTTTCAAAAGGGAATCTAGGGGTGGTAGATGTAGGGGGTTTCCTCTCTAATCCTCAAGGAAAAAAAACTATCCTCTGCATGGTGACAAGGAATCTCCTCCAATAATCAAGTTGAAACATATGCAATAATTGAGAATAGAGTTATATCATCATACAAAATTTCTAATTCTTGTTCCCTCTCTAATGCTTAAGGAAAAATAAAACTATCCTATGCATGGCGACTAGGAATATCCTCCAAAAATTAAGATAAAACATATACATTATTGTAAGGATTTAAATTAGCACTAGATCATGACACAAAATTTCCCATGCTTGTGCCCTCTATAATTATTAAGAGAAAAAAAAAACTATCGTATGCATGGGGGAAAGGAATGTCCTCCAATAATGAAGTTGAACCATTAGCATTGTTGCTAGGATTGAGATTAACACTAGATCATCATAAAACCTCTCTCATGCTCATGCTTCCTTTGACCCTTAAGGGAATAAAAATATGATATGCATGGGGACTGGGAATCTCCTCTAGTAATAAAGATGGAACATATGCATTGTTTCAAGGATTGATATTAACACTAGATTATCATATAACATCTCTCATGTGTGTGCCCTCTCTAATCCTTGAGGAGAAACAAAACTATTATTTGCATGGGGACTACAAATTTTGTCCAATAATAAAGTTGAAACATAAATAATTGTTGCAAGGATTGATATTATGACTATATAATGGTATAGCATCTCTCATGCTTTTTCCCTCTTTGATCCTTAAGGAAAAAAAAACTATCGTATGTAAGTAGACTAGGAATCTCCTCCAATAATCAAGTTAAAAACATATGCATTTTTGCAAGGGTTGAGATTAACACTAGATCATCATATAACTTGATCAATATTTTTGAAGGGAACAAAATGAAATATATATTTATAACTAAAAAAAAAAGATACAATGCAACTTTACTTCTATTAATAAATGGAAAATCCCAAAACTCTAAAAATGCAGAATGAAAACAAACTAGCTTGAATGGTGATAGGTGATCTTTGAGAAGAGATGTGATAGCTACATACTTTCACCAATGTGAGTTACAATGAGGTCAAAAGGCCCTTTTTAACATAATAAGTAATGATTCAACCCTAAACATCTAAAACCTAATTATAAGAGGTGAAACACCAAAATGCTTATGGGCCCTATTGGAGTTAGTTTGTACATCAACTTCTCGAGGTCATTACATTTGCATACAATATTTTCTTGCACCACTTGGTATTATGTTAAGGCTTTTAGTTGAGAGGTTACACATTTAAAAATAACCTAGGCTATTCATAATGTTATTCCTATGTCCTTCCATGTCAAACAAACATCATTTAGGGCCTCAAAATGGTCCTAGAAGTTTAGGATTGAAAAAAATGTAGAAAACTGACAAGATGGAGAATTGTGCTTTGAGTCAAACATGGATGGTCAACCATATACACCTGGATCAATCCTCTCTGTTAAGAAGAAATTTTATCCATTGCAATAGATTGCCCCCATTATTTGGGGAAACTTGTGTTGAATTTGGCTGTTCATGAGCCACTTTCCTTGGTGAAGAAATTTACCAACTTTCACAACCTGGTAGAGTTGGATGTGTTTCTATCATGTATCCTTTTTCTCGGTTTTCATGATATAATCCACTATATCATGTTCAGTGTGTCAATATTTATATATATGGGGTCCAATTAGAAATAAGTAATACATAAGTTTCCTCAGACATGTAATTTTATTGATAATGGAAAAGAAATTACATAAAAAATTGCAAGAGTTTAGAAACGTAAACTTCCACTAATTTGCAATTAGGAAAACGACCTATTTATAAGCTACATGTCCTAACTTAATTTAGTTATGGACCAATTGATAAAAAAAACAAGTTTCCATTTACAATAAATGATCTTCTATCCAATCTACGAACTTTCTTCCTATTTTAGAGATTAAGATATGACTCTATTCTAGAGTCCTATATTTTCTAACAATATTCTATTTCTAAGAGTCTCTAATATTTATTAAATATTCTAATTTAATAAATATTTTATCCTAAATTTACATTATGATATTTGGATCATCTAACATTCCCCCCTCTGATCCAAATATACATTACAACATATACCAAGTTCATCCCTGAACTTAGTAAATTTTATTTTGCCAAGAGGTTTGGTGAAGTTATCGGAGGTCTGAGCTTCTAAAGGATAATAAATCGTCTTGATGAAATCCTTTGCAATGAGTGATCTGATATGATGATGCTTGGTGTCCACATGCTTTGTATTTGAATGAAAAACTGGATTCTTGGCTAGCTTTATTTTTGGCCGGTTGTCGATGAATAACAAAGTATCTTCTGTTGGAGGAATTCCCAAGTCCTATAAAACTATACGTAACCAAACAATCTCACATGATGCTTCCCATGCTGATATGTACTCTGCTTCTGCTAAAGAAGTGGCCACTGTAGCTTGCTTCTTGCATCTCCAAGACACTACAACTGACCCCATGTTCATTAAATAACCTAAGATTGATGCCCTATCATCAATACTGCCAGCAAAGTCAGCATCTAAAAATCCACCTAGTACAAAGCTTTTAGTCTTTTTGTAAAGAAGACCAAAATATTTTTTTCCTTGGATATAACGAAGAACTCTTTTGGCTACATTCCAGTGGCTGTCTCGTGGTTCCTGCATAAAGTGAGAAAGAATACTGACAGCATAAGAAATATCTAGTCGAGTAGTTGTCAGATAAATTAGGTTGCCAATCAACTATCGATAAGTAGTGTTATCCACCATTTCCCCCCTTCAAATTTTGAAAGTTTCAAGTTTTGTTCCATGGGGGTAAGAATAGGTTTCAATCTTGCATTCCAAATCGTTGAAGAATTTATACTGAATACTTACTTTGAGAAATGAAGATATGATGTGGACATTGGAATACTTCAACTCCAAGATAGTAGTGAAGTAGTCCCAAATCTGTCATCTTAAAACCTGCATGTAACTCCTTTTTCACCTGTGCAATGTGATCATCATTGTTGGAAGTGATAATCAAATCAGCTACATACACAACCAGAATCACCAAATTTTTACCTTGTTGGCATACATATAAGGTATCACCAGATTCACTTCGTTGAAAGCCACCTTTTTGAAGGTATTCGTCCATTTTGGCATACCAAGCTCGGGGAGCCTGTTTTAACCCATATAATGCCTTTATCAATTTGTAGACTTTATGTTCCTGTCCTTCGATTTCAAAACCTGGTGGTTGTGTCATATACACTTCTTCCTATAAATATCCATTGAGGAAAGCAATTTTAACATCCATTTGATGAAATTTCCATCCTTGCTGAGCTGCTAAGGCAAGTGTGAGTTGGATGGTGTTCCATTTAGCTGTAGGAGAAAACGTTTCCTCATAATATATCCCTTCTTGATGCACAAAACCCTTAGCAACAAGTCTTGCTTTCTACTTGTCGATGTCTCCATTTTTCTTGTACTTGATTCGGTAAACCCATTTGCATTTGATGGTTTTAAAATTCTGAGGACAATCAACAAGCTTCCAAGTGTTGTTGTCGAGAACTGCTTGATATTCATCAACCATAGCCTGTTTCCATTCTTTATGTTTTACTGCCTCTTGATAAATAGAAGGTTCAGTAAAATAATTTTCTATCAAGGCAACATTTCCTTCACTTCTTTGTGATCCCCTTGTTCCTGTTTTATTTTTTTCATTAGGCCTTACATCTTGTAGAAATTATATACAAGATGCATGTATATATCCAGATTCTCCTGATCTAAAAATATTTATCTTCTTGCTAAATACAAAATCCTTCCACTGTTACTATTTTGCAGAAATTAAAAAATAATTGCAAAACACATGAATAAATAAAAACAATCACACATAACATAGTTGTTTAATGGGAAATCCTGAAGCTAAAAACCCCAACTATCATATATTATGTATCATGGAGATCATGTAACAGTCTCATACAAATCTTAGTACATCAAGCTCTCAGTACAATACAATCATCACACACTAATCAGAAGAAATCTGCAAATCCATGCACTGGTTTCTTGCCACCTGATAGCCTGCCTCCACTTTGCAATCCCTGCTGAAGAATAGCTCTAAATGAATTATAATTACACTTTCCTTGACTATGCAATCCTCATCGGAAACTCCAACGTGTGTGTGGTGCAATCAATGCATCACTATAGTCACAATAGATAGTCCATCTTGCCCTTTCACCTATCTCTCCACTGGGTCTCCATTGGAACTGACATGCACTATAGTTAACTGCTATATTTGTTCAGTTGATTAATAAGTTATTATTTGTGAATTAATTAACTAATTAATTCACTCCACTCTCACTAGTGTATCATTCATTTAGACTAGATAAAACTAGCTCAACTGAGTTTATCTCCATTAACTGAGTTAAACTGAATAAAAACTCCTGTAACTAGTCTTCCAACTCTGTCATAACTTTTCCACTTTAGTTCTAACTGAGTCCTCCATGCATGAACCACCAGTAAACCCTAGAAATTGTGTAATTCCTTCAACCCACTGATTTTCCAAATATGTACACTAATATTAAGTGCTCCAAGAGAATAAGTTTATGTTTATTGTCGGATTATTATTAAGAGATAATAATAATCGAGACTTCTAATTTTAGATCGAAGATTTATAAATAGACTTTGCCCAATATAATAAAAATAGAATTTAATATATTTTTCCAACTTGACCAACCATCCACAAATAGCATCCTGCAACTTTTGAAATGTGATCACCATATCTAAGAATAGACATAGTCTAGAAATAGACTTCCACCTAAAAATAGCCTACAGGCCCACTTAGTGAAGGCGACTCATTTTCACTAATCTCATCATCTTGTTTAATCTCAACACATCTTTCAAAAGTTGAACTACCCATTTTTTCAATTGATGTTCACTAGTATGAGATTGTGAAAAATCACCATCATTGTAAAGAGGGTTGAAAAAATTGCATACCCATTCAATTGATGAACAATTTTCTTGAGTTTTCCATGGGCTTGTAGAGCTGTAATCTCCTTCTCCCGTCAGCTGTATTAGTGAAGCTATGATACCACAATAATATAGAAGTGTCCTCATACATGTAATTTTATTGATAATGGAAAATAATTAAATAAAAAATTGCAAGAGTTTACAAACGTAAACTTCCACTAACTTGAAATTAGGAAAAAAACCTATTTATAAGCTACATGTCCTAAATTAATTTAGTTATGGACCACTTGATAAAACAATAAGCGTCCATTTACAATAAATGATCTTCTATCCAATCTACTAACTTTCTTCCTATTTTAGAGCCTAATATAAGACTCTATTCTAGGGTCCTATCTTTTCTTACAATATTCTATTTCTTAGAGTCTCTAATATTTATTAAATATTCTAATGTAATAAATATTTTATCCTAACTTTACATTATGATATTTGGATCATCTAACAATAAGCCACTTCAAGGGGGCAACCTCCTTTACATTACATAAATGAACAATTCTGGGATGATACAAATGACAAAACCTCATTTCTATATATAGGAGTCCATGGGGTCACCATATAATCCTAGCCGGCCTAACAATAATAATGTAAGTGTACAATAATAACAATATGGGGTTACAGGGGTACAACAATAACAATAATGGGACTACACTAAGTATAATAAGGGAATACATTAGTAATATAGGGACCTAACATTCCCCTCTCCTTCAAAAATGTGTTTCCTCAATGCTTGAGTAGCTTTGGATGCTTCTGTATAAAATTCTCATCCTCCCATGTAGAATCTTTAGTGGGCAAGTTCTTCCACTTGATGAGATACTTTGAAATTGATCAATTTCGTAGCTGTCGAGTTCTTATTTCCGTGACTGCATCAGGTTCTAATATGATTGTTTGAACTGGAAGTTTTTCACCTATAAACTTCTTTAAGCATGAAACATAGAAAACTGGATGCACTCTAGAAGAAGCAGGAAGCTCCAATTTGCATGCCATAGTACCAATATTTTGCAACACCTTTTAAGCACCATAGTAACTTGGCAATAATTTATTATCCTTCTTAGCTTTCTTGAGGGACATTTGTTTGTATGGTTGTAGCCATAAAAATACCCAGTCTCCTACATCAAAACTTCTCTCGCAGCGTTGTTGATTTGCCTGTTGTTTCATTCGATTTTGTGCCAAATTTAGGTTATCGTTTAAGAGTTGGAGAATTTCTTGTTGATGCTCAATGTGATATTCCACTGCTTGAACCTTGGAATTTTATGTTAAGGATGATGTGATGGATGGTGGAGGATATCCATAAAGTGCGATAAATGGGGTCATTTTTGTTGCAGTATGGAAGGAAGTGTTATACCACCATTAAGTTAGAGGTAACCACTTGACCCATTATTTTTGTTTATTAGATACAAAACAACGAGGATATCCTTCCAAAAATTTGTTCACTATCTCAGTTTTCCCATCGGATTTAGGATGTTAGGATGAGCTATGAGCTAGCTGAGTACCCAAACAAGAAAATAATTCCATCCAAAAATTTCTAGTAGAAATGGGATCTCCGTCGTTTACAATAATCTTTGGGTTTCCATGTAGCTTTTGAATTATTTCCATAAATGCAGTAGCAACTGTACTTGCTTTAAATGGATGAGATAATGCACAAAAGTATGCATACTTGGTAAGTCTATCAACTACCACCATGATGACACTATCTCCTTTGGACTTAGGTAAACCTATGATAAAATCAATTGAAATCTCCTCCCAACTTTGACATGTAATGGATAAAGGTTGTAGAAGACCTATAGTCTTATTTTTCTCCACTTTATTTTGTTGGAAAACCAAACATTCTTCCACAAAATTTTGAATATCATATTTGAAGGAATCCCAAAAAAAATCTTTCTTCACCATGTGGTAAGTTTTTAAAAATCCTGAGTGTCCTCTTAAGGGAGAAGTGTGCAATTCCAAAAGAATCTTCTGTTTAGTTGGGAATTCTTACAAAGATATAAGCGATCTTTCTACCATAAGGAATCATTTTCCCAACCAAATGTATCAGATGTAATAGGATCTTACTGCAACTTTTGAATGAATGTCCACACTTCTTCATCCTTTTTCCATTCATCCTTTCTTCAGCTATCCAATCTGGTTGGATAATATAAATGGCACAAAGCAATGCTTCCACCTCTTCATCCTTTCTTGAGAGTGCATCTACAAAAAAATTTAGCTTCCATTTTTTTTAGATGATTTCAAAGTCATAACCCAAAATATTTGTAACCCATTTTGTATGCTCTTCTGAAGATAGTCTTTGTTCCAAAAAGTATTTAAGACTGTCATGATCAATTTTTACCTTGAAGTATCTTCCCATTAGGTAAGGTCACCATTTCTTTAGTGCATGTAGTATTGCCAACATTTCCTTCTCATAAATAGCTTTCTATAAATACTTTCCTTTGATTGGATGACTTTCAAAAGTAATTGATCTTCCTTCTTTCATTAAAGCATCACCAATTCCATTTCCTGAGGCATCACATTCCACAATAAAGTTTTTTGTGAATTCTGGCGTAGCTAAGATCGGTGCTAAGCACATTTCCTCTTTAAGATGTTCAAATGCCTTAGTTGCTTCAAGAGTCCATGAAAACACATCTTTCTTCAATAATGTTGTTAAAGGTGATGATATTCTCCCACAATTCTTAACAAAATTGCGATAATACCCTGTTAACCCAAGAAATCCTTGCAAATGCTTTATGGTTGTGGGGACATTCCATTCCTTAATGGCTTTAATTTTTTTAGGGTCTAACTTAACACCCTCATGAGATACAATATGACCCATATATTCCACCTCTTTTACTCCAAAGAAACATTTGGAGGTTTTTACATATAATTGTTTCTCCTCTAATAGTTTGAGCACCCTGTCAACATGTTGAACATGATCCTTCCAGGACCAGTTGTAGATTAGTATATCATCAAAAAATACTAACAAAAATTTTCTAAGGAAGGGTTTGAAAATGGAATTTATCAACCCTTGAAATGTAGAAGGTGCATTGGTAAGGCCAAAAGGCATGACCAAAAATTCATAATGACCCTCATGAGTTCGAAATGTTGTTTTTGGAATATCTTTAGTCTTCATTCTAATTTGATGATATCCTGAATGAAGATCCAACTTGGTAAAATAAATTTCTCCATGTAATTCATCCGATAATTCATCAGTCACAGGAATGTAAAATTTATCTTTAATAGTGAGCTTATTGAGCTCCCTATAATCCGGACACATGCACCATGATCCATCCTTCTCGTGAACCAATACTATTGGAGTAGAGAAAGACCTTTGCCTAGGTTGAATTATACAAGCCTCTAAAATATTCGCAATCATACGTTCATTTTCGCTCTTTTGGACATAACAATATCTGTAAGGCTTGATGTTTGGAGGAACACTTCCTGGAATCAAATGAATAGCATGACCATGATCACGAATAGGTGGGAGTCCTTTGGGAGTTTAAAACACCTTGGAATGATTGTCCAAGTCTTTTTGGAGGAATGGAGAAATAGATGATTTCGATGTTGGAACTTCTAGTGAGAATACTTTTTCAATTACGTCTCGTTGTTCTTTATTCAGAAGATTTTTCATGACATTAGAGCTTATTATCTTTCCCGGCTTCCCTGCGATACCCTGTAATTCAACTTCCTTTCCTTCCAAAAAAAATTTCAAGAAAAGTTCTTGAAAATTAAAAGCTACCATCCCCAAAGATTGTAACCATTGTACTCCTGGTACAACATCAACACCTCCCATTGGAATGGAAATAATTGGACTACTCAATACATATTCCCCCATGGTTAGCTTGATATAATGGCATTTTATAGAGAAATTTATAGTTCCTCCATTTGCAACTATCACTTGACATTCTACTACTGGGTATAGGAAGAAATTCAATTCCTTGGCTACCTTACAATGAATAAAATTATGGGTACTACCCGAATCAATCAATAGTATTATCTTTTTCTTCTTGATATGGCCTTCTATCTTGAGAGTTTGAGGAGTGGTAATTCCTGCCAATGCATTACACGATATGGTCGGACTCATTTATTCTTTCTCTAGGGTTGGTTCCTGGTGTATATCCCCTTTTTTTGAATTTTCTTATTCATTTTCTTCCTCCTCTTCACAATCTATGTAAAATAATTTCTTCTTAGCACACTTATGACCTTTAGTGTATTTTCTATCACAACTGTAGAAAAGCACTTTTTCTCTTTTTTCTTCCAATTGTTGTGTTTTCAACCTTGTAGGTTGTGGAAGTTTAGGAGTAGAAACACTTCCATATTTATATATGTGAGTGGTAGGCTTCCTTTTCACCATAATTTTACATTCGATTTTTCTTGCCAACTCGAATTCCTTCTCTAAGGTTCAAAAAGGTGAACCTCATGTTGGATGTTATCCTTTAAATTCCCTATGAAGACATCAATCTTGTGTTCCTAAGGAATATCAGTTACCCTTATATTCAGTTTTTGGAAGTCACCAATGTGCTCCACCACTGAACCCTTTTGTTTGAGATTTATCAATTGGCTAAAGAAGGTGTTGCTCTTTGTATCCTCATAATGTTCTATCATATCCTTCGTAAAAATTCACCAAGTGACAATTTTTTTACAGGAGAAAAGCCATCGATACCATAAAAATGTATTTTGTTCTAAATGTAAAGTTGCAATGCATACCTTTTGTGTGTTTTGCACATTATTGAGATTAAAATATTGCTCCAGTTGTAGTATCCATGTTACGAGATCCTTTTCGTCAAAATTCCCCATATCAATTTTTGGAATATGGTGGTTCTTACATAAAACATTAGAGTTTATGAAATCATGACTAACATTTATTTTGTTCTCATCATGAGTTTCCTGTACTACCTTTTTACCATTAGGAATCATTTCTTGTATCAACTTTGTCAAACCTTCCTTAAAAACTTCCATGTCTGATTTTAAATCATTCTTCATGTCTTCCATGGTAGCTTCCATGTCATCCATCTTAGCTTCCATGCCATCCATCTTACATTCCATGCCATTCTTTAAACCATCCATCTTACTTCCATGCCTTTCTTCAAACCATCCATATTAGCTTCCACACCCTTCTTCAACCCATCCATATTAGTTTCCATGTCTTTCTTCAAACCATCCATCTTAGCTTCCATGTGTTTCTTCAAAACTTCCATTTCATTTTTTTTTCTCTTTGAGAGAGCGAAATTTGATGCACTTGCTCTTGTAATTTTGATATATCATGTTGCACTTATTCCTCTTCATGAGTCATAGTAGAGCCGTATGAAGGCTTAATGGGTGTTGAATTTTTTTAGGGGGCATTTCAAAACCCAATACTAATATCTATGCTTCAATATGCCCTTGGAATCACTTCAAACTATTTTTCAAACAAGACTTATGAAATTTGAAAACAAATACACACTTTTTCTTTCTTTTGAGGAGCTCGATATTGAAACTGAATTATCTCTATGCTTTCGGATCTTCAATATCTGAAATTCGGTCCTGTAGTAGCCCTCTAAATATTCTTTCGAATGCTATAGGACTGAACTAATTTTTATTCTTCAAGGAAAATTTATGCCCAATCTCCCACAATGGCCTAATTATGGTCTGGTTCAGTAGAGAGAACTTGTACGATGTTCCACGTGTCACTGTTTCCTCCTTAGGCTTTGAAACTTATACACATGAAACTATAGTCCATGTAATTTTGGCCACTTTTTACAAAATCCCAATCCGATGCACAGAGAGAGATTTATGAAAATTTTCCCACGGTAATCTCTTTGAGATGAAATTCGGGAGCGTGAAAAAACCCTAACTTTCACAGATAATATCTCTAAAAAATTTTCGAACCAAGATCTGAAATTTTTACACGAAGTTCCTCAGGATTTCACCTTCTGGTGGTAAAAAACTCAGCTTCTGAAAATTTGTAGAAAAAATGTTATAGAAAAACTGCATTATGCCACGTTGACCTGTTTGGAGTAACGAAACCCTAGAATCCAAAGCTCTGGTACCAAATGTTATGAAACCAACTCCGAAAATAGAAGAAAAGAGAGACCAACGCATTAGAAATAAGCCACTTCGAGGGGGAAACCTCCTTTACATTACATAAATGAAAAATTATTGGATAATATAAATGAAAAAAACTCCTTTATATATAGGAGTCCATGGGGTCAAAATATAATCCTAGCCGAGCTAACAATGATAATGTAAGGGCACAATAATAAAAATATGGGAATTACAGGCGTACAACAATAACAATAAGGGGGCCACACTAACAATAATAAGAGACTACATTGGTAATATATGGACCTAAAAAATCCTCTCCATTGCAATATATGACCCCCATTATTTGGGGAAACTTGTGCTAAATTTTGTTGTTGGTCAGCCACTTTCCTTGGTGAAGAATTTACCAACTTTCACAACCTGGTAGAGCTAGATGTGTTTCTAGTGTGTATATTTTGTCTTGGTTTTCATGATATAATCCACTATATCATGTTCAGTGTGTCAATATTGAGCTCCATGGGGTCTGATTCGTTGAATGCCTCCATGGTGTCCAACGTAGGTGGATAATATGGTTGAAAAAGATTTGTTGGATTCGTCAGGGCTAGCCAAAATTGAATGACTTTGATCTTGGTTGGAACCACAAGCACACTTTTCTAATCAATAATGTAGCCTAACTATTGCACCTTGTTCATGCCAAAGGAGAATTTTTCCAAGTTAGCACATAGCTTGTGTTGCTGTAGAGTGTGATGACCTGTGAAATATGTTGCAAGTGATTTTCACAACTCTTGTTGAAGATGAGGATAAAATAAAGATATACAAGAACAAAATAATTAGTCATAGGCTGTAATATATCATCCATCATCCTCATGAAATTTATTGGGGTATTCATCAAAACAAAGGGAATGACCAACCATTCAAAAATACCCTCTTGGGACTTGAAAGAAATCCTCCATATATCATTTGGTTCTATTGGGACTTCGGGGTAGTCAGACTTCAAATCAATATTACTAAAGTACTTACCCCCCTTGAGATGGTCAATAAGGTCGCCAATCCAAGGATTCAAGTATCGTTTCATAACTCTGATTTCGTTAAAATCTTGGTAATCAATGAATAATTTCGAAGGCTTGTATTTCTTATGCATGAGTACAATTTTTCTTCCATAGGATGAGTAAATCGATTTTTAACAACCCTTGTTTAAAATTTCATGTAATAAAAGTTAATAAAGGAAAAATAAGACCATGGTTAAGGGACATTTGTTCCAAGATGAATGTTCGGAAAATATCCTAGTGGGCATCATTTGTTATGTTTTATGGTTAAGGCTTTGGAAAGGAAAACTAATATTTTTAGCATTTATTTATGAAAATAAATGAAATTAGGAGAAAAGGAAGGTGAAAGGTCACATGTTAAATGTGAGGAGGAAAATGATGGAA
The DNA here is from genome assembly GCA_034641835.2 of Pinus albicaulis. NCBI lineage: Eukaryota > Viridiplantae > Streptophyta > Pinopsida > Pinales > Pinaceae > Pinus > Pinus albicaulis. Next base: position 677,743,933 of record CM076584.1, on the reverse strand, counting down.
AATTGAAGAAATTAGAGGCCTCATTAATAAAATGACCTCAAAACATCAATTGGTAGCCTTTTTCCAGTTAAGTTATGGAATTAGTATAATAAGGATAAGAGAACCAAGAGGAGTAAGAAAGAAAGAAAGCAAAGGAAGGACAAGAAAGGAAAGGAAACCAAAGGAAAGAAAGGATCAAGAAAGGAAATGTTGGATCAAGCAACTTCAGCGGGAATACTTGCAGGTAATAGTTTGTATGTATGATTTTCTAGCTAGTTTTGACATGCGTGGTATGTGAATGTTGGTATTTGGTTGTTTTGCTATCATTCACATGGGTTTTGTCGGGTTGGAAATTCGATTTTAGCCTAGCCTTTCCATTTCTGGATAGCAAAGTTGTGATGGGCTTGTTCTCGGTTTGAGCTTTGGATTGCTAGATTATTTTAGATCTAGGTAAGGTGGTCTTAGGAAAATTCCCAAATTCCTAGGAATCCCTTGACTAGTAATGAAAGGATACATCGTAAATCATGAGGGTGGAGACAAGAAAATTCCTCAAGGTATTGGAGAATAAATTCTAAGCCATCCAAGCTTCGTTCAATTTGTGATCTCTACACCACTTTAGGTGAGATCATGTATGCTAAGGGTGGAGGTGGTTTAAACTTTGGATTCCATTGGTTTATTCCAAGAGATCCCACATTCATGCTTGGAATATGGCATGGGGATGATTAGTTGAAAGAAATATTTGGTTCAGCCAGTCTATGGTCGAGTGTTATGTGGAAGACCTGAACCTAGTTGGATTTTACCTGTCTAATAAGAGCTAAGTTTCTCTTTCTTTTGTTAAGTAAATGTACTTGTTATTATGTGAATTTAATTTTTTTTCTCTCGTTGTTATTTATCTGGTTATATGTTGGTTCTAAGTATGGCTATATGCCAATTCTCAGTCATGTCTATTTCATGCTTTTATTTCTATATGAATGAAAAATGAATGAATTACCTAATTCGTGTTATAAAAACTAATGTCAGAAGGTAGTGACCCATCTTGTTAAACCTTAGATAATTTTTTAGTCCCTTATGTTCAAACATGAATTCATGACATGTAGGTTAAATATTTACCAAGCGTTTGACAAAATTTCAATCCTAGTTGGGGAAGGTTAGATCGAATCCTAGTTTCAGTTTTTTGTTTACAAGCATTGTCTTTATTTCATTTATCATCTCTAGAAGTTTCACTGAGTTCTGGGAAGAGGCATGAGTCCCAGCCCTAAAGATGTGGCTTAGAATTCAGAGTCATTGGAATTGAACTAAGAGGAAAAGTCCATAGTCACTTGGGGGCCTTGTAAAGGGAGTGATTGGGGCTCTAAGTCAGCGAAAATAGAGTTATCTTAGGGGTTGGAAACCTGGAGGGGTTGGGTTGCTGCTGGAGGTCATGTGGAACCTAAGGGAAGCCACTAAGGTCTTAGGTGGTCAACTCCATTTCCTTAAGTTCATATATGAGGTTGAGCCTTCTCATAGTGAACCTAAGCTCATGTTTACCCCGTGGAAGTTGGTGAAAGTGGGTAAATGTGGGAGGAGCCATATTACAGGGTGGTACCAGAGTAGGTTGCACTCTCTTTGGGAAAGTCTGATGTTGTCAAGGTTATGGTTTTCATGCATAGGGTCACGTATATAGTTGGTATGGCCATGCATGATGTTGTTATGTCGATTACATGGTATGCTTATGATTATACATGTACATGCTAATGTGTACTGATCTTGCATATGAGATAAGCCTACCCTGAACATAAGTGAGTTATGGATTTGATTTTGGTATCTATTTTTTTTATCTGACATGGTACACTTGGAGGAAGACAAGACTACAAGATGAAAATCAAAATGGTAGACTACATTTCCCATGACTCTCCCTACATATCATTTGGGAAGAAAGGAGAAGAGTACTCTCCTGGTATAGCAGATACATTAAGAAGTTTGAGGGCAAAGATCAGAAGTTGCAAAGAAGACAATGACAGGTTGGTTGAGGCTCAGGAAATATTTGCAATGGATAAGGATAATTAATTAGAGGTCAATTCAGTGATCCTTCAGATCTTGTTTGAGTTAGAAAAATAGAGGAATATGAGTAATAGTCAAGAGAAGGAAGAAAAAACTAATGGAGCCTATGGTAGTAGATCCCAGTCCAGATGAAAATGGGATAGAGAGGACACAGATGGATGTGGAAGATCACTAGATACACTTGGCAGGAGGACAAGTATGTATGGGAATCATTCTAGTTCCTCATCTAGGAGACATCATCATTATCATCACCATCATCATCCTTATAGGAGGAGGGAGTATTTACCTGAGGAGTTAAAGAAAGTAAGTCCTCCTACATCCAATGGAGAGATGAAGAAGTCAAAAGATGAAGAGGCATTGTCACTTCAGATGAATAAATTCTTCATATTGCATAAATATTCAAAAAACATGAAAGCCAAGATATCCAACTTTAGTCTTAAAGGGAAATCATATATTTGGTGGGAGGATATGTAGAGTTTCAAGGGAATTCAGGAATAAGACTTTCCTTGGGATGATTTTGAGAGGAATTTCGAAAAGAATTACTTATCAGAGTGGTACTACGATGATAAATCTAAGGAACTTTATGAGCTATGGGTTTTATGACAAATAATTATTATACTAGTTGGTTCTTGGAGCTATTGAAATATGTTCCTTATCTCAAGGAGGAGAAGGCTAAGATTCAGAGATTCATCAGTGGATTTCCAACATCATATAGAGAACGGATTGAGTTTGATGAGCCTAGATCGTTAGAGGAGGCCATCCAGAAGTTGAAGCATTGCTATGAATAATCAAAGAGCAAATCTGAGCCTAAATATGACTTGAAAGGAAATGAGAAAGTTAGAGGGAAGTGGCCACCGAAGCGGGGAAGACCTAAAGATGAAGTTGAGAAAGAAAATGTCATTCCTTACAATAATTTCACTATAGTTAAGAAGGTACATGGGTAGTAGCCTCGAGAGAAACAAACTATAGGTGATGGTAGAGTATCGTTGTAGTGTTGGATATGTGACAAAGATCATCGTAAGAAGGATTTTTTATTGTACCAGGGAGGTAGGCCTTAGATCTATAGTTCCTAGGAGGTGCATATAGTTGGGGATGCTGGTCATAGTATCCCTTAGATTTATGCAGTTATGGGAAACAAGTAGGTGGATCACCAGGCATCTATTATTGATACAAATGGTAAGATTTGTGATCAATTTATTTCTATTTTGATTGATACTAGATCTAATTATAGTTATGTTAATCCTGGCCTGGTGGATAAGTGTGGCTTGAGGAAATATGTGCATGCAAAGTCTTGGTTGGTGTAGTTGGCTAAATGTACTAAGAAGATAGTTGACCACTGGGTAAGAGCTTTTGCATTTGAGTTGAATGGTTTGCCTACTAAAACACATTTTAATGTACTACCATTGAGATCATATAGTATGTTTTTGGGTATGGATTGGTTATATCTTCACAGGACCAAGGTATATTGCTATGAATAGGCTATTGAGTTCCTAGATGATAATGAGAAAGAGAGGATCTTATAGGGAAAGAAGAAGCCTACATTAGTGAGGATGGTCATAGCTTTTCAGGCCAAGCACAGTTGTAGGAAGGGGCGTGTGACGTTTGCAGTTCATATTTCTAGTAACAAGGGAAAGGGTGTTGAGGATGTAGAAAAATTCAAGAGGTATCTAGTATCGCAACAATTTTAGGATGTGTTTCTAGCAGAGATTCTAGATTTGCCTCCTCACAGGGAAGTATACTTTTCTATTGATTTGGTACCAAGGGAGACACCATCATAAAAGGAACCTTACAGAATGAGAACTCCAGAGTTGGTGGAGTTTAAGTTGTATTTGAAGGAAATGATTGACAAATGATACATTAGGCCAAGTGTATCACTGTGGGGTGCAATGGTATTGGTCGTGAATAAGAAGGATGGTATTCTCAGGTTTTGCATTGATGATAGGAAGCTGAACAAGGTGGTGATCAAGGACAGGTACCCTTTGCCGAGGATTGATGACTTTTTCGATTCATTGAAGGGAGGAGTAGTGTTCTCAAAGATTTATTTGAGATCATGATACCATCAGGTACACATCAAAGAAGATGAAATATAAAAGACTGATTTGAGGACCAGTTATGGGACTTATGAGTTTTTTGTAGTTCCATTCGGTTTGACTTATGCTCCATCTACTTGTTTGTGCTTGATGAATAGTGTGTTGCGTCCTTATCTAGAAACGTTTGTTATTGTATTAATTGATGATATATTTATATATTTCTAAGAATGACGAAGAGCATGTCAATAATTTAGTAGTAGTGTTGATATTTCTAAGACAGCATCAGATGTATGCGAATATTAGCAAGTGAAATTTATTTCAAACATAGGTACATTCCTTGGGACGCATTCTTTCGAAGGTGAGAATAGCAGTAGATCTATAAAAGGTAAAAGTTTCCATGGAATGGGAAGCTCCTATAAATGTGGATCAATTCATACCATTCATGGGACTAGCAGGTTACTACAGGAGGTGAATCGGGAACTTCTCGCACATTTTTTATCCTATTACATCGTTGTAGAGGAAATATTTCAGATCTGGATAAAGAGTTTGTAGTGTGTACATATTCTATCAAGAGAAGGCTTGGTGGAGTCCTTATGCGGGAGGAATAATTGAAATGATATGAGTCTAAGAAACTGAATGAGCATGAGCAGAATTATGTGATTCATGATCTTGAGTTGGAAATTATTATTCATGCCTTGAATATGTGGGGATATTATCTTCTTGGCAGGAGGTTTGAGTTGATGAGTGATCAAAGTGGGTTGAGATATCTGTTTGACAAACCAAATTTGAATGCAAAGCAATCTAGATGGTTGGATACCCTTCATGAGTTTGAGTTTGAGATTAGATACATTAAGGGAAAGGATAAAAGGGTTACAGATGCTCTCCGTAGGAAAGTGCATTTGAACGATGTTGCAACAATGAGCTCATATGGGAAAAATTCACATGATCAGATCTTCTAGGAAGGACAAAAATATGACAGGTACAGGGATCTTATGCTCAGGTTACAACATGGTACATGTGATCAGGATGTGGACCATCATCTCACGACAGATGGCTTGGTGAGATTCAGGAATAGGATCTACGCATCGGATGACAATGAACTAAAGAAACTTATCTTGAGGGAGATTCATGCCAAACCATATTCAGGTCACCCAAGATATCGAAATATGTTGAAAAAAGTAAATAAATTCTACTATTGGGCGAATATGAAAAAGGAAGTGGCAGAGTTTGTGGCTAGATGTTTAGACTAAAAATAGGTTAAGGCAGAGTGTAAGAATCCAGGTGGGTTGCTTCAACCTATTCCGATTCCACAATGGAAATGGGAGGTCATTTCCATGGATTTAATTACAGGGCTTCCGAGGACATTGAGGCAACATGATTCTATCATGGTTGTGTTCGAAAAATTGAGTAAGGTAGCTCACTTCATTGTAGTGAAGACTAATTATTCAACTAGTGAGGTAGCAAAGGTCTTCATCAGGGAGATCATGATATTTCATGGTTTTTCGAAGAATATTGTGTCGAAGAGGGATTCCAAGTTCACTTCCAAGTTTTGGAAGGATTTGTTTGCAGGATTGGGGACAAAGTTGGACTTTGACACAACTTATCATCCAAAGTTAGATGGATAAATAGAGATGGTCAGTAGAATACTCAAAAATATGATGAGGATGTATGCCATGCATCAATAGAAGAGATGGGAGGAGTACCTTCCATTGACTGGGTTTGCCTACAGTAATGGCTATTAGGAGCCACTAAGGATGATTCTATTTGAGGAACTCTATAGGTGGAGTTGTAACACTCCCATCAGCTAAAGTGATCTAGCGAACATGGTACTTATTTGGCTGAAAATGTTGGCAAACATGGAACAAGAAATGTAGGTTATAAAGAAGAACTAAAGGAAACACAGACATGTATAAAATTTATGCAGAATAGCATAGGGCATTTAAGAAGTTTAAGTTAGGGAGCATGTGTATTTGTGCATTAAGCCCAAGAAGATGTCCTTGAGGATTGGATCATGTGCCAGGTTACCACGACATTATTGCGAGCCTTTTGAGATCCTTGAGAGGATTGGAATAGTGTCATACACAATTTCATTGCCTCCGATAGTGAAAATCCATGATTTTTTCATGTTTTATTGTTTAAAATACATGTAAAGGATGCTGACCATGTTATTGATTGGTTTGTATTGTAGGTTTGGAAGAAGAAAAATTCCAGCTAGAACATCAATGCATATTGCAGCAGAAGCATATCGTGCTCTAGAACAGAGAAATCGAGTAGGTTAAAGTGAAGTGGAAGCACTTTGGGCCCAATGAAGCTACATGGGAGATGGATGATCAGATGCAGACTATGTATGCTTCATTATTTTCGGGTGGAGGAAAATGAGTTTTGGTATTTTTACATATTTATGTATGGTTTCTATTTCAAATACCAAAATGATTTGTGTTGTAAAGCTCCAATAAGTGGTATGGTTGTCATGTTGTCATGTTTTTCATGATGGTTTTTCTTTTTAATAAGATTTTATTGTAAATACTACTTCGAGCTAAGTTATAAAGCTTCAAAGGAGATATGTTTTTGGATTTTAATGGTTTTTATGGTTGTAGGTAGCACAAAACATCAAGGATGGTGTTCCCCAAAGGGGGAGGGGTCTGTGATAATCACGGGTTAAAATTTCATGCAATAAAAGTTAATAAAGGAAAAATAAGACCATGATCAAGGGACAATTATTACAAGCTGAATGTTGGGAAAAATATTCTAGTGGGCATCACATGTTGTGTTTATATCTATGGCTAGAATAGCAGGGCAGAGAGATAGGTTATATTTGGCCTTGATTTTATGTAATATGGTCATGGAATTATTTTGTGTCTTTGGGTGTTAGTGGTAGTATAATGAGCTATTTTTTACCTTCAATGATCAAGTTTAAATTCCATGTAAATATATTTTTCGAGTAATACAAAGTTTTAATTCACAATCTATATAAATATATATATATATATATATATATATATATATATATATATATATATATATATATATATTGTTGAAACCTTAGTTAAACTGAGAGGGGGGGGGTGAATCAGTTTAACACATTCATAAACTTTTAAAACTTTCAATTAAGCTTATTTAAAACTTAACTTCATGATCAACTTTATATGTGAACAATCTTAATATGTGAGCAGAAGTATTAAGATATTGTGACATCAGACTTATTATGAGAGCAGCAACTATTAAGCAGATTGAATAAACCATATCAACACATAAACATCACACACAGAGACAACATATATAAGTGGAAACACATAAAGGGAGAAAACCACATCTTATTATTGTTGTGATGTAAAGGCAAGCTCCAACTCCCTCTCACCACTAATTTTCTGTAGGCACCAACCTACAGGAGGCTCCAACCTCAATTCTGCAAGCTACAACTTGCAAGGAAGCTCCAACTCCAATCAATTTTATCTTATTCAATTCTACATTCTCTAATATATCTCTTCATATCTATGAGATATATTTTATAGAAATTTCCTTATGAATGTTAACATTCCTCAGAGTATTTGAAATGGATAACCATACCTCTTTGACTACTGCCTTCTCATTTCTTTTATCAGCTTATTCAGAAATATGTATTAGTTTCAATTTTATAGTGGGATTTTTGTTTTTCTCCGGAGAATTTCCAAATGCATCACCACAATGTAAAAACAATTAAAAACATTTACATTCAGTTACAATATGGATTTCAAGTTAACCCATTCAAAAAGCTCACAACACACTGTGTTTTTTTTCACTTCTTTTATGTAGCTCTCTTTGTTTTTTTTCGTTTCTGCATGTTCTCTTGTTCATTGCAGTTGTGTAACTACTGTATATACAACTTTATTTTAATATAACTCAACCAACTCTCGGCGTTATATTAAAAACATTTTTAACCTCTATCATATAATTATAATAATGTCCAGCACACATTTTCGCCCCATACAAGGTTCGACAACCAATATATATATTAACGGTTGAATTTAATATCCGGCTCTTGTTTTTATAAGTCCTGGCATATCATACCTCTAATTCACAATCCTCATATGTCAAAACCCTTACCTGTTCCAATCAAATGATTAAACCAAAGTGTAACCTTATTCATGCGCCTCAGATATTTATTCAACTTCACAAATTTGACCCACAATGGTCCACTATACAAGATGGAAGTTATATCTCAGAGTATAAATCTTCGTCCAAAATAGTAGGGTCTATTATTAATGAGCCTTAGAAATATTCGCTCAATTCAGTACAACCCATCATATCAATTTAATTCATATCCAGCCCCACATTTTTCTCATATGGGCAAGTTACAAGTCAAAAGCTTGTCTTTAGTATAGTTCGACAAAAATTTCATGAAATGCTCATGGAAATTCATTTGATCGCCCCGTCAACACTTAAAGGTATACAGTCTTTGGTTAAACCACAACACGACATACAATTACATTCAAGCCCACAATGCATTATACTCTGCCTTTATACTTCGCGTTACATGATATATATATATATATATATATACACTCCCCAAATCAAATGATATAACATGTTTTCGGGCCCACAGGATCTATCTCGTCATCCGACGGTTAGAAACTCGTCGCGTTCCAACCAAACTTTGGACTCCCATCTGACGGATGGCGCGCAATATCGCGCGGTTAAGTTGCACGAGATTTAGAACTCAAAAGCTGTGTGATGGACTGGGCCCCAACACTTAAAAAACCCTTCTCATCCTATGGTTGTAGGATTATCGCATCGACTCCGATGATCCAATGCACGTAATGCAATATCGCGTTTCTTATTGATCGGAGCTTTAATGCTTCAGATTTACATGAAATTCACGGTTTTCAAATACCGCCCAAATACACATGTCATGCACCAATGTATATCACGTTCCAATTTCAAAAAAAACTTACCACTTAAATAACCACGCAATACTACCGGTTTCCAAACTCTGGGTTTACTGTAGCTTCAAGGTTCCATCCATTCGTTAGCTCCGGATTCCATTTCTTATAAATCCGCTTCAATGTATATTTGTTCTCCATTCTTTGTTTAGCTACACATTTTGTGTATTAACCCTGTATTATGACTTAGATCATATATTTATCAATTCTTTCGACCATATATATAGAACCCCACTGTTATTTTTCTTTTCGGCTCCACCCTTTCTGCATGGTTCCACATCTTCGGTAAGGTTCCTTCCTTTGATTTACCCTCAGATGCATTTCTTTATAACTTTCACCTCTCACCATCACTTTATTTAGGGTTTCAGTGTAACTCGGCGCCATCACAGTGTAAATTTAATTTAATTTAATTCCACCTCTGTTACTTTTTTATCTTCGTTAAAAATGTGGCTTCACCACTGTGCCATTGATTTCTAGTTCTGTTGTGCCTTTAAAAATAGCTCCGCTCTCTTACAACATTAGTAATGTATCTCCCATTTGTTGCGCATCCAAACTGAGTTTTATGTGCGTTTAATTGAAGTAAACCTTTCCTGCATTTCACAGAGATTAATTCGTTCCACTCAAAGGATAATAACTCAAATTCCTCCTCAATATAATAACTCTGGAAAGAGGAATCAAACCCTCTCTCAACTATACTATGTCCCTAATAACCTTATATCTGCTGCTACAGTGCAAATAAACTCTCACTCTATCTCTACAAGCCTTATATCTGTTGTTGCAGTGCAAATAACCTTTCACTCTGTTCTTCTCATGCTCCAAACTGAGAACCCTCTATTCTCCTATAAATTTTACTACACCATTCTACTCCTTTTCCATCACCTTTGCCATCAATGACAACATTTCCAACAGTCTCCCCCTTTGGCATTGATGGAAATACACTTCCTCTGCTAGGCCTTTTAACATCTCACTCTTCTGTTACTTTCTTTTCCTCCCCCTTTGACATCAATGGCAAAGGGTTGATATTCTGATCTTGAGGACCTGTTCCATGTTGTTTGTGACATTCCTTGTTAACTGGTCTCCCCCTGGAATGATGTTTTCTTTTCTTTTCTCCCCCTGAAATGATGCTTTCTCTTCACGTCAAAGAGTATCATCTGTAGACACTACCCCTATTTTATCTCTCAGATATTTGAATGGTTCTCTGGCAAGAGGTTTTGTGAATATATTTGTTATTTGTTCTTTTGTTGGCACATATTCCAACTTCACTACCTTCTATGCTACTTGTTCTCTGAGAAAACGGTACTTGATTGGACTGTGTTTAGTTTTTGAATGAAGTAAAAGATTTTTTGATATACTTATTGCACTTGTATTATCACATTTGATAGAGATAGGTTCATCAATGCTTACCTTCATGTCTTGGAGGGTTTGTTTCATCCACATGACTTGTGTGAAACATGCTGCTGCTACTATGTATTCTGCTTCTGCTGTAGATAGAGAGATAGATGTTTTTTTCTTGCTTAGCCATGCCACCAGAATTTTTCCCAAATAGAATGCACCTCCACTTGTGCTTTTCCTGTCATCCACACAACTGGCCCAATTTTCATTTGTATATGCTGTCAAAATGAAATTTTTCCCTTTTGGATACCATAGCCCATGATGTGCAGTTCCTTGTAGATATCTGAATATTCTCTTGATTGCTAGTAAGTGATTTTTTTTTGGTGCTGCTTGATATCTTGCCACAAGTCCTACAGCTAGCACAATGTCTAGTCTAGAAGCTGTTAGGTATAGCAGACTTCCAACCATGGATCTATAAAGTTTTTGATCTACATCAGTTGTTCCATCATCTACACAAAGTTTGCATCCAGTAATCATGGGAGTTGACACAGGTTTGCAGTCTTCCATTTTGAACCTTTTCAGCATCTCTCTTAAGTATTTTTCTTGTGAGATGAATGTACCTGTGTTCTTTTGTTGAATTTGAAGTCCTAGATAGAAGGTGAGCTCTCCAATCATTTACATCTCAAAATCTGATTTCATCTCTTCAAAAAATCCTTTTGTTAACTCATCTTTGATGCTTCCAAACATGATATCATCTAAATACACTACTAAAATCAGGGGTTCATTTTCATTGGCCTTTATGTACAAATTGCTGTCTACTCCTCCTCTCTTAAAGCCTTGCTTTTGCAAGTACTTGTCTAGTCTTGAATACCATGCACGAGGAGCTTGTTTTAGCCCATATAGCGCTTTCTTTAATATGCACACATAGTCTTCTTTATCTGTTAATGAGAATCCTTCAGGTTGTTCCATGTAGACTTCATCTTCTAGATGTCCATTCTAGAAGGTGGATTTCACATCCATTTGATATACCTTGAAGTCATAGTAGCATGCAAAGGCCAAAAACATTCTGATAGCTTCCATTCTAGCTACAGGGAAAAAGTTTCATCATAATCAAGACCTTCAATTTGTGAATATCCCTTGCATACAAGTCTAGCTTTATTTCTAATTATCTGTCCTTGTTCATTCATATTATTCTTGAATACCCATTTTGAGCCTATGACATTTTTCTCAGTGGGTCTTAGATCTAATTCCCAGGTATTGTTCTTCTCAATTTGGTCAAACTCTTCATTCATATCATTCACCCAATATTTTTCCTTATTGGCTTATTCAAACTTCTTTGACTCTATTTGTGATAACATAGCTAGGTATACCTCCCGTCTGTTCAGCTAGTTGTCTTCTTGTCTAGACTCCTACACTCTTTTCCCCAATGATTTGATCTTCTGGATGGTTCTTTTGAGTGTATCTTGAGGGGCCTTTTGAGCTCAGTTTAGTATCTTCTGTTGTCTTGCTTATTTCATCATCATCTTGGTTCTCTTCTTCATGATCTTCTGGAGGATTGTTGCAACCTGTACTTCTTGTCTTGTCTGGTAGTTCTTCATCAAATATTACATCAATTGTTTCCACAATTTTGCCAAGTGTTTTGTTGTAGCACCTGTAACCTTTACTCTTGGATGCATATCCTAAAAATATTCCTTCATCTTCTCTTGCATCAAAATTTCTCAAATTTTCATCATTATTTTTTATGAAACACTTGCTTCCAAAGACTCTAAAGTGCTTGATTGATGCTGGTTTACCATGCCATAGTTCATAAGGAGTCTTGTCACTGTTTGGTCTTAAATGAACTTTGTTTAGAATATGCACAGCTGTGTGTACTGCTTCTGCCTAGAAGGTTTGGGGAATGTTACTTTCTTGCATCATGGCTCTGGCAATCTATTGTACAAACCTATTTTGTCTCTCTGACACTCCATTCTGCTGAGGTGTACCTACAATTCTGAACTGTTGTTTTATCCCATGCTTATTGCATAAGTCTGCAAAATCATAGTCCTTGAATTCACCTCCTCTGTCTGATTTGATGCACTTTAGATTGCATCCTATTTGATTTTCTGCCAATGCCTTGAATATCTTGAATTTCTCAAGTGCTTCCGATTTATATTTGAGAAATGAAACCCATGTCATTCTGGAAAAATCATCTATTATCAACATGAGATAGGATTCTCCACTTGGTTTTTTAGTTCTTGAAGGTCCACACAAATCCATGAGAACAAGCTAAAGAGGTCTACTTGTAGATAGTTTCTCTTTGGTTTTGAAGGATGTGCGGGTCTGCTTACCTAGTTGACAGAATTTACATATGGTATTTGAAGGCTTCTTTATGACTGGCATATCTCTGATTGCATTCTTCTTTCTTAGACTTATGATATGATCAAAGTTTAGGTGTCCAAATCTTTTATGCCATAACCATGACTCCTCCAGTTTGCTAAGGTGGCATGCTTCATTCTCTTCTTTCAATATGTAGAAATTGCTTTCTGTTCGAACACCTTTGATCAGGGTCTTTCTAGTGGTGTTTGATCTTACTTCACATTCTTGTGCTCTAAAAATAACTTCACAACCTTTATCACACATTTGATTGACACTCAACAGATTTTATTTCAGCCCATCCAAAAATAGTACATCTTTGTCCTTTCCTCTGCCATTATCCAGACTGACTGAACCTTTTCCTTTGATTTTCCCTGCTTTATCATTGCCAAAAGTAACATTTCCAGATTTCTTTTCATCAAAGGTTATAAACTTGCTTCTATCTCCAGACATATGCTTTGAGAAACCACTGTCCAAATACCATTGGCTTTTCAGGTCTTGAGCTATTAGAGCCACGTCACATTTATTCACCTTCTTTTTCCACTGCAAGCATCCTTTTGTTTGATACGTTTTCTGAGATGATGGACCACATTCTCTAAGAGGACATTTGGAAGACATATGTCCACTTTTATTGCATACACAACATTTGATTATATCTTTAGCAGAATTATGAGTACGAATAAACTCTCCATGATTCATAAACCTCCTTGAGGTTTTGAACATTAATCTTTGTCCATATTTTCTGCATTCTATGATTTTATGGCCAAATTCTTTACAGTAAAAACAATATCCATAAAAAAAATTTGCATACCTGATGAAAGGTTGTCTTCTCCATTTGTTTGCCTAAGGAAATCTTTTCACTTTTTGCATCCTTTGCTGGTTTGAATTAATTCTCCTTGTATGACAATATGCAACAATATGTCCCAGTTTGTGGCAAGGCATAACAGGTGAAATTTTTCATAGGGGGAAAGAATCTCCCTTGATGGCTTCCAAATTTGACATAATCAGGAGTATATGAACCTTTTTCAGTTGACTGTTTATTTATTTCATCCTTTGTCATTTGAGACTCTTTCTGGTTTCTGTCTACTTCATTGCAGGTTTCTTCTTCTTTAAGAATCTTCTGAGCTGCTTTAATATCCTTATCTGCTTTTACAAAAATAATATTTTTGTTTTATTTTTCTTTCCCTTTGCTTGATTCTCCTTCATAGCCTATCCCAGTTTTTATCAAAGGATATCTTTGAGCATCTAGAATTTCATTCAACTTAACAGAGCTTGTCACTTGAGAAGTATTTATTTTCCTTTGGGCGTTTTCTAATTTCTTTCTTAAGCATACTACTTCTTCTTCCAATTTCTCTTGTTCCTGAGTTTTATCATTAATTTGCTTAAGTAAAATGTCTTCTACCTTCTTGGCTTCTTCAAGCTCTACTTTCAACTAAATGAGGACTTCTGAATTTTGTTCTTCTCTTACATATTTGAGGAGAATGTCTTTCTATTTTCTGCACTTCAGTTTGAGTCTGTCAATTTCCTCCAGGGCACTTCTTAGCTCCCCCTCAAGATCTACTTCACCTTCTTCCTCATCTTCTAGAAGGCATTCTTCCACCTCTTCTATAGCCATCAATACAAATTCAGATGTTCCTTCTTCACTTGAGAATTCAGCTGAGTCTTTAGATGCACTGCTGTCTTGCTGAGCATAGAAATATTTTCTATTGAATCTCTTCCCTTTCTGCCAGTTCTTTGATATGATTTTTTCTGATTCTTGAGTCTGATTCTTTGTTTTCTTATAAGGACACTTAGAAGCATAGTTTCCAACTCTTCCATAGTTGAAACATTAAAATGGAAGTTTACCTTTATATTTACCTGAGCCTTTATCCAATTTTCTGATAAATTTGGCCTCTTCTTTGTCAGAGCAAGAGCATATATCTTCCTTTTCTTCTTTCTTCTTCTCTATCTTAAAGGCTGCCTCCCTTACATTTTACTTTCTCTGTGGTAGTCTCATCTCATAGGTTGTTAGTTTTCCAAGTAGCTGGTTCATGGTCAAAGTTTCCCAATCAGTTGTTTCTTCTATGGCAGAGACCTTCAGATTAAAGCTAGATGGTAAAGATCTTAGGATATTTTGAACAATTACACATTTTTGTATGGTTTCTCCTAGAGCTTTCATATTATTAACAATTTCTGCAACCCTCAAAAAGAATTTGGCAATGTCTTCATCATCATTCATTTTTAAATTTTCAAACTGGGTTCTATAGACTTGAAGTTTGGCTGTCTTCACCTTTTTGTCTCCCTCATGGATGTTTTCTAGAGTCTCCCACATTTCTTTGGTAGTATTGTTGTGTTTTACTTTGATAAATTCTGCCTCACATAGTCCATTTAAGATTGAATTCATGGCCTTTGCATTAGCCACAAAATATTTTTTGGCTTCTTTCTCTGAGTTAGCTGCCTTTGGGCCATATCCAAATTCCATAGCAGCCCAAACTTCTATTCCTAGAGACAGTATGTATGTTCTCATTTTGATTTTCCAGAAGACATAATTTGCACCAGTGAAAAAAGGGACTTTATTAGTTGAGGATCCTTCTTGACTAGCCATCCTGGGGACCTAGGATCTCCTTTCAGTTGTTAAAATGATACAAAATGAACCTGATCTATACCAATTGTTGAAACCTTAGTTAAACTGAGAGGGGGGGGGGGGGGGGTTGAATCAGTTTAACACATTCATAAACTTTTAAAACTTTCAATTAAGATTATTTACAACTTAACTTCATGATCAACTTTATATGTGAACAATCTTAATATGTGATCAGAAGTATTAAGATAATGTGACAACAGACTTATTATGAGAGCAGCAAGTATTAAGCAAATTGAATAAACCATATCAACACATAAACATGACACATAGAGACAAAAAATATAAGTGGAAACCCATAAAGGGAGAAAACCACACATTATTATTGTTGTAATTTAAGTGCAAGCTCCAACTCCCTCTCACCACTAATTTTCTGTAGGCACCAACCTACAGGAGGCTCCAACCTCAATTCTGCAAGCTACAACTTGCAAGGAAGCTCCAACTCCCATCAATTTTCTCTTCTTCAATTCTACATTCTCTAATCTATCTCTGCATATCTATGATATATATTTTATATAAATGTCCTTATGACTGTTAACATTCCTCAGAGTATTTGAAATGGATAGCCATACCTCTTTGACTACTGCCTTCTCATTTATTTTATCAGCTTATTCATAAATATGTATTAATTTCAATTTTACAGTGGGATTTTTGTTTTTCTTCGGAGACTTGCCAATGCATCACCAACAATGTAAAAGCAATTAAAAACATTTACATTCAGTTACAATATGGATTTCAAGTTAACCCATTCAAAAACGTCACAGCACACTGTGTTTTTTTTTCACTTCTTTTATACAGCTCTCTCTGTTTTTTTTTCATTTCTGCATGTTCTCCTGTTCATTGCAGTTGTGTAACTACTATATATACAAATGTATTTTAATATAAATCAACCAACTCTCGGCATTATATTAAAAACCTTTTTAACCTCTATCATATAATTATAATAATGTCCAGCACGCATTTTCGCCCCATACAAGGTTCGACAACCAATATATATATATTAACGCTTGACTTTAATATTCGGCTCTTGTTTTTATAAGCCCTGACATATCATACCTCAGATTCACAATCCTCATATGTATAAAACCTTACCTGTTCCAATCCTATGATTAAACCAAAGTGTAACCTTATTCATGCGCCTCAGATCTTTATTCAACTTCACAAATTTAACCCACAATGGTCCACTATACAAGAAGGAAGTTATATCTCATAGTATAAATCTTCGTCCAAAATAGTAGGGTCTATTATTAATGAGCCTTAGAAATATTCGCTCAATTCACTACAACCCATCATATCAACTTAATTCATATTCAGCCCCACACTTTTCTCATATGGGCAATTTACAAGTCAAAATCTTGTCTTTGGTATAGTTCAACAAACATTTCATGAAATGCTCATGGAAATTCATTTAATCGCCCCGTCAACACTTAAAGGTATATAGGCTTTGGTTAAACCACATCATGACATACAATTACATTCGGGCCCACAATGCATTATAATCTACCTTTATACTTCACGTTACATGATATATATATATATATATATATATATATATATATATATATATATATATATATATATATATATATATACTCCCCAAATCAAATTATATAACACGTTTTCAGGCCCACAGGATCTACCTCGTCATCCGATAGTTACAAACCCGTCACGTTCCAACCAAACTCTGGACTCCCATCCGACGGATGGCACACAATATCGCGCGGTTAAGTTGCACGAGATTTAGAACTCAAAAGTTGTGCGATAGACTGGGCCCCAACGCTTAAACGACTCTTCTCATCCTACAGTTGTAGGCTTATCGCATTGACTCTGATGATCCAATGGATGTAATGCAATATCGCGTTTTTTATTGATCTAAGCTTTTATGCTTCAGATTTACGCGAAATTCGTAGTTTTCAAATACCGCCCAAATACACATGTCATGCACCAACGTATATCACGTTCCAATTACAAAAAAAACTTATGACTTAAAGAACCACGCGATACTTCCGGTTTCCAAACTCTGGGTTTACTATAGCTTCAAGGTTCCATCCATTCGTTAGATTTGGGTTCCATTTCTTATAAATCCGCTTCAATGTATATTTGTTCTCCATTCTTTGTTTAACTACACAGTTTGTGTATTAACCCTGCATTATGACTTAGATCATATATTTATCAATTCTTTCGACCATATATATAGAACCCCACTGTTCTTTTGCTTTTCGATTCCGTCCTTTCTGCATGGTTCCACATATTCGGTAAGGTTCCTTCCTTTGATTTACCCTCAGATGTATTTATTTATAACTTCCACCTCTCACCATCGCTTTATTTAGGGTTTCAGTGTAACTCGGCGCCATCACAGTGTAACTTTATTTTAATTTAATTCCACCTCTGTTACTTGTTTATCATCGTTAAAAATGTGGCTTCACCACTGTGCCACTGATTTCTGGTTCTGTTGTGCCTTTAAAAACAACTCCGCTCTCTTACAACATTAGTACTTTATCTCCCATTTGTTGCGCATCCAAACTGAGTTTTATCTGTGTCTAACTGAAGTAACCCTTCGCTGCATTTCACAGAGATTAATTTGTTCCACTCAGAGGATAATAAC
Source organism: Pinus albicaulis (assembly GCA_034641835.2). Lineage (NCBI taxonomy): Eukaryota > Viridiplantae > Streptophyta > Pinopsida > Pinales > Pinaceae > Pinus > Pinus albicaulis. The sequence continues at coordinate 677,726,056 of CM076584.1, read as the reverse complement.
TCAAATTCCTCCTCAATATAATAACTCTGGAAAGAGGAATCAAACCCTCTCTCGACTATACTATGTCCCTAATAACCTTATATCTATTGCTACAGTGCAAATAAACTCTCACTCTATCTCTACAAGCCTTATATATGTTGTTGTAGTGCAAATAACCTTTCACTCTGTTCTTCTCATGCTCCAAACTGAGAGCCCTCTATTCTCCTGTAAATGTTACTACACCATTCTACTCCTTTGCCATCACCTTTGCCATCAATGACAACATTTCCAACATATATATATATATATATATATATATATATATATATATATATATAATAATTTTACCATATAAATTTAAACAATGATTTATATTCATAATCGTTATATATTTTAAATTCCATATTTAAATTTAATAAATAAACATATAAAAATTTATACATGCAATAAATATTTTCTTGTAGAAATATGCTTGATTCAGAATATTTTTACTTGTCCAACTATGTTTGATCCCTTTGCTTGTCTAACTATGGATCGATCCAAAATAATTTTCTTGAGTGTAAGATCTCCCATCAGATAATATGGCTAACTATATTTTTACATAAATCATAGAATGATATTCTCAAGTTCATGAAAATACATATTCCCTATTTATACTAAAAATAGGATGGGTCATTCAAGAATAAACCTATATTTAGAATACTTTAGATTTTTTTTTCAAATACCTGAGTTGGAAGATCTAGCTAGTTCTCAATAGAATTGCCTCTAAATAGGTTTTTGAACAATCATAATAAAATTTCAATAAATTTAGTAAGTATTCTTGTAAATCATATTATGTCAAATAGAAGAGGCATTTTTATTAATGCTTAGTTAGAAATAAATGAAGAAAAAATGTTTTTCGTAGTTTTATATCTCCCCAAGCTCCCATATTTTAATTAAAACTTTGATTGTTGTCATATAAAATTAGAAACTGAATGTATTTGATATCTAATAGTGGAAGCTAAGACATTAGTCATTCATTCTATTCTTTGATGGTTTTTCAAAAGGGAATCTAGGGGTGGTAGATGTAAGGGGTTTCCTCTCTAATCCTTAAGGAAAAAAAACTATCCTATGCATGGTGACAAGGAATCACCTCCAATAATCAAGTTGAAACATATGTAAGGATTGAGAATAGAGTTATATCATCATACAAAATTTCTAATTCTTGTTCCCTCTCTAATACTTAAGGAAAAATAAAACTATCCTATGCATGGGGACTAGGAATATCCTCCAATAATTAAGATAAAACATATACATTATTGCAAGGATTTAAATTAGCACTAGATCATGACACAAAATTTCTTATGCTTGTGCCCTCTATAATTAATAAGAGAAAACAAAACTATTGTATGCATGGGGGAATGGAGTATCCTCCAATAATCAAGTTGAACCATTAGCATTGTTGCCAGGATTGAGATTAACACTAGATCATCATACAACCTCTCTCATGCTCATGCTTCCTTTGATCCTTAAGGGAAGAAAAATATGATATGCATGGGGACTGGGAATATCCTCTAGTAATCAAGATGAAAAATATTCATTGTTGCAAGGATTGATATTAGCACTAGATTATCATATAACATCTCTCATGCGTGTGCCCTCTCTAATCCTTGAGGAGAAACAAAACTATTATTTGCATGGGGACTACAAATTTCGTCCAATAATAAAGTGGAAACATAAATAATTGTTGCAAGGATTGATATTATGACTATATAATGATATAACATCTCTCATGCTTTTTCCCTATTTGATCCTTAAGGAAAAAAATACTATCGTATGTAAGTAGACTAGGAATCTCCTCCAATAATCAAGTTAAAAACATATGCATTTTTGCAAGGGTTGAGATTAACACTAGATCATCATATAACTTGATCAATATTTGTGAAGGGAAAAAATGAAATATATATTTATAACTAAAACAAAAAGATACAATGCAACTTTACTTCTATTAATAAATGGAAAATGCTAAAACTTTAAAAATGCAGAATGAAAACAAACTAGCTTGAATGGTGATAGGTGATCTTTGAGAAGAGATGTGATAGCTACGTACTTCACCAATGTGAGTTACAATGAGGTAAAAAGGCCCTTTTTAACATAATAAGTAATGATTCAACCCTAAAAATCTAAAAATATAATTATAAAAGGTGAAACACCAAAATGCTTTTGGGCCCCATTGGTGTTAGTTTATACATCAACTTCACGAGGTCATTACATTTGCATACAATATTTTATTGGAGCAATTGGTATTACATTAAAAAATTTCAGTTGAGAGGTTACACATTTCAAAATAACCTATCCTATTCCTAATGTTATTTCCTAGGTTCCTTCCATGTCAAATAAACATCATTTAGTGCCTCAAAATGGCCCTAGAAGTTTAGGATTGAAAAAAATGTAGAAAACTGACAAGATGGAGAATTGTTCTTTGAGTCAAACATGGATGGTCAACCATATACACCTGGATCAATACTCTCCATTAAGAATAAATTTTCTCCATTCCAATATATGGCCCCCATTATTTGGGGAAACTTGTGCTGAATTTGGCTATTCGTGAGCCACTTTCCTTGGTGAAGAAGTTTACCAACTTTCACAACCTGGTAGAGTTGGATGTGTTTCTAGCGTGTATCCTTTTCCTTGGTTTTCATGATATAATCCACTATATCATGTTCATTGTGTCAATATTGATATCTATGGGGTCCAATTAGAAATAAGTAATACATAAGTGTCCTCAGACACGTAATTTTATTGATAATGGAAAATAAATTACATAAAAAATTGCAAGAGTTTAGAAACGTAAACTTCCACTAATTTGCAATTAGGAAAACAACCTATTTATAAGCTACATGTCCTAACTTAATTTAGTTATGGACCACTTGATAAAACAACAAGTTTCCATTTACAATAAATGATCTTCTATCCAATCTACTAACTTTCTTCCTATTTTAGAGATTAAGATACAACTCTATTCTAGAGTCCTATATTTTCTAACAATATTCTATTTCTAAGAGTCTCTAATATTTATTAAATATTCTAATTTAATAAATATCTTATCATAACTTTACATTATGATATTTGGATCATCTAACATTCCCCCTATGATCCAAATATGCATTACAACATATACCAAGTTCATCCCTGAACTTGGTAAATTTTATTCTGCCAAGAGGTTTGGTGAAGATATCGGAGGTCTGATCTTCTAAAGGACAATAAATCGGCTTGATGACATCCTTTGCAATGAGTGATCTGATATGATGATACTTGGTGTCCACATTCTTTTTCTTTGAATGAAAAACTGGATTCTTGGCTAGCTTTATTGCTGACTGGTTGTCGATGAATAACGAAGTAGCTTCTGCTGGAGGAATTACCAAGTCCTGTAAAAATATATGTAACCAAAAAATCTCACATGATGCTTCCCATGCTTATATGTACTCTACTTCTGCTGAATAAGTGGCCACTGTAGCTTGATTCTTGCATCTCCAAGACACTGCAATTGACCCCATGTTCATTAAATAACCTAAGGTTGAGGCCCTATCATCAATACTACCAGCAAAGTCGGCATCTGAAAGTACACCAAGTACAAAGTTTTTAGTCTTTTTGTAAAGAAGACCAAAATATTTTGTTCCTTGGATATAACGAAGAACTATTTTGGCTACATTCCAGTGGCTGTCTCGTGGTTCCTGCATAAAGTGAGAAAGAATACTGACAGCATAAGAAAGATCTAGTCGAGTAGTTGTCAGATAAATCAGGTTGCCAATCAACTGTCGATAAGTAGTGTTATCCACCATTTCCCCCCTTCAAATTTTGAAAGTTTCAAGTTTGTTCCATGGGGGTAAGAATAGGTTGCAATCCTGCATTCCAAATCACTGAAGAATTTCTGCTGCATAATTACTCTGAGAAATGAAGATAGGATGTGGACGTTGGAATACTTCAACTCCAAGATAGTAGTGAAGTAGTCCCAAATCTATCATCTTAAAACCTGCATGTAAATCCTTTTTCACCTGTGCAATGTGATCATCATTGTTGCCAGTGATAATCAAATCAACTACATACATATCCAGAATCACCAGATTTTTTCTTTGTTGGCATACATACAAGGTATCATCAGATTCACTTCGTTGAAAGCCACCTTTCCAAAGGTATTCATCCATTTTGGCATACCAAGCTCGGGGAGCTTGTTTTAACCCATATAAAGCCTTTATCAGTTTGTAGATTTTATGGTCTTGTCCTTCAATTTAAAAACACGGTGGTTGTGTCATATACACTTCTTCTTATAAATCTCCGTTGAGGAAAGCACTTTTAACATCCATTTGATGAACTTTCCATCCTTTATGAGCTACTAAGGCAAGTGTGAGTCGGATGGTGTTCCATTTAGCTATAAGAGCAAATTTTTCCTCATAATCTATCCCTTCCTACTGCACAAAACCCTTAGCAACATGTCTTACTTTCTACTTGTCGATATCTCCATTTTTCTTGTACTTGATTCGATAACCCCATTTTCATCTGATGGGTTTAACATTCTGAGGACAATCAACAAGTTTCCAATTGTTATTATCGAGAACTACCTGATATTCATCAACCATAGCCTGTTTCCATTCTTTATGTTTTACTACCTCTTGATAAGTAGAAGGTTCAGTAAAATCATTTGCTATCAAGGCAACATTTCCTTCACTTCTTTGTGATCCCCTTGTTCCTGTTTTATTTTTTTCATTAGGCCTTACATATTGTAGAAATTATATACAAGATTCATGTATATATCCATTTTCTCCTGATGTAACAATATTTATCTTCTTTCTAAATACAAAATCCTTCCACTGTTAATCTTTTGCGGAAATTAAAAAACAATTGCAAAACACATGAAGCAATAAAAACAATCACACATAACATAGTTGTTTAACGGGAAATCCTGAAGCTAAAAACCCCAACTATCATATATTATTTATCATGGAGATCATGTAACAATCTCATACAAAGCTTAGTACATCAAGCTCTCAGTACAATACAATCATCACACATTAATCAGAAGAAATCTGCAAATCCATGCACTGATTTCTTGCCACCTGATAGCCTGCATCCACTGCGCAATCCCTGCTGAAGAATAGCTCTGAATGAATTCGAATTACACTTTCCTTGACTATACAATCCTCATTGGAAACTCCAATGTGTGTGTTGTGCAATCAATGCATCACTATAGTCACAACGAATATTCCATCTTGCCCTTTCACCTATCTCTCCACTGGGTCTCCACTGGAGCTGACATGCACTGTAGTTAACTGCTATATTTTTTCATTTGATTAATGAGTTATTATTTGTGAATTAATTAACTAATTGATTCACTCCACTATCACTAGTGTATCATTCAGTTAGACCAGATAAAACTAGCTCAATTGAGTTTAACTCCATTAACTGAGTTAAACTGAATAACAACTCCTGTAAATACTCTTCCAACTCTATCATAACTTTGCCACTTCAGTTCTAACTGATTCCTCCATGCATGAACCACCAGTAAACCCTAGGAATTGCATAATTCCTTCAGCCCACTGATTTGCCAAATATGTACACTGAAATTAAGTGCTCCAAGAGAATAAGTTGATGTTTATTGTAGGATATTGGGCGAAGTCTATTTATAAATCGTTGATCTAAAATTATAAGTGTTTATTATTATTAAGAGATAATAATAATAAACACTTATAATTTTAGATCAACGATTTATAAATAGACTTCGCCCAATATCCTAAAAATAGAATTTCATCTATTTTTCCAACTTGACCAACCATCCACAAATAACATCCTGCAACTTCTGAAATATGATCACCATGTCTAAAAATAGACATAGTCTAAAAGTAGACTTGCACCTAAAAATAGCCTATGGCCCCACTTAGTGAAGGCGACTCATTTTCACTAAGCTCATCATCTTTTTGAATCTCAACACATCTTTCAAAATTTTGACTACCCATTTTGGCAATTGATGTTCACTAGTTTGAGATTGTGAAAAATCACCATCATTGTAAAAAGGGTTGAAAAAATTGCATACTCATTCAATTGATGAACAATTTTCTCAAGTTTTCCATGGGCTTGTAGAGCTAGAATATCCTTCTCCCTCAGCTGTATTAGTGAAGCTCTGATACCACAATAATATAGAAGTGTCCTCAGACACATAATTTTATTGATAATGGAAAATAAATTACATAAAAAATTGCAAGAGTTTACAAACGTAAACTTCCACTAACTTGCAATTAGGAAAACAACCTATTTATAAGCTACATGTCCTAAATTAATTCAGTTATGGACCACTTGATAAAACAATAAGTGTCCATTTACAATAAATGATCTTCTATCCAATCTACTAACTTTCTTCCTATTTTAGAGCCTAAGATACGACTCTATTCTAGGGTCCTATATTTTCTAACAATATTCTATTTCTAAGAGTCTCTAATATTTATTAAAGATTCTAATGTAATAAATATTTTATCCTAACTTTACATTATGATATTTGGATCATATAACAATAAGCCACTTCAAGGGGGCAACCTCCTTTACATTACATAAATGAACAATTTTGAGATGATACAAATGACAAAAACTCATTTCTATATATAGGAGTCCATGGGGTCACAATATAATCCTAGCCGGCCTAACAATAATAATGTAAGGGTGTAATAATAACAATATGGGGTTACAGAGGTACAAGAATAACAATAAGGGCGCTGCACTAAGTATAATAAGGGACTACACTAGTAATATAGGGACCTAACATTCCCCTCTCCTTCAAAAATGTGTTGTCCTGAATGCTTGAGTAGCTTTGGATGCTTCTGTATAAAATTCTCATCCTCCCATGTAGAATTTTTAGTGGGCAAGTTCTTCCACTTGATGAGATAATTTGAAATTGATAAATTTCGTAGCTGTCGAGTTCTTATTTCCGTGACTGCTTCAGGTTCCAATATGATTTTTCCTTCCTCATCAAGTTCTGGAAATATTGTTTGAACTGGAAGTTTTTCACCTATAAACTTCTTTAAGCATGAAACATGGAAAACTGGATGCACTCGAGAAGAAGCAGGAAGCTCCAATTTGTATGCCATAGTACCAATATTTTGCAACACCTTTTAAGCACCATAGTACTTTGGCAATAATTTATTATCCTTCTTAGCTTGCTTGAGGGACATTTTTTTGTATGGTTGTAGCTGTAAAAATACCCAGTCTCCTATGTTAGCCACTTATAAAAAATTGTCATATCAAATGGTGGCTAGATCTTGTTTAAGCCTTCAAGAAACAATTTCATGGCCAAATTATTATTTCCTAAAGTATTATGAAGATAACTAATCCTTTAGTTAATCTTCACTGTTGTTTCCCTCATAATCCTAAAAATCTGCTATTTTCCAAGAGAAGACTGCTTGAAAATCCCATTTTCCATCATTTTTACCCCTCCTTTCACTCAAAAATAAACCCCATTTTTCACCCTTTTCCCTTCATAAAATCTCTCCACAAGCCTCATTTAACCTTAAAAACCACCCCAAAACCCTTTTAAAACCTTATACTCTCCCTTATTTCGTTTTAAAATTCCTTCATTTACCTATCGGAACCCTTAATTTCCCTTAAAAAACACTGTTTTTTAAGCCTAAAACAATCTAAAAACATTTTAAGTTTCTTAAGCCCCTGAGGGCTTAACTCCTGTAGCCCTCCACCTCATAAGACCATAAGCCCCGCAACCGGGTGCTTAAAGGGCCTAAAACATCTCCAAACCCCGTCAAAACCCGTAATTCCCTTCATTTCTTCATTCCTAGACGAAAATGTGAAATTGAATACCCATCGTTGATCTTTGCAGATCAACGGTCGTCGCTGCGTTCGATCTCCACCCATCCATCTAACTTCCCTTTCCTTTGCTCATATAACCCACTCTACCTCTGATCTTGGCTGTCCATTTCAAAGATCTAATGGCCAGGATCTTAACCCGACTTCCATTTTGATTTTTCATAAACCTGATAGTTCAAGTTTTCGGTGAATATCGACCATTGATCTACCTGGATCAATGGCCCTAACACTCTTTCCCTTCCACCTGATCCCTTGCCTTACATTTCTTTCATCGCCCCGAGATCAAATCTAAGCCGTCCATGCAATAAATCCAACTTTCTAGATTAAATCTGATAGGCCCAACTCCTTTGGGACCTACCTCCTGCCTCGTAAAACACCTATCCATTCACAAGTCGTCGCGTGTATTCCACTATATCCCTGACCTGTAGCTTCCTCCGTCGTGTGCAATCCACACCATTGCATTTACACCCATTCATCCGACGACATGAATTGAGTTTCACGTTTTTTTTGCACATGAGGTTTAACACCGGAAAAAAACGCGAAATAGGCAGTTTTTGAGGACGTGTGTCATCCAGCGTACTGTATCGCTTTTTTTTGGAGAAATTTCGAAACCATCTCAGAGATGCGCGAAAAAAAATTGGTTTTCCAGCTTACCACCTTTTCCCACTGCATTGACTTTCCTCCTTTGAATCTTAGCCGTCCATCCTTTTAATCTAACGGCCTAGATCACTCTGCGACCCAAGCCATCGCCCTTCCATCTACTCTCTGAAAGGCTTCATCAGAAGATCTTAGCCATCGATTGTTTTAATCAAACGACTCATATTGCATTAAAACCCCTGGTCTTTTCCCCTTCGTTTCTTTTTTCTGGGCATTTCATCGATTTTTCTCCACCATTGATCTCCGAAGATCGATGGTCCTGATTAAAACTTCCCCTCCATTGCCTTTCCCCCACCATCTGAACTCTCTATCAATCTGCACCGTTCATCCTTTTGATCGAATGACCTGGACTTAACCCTACCACCATTTACCCAACCGCCCCCCAATTGACCCCATTAAGTGATCTCGAACGTTGGATGTTTTCATCCAATGGCCATGATTAATCCTCGCCTCCAAAGCAGCCTTTGACCTATTTTCACCGAATTTTTCATAACTTTGTTTGTTTTTTGCAAATTTTTAAGGTTTCTCCACAGTTTTAAAAGGAAATGAAAGGCCAGGGATGACGATCCCCAGGCCAATTATTCACATGAAAAGGGAATTTACAGTGTTCAAACTACGAGTTCACCCTTGGCTCATGAGCATTGGTGATCTCATCAACCTTCTTCACACCTGAAAAATTGCAAAAACATAGTTAGAATCCATTTATTGAAGAATATCAGCATTGAATACCGGAGATCAAAGAGTATCAGTGTTTAAAGGTTTTAAACAGAGCCTAAAGCGATTGAGGCCTAAAAAATCAAGAATCAAAGGCCTAATCTAGAGATAAAAATAGTATGAAGATCAGAAGGCAAGGATTAAGGATGATTAGTCCTAAAACACAGATCAAAAGAAAATTAACAGTGTTTTAGGGAACAAAAAGGAGAAATATCAATCTGGAAAGCCTCCACTGCCACATCAGAGGCCAATCGAATCCTCTCCAGTTACCAAAGAGCCACCTGCAACCTCAAAGAAATCAAAAGAAGTCATAGTTATTGCCTATTCGGAATATATTTGCCTAAAGACAGCTGAACAATTATTTCAACCAAAGGAACTTATTACAAACTGTCAGCAAAGTTCTTACAAATATAAGAAAGAGCCTTGAATTCAATCTTTTCATCCACTAAGCCTAAAAAACTAAAAACTAAGTTATGAGACAGAGTAATAGATAGAATTCATTCCTGCCTTATGCCTTGCATGGTTTTCAAGGCTAGGAATTTCATTAAGTGTAGATTTAATAATACTTGAAACCTAGGAACTCTTCCACCTCCTCATTTCCTTATAAAATCTGCTTGAGGAGCACATTGTAAAGGGTTGGTTATTGGATTTATGATGTAATAATTGCTGTATTGAATCATTTTTTAATGTAAATAAACTCTAAAGCTCTAAAGCTCTGTGAAGTTATTGAAGAAGTTAGGCTGAGAAGAGAAGTTGTTGCTATGATGAAACATTGGACTTGAAGTATGTAACTGGATTGAAAATCAATATAAAAGCTGATTTTTGGGATCCTGGTCTATATCATTGGTGAAGAACCTCTTACTATTATTGTTTTCCTTTCATGTATGCCATTTTGTTCACTTTTCTCTGATAAAGAACAAAAAATATAGAGCTAGGATTTACTGTTAAAAGTACCCTACTCTCACTGATAAGCTTTATCTTTATGTTTTCCTCCAATTGTGTATTTAATAATGACTTAAGTTAAGTGTAAACATTATCAAGGAATGTTGGTTAGACCATGTCTTGATGTGCAAAACTTGAAAGGAAGTTCTTGAATGATTTTTTCAATGCATGCTAATTAGAGTTAAACTAGGAAAGTTTATGGTTTGCCCCGTCTTCTAGTTATTTCTCCAAAGGTTGTTTTGAAGGTTTCCCTAAGAGTATAATAAAGTAGGCTTTGATTTTAATGTATCTTGCTTGATCTTAGGATGTACTTCATTTTCTTATCTGTTTTCATCCCTTCTGAAAGTAGTCATGTGGATTACTGGATTTTTTGTCTGATAAGTTAGCTTTCATGCAAGCTTGTCCAAAGAAGTTTATGGTTAGCCCTGTCTTTGGTTGGTTTAAAAAAGTTGCTTAAAAAGGATTTTCTTGTATGGAAATTTGATAAATCCTTGTTGAAATTATTGGCTTTTTCCAACTTCTCAACACTTTTAATGTTCCGCTCCTTCATTTAATCTAAAGGATCTTTTCATATAGATGACTTGCCCCTTGGACCACTCTTGAAATTGTTCCACAATTAAACCCTTTTGTGACTCCATTGCCCAATGGTTTAAATTTGTTTTCACACTAATCCTATCTGCTGAACACTTCTCAATATACTTGCATCTACACCTTTTTAACTCTTTCATTTTGTGATTTTCCATCCAATTAAAAATCATACTTGACCAACCAAACAAACAAAAACATTTGTTCTTAATAACTATCCTAATATCATACTTAGAACCCTAAAATATAAATCAATCTTTGCACTTATAGAGAGATCCCTCTCTGGATTTAGGAGGGATAGATCCTAGAATCCCAAAGTGGTTTTTGACATAGTCTCTGCAGCATTTAGTCTTGCCACTCTACTAAATTATAGAGGCCTAACATTTCTGGCGACCATACTAGGGACCTTTATGAAGTAATAGATAACTCCAAAACTCAGATAATCCCATTTTGACATTGAACCAAGTGTCTGCCTAGAGTGGTTTTGATTGTTGATGGTGAAAAACTTTCAAGCCCTGAAATCAAGTAAAAATCCTTCACTTGGTGACTCCACTGAACATCAATAGGCCTACTGATTTTCCTTAGTTTTATAAGTGATTCCACTTTGGAATTTCAGGTGAAATCCTTAAAACAAAACACTCAACATTCAGTGCAGTATAAGTAACTCTTTTCAAGCACTACCAAAGCAAATGGTAATTATGATAGGACTTATTTGAATCATTGACAAAATAAGTAACCCTTAGGATTCTCATAATAAGCCTTATCAAACCTTGAAGGGATTAGCTAGCTTAGCCATAAGAGTAAACTCTATTTGTCTCTTCACCTTAGCTAAGTGTTGAAACAGATTTAGGACACTCTCATAACCCATAAGACTGTAAAAACTCAGAAAATTCAAAAAATGTTTCAGACTGACTTCATAATAAACATGGTGGTGGAACCATAAAACATTTTACCTTCACAACAAGCTAAAAATTTTCCACCTGGTGACTCCATAATCCAAAACAGACCTAAAGACTCCATTGGGAAACTTGTTACTATCATAACATCATATAAAATCAGTTAATAAGACTTTGAATATTAAAGTTTTCTTGATAAAGATCAGTTAGCCTTCTAAATATTGTCATATTTGGTTAAAATTTTCTTGTTGTTAGGTTTGAAAACATAGCATAGTGGCTTGTAGAAGAATTCATACTAGATCCTATCCCGACCCAAATCCTCCTAAGATAGTTGATAATCCTGAAATAATTATTAGGAAATCTCCTAAGGCCCAAGATTCAACTATTGTTAGGTCACTCCATAGAGTTAATTCTGTCCCTAAAAACCTCGTAGCTCTACAAAATCCACAAGTTGACTTAAGAAACCCATTTAGAACTAGGTCACTTGAGGATATAGATCAGATATTTTTTGAGCCTTCACCTTCATCCCAAGATAGAAGTGAACATCTTGGTAGCAAAGAAACTACTCCACCTGATTTTCATTTCCTTCATAATTTTGGTTTCTCTCATCCTAGATCTACTCAAAAATCTCTTGCTGGTCCATCCAAATCTGTTCTCCACACACCCACTGTTCAAACTACACCATTCCATCAACCTCATCCACTTGTAAACCCCCCACTTTTTCCACAACCTCCTATAATGGCAACATGGTATGCTCCCCTAGTCCTTCCTTTACCTTTAGTCAATCTACCTCAGGACTATCAGTCCAAGATACCATTGTTTGATGCCAGTGGTGCTACTGTTGCTTCACAACATGTGGATAAGATGAATGACTATTTTGATAGGAATGAGATTGATGATGAAACTGTCAAAATGAGGTTATTTTCTCAAATTATAGGGGGAGAAGCAAGAAAATGGTTCAAAGGCTTAACCCCTAACATTATTAATGATCTCCAAGCTCTCCATCAGTTATTCTTAAACAAGTGGGAAGTTAATAAAAACCCTCTCCAAATTCTTTCAGGCTACAACAATCTCAAAAGAAACACTGGGGAAAGTGTTCAAGCTTATTGCACAAGGTTCAATAGTGTTTAAAATGAACTTCCCCTAGACTTGAAACCTCCGCAAGGCTTAGCTTTAAATAAATTTCCTAAAGGATTTGATCCTGAAATGGCCTATCATCTAAGAGAGAGAGATCCTTTTACTTTAGAAGATATGCAGAAAGGAGACTTAGTTGTAGCAGTAAATCTGATGGAGCAAAGAGCTAGAAGGAGGAATGAGAAGAAAGTATCATTTAGGGAAGAATCTACACCCTCCACATCCAGCTCTAAAATGGAAAGGATGATAGAAGAAATGATGACGAAAATGAGCATACTTGAGAGGGCACAATCTAGAGAAAACCAATCTGCTCCTCAAAACAGAAATCAAAATCAAAATCAAAATCAAAATTTTAGGAGAAACCAACCTCAGAACAGGCCAAGAGAGGATTATCAACAGATTGCACCTCCTTTTCATCAAAACTATGTAAGTGAGGTTGAAGAAACAAATGAACAAATAGAGGAAGATGACATAAACATGTTGGGAGTATACAATGATAATTTTGATGTTCATTACAATAGGAAACAAGGTCTATACACACCCTATGATGATAAAAGAGCAAAGGAAGAATATTACTATCAAGAGCTGGAAAATGTCATCATAGAAACTCCAAAAGAGTATGACCTTAGGAGTAAAAAGAATCAAGAAACTACCAAACTAAAACCTCTGAAAATTATGCAAAAAACAACCTTGTAAACAAAACCAAAAACATTAAACAAAAGGACAAAACAGTGGCCGTAAATTCTAATCAAAACAAAGAGAAAGGCACTCCAATTAATGAAAAATAGAGTGCAGATCTTAGTAGCGTTAGCACCTCAGCTAGTGCTCCTATTAAAACAATTTTGACCAATGTAAATAGAGGAAATCAACAAGCTGATTTTGCTGATAGAATGGTGATTAATAAGGCTGAAACAAACATTGTAAAAAGTCAATTGCCTTTCAGTTTGGAACAAGAAATTTCCAAGATCAAGATCTCTGTTCTCCTTACCGAACTATTCACCCAAGATATATATAGATCACAAATTTTGAAAGCTTTCAACATAGCAGAAAATAATGACACTGTCAACCTTAGTGATGACCAACTAGAGCTCTTATTCAGTCAAAATATTGAAGGGAGATACCAAGAAGGGCCAGTTCCTCCTTTTTATGTTAGTTTGAAAACTCATGAAAATATTTTACACAATGCTATGCATGATTTAGTGGCCTCTCATAACTTAATGCCCAAAGCTGTAATGGAGAGCCTAGGCCTTGAAATCACCAGACCATACACATATATATACTCCTTTGACTCCAGCAGAGTGAAATGTTTAGGTTTGATCAAAGACATTTGTGTGAACTTAGCACAAATTCCATCCAAGTGTTTAGTGATGGATATTGTGGTGGCTGATGTACCCCCCAAGTATGGTATGCTGTTATCAAGATCTTGGGGAGCTAAATTACAAGGAACAATGAAAATGGATATGAAATTTGCCACTATCCCTATTTTTAATCAAACAAGAAGACTTTATAGGGAGTCTCATATGCAATACATGGTCAGTAGCCAAGATAGACCAGAAAACACTCCTCTTTATTCTGTGCATACAAGCCTTGACTCATTTATTCTCTTCAATCATGAAATATCAAATGAGCAATAAACCTTAACTGATTTAATGGCCACCCCGCACTGTAACATAGTGGCAGACACAGAAAAGGAGGAAGAGAAGACAGAAACATCAAAACATTTTGTCAAATTAGAAAATCACAGCAAACAAATCACAGGTATAGAGCTATAAGAAAGTCATTCATTGCTTGTCAACCTTGAGATTCAAGAGAAGAATCATCAACATAATGAAGGAAATAAGAAACTAAACCAAATTAAACATGGTGCTAACTTACAAACACAATCTAAAAGCACTATAGATAAAGAGAATAGTATTTAAACTACTAAATCTGAAATTAGTCCTCTTTGGAGTATGAATTTTGATGGGTCTTGCACCAAGAACAATGCAGGTGCAGGCATTTGGATACACAACACTAAAAACAATCATACTGAAGGGCATTCTTACAGGTTAAATTTTCAATGTTCAAATAACATAGCTGAGTATGATGCCCTCCTTTTAGGTCTACACTTATTGAATAAATTAGGGGCCAAAATGATTAAAGTTCAGGGGGATTCAGAGTTGATTTTTAGGCAAGTGAATGGGGAATATAGTGCCAAAGATCCCAGACTTAGAGCCTATAGAAATGATGTCATTGATTTTTTCAAAAAATTTGATGAATTCCAGCTTATTTTTGTCCCAAGAAATCAAAATATCCTTGCCCATGGTTTAGATTTTGTTGCTAGAACTTGTCTAACACCTTATGAAACTGAACAATGTACAACCCAAATAAAATTTAGAATAGTTGTCCCAGACAATGAAAAATATTGGCAAGTGTTTGATGGAGACAAACAAATAGAAGACTTCCTATAGTCCATAAATGAATTTGAGCTGCCAAGTTTAGATTCAGAGTATGAAACAGGCTATTCTACTAAAGAAAATCTACTTGATGAAGAAGTAAAATCTCCAGAGATTGCTGTTATAAATATGTTAGCTAATAAACTTGAAAATATCACAAAAATGAGTGCAGATTTAGAAAAAGAAGACTTAGAAAAACTGCAATCTAACACTCAAAGTTTGCTAAAGGGTCTGGTTCCATTAGAAGAATTGTTTGATTTCAATGATGTTGCCAAAAAACCAAAAATGGAACCTGTTGAAAATGAAGTAGAAGAGTGTAACATAGGCAGTGAAAAAAAGCCAAAAATGATTAAACTGTCTAAAGCCTTACCAGCTCACATAAAAATGAAATACATTGAGATTTTTAAGGAATTTTCTGATGTGTTTGCATGGAGTTATGAGGATCTAAAGTCCAATGATACAGAGATAATTCAGCACAAGATACCCCTCAAAGAAAACCAAAAACCTTTTAAACAAAAATTGTGCAAAATAAACTCTGTTCAATTACCTTTGGTTGAGAAAGAAATCAAGAAAATGTATGAAGCTGGAATTATTGTCCCTATTAGATACTCAGAGTGGGTGTCTAATCTAGTGTTAGTAAGGAAGAAAAAAGGAGAGATAAGGCTTTGTATTGACTTTAGGAACTTAAACAAAGCCTCATTAAAGGACAAATACCCTTTACCCAAAATGGATCACATTTTACAAAAGGAAGTTGGTTCTAAAATAATTTCTTTGCTAGATGGCTTCTCAGGATACAATCATATTTTAGTACATCCTGATGATCAACTCAAAACAATCTTTACTACACCTTGGGGTACTTTCATGTATGTGAAAATTCCCTTTGGTTTAATGAATGCTGGTGCTACATTTTAGAGAGCCGTGGATATTTCATTCTCAGAAGAATTAGGATACTTCATCATTATTTACCTTGATGATATCACTATTTTTTCCAAAACAAATGAAGAACACCTAGAACACTTGAGAAAAGTCTTTGAGAAATGTAGAACATATGGGTTATCTTTAAATCCAAAGAAAACAATGTTTGATCTCCAAGAAGGAAAACTACTTGGAAACATCATATCAGAAAAGGGGATAAAGATAGACCCAAAGAGGATTGAGAGTATATTGCAAATAAGTCATCCTAGAAACATCAAGGAACTTCAATCTTTCATTGGGAAGATTAATTTCTTGAGAAGGTTCATACCCAACTTAGCTGAACTCCTTAGAAACATAAAAAACATGCTGAAAAAGGAAGAAGGAGATAAATGGACCTTAGAAGCAAAGAAATCATTTGAACTAGTAAAACAGGCATTAACCAAAGCACCAGTTCTCATTAGTCCCGATTTTTCAAAATATTTCTTCATTTTTTCATTTGCATCAGAACACACAGCAGCTGCTGTCCTATTACAAAAGAATTTAAAGGGATAAGAGCAACCCATTGCATTCTTTAGTAAGGCATTGAGAGGTGCACCTTTGAAGTACAATATCATGGAAAAACAAGCCTTTTCCTTAGTCAAAGCCTTAAAAGACTTTAGGGTTTACATTTTACACTCCCACATAATTTCATTTGTGCCAAATTCAGTTGTAAAAGACATTTTAACATAGGACCCAGATGGAAAAAGAGGAAAGTGGATAGTTGTGATACTTGAATATGATTTAGAAATCAAGCCCACTAAGCTCATAAAAGGCCAAGGACTAGCAAGATTAATGGCTAAATCTAATTTTGAAGCTCTTGATATAAACATGATAAATGCATTAGATGAACAGGAGGAGTTGTCAACTCCCATTATTGAAGATCATTTCTTGAATTCATCTTGGTATGCTGATATTTTATTTGTTTTTCTCAATTTGAATACACCTCCTGGTTTGTCTAAAACAAAGGCAAGATTTTTAAAGTTAAAAGCTATAAATTACTACATTTTAGATAAATGTCTATATTGGAAAAATGCTAGTGGATTATTGCTTAAATTTTTGCCTGAGAATGATGCAGATAAGATCAAGCATGAGTTCTATGAACGAGAATGTGGATGCCACCTCTATTGGAAGACAACTGCCAATAAAATCCTTATAGCTGGTTACTATTGGCCCACCCTCTTTCAAGATGTCAATAAAATGATTATTGTCTATCATAAATGCCAACTCTTTGAAGGCAAAAGAAAATTGCTTCCCTTACCTTTGCATCCAATTACTGTTGAAGCTCCTTTTCAATAGTGGGGTCTAGACTTCATAGGGGAAATCCATCCACTCTCATCAACCCAACATAGATGGATCCTCACTGCAACAGACTACTTTACCAAGTGGATAGAAGCCATCCCTTCTAGGCAAGCCAATGACTCTGTCATCATAAAATTCCTTGAAAATCATATCCTTTCTAGATTTGGCTGTCCTAGGAAGATTATCACTGACAATGCTACTGCATTTGGATCCAAAAAGATGGTTGAATTCTGTCACAAATATTAGATTACATTGGGTGATTCTACTTCTTATTACCCTCAAGGTAATGGGTTGGCATAATCCTCAAACAAGAGTTTGGTATATATAATCAAGAATTTGGTAGAAGAAAATAAGAAATCATGGTACACAAAGCTAGTACATGCATTATGGGCTGACAGATTAACACTTAAGAAATCAATTGGAATGTCACCCTACCAGCTAGTCTATGGAGCATATGCAATTTTTCCAACCAGTCTAGGAGTGCCAATCATGAAGCTGATCCAAGAGGTACAGTCTTAAGAAAATGATATGACAAGAAGAATCAATCAGACTATACATCTTCAACAAACCAAAGAGGAAGTCTACAACAGAGCACTACAAAAGCAAGAAAACATCAAGAAGTTGTTTGATAGAAGGAAAAAGGCTAGTGATTTCAACATTGGTGACAAAGTTTTAAAGTGGAATTCCAGGAGAGAAGATAAGGGCAAGCATGGGAAATTTGATAACTTATGGCTTGGATCTTATCTCATTCATTCTACTGTTGGTAACAATGCTTATTTTTTACAGGAATTGAATGGAACTGAACTTTTTAGAGGTCTTGTCAATGGTAGGATGCTCAATCATTATTTTTCTTGACTATATCACTTTGGAGCTTTTTATTTTCCATTGTAAATATTATATCTTTCACTGTTTTCTAAGTTATAAAAGAAAAAAAAAAAACAATAGAAAAGAGAAAAGAGGGCAGAGTGAGAACAAGAAAGGTACATCCCCATACCAGAAAGAGAAACAAAATCTGAAAGTGTGCATGCACAAATGCCACTCCTAAAAACACACTTCTAGTTAGTCATACAGTATAATCATGACTAATTAGTTTTCAATTTACTGTTGATAGGTTAGTGAATTAGATTTTAGATTTGCCAAAAAACATAATATTGGCTTATCAGTAAGGTATATTAGGTTAGAAAAATGAAGGTTTGAACAAGCCCAAAATCTGAACCTATGGGTTTCAAAAAGAATAATGGCTCTAATATATTTAAATCTTGAGCCAAAGATAAAAGAACTGGTTCTAATATGCCCAAAACTTGAACCAGAGAAGAAAAAGAAGACAACTCAAACAAAATCAAATATAGAGCTGAAGAAAAATGAAGGATGTCCTTAAATTTTTAGATCTTAAGCCTTCACTGTTTTTGGTTTTAAATTTCTGCAAATAACAATCTATGTGCAGCTTGTTTTTATGCCATAGATCAGCAACAAGTTAGACTGTTCAATCCTGGCTTGGTTGCTTTTAAATTATTATTTTAGAATTTAGAGAATAAAATCTGTTAGACAGTTTAATCCTGACAGATAGTAGTTAGGTAGAGAATTTATGAACTCAACTGCTTAATCAGAGTTCATGGAGAAATAAGAGTAGACTTAGATTAGTTTCTTGTTTTCAAAATAATAAAATATTGATGAAAAGAGTTTTCCAATCCAGATGCACTCTGAAAGAAGAAAAAATGTTAGGATCATTAGGATTGGGTAGGGAAAGATGTTTTGATAGAATTTCATTGTTTCAAATTGATGCAGAAGTCATCAAATCAAAGAAAGATCAACAAAAGAAAAGAAGGTTGCAGCCCAATGGATAAGGCACTGGTTTACTGAAAAGCCAAATATCAAAAGCTGAAGTTCTTAAAATCTTCAAGAAGATGCCATCCCCATGTGGAACCACTTTTAGCCACCTATAAAAATTTGTCATATCAAATGGTGGCTAGATCTTGTTTAAGCCTTCAAGAAACAATTTCATGGCCAAATTGTTAGTTCTTAAAGTCTTATGAAGATAGCTAATCCTTTAGTTAATATTCACTACTTTTTCCCTCATAATAAAAAAAATCTACTGTTTTCCAAGAGAAGACTGCTTGAAAATCCCATTTTCCATCATTTTTACCCCTCCTTTCACTCATAAATAAACCCCATTTTTCACCCTTTTTCCTTCATAAAATCTCTCCACAAGCCTCATTTAACCTTTGAAACCACCCCAAAACCCTTTTAAAACCTTATACTCTCCCTTATTTGGTTTTAAAATTCCTTCATTTACCTATTGGAACCCTTAATTTCCCTTAAAAAACACTATTTTTTAAGCCTAAAACAGTCTAAAAACATTATAAATTTCTTAAGCCCCTGAGGGCTTAATTCCTATAGCCCTCCGCCTCATAAGACCATAAGCCCCACAACCGGGCACTTAAAGGGCCTAAAACTTCTTCAAACCCCGTCAAAACTCGTAATTCCCTTCATTTCCTCATTCCCCGACAAAAATGTTAAAATGAATACCCACCGTTGATCTTTGCAGATCAACGGTCGTCGCTGCGCTCAATCTCCGCCCATCCATCTGACTTTCCTTTCCTCTGCTCATATAACCTACTCCAGCTTTGATCTTGGCCATCCATTTCAAATATCTAACGGCCAGGATCTTAACCCGACTTCCCTTTTTATTTCTCATAAACCTGATAGCTCAAGTTTTCGACGAATATGGACTGTTCATTTACCCAGATCAATGGCCCTCGCGCTCTTTCCCTTCCACCCGATCCCCTGCCTTACATTTCTTTCATCGCCCTGAGATCAAATCTAAGCCATCCATTCAATAAATCCAACTGTCTAGATTAAATCCGATAGGCCCAACTCCTTTGGGACCTACCTTTCACCTCGTAAAACACCTATCCATTCACAATTTGCTGCGTGTATTCCACTATCTCCCTGACCCGCAGCTTCCCCCGTTGCGTGCGATCCACACCGTTAGATCTACACCCCTTCATCCAACAGGCTAAATTGAGTTTCGTATTTTTTTTGCACAAGAGGTTTAGCACTGGAAAAAAATGCAAAATAGGCAGTTTTTGGAGGACACGTGTCAGCCAGCGTACTGTATCGCATTTTTTTGGAGAAATTTCAAAACCACCTCAAAGCTACGCGAAAACCACTCTGGTTTTCCGCCTTACCACCTTTTCCTACTTCACTAACTTTCTTCCTTTGAATCTTGGCCGTCCATCCTTTTAATCCAACGGCCCATAACACTCTGTGACCCAAGCCATCGCCCTTCCATCTACTCTCAGAAAGGCTTCATCAGAAGATCTTAACCGTCGATTGTTTTAATCGAATGGCTCATATTGCATTAAAACCCCTGTTCTTTGCCCCTTTGTTTCTTTTTTCTGGGAATTTCATCGAGGTTTCTCCGCCGTCGATATCCAAAGATCGACGGTCCCAATTAAAACTTCCCCTCCATTTCCTTTCCCCCACCATCTGAACTCCTGGTCAATCTCCACCATTCATCTTTTTGATCGAACTACCTAGACTTAACCCTACCACCATTTACCCAACCGCCCCCCAATTGACCCCATTAAGTGATCTCAATCGTTGAATGTTTTCATCCAACGACCATGATTAATCCTTGCCTCCAAAGCACCCTTTGACCTATTTTCACCGGAATTTTCATAATTTTGTTCATTTTTTGCAGGTTTTTAAGGTTTCTACACAGTTTTAAAAAGAAATTAAAGGCCAGGGATGACGATCCCCAGGCCAATTATTCAAATGAAAAGGGAATTTACAGTGTTCCAACTACGATTTCACCTTTGCCTCATGAGCATTGGTGATCTCATCAACCTTTTGCGCACCTAAAAAATTACAAAAACACAGTCAGAGTCCATTTATTGAAGAATATCAGCATTGAAGACCAGAGATAAAAGAGTATCAGTGTTTAAAGGTTTTAAACATATTCTAAAGGGATTGAGGCCTAAAAAATCAAGAATCAAAGGCCTAATCTACAGAAAAAAATAGTATGAAGATCAGAAGATAAAGATTAAGGCTTATTAGGCCTAAAACATAGATCAAAAGCTAATTAACAGTGTTTTAGGGAACAACAAGGAGAAATATCAGTCCTGAAAGCCTCCATTGGCACATCAAAGGCCAATCAAATCCTCTCTAGTTACCAAAGAGCCACCTCAGCATCAAAGAAATCAAAAGAAGGCATAGTTATTGCCTATTCAGAAAATATTTTCCTAAAGACAGCTGAACAGTTATTTCGACCAAAGGAACTTATTACAAATTGTCAGCAAAGTTATTACAAAGATAAGAAAGAGACTTGAATTCAATATTTTCATCCACTAAGCCTAAAAAACTGAAAACAGAGTTATGAGACAAAGTAATAGATAGAATGCATTCCTGCCTTATGCCTTGCATGGTTTTCAAGGCTAGAAATTACGTTAAGTGTAGAGTTAATAATACTCGAATCCTAGGAACTCTTCCACCTCCTCATTTCCTTATAAAATCTCCTTGAGGAGCACATTGTAAAGGGTTGGTTATTGGATTTCTGATGTAATACTTGCTGTATTGAATCATTATTGAATGTAAATAAACTCTGAAGCTCTAAATCTCTGTGAAGTTATTGAAGAAGTTAGGCCGAGAAGAGAAGTTTTTGCTGTGATGAAACATTGGACTTGAAGTATGTAACTGGATTGAAAATCAATATACAAGCTGATTTTTGGGATCCTGGTCTATATCATTGCTGAAGTACCTCTTACTTTTATTTTTTTCCTTTCATGTATGCCATTTGTTTCACTTTTCTTTGATAAAGAACAACAAATATAGAGCTAGGATTTATTGTTAAAAGTACCCTACTCTCACTGATAAGCTTTATATTAATGTTTTCCTCCAATTGTGTATTTAAGAATGACTTAAGTTAAGTGTAAACATTATCAAGGAATGTTGGTTAGACCATGTCTTGATGTGAAAAACTTGAAAGGAAGTTCTTGAATGATTTTTTCAATGCATGCTAATTAGAGTTAAACTAGGAAAGTTTATGGTTTTCCCTGTCTTATAGTTCTTTCTCCAAAGGTTGTTTTGAAGGTTTCCCTAAGAGTATGCTAAAGCAAGCTTTGATTTTAATGTATCTTGCTTGATCTTAGGCTGTACTTAGTTTTCTTATCTATTTCCATCCCATCTGAAATCATTCATGTGGATTACTGGATTGTTTGTTTGATAAGTTAACTTTAATACAAGCTTGTCCAAAGAAGTTTATGGTTAGCCCTGTCTTTGGTTGGTTTCAAAAATTTTCTTAAAAAGGATTTTATTGTATGGAAAGTTGATAAATCCTTGTTGAAATTATTGGCTTTTTCCAAATTCTCAACACTTTTAATGTTCCACTCCATCATTTAATCTAAAGGATCTTTTCATATAGATGACTTTCCCCTTGGACCACTCTTGAAATTGTTACACAATTAAACCCTTTTGTGACTCCATTTCCCAATGGTTTAAAGTTGTTTTCACACTAATCCTATCTGCTGAACACTTCTCAATATACTTGAATCTACACCTTTTGAACTCTTTCATTTTGTGATATTCCATCCAATTAAAAATCATACCTGACCAACCAAACAAACAAAAACCCTTGTTCTTAATAACTAGCCAAATATCATACTTAGAACCCTAAAAGATAAATCAATCTTTGCACTTATAGAGAGATCCCTCTCTGGATTCAGGAGGGCTAGATCCTAGAATCCCAAAGTGGTTTTCGATGTAGTCTCTATTATCACTCTAGTAAATTTTCTATCAGAAATATTTAAAACTTTGTAACTTACTAGAAGTAACCATGAACCACTTTTAGAATTCAAGATCTAGCCTTCCTGAGTTTCGGAGAGGGATCTCTCCATATGATTTAGATTTTTTTAGGTAACAGATATTAGGCTAGTTATGATTGTGTAGTTGGGTTTTATTTTTTGAAAATGTTGGTGGGAATAAAGGACTACAAGGGAAAACATAGAAATATCTACCTAACCATTGGGCAATGGAGTCAACTCTCTAGGCAAGCAGAACTAAGAAATAAAACTTAGAGATGCAAATGTGCTAAGGGAAAGATATGTGACCTTATAAGGCTTTGTATAGGCTTGATTGATGGAGTGGGAAGAATCTGAGCAAAAGGGCACTTAAGAATCCTTAAGCTACAGATAAGAAGACTGAAGAAGGGGATGAAACTAGGACCTAGAGAAATTAAGAATTCTATGGTCCGGTTATCAAGAAGAAAACATCAAAATGCCAACAAGTTTAAACAGGGAGCATATTATCACTAATCCTGTTTAATTACTCCTTAATTGATCATTACAGAATATAAACACATAATATGAATGAATATAAACTTTGAAAGAAATACACTGAAAACAGGAAAAACGAGATTTATCTTGTCACCACGAGAATCCTTATGCTATGATGTCTCTAATCTCATTTTTAGCCTGCTGCTTCGTTAATTGACTCACAAAATTCAATATGTCCAGCAAAAAGACTATAGTTGTCTTGAGAAATTTTATTCCACACAAAAATACTTCCGAGAGTGAAGTATTTATACAAATTCTAAACTAAAATATCTTGAAAAAATATCAAGATTAGTTCACAAATCTCTCCAACTGTTTTACATAAACAGAAATTAAGTAAAGGACACTCAAACTAATGCATCTATTTGGAACTATTTTTTATGGATAGGTGATGAAAAAGAGGAGAATTAGAATTTGATCCAACTCTTAGTTGATGATGAGGCATCCAAGTCACTAACTGCTTCCTTTCTTTGTGCATTTTGCTCCAACAATTCTGCAAACTTGGGGTCCAATGATATATTTGTATTTCTTAATCAGTAATAGATATGTAAAAAGTGAAAGAGGTTATGGTGGATTAATATGTTGGTGAGATAAAACTCTTTCCGTTTCCTAACATTCCTCTCCAGCTGTGCACAATAGGCTCTGCAAAACTATGTGTAAAACAGAGTTTTACAGAGTCTAAACAATAGCCTGTAAAGATGTGCATGTATCTCTGATTCTGAAATCATTGTGCAAAAAGTGAGATAAATTTTTTTATATGGGTCTTTTAGGAACAAAAACCTCCTTCAGTTTGGTATGATGTATTTTGGATTGGCCACAATATTCTCTTCAAAATGATGACTTAACTGGATTTTTTTGCAAAAAGTGTTTTCCAACATTGTTTAATATTTCAAAAACCATAATAGATGTTAGAAAAGTGAGACAACATTTTGTAGATGGTCTTCGTAAGAACATAAACCTCCTTCAGTTTTGTAAAATTCATCTTGGATTGATCACAATAGTTTCTCCAAAACAATGACTAAAACATGAAATTTCTGCAAAAATGTTCCTTCTTGTTGTGTTTTTCATATTTTCACTTTTTTGTTCTTTTGACTGTTTTACTTTCACTTTAGAAAAAATTCAATGTTGGTGAAATTATTTTCATTTATTTTTACCATTTTACTGCCTCTGTATTTACTTTTACTGTTTACCTTTGACTGCTCTGTAACTTCATTTTAACTTTCACTCTGACTTTTACCTGATACACTTTAACCATTGATACTCTTTAATTGTTATGCTTTTACTATCCCTATAAATTCTCATTTCACTTTTCCCATTCACTGTGCACATTTCATCATTCTAATATCTCTCTGAATTTTTATGCAAACTATTTGTTGAATGAAGATATTGAGTTAAAATTTGAGAATTTGGAGCAAACAATTTTGTCAACTAGTATTGAAACTGTTGGTCCAAATCTATATTCTGATAGTAACCTGCAAAAATCAAACAATTTGTTAATGAAATCCAGGTCTGCAGGGAGGTGATTTTAGGCTTTTTGAAATACCTATGGAATGAGATCAGTCTGTGAAGGTTTATTTCTATTTTTTAGGCATTTTGGGGAACTACTACAAGATTAGATTGTTTGCAGGAGTTATTCACTTTAATAGAGATGAAACTTAGTAATGTAGGCAAAGGATGGCTTTATTTTTGGCATTTTTTTTCTCAATTAGGTTTTCTAAATTGGTTTGATTGAAAACAGGGAATATCAAGGTAATTCAGATGTTTTAGTTGTTCAGATCCTTGATTTTAATCTCTAAACTGTGAAATTTGAGGAAATTGGCTTTAAAAAGGTTCACATTCGAAGACAACGCTTTTTGGTCTGTAACAGTCTTCAATTCAGTTGTATTCAATTGGAAAAAGTCGTGGAGATTCTCTGAGTACGAATTTAAGAGGAAATGGCTCTTAAAATGGCAATTGGATCGAAAATGGCGTTGTTAGGTTTGAAAATGGTGAAAAGGGCTCTGCACAGGCTCTCAGGGTGTATGGCGCACAATGGTGAAAATTAGAAAAAAATAGGCTCTGCGAAGGTTTCACAAGTTTAAAGCATGAATAGGTGAAAAATTATGAAAACATTAAACTTTAACATATTAAACCATAGTATAAACTATAGTTAAGTTACATTAAACAAAGGTTAAGCGGGAGTGGTTTTGGAATACCGGCGGTGGTATTCACGTGGCTCAATGGTGGTAAGCAGTAATATGCTTTTCGAACGCGATGTAATAGAATCGTGACATGTCGATGTGGGGTGGTTTGGATAAACCACCCATTTCGCGCGACTTTTACAAAACATCCATCAATTACTTTGTGAGCGCGAAAATGCGTTATCGCCGTCGGATCTGGCTTTGGGGAGCGAATGATCGGGATTAAAAGGGAAAGTGTGCGGAAAAGTCAATTATCAAGTTCAATATAGGCCATAGATCTTGGGATTAAAATAAAATTTGATGGTTAAAAATAGTGTGATGGAGAGGAGTAAAAATGTATTGATCATTCGCTTTGATTTTCATTCATTGGATCAAAAGGGATTTGGGGATCGAAGGGTCTAGATTGAATCCCAATGGGAACAGGCCTTTTGATGGGATTTATATATAAAAGTGGCTTTTTCCAATGGAAAGGGTGATCGGGAAGGTTAATCAAGATTTTAACCAAGGTTAGGGGGTCAGGGAAGGGAAATATACAAGAGAATGGGTTTAGAAGTTTAGTTTAAATTAAACTTCAATATTTTTTGTTTAAGACATATATAACATATGTTTAAAGGTTTTTCATATCTTTTTTATTATATGGTTAATTAAATCGAGATGAATTAACTATCATAGGGGGCAGGATATTTATATATATAGAATACTTAGCCAAAGGGGTTATAAGGGGGGTTTTTATTTAAACATGTGCGAATAAATAACTTTGGCTTAAGTTATATTATGTGGGTTTTTGGGTTTATCATATAAAAACGAGTTATAAAATAGGAAAAGGTTACTTGTATAGGGAGTTAATATATAAATTAAAGTTAATATGAAAATAGGACATGGTATACTCAAAACACATATTTATAACAAGTAAAGTGAGGTTTTAAAGATAATTTGTATTGATCTTATCACTTAACTTATGATGTAATGTTATTTTGAGGGCTTAATGTGTTTAAATGAGGTAGGAAGTTAGCTAAATAGGAATTACAAATGCCTTTAAGTAAAAATGAAGTTTTACTTAGGATTATTCAAGGGAATGAGTGCATGAATGGTAAATGATGTGATTAAGGGATTAATATAGACATTTCACACTTTCAACTGATCAGTGATAGAGCCTTGGGTCTGGTCCCAACAAAAGTGAAGGAAATGCCTTGAGTCTTTCTGACTGATAGTCTAGAATGTTTCATGACTATGGGAAGGGGAAGTTAGTTGTTTTTCATCCCATGATGAATGATATTTACATTGAGACTTTTCACCTTCTTCTACCTACCCATCTTACCATGTTAACATTTTTTTCTTCCTTTGTAGTGGGTGCATTTAAGCTAGCAACCTTCACAGCATTTATTCTTTCTGAAAGCAAGTAAAACTATCTAATTCTACACTTAATTCATCCATGAATCCAAATTAAACTGTTGGATTCTCTTTATTTCTCTACCTAACTACTGAATTGTCATGATTAAACTGTATGACAAGTCATTATTCTCTATCTATAACAAGGAAAATTGAAAAATGACAAGTTAAGATTAAATTGTTTAACTGATCATGGACTATGGCATTTATTGACACTCTGCCATAGTAAAAAATTAAAAAGTAGTGGCATGTATGCTTGCACACTTTCATTTTTTCTTTTGGGGTCTTTTATTTTTTCTAAGTCCTTTGATTATACTTTTAGGACTTTTTACCCTCTTTTTGATTTTTTTGATTTTTTACGAAATATGTGAATACAACTTGCAGAAGGCAAAGTATGTACAGATTTACAAGATTATCAACAGTCAAGTCAAAACTATGACCCCTATATTATAAGTTGCTAACCGATCCTACTGTAACATTTGGTCTTGCCCTTTACTAAATTATAGGGGCTAACATCCTACATCAAAACTTCTCTCGCTGCGATGTTGATTTTCCTATTGTTTCATTTGATTTTGTGCCAAATTCAGGTTATCCTTTAAGAGTTGTAGAACTTCTTGTTGATGCTCGATGTGATCTTCCACTGCTTGAACCTTTGAATTTTCTCTTAAAGATGATGTGGTGGATGGTGGAGGACATCCATAAAGTGCCATAAATGGGGTCATTTTTGTTGCAGTATGGAAGGAAGTGTTATACC
This sequence comes from Pinus albicaulis, assembly GCA_034641835.2. Lineage (NCBI taxonomy): Eukaryota > Viridiplantae > Streptophyta > Pinopsida > Pinales > Pinaceae > Pinus > Pinus albicaulis. The sequence continues at coordinate 677,697,967 of CM076584.1, read as the reverse complement.
ACCATTAAGTTAGAGGTAACCACTTGACCCATTATTTTTGTTTATCAGATACAAAACAACGAGGATATCCTTCCAAACATTTGTTCACTATCTCAGTTTTCCCATCGGATTGAGGATGATAGGATGAGTTAAGAGCTAGCTCAATACCCAAAAAAGAAAATAATTCCATCCAAAAATTTCCAGTAAAAATGGGATCTCTGTCGCTTACAATAATCTTTGGGTTTCCATGTAGCTTTTGAATTATTTCCATAAATGAAGTAGCAACTTTACTTGCTTTAAATGGATGAGATAATGCATAAAAGTATGCATACTTGGTAAGTCTATCAACTACCACCATGATGACACTATTTCTTTCGAACTTAGGTAAACCTATGATAAAATCCATTGAAATATCCTCCCAACTTTGACTTGGAATGGATAAAGGTTGTAGAATACCCATAGTCTTATTTTTCTCCACTTTATTTTGTTGGAAAACCAAAAATTCTGCCACAAAATTTTGAATATCGTATTTAAGGGAATCCCAAAAAAATCTTTCTTCACCATGTGGTAAGTTTTAAAAAAACCTAAGTGTCCTCCTAAGGGAGAAGTGTGCAATTCCAAAAGAATCTTTTGTTTTAGTTGGGAATTATTACAAAGATATAAGCGATATCTGTACCATAAGGAATCATTTTCCCAACCAAATGTATCATATGTACTAGGATCTTGCTGCAACTTTTGAATGAGTGTCCACACCTCTTCGTCCTTTTTTCATTCATCCTTGCTTCAGCTATCCAATCTGGTTGGATAATAGAAATGCCACAAAGCAATGCTTCCACCTCTTCATCCTTTCTTGAGAGTGCATCTGTAATAACATTTAGCTTCCCTTTTTTGTAGATGATTTCAAAGTCATAACCCAAAATATTTGTGACCCATTTTGTATGCTATTTTGAAGATAGTCTTTGTTCCAAAAAGTATTTAAGACTATCATGATCAATTTTTACCTTGAAGTATCTTCCCATTAGATAAGGTCACCATTTCTTTAGTGCATGTAGTATTTCCAACATTTCCTTCTCATAAATAGCATTCTATAAATACTTTCCTTTGATTGGATGAATTTTTTTTTCAAAAGCAATTGATCTTCCTTCTTTCATTAAAACATCACCAATTCCATTTCCCGAGGCATCACATTCCACAATAATTTTTTTTTTGTGAAGTTTGGCATAGCTAAGACCGGTGCTAAGAACATTTCCTCTTTAATATGTTCAAAGGCCTTAGTTGCTTCAAGATTCCATGAAAACACATCTTTCTTCGATAATGTTGTTAGAGGTGATCATTTCCTCCCACAATTCTTAACAAACTTGCGATAATACCCTGTTAACTCAAGAAATCCTCTCAAATTCTTTATGGTTGTGGGGACTTTCCCTTCCTTAATGGCTTTAATTTTGTTAGGGTCTACCTTAACACCCTCATGAGATACAATATGACTCATATATTCCACCTCTTTTACTCCAAAGAAACATTTGGAGGTTTTTACATATAATTGTTTCTCCTCCAATAGTTTGAGAACCCTGTCAAAATGTTGAACATGATTCTTCCAAGACCAGTTGTAGATTAGTATATCATAAAAAAATACTAACACAATTTTTTTAAGGAAGGGTTTGAAAATGGAATTTATCAACCCTTGAAATGTAGAAGGTGCATTGGTAAGGCCAAAAGGCATGACCAAAAATTCATAATGACCCTCATGAGATCGAAATGTTGTTTTCGGAATATCTTTAGTCTTCATTCTAATTTGATGATATCCTGAACGAAGATCCAACTTGGTAAAATAAATTTCTCCATGTAATTCATCAAATAATTAATCAGTCACAGGAATGGAAAATTTATCTTTAATAGTAAGCTTATTGAGCTCCCTATAATCCAGACACATGTGCCATGATCCATCCTTGTTGTGAACCAATACTATTGGAGCAGATAAAGAACTTTGACTAGGTTGAATTATACAAGCCTCTAAAATTTTTGCAATCATATGTTCATTTTCGATCTTTTGGACATAACGCTATCTGTAAGGCCTGATGTTTGGAGGAACACTTCCTGGAATCAAATGAATAGCATGACCATGATCACAAATAGGTGGGAGTCCTTTGGGAGTTTTAAACACCTTGGAATGATTGTCCAAGTCTTTTTGGAGATATGGAGAAATAGATGATTTTGATGTTGGAACTTCTAGTGAGCATACTTTTTCAATTACATCTCATTGTTATTTATTTAGAAGATTTTTCATGACATTAGAGCTTATTATCTTTCTGGGGCTTCCCTATGATACCCCGTAATTCAACTTCCTTTCCTTCCAAAAACAATTTCAAGAAAAGTTCTTGAAAATTAAAAGCTACCATCCCCAAAGATTGTAACCATTGTACTCTTGGTACAACATCAGCACCTCCCATTGGAATGGAAATAATTGGACTATTCAATACATATTCCCCCATGGTTAGCTTGATATTATGGCATTTTCTAGAGAAATTTATAGTTCCTCCATTTGCAACCATCACTTGACATTCTAGTGCTGGGTAAAGGAAGCAATTCAATTCCTTGGCTACCTTACAGTGAATAAAATTATGGGTACTACCGGAATCAATCAATAGTATTAAATTTTTCTTCTTGATATGGCCTTCTATCTTGAGAGTTTGAGGAGTGGTAATTCCTGCCAATGCATTACACGATATGGTCGAACTCATTTATTATTTCTCTAGGGTTGGTTCCTGGTGTATATCCCCTTTTTTTGAATTTTCTTGTTCATTTTATTCCTCCTCTTCATAATCTATGTAAAATAATTTCTTCTCAGCACACTTATGACCTTTATTGTATTTGCTATCACAACTATAGAAAATAATTTTTTCTCTTTTTTCTTCCAATTGTTGTGTTTTCAACCTTGTAGGTTGTGGAAGTTTAGGAGTAGCAAGACTTCCATATTTATATATGTGAGTGGTAGGCTTCCTTGTCACCATAATTTTACATTCGATTTTTCTTGCGAACTTGAATTCCTTCTTTAGTGAATCAATTTCGCAAAGGCGAACATCATGTTGGATGTTATCCTTTAAAGTCCCTATGAAGACATCAATATTGTGTTCCTCTGGAATATCAGTTACCCTTATATTAAATTTTTGGAAGTCATCAATGTGCTCCACCATTGAACCCTTTTGTTTGATATTTATTAATTGGATAAAGAAGGTGTTGCTCTTTGTATCCTCATAATGTTCTATCATATCCTTCGTAAAAATTCACCAAGTGAATTTTTTTTTACGGGAGCAAAGCCATTGATACCATAAAAATGTATTTTGTTCTAAATGTAAAGTTGCAATGCGTACATTTTGTGTGTTTTGCACATTATTGAGATCAAAATATTGCTCTAGTTGTAGTATCCATGTTACAGGATCCTTGTCATCAAAATTCCCCATATAGATCTTTGGAATATGGTGGTTCTTACATCCAACATTAGAGTTTATGAAATCATGATTAACATTTATTTTTTTCTCATCATGAGTTTCCTGTACTACCTTTTTTCCATTAGGAATCATTTCTTGTATCAAATTTGTCAAACCTTCCTTAAAACCTTCCATATGTGATTTTAAATCATTCTTCATGTCTTCCATGGTAGCTTCCATGTCATCCATCTTAGCTTCCATTCCATCCATCTTACATTCCATGCCATTCTTCAAACCATCCATCTTACTTCCATGCCTTTCTTCAAAGCATCTATATTAGCTTCGATGCCCTTCTTCAACCCATCCATATTAGTTTCCATGTATTTCTTCAAACCATCCATCTTAGCTTCCATGTCTTTCTTCAAAAATTCCATTTCATTTTTTTTCTCTTTCAGAGAGCGAAATTTGATGCACTTTCTCTTGTAATTTTGATATATCATGTTGCACTTCTTCCTTTTCATGAGTCATAGTAGAGCCGTATGAAGGCTTAACGGGTGTTGATTTTTTTTAGGGGGAATTTTAGAACCTAATACTGATATCTGTGCTTCAATATGCCTTTGGAATCACTTAAAACTAATTTGAAAACAAGAATTATGAAATTTGAAAACAAATACACACCTTTTTCTTGCTTTTGATGAGCTCGATATTGAAACTAAATTATCTCTATGCTTTCGGATCTTCAATATCTAAAATTAGGTCCTGTAGTAGCCCTCTGAATCTTCTTTCGAATGCCATAGGTTTGAACTGATTTTTATTCTTCAAGGAAAAGTTATGCCCAATCTCCCGCAATGGCCTAATTATGGTCTAGTTCAGTAGAGCGAACTTGTACGACGTTCCACGTGTCACTGTTTCCTCCTTAGGCTCTGAAATTTATACACAGGAAACAACAGTCCATGTAATTTTGGCCACTTTTTACCGAATCCCAATCTGATGCACAGACATATATTTAATACGGTTTTCCCACAGTCATCTCTTTGAGATGAAATTTGAAAGCCTGAAAAAACCCTAAATTCCACAGATCATATCTATGAAAATTTTGCGAACCAAGATTTGAAATTTTTACACGAAGTTCCTCAGGATTTCATCTTTTGGTGGTAAAAAATTCAGCTTCTGAAAATTCGTAGAAAAAATGTTATAGAAAAAATGCATTATGCCACGTTGACTTGTTTGGAGTAGCGAAACCCTAGAATCCAATGGTCTGGTACCAAATGTTATGAAACCAACTATGAAAATAGAAGAAAAGAGAGACCAACGCCTTAGAAATAAGCCACTTTGAGGGGGAAGCCTCCTTTACATTACATAAATGAACAATTCTTGGATGATAGAAATTAAAAAACCTCCTTTATATATATAGGAGTCCATGGGGTCAAAATATAATCCTAGCCGAGCTAACAATTATAATGTAAGGGCACAATAATAACAATATGGGGATTACATTCATACAACAATAACAATAAGGGGGCTACACTAACAATAATAAGAGATTACACTGGTAATATATTGACCTAAAAAATCCCCTCCATCGCAATAAATGACCCCCATTATTTGGGGAAATTTGTGCTAAATTTTGTTGTTGGTCAGCCACTTTCCTTGGTGAAGAATTTACCAACTTTCACAACCTGGTAGAGCTAGATGTGTTTCGAGTGTGTATATTTTTTCTTGGTTTTCATGATATAATCCACTATATCATGTTCAGTGTGTTAATATTGAGCTCCGTGGGGTCTGATTCATTGAATGCCTCCATGGTGTCCAACGTAGGTGGATAATATGGTCGAAAAATATTTGTTGGATTCGTCAGGGCTAGCCAATATTGAATGACTTCGATCTTGTTTAGATCCACAAGCACACTTTTCTAATCAATAATGTAGCCTATCTATTGGACATGTTCATGCCAAAGGAGAATTTTTCCAAGTTAGTACATAGCTTGTGTTGCTGTAGAGTATGATGACCTGCGAAATATGTTGCAAGTGATTTTCCCAACTCTTGTTGAAGATGAGGATAACATAAAGATAAAGAAGATAAAAATAATTAGTCATAGGCTGCAATATATCATCCATCATCCTCATGAAAGTTATTGGGGTATTCATCAAAACAAAGGGCATGACCAACCATTCAAAAATACCCTCCCAGGACTTGAAAGCAATCCTCCATATATCATTTGGTTCTATTGGGACTTGGGGGTAGTCAGACTTCAAATCAATATTAATAAAGTACTTATCCCCCTTGAGATGGTCAATAAGGTCGCCAATCCAAGGATTCAAGTATCATTTCGTAACTCTGATTTTGTTCAAATCTTGGTAATCAATGCATGATTTCCAAGGCTCGTATTTCTTATGCATGAGTACAATTTTTCTTCCATAGGATGAGTAAATCGATTTTTAACAACCCCAATTTAAAATTTCATGTAGTAAAAGTTAATAAAGGAAAAATAATACCATGGTTAAGGGACACTTATTCCAAGCTAAATGTTGGGAAAATATCCTAGTGGGCATCATTTGTTATGTTTTATGGCTAAGGCTTTGGAAAGGAAAACAAATATTTTTAGCATTTATTTATGAAAATAAATGAAATTAGGAGAAAAGGAAGGTGAAAGGTCACATGTTAAATGTGAGGAGGAAAATGATGGAAAATTGAAGAAATCAGAGGCCTCATTAATAAAATGACCTCAAAACATCAATTGGTAGCCTTTTAGTTATGGAATTAGTCTAAGAAGGATAAGAGAACCAAGAGGAGTAAGAAAGAAAGAAAGAAAAGGAAGGACAAGAAAGGAAAGGAAACCAAAGGAAAGAAAGGATCAAGAAAGGAAAAGTTGGATCAAGCAACTTCAACGGGAATACTTGCAGGTAATAGGTTATATGTATGATTTTATAGCTAGTTTTGACATGCATGGTATGTTAATGTTGGTATTTGGTTCTTTTGCTATCATTGACATGGGGTTTGTCGGGTTGGAAATTGGATTTTAGCCTAGCCATTCCATTTCTGGATAGCCAGGTTGTGATGGGGTTGTTCTCGGTTTGAGTTTTGGATTGCCAGATTATTTTAGATCCAGGTGAGGTGGTCTCAGGAAAATTCCCAAATTCCTAGGAATCCCTCGACTAGTAATGAGAGGATACATTGTAAAGAATGAGGGTGGAGACGGGAAAATTCCTCAAGGTATTGGAGAATAAATTCTAAGCCATCCAAGCTTTGTTCAATTTATGAGCTCGACACCACTTTAGGTTAGATCATGTATGTTGAGGGTGGAGGTGTTTTAAACTTTGGATTCCATTGGTTTATTCCAAGAGATCCCACATTCATGCTTGGAATATGGCAAGGGGATGATTGGTTGAAAGAAATATTTGGTTCAGCCGATCTATGGTCAAGTGGTATGTGGAAGACCCAAACCTGGTTGGATTTTACCTATGTCTAATAAGAGCTAAGTTTCTCTTTCTTTTGTTAAGGAAATGTACTTGTTATTATGTGGATTTAATGTTTTTTCTCTTGTTGTTATTTATCTGATTATATGTTGGTTATAAGTATGGCTATATGCCAATTATCAGTCATGGCTATTTCATGTTTTTATTTCTATCTAAATGAAAAATGAATGAAATACCTAATTTGTGTTATAACAACTAATGTGAGAAGGTAGTGACCCTTCTTGTTAAACCTTAGATAATTTTTCAGTCCCTAATGTTCAAACTTGAATTCATGACATGTAGGTTAAATATTTACCAAGCGTTTGAAAAAATTTAAATTCCATTTGGGGAAGGTTAGATCGAGTCCTGGTTTCAGTTTTTTGTTTACAAACATTGTATTTATTTCATTTATCATCTCTAGAAGTTTCACTGAGTTCTGGGAAGAGGCATGAGTCTCAGCCCTGAAAACATGGCTCGGAATTTAGAGTCACTGTAATAGAACTAAGAGGAAAAGTCCATAGTCACTTGGGAGTAGGACTGTGGGAGAAATTGGAGACTCATAGTCACTTGGGGGCCTTGTAAAGGGAGTGATTGGGGCTCTAATTTAGCGAAAATAAAGTTATCTTAGGGGTTGGAAACCTGGAGGGGTTGGGTTGGTCCTGGAGGTCATGTGGCTCCTGAGGGAAGCCACTAAGGTCTTAGGTTGTTGACTCCATTTCCTTAATCTCATATATGAGGTTGAGCATTCTCATAGTGACCTTAAGCTCATGTTTACCCCGTGAAAGTTGGTGAAAGTGGGTAAATGTGGGAGGAGCCATATTACAGGGTGGTATGAGAGTAGGTTGCACTCTCTTTGGGAAAGTCTGATGTTTTCAAGGTTATGGTTTTCATCCATGGGGTCATCGTATATAGTTGGTATGGCCATGCATGATGTTGTTATGTTGATTACATGGTATGCTTATGATTATACATGTACATGCTAATGTGTACTGATCTTGCATATGAGATAAGCCTACCCTAAACATAAGTGAGTTATGGATTTGATTTAGGTATCTATTTTGTTTATCTGACATGGTACACCTGGAGGAAGATGAGACTATAAGATGAAAATCAAAATGGTAGACTACATTTCCCATGACTCTCCCTACATATCATTTAGGAAGAAAGGAGAAGAGTACTCTCCCGGTATAGCAGATACATTGAGAAGTTTGAGGGCAAAGATCAGAAGTTGCAAAGAAGACAATGACAGGTTGGTTGAGGCTTAGAAAATATTTGCAATGGATAAGGATAATTAATTAGAGGTCAATTGAATGATCCTTCAAATCTTGTCAGAGTTAGAAAATGGGGGCATATGAGTAATAGTCAAGAGAAGGAAGAAAAAACTAATGGAGCCTATGGTAGTAGATCCTGGTCTAGATGAAAGTGGGATAGATAGGACACATTTGGATGTGGAAGATCACTGGATACACCTGGTAGGAGGACTGGTATGTAAGGGAATAATTCTAGTTCCTCATCTAGGAGACATCATCATAGTCATCACCATCATCATCCTTATAGGAGGAGGGAGTATTTACCTGAGGAGTTCAAGAAATTAAATCCTCCTACATTCGATGGAGAGATGAAGAAGTCAAAAGATGAAGAGGCATTGTCACTTCGGATGAATATATTCTTCATATTGCATAACTATTCAAAAAACATGAAAGCCAAGATATCCAACTTTAGTCTTAAAGGGAAAGCATATATCTAGTGGGAGGATATATAGAATTTCAAGGGAATTCAGGAAGAAGACTTTCATTGGGATGATTTCGAGAGGAATTTCAAGAATAATTACCTATCAGAGTGGTACTACGATGATAAATCTAAGGAGTTTTATGAGCTATGGGTTTTATGACAAATGATGATTATACTAGTCGGTTCTTGGAGCTATTGATATATGTGCCTTATCTCAAGGAGGAGAAGGCTCATATTGAGAGATTCATCAGTGGACTTCCAACATCATATAGAGAACAAATTGAGTTTGATGAGCCTAGATTGTTAGAGGAGGCCATCCAGAAGTTGAATCATTGCTTTGAATAATCAAAGAACAAATTTGAGCCTAAATATGAATTGAAAGGAAATGAGAAAGTTAGAGGGAAGTTGCCACCGAAGTGGGGAAGACCTAAAGATGTAGGTGAGAAAGAAAATGTCATTCCTTACAATAACTACACTATAGTTGAGAAGGGACATGGGTAGTAGCCTCGAGAGAAACAAACTATAGGTGATGGTAGAGTATCGTTGTAGTGTTGGATATGTGACAAAGATCATCGTAAGAAGGATTTTCGATTGTACCAGGGAGGTAGGCCTTAGATCTATAGTTCCTAGGAGGTGCAAATATTTGGGGATGCTGGTCATAGTATCCCTTAGATTTATGCAATTATGGAAACAAGTAGGTGGATCACCAGGCATCTATTATTGATACAGATGGTAAGATTTGTGATTAATTTATTTCTATTTTTATTGATATTGGATCTAATTATAGTTATGTTAATCCCGGCCTGGTGGATAAGTGTGGATTGAGAAAATATGTGCATGCAGAGTCTTGGTTGGTGTAGTTGGCTAAATGTACTAAGAAGATAGTTCACCACTGGGTAAGAGCTTTTGCATTTGAGTTGAATGGTTTGCCTACTAAAACACATTTTAATGTACTTCCATTGGGATCATATAGTACATTTTTGGGTATGGATTGGTTATATCTTCACAGGACCAAGGTATATTGCTATGAATAGGCTATTGAGTTCCTAGATGATAATGAGAAAGAGAGGATCTTACAGGGAAATAAGAAGCCAACATTAGCGAGGATGGTCACAACTTTGCAGGCCAAGCACAATTGTAGGAAGGGGCGTGTGATGTTTGTAGCTCATATTTCTAGTAACAAGGGAAAGGATGTTGAGGATGTAGAAAAATTCAAGAGGTATCCAGTATCGCAACAATTTTAGGATGTGTTTCTAGCATATATTCTGGATCCTCACAGGGAAGTATACTTTTCTATTGATTTGGTACCAAGGGAGACACCATCATAAAAGGAACCTTACAGAATGAGAACACCAGAGTTGGTGGAGTTTAAGTTGTAGTTGAAGGAAATGATTGAAAAATGATACATTAGGCCAAGCGTATCACTATGGGGTGCAATGGTATTGGTCGTGAATAAGAAGGATGGTATTCTCAAGTTGTGCATTGATTATAGGAAGCTAAACAAGGTGATGATCAAGGACAGGTAACCTTTTCCAAGGATTGATGAATTTTTCGATCCATTGAAGGAGGAGTAGTGTTCTCAAAGATTTATTTGAGATCATGATACCATCAGGTACACATCAAAGAAGAGGACATATACAAGACTGATTTCAGGACCAGGTATGGGAATTATGAGTTTTTTGTAGTTCCATTCGGTTTGAATTATGCTCCATCTACTTGTTTGTGCTTGATGAATAGTGTGTTGCGCCCTTATATAGAAACATTTTTTATTGTATTAATTGATGATATATTGATATATTTCTAAGAATTATGAAGAGCATGTCAAGCATTTAGTAGTAGTGTTGATATTTCTAAGCCATCATCAGATGTATGCAAATATTAGCAAGTGAAAATTATTTCAAACATAGGCACATTACTTGGGACGTGTTCTTTCCAAGGCGATAATAGCAGTAGATCTATAAAAGATAAAAATTTCCATGGAATGGGAAGCTCCTAGAAATGTGGATGAATTCATACCATTCATGGGACTAGCAGGTTACTACAGGAGGCGCATCGGGAAGTTCTCACACATTTTCTATCCTATTACATCGTTGTCGACGAAAGATTTCAGATCTGGATAAAAAGTTTGTAGTGTGTACATATTCTTGCAAGAGAGGGCTTGGTGGAGTCCTTGTGCAAGAGGAATAATTGAAATGATATGAGTCTAAGAAACTAAATGAGCTTGAGAAGAATTATGTGATTCATGATCTTGAGTTGGAAATTATTCATGCCTTGAATATGTGGGGATATTATCTTCTTGGCAGGAGGTTTGAGTTGATGAGTGATCAAAGTGGGTTGAGATATCTGTTTGACAAACCAAATTTTAATGCAAAACAATATAGATGGTTGGATACCCTTCATGAGTTTTACTTTGAGATTAGATACATTAAGGGAAAGGATAAAAGGGTTATAGATGCTCTCAGCAGGAAAGTGCAGTTGAACGATGTTGCAACAATGAGCTCATATGGGAAAAATTCACATGATCGGATCTTCTAGGAAGGACAAAAATATGACAGATACAAGGAGCTTATGCTTAGGTTACAACATGGTACATGTGATTGGGATGTGGACCATCATCTCACAACAGATGGCTTGGTGAGATTCAGGAATAGGATCTATGCATCAGATGAAAATGAACTCAAGAAACTTATCTTGAGGGAGATTCATGCCAAACCATATTCAAGTCACCCAAGATATCGAAAGATGTTGAAAATAGTAAATAAATTCTACTATTGGGCGAATATGAAAAAGGAAGTGGCAGAGTTTGTGGCTAGATGTTTAGACTACCAATAGGCTAAGGCAGAGTGTAAGAATCCAGGTGGGTTGCTTCAAACTATTCCGATTCCAGAATGGAAATGGGAGGTCATTTCCATGGATTTCATTACAGGGCTTCTGAGGAAATTGAGGCAACATGATTCTATCATGGTTGTATTTGACAATTTGAGTAAGGTAGCTCACTTCATTCTAGTGAAGACTACTTATTCAACTAGTGAGGTAGCAAAGGTCTTCATCAGGGAGATCATGATATTTCATGGTTTTTCGAAGAATATTGTGTTAGAGAGGGATTCCAGGTTCACTTCCAAGTTTTAGAAGGATTTGTTTGCAGGATTGGGGATAGAGTTAGACTTTGGCACAACTTATCATCCATAGATAGATGGATAAATAGAGATGGTCAGTAGAATACTCGAGGAAAGAGATGGGAGGAGTACCTTCAATTGAGTGGGTTTGCCTACAATAATGGCTATTAGGAGTCACTAAGGATGAGTCTATTTGAGGAACTCTATAGGTGGAGTTGTAACACTCCCATTAGCTAGAGTGATCCAACGAACATGGTACTTATTTGGCCGAACATGTTGGAAAACATGGAACAAGAAATGTAGGTTATAAAGAAGAACTAAAGGAAACACAGACATGCATAAAATTTATGCAGAATAGCACAGGGCATTTAAGAAGTTTAAGTTAGGGAGCATGTGTATTTGTGCATTAAGCCCAAGAAGATGTCCTTGAGGATTGGATCATGTGCCAGGTTACCACGACATTATTGCGAGCCTTTTGAGATCCTTGAGAGGATTGGAATAGTGTCATACACAATTTCATTGCCTCCGATAGTGAAAATCCATGATTTTTTCATGTTTTATTGTTTAAAATACATGTAAAGGATGCTGACCATGTTATTGATTGGTTTGTATTGTAGGTTTGGAAGAAGAAAAATTCCAGCTAGAACATCAATGCATATTGCAGCAGAAGCATATCGTGCTCTAGAACAGAGAAATCGAGTAGGTTAAAGTGAAGTGGAAGCACTTTGGGCCCAATGAAGCTACATGGGAGATGGATGATCAGATGCAGACTATGTATGCTTCATTATTTTCGGGTGGAGGAAAATGAGTTTTGGTATTTTTACATATTTATGTATGGTTTCTATTTCAAATACCAAAATGATTTGTGTTGTAAAGCTCCAATAAGTGGTATGGTTGTCATGTTGTCATGTTTTTCATGATGGTTTTTCTTTTTAATAAGATTTTATTGTAAATACTACTTCGTGCTAAGTTATAAAGCTTCAAAGGTGATATGTTTTTGGATTTGAATGGTTTTTATGGTTGTAGGTGCCACAAAACATCGAGGATGGTGTTCCCCTAAGGGGGAGGGGTCTGTAACAACCTCGGGTTAAAATTTCATGCAATAAAAGTTAATAAAGGAAAAATAAGACCACGGTCAAGGAACAATTATTACAAGCTAAATGTTGGGAAAAATATTCTAGTGGGCATCACATGTTGTGTTTTATGGCTAAGGGGAAATTGGAAAAGGAAATTGCTAAGGCTTTGGAAAGGAAAAAGAGTATTTTTGGAATTTATTTATGAAAATAAAAGAAATTAGAAAAAAATGAAGGTTAAAGGTCACAGGTCACATGCAAGGAGGAAATTGAAGGATAATAGAGGAAAAATGAATATATTAAAGGCATCAAAAATTAAAAGGATTTAGATGATTAGTTCATAACTTTTGTTGGTTGAGCCTTTTGTCAATTCATTTTTGGAATTAATCTTAGAGAGGATAAGAGCACCAAGAGGAGAAATAAAGAAAGCAAGCAAAGGAAGGACAAGCAAGGAAAGGAAAGGAAAGTAAGAAAAGGAAAGCAATGATCAAACAAGGAAAAATTGGATCAAGCAGCTTCATCGAAAATAATTGCAGAGAAAAAGTTATATGTATGATTTCCTAGATGGTTTTGACATGCATGGTATGTACATGTTTGTATTTTTTTCTTATGTTTTCATTGACATGGGTTTTTTTGGGTTGCACAGTGGATTTTAACCTAGCATTTCCATTTATAGATAGCCATGGTGTGATGGGGTTTTCCTCATTTTGAGATTTGGATTGCTAGAATATTTTGAATCTGGTTGAGGTGGTCTCAGTAAAATTTCCAAAGGCCTAGGAATCCATTCACCGGTAATGGATGGATACATTGTAAAGCCTTAGGGTGGAGAGGAGAAAATTCCTCAAGTTATTCAAGAAGAAATTTTGATCCATCCAAGCTAAGTTCATTTTTGTGATCTCGAAACTGGTTTAGGCGAGATCATGATATGGTGAGAGCGGAGGTGGTTTAACCTCTGGATTCCCTTGGTTTTGTATATATTGGATTAGCCCATGAGATCCCACATTCATTCCTAGAATATGACATGGGGGTGATTGGTTGAAAGAAAGAATTGGTTCAACCAATCTATGGTTGCGTGGTACGTGGAAGTCTCAAACCTAGTTATATTTTACTTATCTCTAATAAGAGCTAATTTTCTCTTACTATTGTTAAGGATAAATACTTGTTATTATGTGGATTTAATGCTTGTTCTATCATGTTTATTTATCAAGATATATGCTTGTTATAAAAATGGTTATATGACGATTCTTAGTCATGGATCTTTCATGTTTTTATTTGTAACTGAATGAAAAATGAATGCAAGACCTAATTGGTGCTATAAAAACTAATGTGAGAAGGCATTGACCCTTCTTATTAAATCTCAGATAATTTTTTCGTTCCTTATGTTCAGACTTTCATTTATGACCTATAGGTTGCATATTTACCAAGTTTTTGACAAAATGTCAGCTCTGGTTGGGGAGGGTCAGGTCAAGTACTAGTTTCAGTTATTTGCTTAAAATAATTGTCTCTATGGCATGTGTCATATTGGGAAGTTTCACTGAGTTCTGGGAAGAGTCCTAAGTCTTGGCCCTAAAAAAGTGGCTCAGAATTTAGAGTCGCTAGCATAGAACTGAGCAAAAAATTACATAGTCATCGGGAAGCAGTCCTGTGAGAGAAACTGGAGACTCATAGTCACTTGGAGGCCTTAGCCAGGGAGAGAATGGGGGCCTAATTCAAGGAAAAGAGAGATATCTCAGGGGTTGTGTTGCTCTTGGAGGTCCTGTGGCACCTGAGGGAAGTCAATAAGGTCTTAGGTTGTCAAATACGTTTACTAAGGTCATTTAGGAGGTTGAGTCTTATCATAGTGACCCTCAACTCATGTTTACCTTGAGAAAGCCAGTGAAAGTGGGTAAATGTGGGAGGAGGTGTGTTACATGATTAAATGTTTTTGGAAGTGTAATGTTTGCATTGATGTCAACATGTTGGAGATGTTGTTTGTAATATGTATGTGTGATGAGTACTTGGCAATGTGTGTTGTCTTGGTGGTCTTGTTAGTTCGAATTGATGTCAACATACCTATGAATAGACCTAGTGGAGGTGATTTGGAGATGGATGCCACATGTTTGATTGGTTTGAGGTTGGATTGTTGTGTTGATTGGAGATGTTGTTGTTTCACATGGTTGGAGTGTTTCTCTAGATGATTCATATGTCTGTACATGTATTGGATACATTGGATTTTTGCTACATGTGTTGAGTTGTGGATGTTTATGTTGGAGTTTCTTAAACCAGTGTTGAAGGTAGTTGTATGACATGATGTTGATGTTGTAGGACTTGGATATGAATCTACAGGAGTTAGAGATGCTACTACAGGTGTTGGAGATGTTTAGAGAGGTTGTGGTTGTTTCTTGAGGATATGGAGGTGTTGTTCTTGGTGCTAAAGTTGGAAGAATAGGTCTGGCATGTCATTGAATTGTTACTAGCCTACTTCATCAGTCTTAGGCTTGACACAGTGGCTTGGAGAAGTGTTCAGGAGCTTCATATGATGTTCCATTAGGTGGAAGAGGTCTAGGGCTGAAGGATTGATGTTTTACCTTAGCTTTAGCCTCAGCCACATGGAGGAGATCCTGTGGGAGTGGATATAGGTATCAACCACATGGAGTAATTTTATGGGAGATATTGAAGTATTTTCACGTGTTTTTATGCATATTTCTCGCACTTATGAGCTAATTTTTGTGTTATGGCAACATACTTGTTTAAGTTTTTTTGGTTTATGGTCGGAAAAGTTCATGGTTCCTCTAAAATTTAATTAAAGTTGAAAATATAAAAAAGGAAAGTGGATTTAGTGGTTGATTGAGTAAATGAGCTGAATATGGATTAAAACAAGCATATCAATAGAGCTGTGTAGCCCAATTTTTCTCGGTAATTATTTAGTTGAGCACTTTATTTCATCTACATATTGAAGAAATATCATTGTGAGTATGGTTGATTATCTTTTTGTGTTGAGTGAGTGTGTGTGTGGAGAAGGGTGTGCACATTGTGTGAGTCATATTATGCATAATTTCTGAAGCAGTTTGCAGTTTCAACAACAATGAGATGAATTATATGTTGGATATTATGTTTGTGTAGTGAGTGAGGATTTGATGTGTGGATTGGAGTAGAGTTTGAGGAGATTGTTTTGTAGCTAGTGTGGAATTTTGATTGCATATTGTGTTGCAAATTTATCATTTGATTTTTCTTTGATGCTATGTTGCTGTAGTTCTCATGTTGAGAAACTTTATGAGTCCAGTATGAAAATATATGAAATAGGGCTCATGTGGAGGAAGTGAAGCCATGGAGGCTTCAAAGAATACAATGAATTGGTGGATTCAATAGAAGGAAGAGATTCTCCATCCAATGGTGGTTGGATAGTTTGGGCAGAAGCTAAGCGAGGCTCGTTGGTCATGATAACTACTAGCAGATTAGAGCTTGTAGAGTTGATTATTAGTTTAGGAGTAGCTGGGTGAGGATAAATGATCATGGTGGCCATAAATGAATGGTAGTTCGTATATCTATGAGAGAAACAGTTTCCTGTCTAATAGTGTCAGCAAGTTCTGAAAGAAGTAAAGTATTTCAGCTCATGGGAGTGAGTGTTAGGAAACCAGCTCACAAAATACAAGAAAAAATAGATCAACGACTTAGGAATGAGACTCTTCGAGGGGGAAAACTCCTTCACATTACATAAATGAACAATTATTGGATGAATCAAATGACAACAAGCTACTTTCTATGTATATGAGTTTAAGGAGTCCTAATATAGTCAGAGCCTACATAATAATAATAATGTAACTGCACAACAATAACAATAGTACGATTTTATGGGGCACAATAATAAGACTGTGGGGACCACATTGGCACAAAAATAGAAATAAGGGGGCTACACTAACAATAAAAATAAGAGGATACACTAGTATTATAGGGACCTAACCTACCCGTCTCCTTCAAAAAAGTGTTGTCCTCAACATTTGAGTAGTTCTAGATTCTTTTGTATAAAATTCACATTCTGCCATGTTGAATCTTCAGCTGGTAAGTTCTTCCACTTGATGAGATACTCTGAAATTGATCGATTTTGTAGCTATTGAGCTCTTGTTTCTGTCACTAATTCAAGTTCCAATATGATTTTTCCTTCCTCATAAAGCTCTAGAAATATTTTTGGAGCTGGGAGCTTGTCACCTATAACCTTCTTTAAGCATGAAACATGTGAAATTGGGTGCACCTAGGAAGATACAGGAAGCTCTAATTTTTATGTCATAGTACCTGTTGATCATATGGTTAACATTCACTGTTGTTCCCAGTTTTGAAGCCTCTTTGTTTGTGAAGAAGAATGCCCAAAAATCCTCTTTTCCCCCTATTTCACACCTTTTAAACCTCTATTTTCATCCTCTTGTCTCCAATTCTAATTCCTTTCTTACCCTTCAAAATCATCCTATTTCCCCTTTAAACCTCACAAATAACCTTTTTTTTGGCTTAATAACCCCCTTTTCCTCTCTACCATTACCCCTTTTTGGCCTTAAAATGCATTAAAAATAGGCCAAAAAACCATTCTTTTACATATGAGGCTTAGCCCCTTTTGGGCCAGCCCCCTTAACCACTTCCCCATATGCCCCATGCCCGAGACCAAGTGCTTAAGGCCTGAGCAATAATTGCATCGGAGAATCAAAGCGGAACATATTTTTCCTTTGTAAACCATGAAAGTTCCGATGCGATTGAGTTAAGCTTGTTGGCCTTTTGAAGAAATATCCACCGTTGATATTTTAAAGATCTGGCGGCTAGCGCTTGTCTCGCGCGTGCCCATCGCCTCGATCCTTCAACCCCTATGATTACATATCAACCGTCGATCTATCTATGGTTCCAACGGCTATCGCATTTCTCCAATCACAATCAAAAAATCTTAATGCACTGCTTCTTGTTTCCCCCTATTGCAAACCCCCGATCTGATCTCCGTCGTCCATCCATTCTGATCCAGCAGCCCTTATTTCTCCTGCTCCACTCCTTTACCCCCATCTGTCTCCCTTCCGATTGAGTCTTCGCCGTTGATCTTGTTCCAGATCAGACGGCTGGCGTTCAATCGCGCATTGCCAATCACAAGTTCTTAAAGTGTCACCCTTCGCCTCCCCCGATTGCGATCCCCCGATCCAATCGTGACCATCCGTTCGATCTAGATCGATAGTCTATGTTGCATTGCATCCTCCATGCATATTTTCTCATCACGCGACCATTTAACTTCATCACAACATCTCAACCGTTTATCTCCTCCTGAGATCTGACGTTCCACATCTAATCGCCCTCCACCCATCGGGTCCCACCATCCAAAGGTACCGCTTTCATTCATTTTCATTAGTTTCTTCCCATTTTGCATGTTTTTCATCAGTTTTCCACTACTCCACCACCGCTTCCACAGGCCTCCACATCATTCCTTCCGCCACTCCCTGGGTTTTATAATGAGTTTATTTCATTGTGTAGGGTTGTTATAGAGTGGTTAATTCACTCTGTCTAGGCATTCACATCCATTGTGATTCGGAATACAGAGAGTCCATTACAGCCGCGGCCAGTGTAACAAAAACATAGATGCACCCGGTATGCCAGCCTGGTTTCCAGCTCATTAGCCAGCGTTCTGCCACCTGTGTCAGTGACCGCCTCAACTCCATTTCATCCGTGAACATTGTCAATTCATGATTCGGCCCTAGTGGCATTTAATTTTCACTTTAGTTTGTTACCTTTAAATTTTGATTGGAATTCACATTCCACTCCTACATTTTACTTTCTGTCAAAACTGTTGTTTAATATTTTGTTTAAAATGGCCATGAGCCTAACTTTAAATGATGAGATGCCCCTATTCCTCATCATGAATTTTGGTTATTTTTGATGGGGACCTCCAACTAATTACTAGCACGTGAGGAAGATATTTTTCCCAAAAATAGCTTCTTGCTCATGTTTCTGAGGCTTCTATATAAGCAGCAACTAAAGAGAAAAAAGGGTTCCAGATTTTCTAAAGAAATTGCTGTGAAAGAGTTTTTGTATGCATTTTGTTGAAGCTTTAATACAAGTGTGAAGATCCCGTTGGGTCTCAATGAGAAGGAGTTCTATCTTTAATGAGGATTTTGGTCTTGATGCTTTACAATTTGTAAATCTTTCCTATGTGTTATATTTTAGTTGTTCATTTCATTTACATCCATTTATATTGTATCATGTTCTGGAATGCGAGTAGCCCACTGGTTTTGGTATGAATTTATCCTAGTTGATACTTATGCCAGAACCTGTCTGGCACTTTAAATATGGCTCAGGCATGATATACTGTTCCATTTTCACTTCACCCATACTTCTGCTATACTAGCTTCTATGAGATGTTATTTTAAAATGCTATTGTCATGTGTGGATTCTTAATTTCGTAAGCCCATCGCATGCTGATATTTCTTTCTGGATATTGTCTCAACAACAGTTAGTATTCTCTCTACTCTTCATACGCAGTAAATAATTTCTGATTATTCATCTCTATGAAGTAGTTAGAATCCGGCCCTCTTTGCAGTAAGCTACCTTTGAATTGTATGATACATTCGTGTTAGAGTTTCACGAATTGCCCTTGTAGTGTTTCTTTCCATGTGCCAAATTCTTGAAAATATCGGTCCCATTCAGATTAAACCTTCCTGTTACTAAATATAGCATGAGAGCCTTTTATAATAACTTCCCATGTTATATCATATGCTCCTTGCTATATAAGATGTCCTAGGCACTGGTCTTTCACAACTCAAGGTTGTCTCTAGGGTTGACAACATCTTTTTGGAGCCATTGCTGGGGAAGCGAAGTTGAGAGAAGTTGAATCCCTGGGCCTTGAAAAAATCTTATTCACTCTTCAAATAGGTGAGCATGGAGAGTTGAGAGTTGTATATCCCTCACCTTGGCTACTCCACATTCATTTATCAGAAAAATTTAGTTGGAGTCCTGGCTCCTCGTAAGCCACACCTGAGGTTAGATATGTCTCAGCCAAAGACACCTTCTGTGTCTGACCAAGAGAAGATCCTACATAGAAGGAGTTGGAGGGAAAGACAATCAGTCCATACTGAGATTCCTAAATTCTCTCTAGAATACTTTCCGTCCTCCTCCTCTCAAGTTTCCCAAGTGCAAGGTCCCGACTCCACTATGGGAGATACCGACTACTACTCAGATAGTCCACCCAGGGGAGGTGTTCGAATTAAAGACAAAGATGAGTCAAGGGATACCATATATTACACCTCTCACCCTACTCCTAAAGTCGAATAGGTTAAATAAGTCACCGAATTGTCTACTATTAATAGCCCGTCATTCCCGTCAACACCTCAAGTTGCTGTCCAAAACATTCCTATTGTCTTTTATACTTCACTTCCACCTGCTCCTCCTCCTTTTACACACCAAACCTTTGCACTACTTCCACCTCCCCCAATGGCCAATGTTCCTGGCTTCTTGTTGAATAAGTATGCCCCCTTTGCATTACCTCAAGTGTTGAATGATATGCCACAGGACTATCTGAAGATCTTACCCCGATTCAATGGGGAAAATGAGATTGAAGCTCAAAAGTATATTGAGGTATTTTTCTCTTTTGCAGAGAACTTTAATGTGGAACACTTGGATGTAGTCTTAAGACTGTTTGTTCAATCTCTTTATGGCGAAGCCAAAAAATGGTTTAAGACATTGGGAGATCGTTCTATCACCACTTGGGAAGGAATGGAACATATTTTTCTCAGAAAATGGGGGGAGAAAAAAGATCATGGACATTGTCTTACATAGTTTAACACACTTAAGAAAAGACATAAAGAAGGGGTGTCAGAGTTCATCAAGAGGTTTAAAAAATTGTATTTAAGCCTTCCTGCTGATATGAAACCTCATCAAACCGCTGCTAAAGTTGTTTTCGTAGCTTCTTTTGACTCAGAATTCGGTTTCTCTTTGAGAGAAAGAAAGCCCGCCACCCTGGATGATGCTTAAATAGATGCACTAGAGTTGGAGGAAATTTTTTCCTCCACTGGTAAATCTAAGGGAAAATAAGAACAAGATGCTATAAGAAAGGGAAAAGAGGAGGTATCTACCTCTAGCCAAGATAGAGACTCAGCTAATGATAGAATTCAGGAAATGAAAAAAATGATTAAGAATATTTCAAGTAAGCTGGTCAAACTTGAACTAGAGGCCAAGAATTCATCCTCCAAGTATTTCCAAAATGATCCAAATGGGGGTTACAATCCTCAGTATAGGAAACCACCCCTGCAAATATTGCAAAGGGAACTTAAAGAACAGTAAGATCAAGTACCACACCCGCTATATTTGGAAAGTCAAGTAGATGGTCCTACTGAAGAAACTGCCTATGAACAAGAAGATGGATATCTTTCTTTTTAGAATAGTGATGAAGTAGAATGTACCTTTCAAGGAAGTGATGGAATGGAGATTCCATTACAAGAAGAAAGAGCTAATGAAAGCATCGAAGACCCAGAGATCGATGACTATTGTAAGCAGTTTGTTAATTTCATGCAAGCATATTTCAATAGAAGATATGACCTCAGATCTTCTAGGAAAAGGACTCATACTCAAGATCAGGAAGAAGAGCCACCCCAGAAGGAAGCATCTACTCAGAAGGAAACAATAGCTCAAAGGACCATAGACAAAGGTAAGAGGCCTCTTAATGAATCTTTGTAGTCTGCTGATCAAATTCCTTCCTCTTCACAAGTGGCTACTCCCCCTGTTGTCAAGTTAGTCACAAAGGAAGTCAAACCCCTTTTCCAAAGCAAAGAGTCAAAAGAGATGTTAGTAGATAAGTCCTCCTCTGTCTTTAGTTTACAAAAGGAGCTTGAAAAGGTCAAAATCCCAGTTCCCTTGACCGAATTGTTGAAGCAGCTTGCATATCAGTCCCAGGTCACATCCTTTATGCTTCCCGTAGAAGTAGCACATATTCCAGATAGTCTGAACCTTCAAGAAGAAATACCCATGGTTGTATTTGGCCCACATGTTGAGGACTTAGATGCTTATACTCCCCCATTTTATGTTTCCTTAGTAATCCATGACCTGCTGTTGCATAACTGTACGTTAGATTCGGGAGCTTCCCATAATCTATTGCCTCTATCAGTCATGGAACAACTAGGATTACAAATCACCCGTCCATATAAGGAACTCTACTCATTTGATTCCAAAAGAGTTAAATGCCTGGGTATGATCAAGGATTTGGTGGTCAATTTGGCCCAAATCCCAGCAAAAAGTGTGGTGATGGACATCATGGTGGCTAATATCCCAGCTGGCTTTGGCATGTTGTTGTCAAGGTCCTGGGGGACTAAAATTGGTGGGTCAATCAAGTTGGACTTGACCTATGCTACTATCCTAGTTTTTGGTGGCCAGGAGAGGATATTGTACAGGGAAACTAGATTTGTCTAGACAGTTACCAAAGCTGACAACTCAGTCAATTCTCCAGTCTATAGTAAAGAGGGAGATTTATCATGCTTGATGCTGGATGAAGATCAATATTATGCTCATGAACCATCATTCTGCCAGATCAAGACTGAGCAATCCTTAGAAAGCCATGAAGCAGGAATCTGGACACTTCATTTTGATGGAGCAAATTCAAGAGAAGGTAATGGGGCCGAAGTATTATTGATTTCTCCTACAGGAAAATGGGTCCCATTGTCTTTCAAGCTAGAATATGAAGCCACTAATAATGTGGCCAAATATGAAGCACTTCTGTTAGGGTTACAGACATCCAGAAGCATGAACATACAAATTTTAAAGTTTATAGAAGATTCGGAATTGGTAGTTAAACAAGTGAAGAACCAGTGTTAGACCAAACATCCTAGGCTGAGGGCTTATAGGAACGAAGTATGGGACCTGGTGGAAAATTTTTTCTTGGCATTTAACATTCAATTTATGCCTAGAGAGTAGAACAGGATGGACGATTCCCTTGTAGTGGCTGCTAGTACATTCCGTCCACCTTAGAACCTTCTCTTAAGATATGAAATTGAGGTACGTTATCGACCATCAATCCCAGATAACATCAAGCACTAGCAGGTGTTTTAGGATGAAGAGCAAGTGAAAATATTTATGGAAACCGTCAGAGAATTCTCAAACATGGAGATAGATGTTTGTGAAGAAGAATAAGCTGAAGACCTTTCAGAAAACAAATGGGAGGAAAAGGTGGCAGGTCATAAAGTGTTGCAATTGAAGGGAAACGTTATACCTAGAGGGCTGGTGCCTCTAGAAAGATTGTTTGACAAGAACGACGTCCCACTGCAGCCAAACAAAGTGGTAGAAGAAAATCAAGTAGAAGACCTAAATCCTGGTACTAATGTTGACCCAAAAATTGTGAGGCTGTCCAAGAAAGTCCCAGGAGAATATAAAGAGCTCTACCAGAAACTGTTTCAGTCTTACAAAGATGTGTTTGCATGGTCTTATCAGGACCTAAAAACTTTTGATATTAGCATCATGAAACACAAAATTCCTCTAAAAGGAGATGCGAAGCCGCACAAGCAGAAGCTTAGACAGATTAACCCTCTGCTGCTCCCCTCCATAGAGAAAGAAATTAAGAAACTGTTGAAGGAAAAAATCATTGTGCCATTGAGGTATTCTGAGTGGGTAGCTAACCTAGTCCATGTCCAGAAAAATAATGGAGAAATAAGGCTATGTGTTGATTTCTGAAATTTAAACCGGGCATCCTTAAATGATAATTATCCACTGCCCAAGATGGATCACATCCTACAGAAAGTGGTAGGAGCTTCTCGGATGTCGATGATGGATGGATTCTCGGGTTACAATCAGGTGGTTGTACTACCAGAAGATCAGAAGAAGATTGCCTTTACCACACCATGGGGTACGTTTATGTTGCTAGGATGCCTTTCGAGTTGATTAATGCAGGGGTCACTTTCCAAAGGGCTATGGACATTGCCTTTGTTGGGGAGCAAGACAAGTTTGTGATGGTCTATCTTGATGAAATTACTGTGTTTTCAAAAGATGATGTAGAGCACATTGAACACTTGCGTAGAACCTTTGAGAAGTGCAGAAGGTATGGCCTCTCTCTCAACCCATAGAAGTCTTTATTTTCATTGGAAGAGGGAAAGCTTTTGGGACATATTGTGACCAAATATGGGGTAAAAATAGATCCTAAGAGAGTAGAAGTTATAAATGGCATTTATCTTCCCAGAAATAAAAAGGAGGTGCAGGTGTTCCTAGGGCGCGTTAAATTTCTGAGGAGGTTTATCCATAACTATGCAGAGATAGTTAGACATATAACTGACATGCTAAAGAAAAATAATGAGGTAAAGTGGTCCCAAGAATCACGAGAGGCCTTTTCTAGGATAAAAAATTCCTTTGCAGAAGCCCCTATGTTAGCTGGACTAGACTATGCCAAACCTTTCATGATCTTTTCATTTGCATCACCTCATACAGTGGCAGGAGTTTTATTGCAGAAAAATGAAGAAGGGTATGAGTAGCCCATCGCTTTCTTCAGTCAAGTGCTTCGTGATGTAGAGCTGAAATATAACATATTAGAAAAGTAGGCATATGCCCTGGTGAAGTCTCTTAAAGAATTCCGCATGTATGTCTTGCAATCACATATCACTGCGTTTGTGCCTACAACAGCTGTGAAAGATATCCTCATCCAAGAAGATAGAAAAGGAAAGAGAGGGAAATGGATTGCCAAACTACAAGAACATGAGCTAGACATCCACCATACCAAATTGATTAAGGGACAAGGATTAGCCAAAATCTTGTCTGAATCAAATTGTCAGGCTCTGGGTATAAATCTGTCCATGATAGCAAATGAGGAGTCGGAGAAGAAAGAAGAGCAATAGGGGGTAGAGATAGCTACTCGTAAGACACATATGAATTACCTCATCAGCCCGTGGTATAAGGAGATAGTGGAATATCTTCTAACACTCAGCTACCCTCCTAGCTGTGACAAAGCTAAGTACAAAACACTAAGGTTGATATCACAGAAATTCGTTGTTGCCAATGGTCAGCTATACTGGCAAGATCCTTCAAGTATTCTGCTCCTATGCCTCATAGAGGACAAGGTAGAAAATATAATGGCTGAATTTCATGATCGCATCTGTGGGGGTCATTACAGTTGGAGGGCCACTGCTCAAAAAATCTTGAAGGCTGGTTTCTATTGGCCCAAACTCTTTGGAGTCGTGTTTACTCAGGTTAGAGCTTGTGAGAAATGCTAGAAATTTGCTGAAAGACAGAAGTTGGCACCTCTACCCATGACCCCTATTCACGTGGAAGAAACAATCCAACAATGGGGAATCAAATTTATAGGTGAAATACATCCTCCGTCAAGTGGTCAGCACAAGTGGATATTAACTGCTACCGATTATTTCAAAAAGTGGGTGGAAGCTATACCTGCGAGAAATGCAACAGATACTGTGGTGATGAAGTTCATGGAAGAAAATATTATATCCATATTTGGATGCCCTGCCAAGATAATAACTGACAATGCTCAGGCTTTCAAGTCTGCAAATTTTGTTAGCTTCTGCCAGCAGTACAACATTGCGCTAGGTCACTCTACGACCTATTACCCACAAGGAAATGGCCTGGAAAAGTCTTCAAATAAAACCCTCTTGAGGGCACTAAAGAAGGCTATCGACAAAAAAAAGAAAAAATGGGATTCCCAGTTGAAATTCGCTTTGTGGGAGGGCAACAGTATTCCCTGTACAGTTAGACTTACCAGTAGCCCAATTAATGCAAGAAAGTCAAGAAGAAACCGATGATGTGACCAGGAGAAACAAGAAGAAACACGGAACCAGGTAAGTCAGAGGCTAACTGAATATCAAGAGAATATGAAGGACCTTTTTGATCACCATGCCAAGGACAAGAAGTTTCAGGTTGGGGATTTAGTGCTTAGATGAGATATTCGAATATTTGGAAAGGGGAAACATGGTAAATTCGACCCACTCTGGTTCGACCCTTTTAAAATTGTGGAACAAGGGGGCAATAACACTTTCAGGTTGGAAAATTTACAGGGAGACTTGCTCGATGCCCCTGTAAATGGTCAGTTCCTCAAATATTACTTCCAGTTCTGATTCAGGCTAAGAGAGATTGATTTATTATAATGTACATTAGTTTTCTGTTTTCATCCTTGTTTGAATGATGTGTGTGTCGTGATGAATCATGAAGAGAAAAATAAAAGTGCTGAAGTGTGGTGTCCACACAGAATATTAATAGGTGGTCTGCAAAGTTCTCGACATGCGCAAGGATGAATTGTCACCCACAGGTGGAGCCAATGTTGATCATATGGTTAACATTCACTGCTGTTACCAGCTTTGAAGCTTCTCTGTTTGTGAAGAAGAATGCCCAAAAAGCCTCTTTTCCCCCTATTTCACACCTTTTAAACCTCTGTTTTCATCCCCTTGTCTCCCCTTATAATTCCTTTCTTACCCTTCAAAATCATCCTATTTCCCCTTTAAACCTCACAAATACCATTTTTTTTGGCTTAATAACCCCCTTTTCCTCTCTACCGTTACCCCTTTTTGGCCTTAAAATGCATTGAAAATAGGCCAAAAAACCATTCTTTTACATATGAAGCTTAGCCCCTTTTGGGCCAGCCCCCTTAACCACTTCCCCATATGCCCCATGCCTGAGACCAAGTGCTTAAGGCCTAGGCGCTAATCACATTGGAGAATCGAAGCAGAACATCTTTTTCCTTTGTAAACCATGAAAGTTCCGATGCGACTGTGTTAAGTCTGTCGGCCTTTTGAAGCAATCTCCACCGTCAATCTTTTAAATATCTGACGACTAGCGCTTGTCTCACGCGTGCCCTTTGCCCTGATCCTTCAACCCCTCCAATTACATATCAACCATTGATCTATTTATGGATCCAACGGCTATCGCATCGCTCCAATTGCAATCGAAAAATCTTAATGCACCTCTTCCTGTTTCCCTCGATTGCAGACCCCTGATCCAATCTTCGCCGTCCATCCATTCTAAGATAGCCGCCCTTATTTCTCCCACTCTACTCCTTTACCCCCATCTGTCTCCCCGCCGATTGAGTCTCCGTTGTCGTTCTTGTTCCAGATCGGATGGTTGGCACTCAAACGTGCATCACCAATCACAAGTTCTTAAAGTGTCACCCTCCGCCTCCCCCGATTGCGATCCCCCGATCCAATCGTGACCGTCAGTTCGATCCAGATCGACGGTCTACATTGCATCGCATCCTCCATGCATATTTGATCATCGCGCGACCATTTAAATTCATCATGGCATCTCAACCATCGATCTCCTACTGAGATCTGATGGTCCGCAGTATTCCCTGTACAGTTAGACTTACCAGTAGCTCGATTCATGCAATAAAGTCAAGAAGAACCCGATGATGTGACCAGGAGAAACAAGAAGAAACACGGAACCAGATAAGTCAGAGGCTAACTGAATATCAAGAGAAGATGAAGGACCTTTTTGATCATCATGCCAAGGACAAGAAGTTTCAGGTTTGGGATTTAGTGCTTAGATGAGATATTTGAAGATTTGGAAAGGGGAAACATGGTAAATTCGACCCAATCTGGTTCGACCCTTTTAAAATTGTGGAGTAAGGGGGAAATAACACTTTCAGGTTGGAAAATTTACAGGGAGACTTGCTCGATGCCTCTGTAAAAGGTCAGTTCCTCAAATATTACTTCCAGTTCTGATTCAGGCTGAGAGAGCTTGATTTATTATACTGTACATTAGTTTTATGTTTTCATCTTTGTTTGAATGATGTTTGTGTCGTGATGAATCATGAAGAGAAAAATAAAAAGTGCTGAAGAGTGGTGTCCACACAAAAGATTAATAGGTGGTCTGCAAAGTTCTCGACATGCCCAAGGATGAATGTGTCACCGACAGGAGGAGCCAATGTTGATCATATGGTTAACATTCACTGCCATTACCAGCTTTGAAGCTTCTCTGTTTGTGAAGAAGAATGCCCAAAAAACATATTTTCCCCCTATTTCACACCTTTTAAACCTCTGTTTTCATCCCCTTGTCTCCCCTTATAATTCCTTTCTTACCCTTCAAAATCATCCTATTTCCCCTTTAAACCTCACAAATACCCTTTTTTTTGGCTTAATAACCCCCTTTTCCTCTCTACCGTTACCCCTTTTTGGCCTTAAAATGCATTGAAAATAGGCCAAAAAACCATTCTTTTACATATGAGGCTTAGCCCCTTTTGGGCCAGCCCCCTTAACCACTTCCCCATATGCCCCATGCCTGAGACCAAGTTCTTAAGGCCTGGGTGCTAATCACATCGAAGAATCAGAGCGGAACATATTTTTCCTTTGTAAACCATGAAAGTTCTGATGCGATTGTGTTAAGTCTGTCGGCCTTTTGAAGCAATCTCCACCGTCGATCTTTTAAATATCTGACGGCTAGCGCTTGTCTCACGCGTGCCCTTTGCCCTGATCCTTCAACCCCTCCAATTACATATCAACCATTGATCTATTTATGGATCCGACGGCTATCGCATCACTCCAATCGCAATCGAAAAATATTAATGCACCTCTTCCTGTTTCCCTCGATTGCAGACCCCCGATCCAATCTCCGCTGTCCATCCATTCTAATATAGCGGCCCTTATTTCTCCCACTCCACTCCTTTACCCCCATCTGTCTCCCCGCCGATTGAGTCTCCGTCATCGTTCTTGTTCCAGATAAGACGGTTGGCACTCAAATATGCATCACCAATCACAAGTTCTTAAAGTGTCACCCTCCGCCTCCCCCGATTGCGATCCCCTGATCCAATCGTGACCATCAATTCGATCCAGATCGACGGTCTGCATTGCAACGCATCCTCCATGCATATTTGATCATCGCGCGACCATTTAACTTCATCATGGCATCTCAACCGTTGATCTCCTACTGAGATCTGACGGTCCGGAGTATTCCCTGTACAGTTAGAATTACCAGTAGCCCGATTCATGCAAGAAAGTCAAGAAGAACCCGATGATGTGACCAGGAGAAACAAGAAGAAACACGGAACCAAGTAAGTTAGAGTCTAACTGAATATCAAGAGAAGATGAAGGACCTTTTTGATCAACATGCCAAGGACAAGAAGTGTCAGGTTGGGGATTTAGTGCTTAGATGAGATATTCGAAGATTTGGAAAGGGGAAACATGGTAAATTCGACCCACTCTGGTTCGACCCTTTTAAAATTGTGGAACAAGGGGGCAATAACACTTTCAGGTTGGAAAATTTACAGGGAGACTTGCTCGATGCCCCTGTAAATGGTCAGTTCCTCAAATATTACTTCCAGTTCTTATTCAGGCTGAGAGAGCTTGATTTATTATACTGTACATTAGTTTTCTGTTTTCATATTTGTTTGAATGATGTGTGTGTCGTGATGAATCATGAAGAGAAAAATAAAAAGTGCTGAAGAGTGGTGTCCACACAGAAGATTAATAGGTGGTCTGCAAAGTTCTCGACATGCCCAAGGATGAATGTGTCACCCACAGGTGGAGCCAATGTTGATCATATGGTTAACATTCATTGCTGTTACCAGCTTGGAAGCTTCTCTGTTTGTGAAGAAGAATGCCCAAAAAGCCTCTTTTCCCCCTATTTCACACCTTTTAAACCTCTGTTTTCATCCCCTTGTCTCCCCTTATAATTCCTTTCTTACCCTTAAAAATCATCCTATTTCCCCTTTAAACCTCACAAATACCCTTTTGTTTGGCTTAATAACCCCCTTTTCCTCTCTACCGTTACCCCTTTTTGGCCTTAAAATGCATTGAAAATAGGCCAAAAAACCATTCTTTTACATATGAGGCTTAGCCCCTTTTGGGCTAGCCCCCTTAACCACTTCCCCATATGCCCCATGGCTGAGACCAAGTGCTTAAGGCCTGGGCGCTAATCACATCGGAGAATCGGAGCGGAACATCCTTTTCCTTTGTAAACCATGAAAGTTCTGATGCGATTGTGTTAAGTCTGTCGGCCTTTTGAAGCAATCTCCACCGTCGATCTTTTAAATATCTGACGGCTAGCGCTTGTCTCACGCGTTCCCTTTGCCCTGATCCTTCAACCCCTCCAATTACATATCAACCATCAATCTATTTATGGATCCAACGGCTATCGCATCGCTCCAATCGCAATCGGAAAATATTAATGCACCTCTTCCTCTTTCCCTCGATTGCAGACCGTCGATCCAATCTCCGCCGTCCATCCATTCTAATCTAACGACCCTTATTTCTCCCACTCCACTCCTTTACCCCCATCTGTCTCCCCGTTGATTGATTCTCCATCGTCGTTCTTGTTCCAGATTGGACGGTTGGCACTCAATCGCACATCGCCAATCACAAGTTCTTAAAGTGTCACCCTCCGCCTCCCCCGATTGCGATCCCCCGATCCAATCGTGACCATCAGTTCGATCCAGATTGACGGTCTACATTGCATCGCATCCTCCATGCATATTTTCTCATCGCGTGACCATTTAACTTCATCATGGCATCTTAGCCGTCGGTCTCCTACTAAGATCTGACGGTCCGCATTATTCCCTGTACAGTTAGACTTACCAGTAGCCCGATTCATGCAAGAAAGTCAAGAAGAACCCGATGATGTGACCAAGAGAAACAAGAAGAAACACGGAACCAGGTAATTCAGAGGCTAATTAAATATCAAGAGAAGATGATGGACCTTTTTGATCAGAATGCCAAGGACAAGAAGTTTTAGGTTGGGGATTTAGTGCTTAGATGAGATATTCGAATATTTGGAAAGGGGAAACATGGTAAATTCGACCCACTCTGGTTCGACCCTTTTAAAATTGTGGAACAAGGGGGAAATAACACTTTCAGGTTGGAAAATTTACAGGGAGACTTGCTCGATGCCCCTGTAAATGGTCAGTTCCTCAAATATTAATTCCAGTTCTGATTCAGGCTGAGAGAGATTGATTTATCATACTGTACATTAGTTTTTTGTTTTCATCTTTGTCTGAATGATGTGTGTGTCGTGATGAATCATGAAGAGAAAAATAAAAAGTGCTGAAGAGTGGTGTCCACACAGAAGATTAATAGGTGGTTTGCAAAGTTCTCGACATGCCCAAGGATGAATGTGTCACCCACAGGTGGAGAAAATGTTGATCATATGGTTAACATTCACTGCCGTTACCAGCTTTGAAGCTTCTCTGTTTGTGAAGAAGAATGCCCAAAAAGCCTCTTTTCCCCCTATTTCACACCTTTTAAACCTCTGTTTTCATCCCCTTGTCTCCCCTTATAATTCCTTTCTTACCCTTCAAAATCATCCTATTTCACCTTTAAACCTCACAAATACCCTTTTGTTTGGCTTAATAACCCCCTTTTCCTCTCTACCATTACCCCTTTTTGGCCCTAAAATGCTTTGAAAATAGGCCAAAAAACCATTCTTTTACATATGAAGCTTAGCCCCTTTTGGGCCAGCCCCCTTAACCACTTCCCCATATGCCCCATGCTTGAGACCAAGTGCTTAAGGCCTGGGCACTAATCACATCGGAGAATCGGAGCAGAACATATTTTTCCTTTGTAAACCATGAAAGTTCCGATGCGATTGTGTTAAGTCTGTCGGCCTTTTGAAGCAATCTCCACTGTCGATCTTTTAAATATCTGACAGCTAGCGCTTGTCTCACGCATGCCCTTTGCCCTGATCCTTCAACCCCTCCAATTACATATCAACCATCGATCTATTTATGGATCCGACGGCTATCACATCGCTCCAATTGCAATCAGAAAATCTTAATGCACCTCTTCCTATTTCCCTCGATTGCAGACCCCCGATCCAATCTCCGCCGTCCATCCATTCTAATCTAGCGGCCCTTATTTCTCCCACTCCAATCCTTTACCCCCATCTGTCTCCCTACCGATTGAATCTCCGTCGTCGTTCTTGTTCCAGATCAGACGGTTGGCACTCAATCGCGCATCGCCAATCACAAGTTCTTAAAGTGTCACCCTCCGCCTCCCCCGATTGCGATCCCCTGATCCAATCGTGACCGTCAGTTAGATCCAGATTGACGGTCTGCATTGCATCGCATCCTCCATGCATATTTTCTCATCGCGCGACCATTTAACTTCATCATGGAATCTCAACCGTTGATCTCCTCCTGAGATCTGACGGTTCGCATCTAATCGCCCTCCACCCACCGGGTCCCACCATCCAAAGGTCACACTTTCATTCATTTTCATTAGTTTTTTCCCATTCCGCATGTTTTTCATCAGTTCTCCACTGCTCCGCCACTGCTTCCACAGGCCTCCACAACATTCCTTTCGCCACTCCCCAGATTTTATAATGAGTTTATTACATTGTATAGGTTTTTTAGAGAGTGGTTAATTCACTCTGTCTTTGCAATCACAACCATTGTGATTCAGAATATAGAGAGGCCATTACAGCCACGGCTAGTGTAACAACATCAGAGATGCACCTGGTATGCCAGCCTGGTCGCCAGCTCATCAGCCAACGTTTTACCACCTGTGTCAGTGACCACCTCAACTCCATCTCATCCATGAACATTGTCAATTCATGATTCATCCCTAGTGGCCTTTAATTTTCACTTTAGTTTGTTACCTTTAAATTTTGAGTGGAATTCACATTCCACTCCTGCATTTTACCTTATGTCAAAAATGTTGTTTAATTTTTTTTTTAAAACAGCCGTGAGCCTAACTGTAAATGATGAGATGCCCCTATTCCTCATCATGAATTTTTCTTATTTTCCCAAAAATATCTTCTCGCTCATGTTTCTGAGGCTTCTATATAAGCGACAAATAAAGATAAAAAAGGGTTCCAGTTTTTCTAAAGAAATTGTTGTGAAAGAGTTTTTGTATGCATTTTGTTGAAGCTTTAATACAAATGTGAAGAGCCCGTTGGGTCTCAATGAGAAGGATTTCTATCTTTAATGAGGATTCTCGTCTTGGTGCTTTACAGTTTGTAAATATTTCCTATGTGTTATATTTTAGCTGTTCATTTCATTTACATCTGTTTATCTTGTATCATGTTCTGGAATGTGAGTAGCCCACTGGTTTTGGTATGAATTTATCCTAGTTGATACTTATGCCAGAACCTGTCTGGCACTTTAAATATGGCTCAGGCATGATATACTATTCCATTTTTTCTTCACCTGCACTTCTGCTATACTAGCCGCTATGAGATGTTATTTTCAAATGCTATTGTCATGTGTGGATTCTTAATTTCGTAAGCCCATCGCATGCTGATATTTCTTTCTGGATATTGTCTCAACAATAGTTAGTATTCTCTCTACTCTTCATACGTAGTAAATACTTTCTGATTATTCATCTCTGTGAAGTAGTTAGAATCTATCCGTCTTTGCAGTAAGCTGCCTTTGAATTGTCTGATACATTCGTGTTAGAGTCTCACGATTTTCCCCTGCAGTGTTTCTTTCCATGTGCCAAAGTCTTGAAAATCTAGGTCCCATTCAAATTAAACCTTCCTATTACTAAAGATAGCATGAGAGCCTTTTCTTATAACTTCCCATGTTATATCATATGATCCTTGATGTATAAGATGTCCTAGGCACTAGTCTTTCACAACTCAAGGCTGTCTCTAGGGTTGACAATAGTACCAATATTTTGCACCACCTTGTAAGAACCATAGTACTTTGGTGATAATTTATTATCCTTCTTAGCTTTCTGGACATTTGTTTGTATGGTTGTAGCCATAAAAATACCCAGTCGCCTACATCAAAACTTCTTTTGCTAAGATGTTGATCTTCCTATTGTTTCATTCGATTATATGCCAAAGGGAGGTTATCCTTTAAGAGATGGAGAACTTGTTGTTGATGCTCAATGTGATCTTCCACTACTTGAACCTTAGAATTTTGTCTTAAATATGATGTGATGGACGATGGATGATATACACAGAGTGTCATACATGGGGTCATTTTTTCTTCAGTATGGAAGGAAGTATTATACCACCATTCTGTGAGAGGTAACCACTTGACCCATTGTGTTTGTTTATCAGATACAAAGAAAAAAATATATCCTTCGAAAAATTTGTTCAATATATTAGTTTTCCCATCAGATTGAGGATGATAAGATGAACTATGAGTTATTTGACTACCAAAACATGAAAATAACTCCATCCAAAAATTTCTAGTGAAATTGGGATCTCTATCGCTTACAATAATCTTTGGCTTTACATGTAGCTTTTTAATTATCTCCATAAATGTAGTAGAAATTTTGTTGGCTTTAAATGGATGAGATAGTTCACAAAAGTGTTCATACTTGGTAAATCTATCAACTACCACTATGATGACACTCTTTCCTTCAGAATTGGGTAAACCTGTGATAAAATCCATTGAAACCTCATCCAAACATTGACTTGGAATGGAGAAAAGTTTTAGTAGACACGGGGTATTAATTTTCTCAACTTTATTTTCTTTGCAGACCAAAAATTCCACCACAAAATTTTGAATTTCAGATTTAAGGCCATCCCAAAAGAATTATTTCTTGACCCTGTGGTATGTTTTCAAAAATCCTGAATTTACTCCTAAGGGAGAGGTGTGAAATTCCAAAATAATATTTTGTTTTAGTTGGGAATTCTTAAAAATATATAAGAGATATTTGTACCATAATGAATCATTTTTCCAGCTAAGTGTATCAGATGTACTGGGATCTTACTCCAACTTTTGAATGAGTGTCCACACTTATTATTCATTCTTCCATTCCTCCCTTGATTCATTTATCCAATATGGTTGGATAATATAAATGGCACAAAGCAATGCTTCCACATCCTCATCCTTTCCTGAGAGTGCATATGAAACGACATTTAGCTTCCCCTTTTGTAGATGATTTCAAAGTCATAACCCAACATATTTGTGACCCATTTTCATTGCTCTTTTCAAGATAATACTTGTTCGAAAAAGTATTTATGGATATCATGATATATTTTTACCTTGAAGTGTCTTCCCATTAGGTAAGGTCACCATTTCTTTAGTGCATGTAGTATTGCCAACATTTCCTTCTCATAAATAGCTTTCTACAAATACTTTCCTTTGATTGGAAAATTTTCAAAATAAATGGGTATTCCTTGCATTAAAACAACACCAATTCCATTTCCTGAGGCATCAAATTCCACAATAAAGGTTTTTGTGAAGTTTGGCGCAGCTAATACGGTGCTTGGCACATTGCCTCTTTAAGATGTTCAAAGGCCTTGGTTGCTTCTTGAGTCCAATAAAATGCATCTTTATTTAGTAATGTTGTTATAGGCGCTGCTATTCTCCCATACTTATTAACAAACTTGTGATAATACCCTCTTAATCTGAGAAATCCTCACATATTCTTTAAGGTTGTGGGGATTTTCCATTCCTTACTGGATTTAATTTTTTTAGTGTCTACCTTAACACCATCATGAGATACAATATGACCCAGATATTCCACCTCCTGTACTCCAAAGAATCATTTGGAGGTTTTTGCATATAATTGTTTCTCCTCCAATAGTTTGAGCACATTGTCAATATGTTGAACATGATCATTCCAAGACTTGTTGTAGATTAGTATATCATCAAAATATACTAACAAAAAATTTCCAAGGAAGGGTTTGAAAATGGAATTCATCAACCCTTGAAATGTAGAAGGTCCATTGGTAAGGCCAAAAGGAATTACCAAAAATTCATAATGACCCTCATGAGTTCTAAATGTTGTTTTCAGAATGCCTCCAGTCTTCATTCTAATTTGATGACATCCTGAACAAAGATCCAACTTGGTGAAGTAAATTTCTGCATGTAATTCATCCAATAATTCATCAATGACATGAATGGGAAATTGTATCTTTAATAGTGAGCTTGTTCAGATCCCTATAATCAGGACACATGCGCCATGATACATCCTTCTTGTGCACCAATAATATTGAAGTAGAGAAAGAACTTTGACTAGGTTTAATTATGCCAACCTCTAGCATTTATGAAATCATATGTTCAATTTCACTCTTTGGAAATAGGGTTATCTGTAAGGCTTGATATTTGGAAGAACAATTCTTGGAATAAAATGAATAACATGATCATGATCACGAATAGGTGGGAGGCATTTTGGAGTCTCAAATACCTTGGAATGTTTTTCCAAGACTTTCTCGAGATCTGGAGAAATAGAAGATTTTGATCTTTAAAACTACAGTGAGCGTAATTGTGCACTTACACCTCGTTTTTATTTCCTTAGAAGCTTTTTAATGCCATTAGAGATGATTATATTTCCTGGTTTTGCTGTAATACCCCTTAATTCAACTTCCTTTCCTTCCCAAAAAAGCATGAATAAATTTTCTTGAAAATTAAAAGTTATCAAACCCAAAGATTTTAACCATTGAAATCCTAGTACCACATCAACACCACTCATTGGAATGGAAAGAATTAGGATATTCAATACGTATTTCCCCGTGGTTAGCTTGACATTATGGAAATTTAAAGAGAAATTTATAGTTACTCCATTTGCGACCATCACTTGAAAATTTAGTGTTGGATATACGAAGCAATTCAATTCCTTGGCTATCTTACAATAAACATAATTATGGGTATTATCCGAATCAATAAACACTATTACTGTTTTCTTCTTGATATGTGTAGAGCCTCAAGACTGCCTCAATTTTGACACTCCCTTTAACTTATCTTTCCTCTTTTTTGTCAACACCATTAGCTCAAACAAGTGTTAAACTACAAATTTTGAATTGGTAAGGTATTATAATGATCTATTTTTCATATTTTCAATTGTTCCTTATTAATAGAGAGAAATCTACATTAGCTATAGAATTAATGCAATTCTACAGCTGATTTATGTTTCTGTAGCCACCACCACGGTTCAATGGGTTATGAGGTGTCAATGGAGCAGTGAAATATATGGGTAAGTGAGGAATGATCCTATCATGGATTTCCTCCTATCTATCTGACCCAAATCAAGGAGGAAATCACCTAGATACGCAGTCAAAGAATGACCAACCAAATGTTGAATCAAGTGAGCAAGGAGTCTGAAGCCATCACGCTTCAATATTTTCTCTGCCACGTAGCAAATCATGAAGCAAAGAAATTCTACTTTCTATTTTTGTGTTCAAGATAGACTTTTGTAGTTCTAATAGGCATAAAATCCTCAAGACAATTAATGACAAGATTTTATAAATACTGGGATAGTAATTGTATTGATAGTGCAAATTATTATGCAATTGTAATCTCATTAAAACTCTGTTTTATTTTCTACTTGAATGAAGAAAAATTTCAGAGCCTCAATGCACAGTTAGTAAAGATTAGACTTGAAACCGTATATTGTGGAGGGTCCTTGCAACAGAAGAGGTTCTGTTTAATTTATGTTCTTGTATTTATATGCTTTCCCATAGCTTCATTTTTATCCTCACTTTATGCTTTCACTGTCTTTCGTAGCACATATGTATGATTTTCTTTTATTTTCATTCTTATGTTAGAATTTGTAATCATTTCCAGAATTTCATAGTGTTTTAAAATAGATGCATGAATTGTTTTTATCATTCGATGTAGTTTCAATCATTATCTATACTATGTTATAGTCATTTCCATAATTTCATCTTGTTAGAATAGAACCATTTTTATCATTTGATGTAAATTGACGGACCACACAACAAGGGCAAAACAATTCAAATAATTTCTTTTAAATGGTTAAATTGCAGAAGTAATTTTAGTTTTCCTTCTTTACAACAATGATTTTTGGTAGGTTAGTTTTTCTTGTGTGATCGATTTCAAAGAACATTGTAATATTTCATTTCCCATTTTAGTGAGTTCCTTTCAAGCAGTAGGGATTTAATGATTTAATTTTTGGTACAAATATGAGAATTATTTCTATTTTTATAGTTATTTCTGTCCACAACAATAAATTATTTTCTCATTTCTTTGCTTAGACTCGGTTACATATGTTGGTAATATGATGCAGAGTGTTGTCCT
The DNA here is from genome assembly GCA_034641835.2 of Pinus albicaulis. Classification (NCBI taxonomy): domain Eukaryota; kingdom Viridiplantae; phylum Streptophyta; class Pinopsida; order Pinales; family Pinaceae; genus Pinus; species Pinus albicaulis. The sequence continues at coordinate 677,660,350 of CM076584.1, read as the reverse complement.
TGATGGCAACCTACTTGATAAAGTTGATGGAAACCTACTTGATAAAGTTGTCCTTGATGGAAACTAACTTGATGAGTTTGTTAATGATGTAAATCTGACGTATCTGCAGAGCATCTCAGAAGTAACAAAGAAAGAGATTCTAGTAAGTGCCAGAATAATGATGAAAATGGTATGTCACAAAGCATACATGGGTTTGTAAAGGCGAAGTAGCTTATGTACGCGGAAATGTACGTGAAAAGTAGCGTATGCCTATTTGTGCTCTAAATTTATAAAACCAGGGGACATAGCCATGGTATTGGCCCACTGTATTGAGCGCTCGATTATCTATTTGATCCCATCCAGGAATACCATCAACGATTGAGTGGTTTTGACTCATGGTATTGAAAAAGGCTAAATCTATGTAAGGAGAAGAAGATCATAGTGCAAGAGTGTGCATAAGTCTAGGTTTTAATGTATACTTCACTCTAAAGTATATCTGCATGGAATGGGTAACAATTTATTGATTGATCTGAATTAATAATGCACCTATGAAAAAAATGATGAAGAGGGATCTCTAGAGCTGAAATGACTATGTATTTTCTAGATCAGTTTATGGAATGTTTAGATCTGTGATTTGGCGAATCCTCGTTGAAGTAAAATATGAGATCTAATTTGTTTATCTGATCTGAAGAGCTGCATAGTCCTGAAAAATTTCAGATCTATACGCAGGTTCGTTTCATGAAAAGCGCGTGTATACGCAGGTCCGCTTAAAGAAAAGCGCGTATGGCAGTCAGGGTTTCTGAAGAATAAAATGCACTGAAGTATACATAGGTTTGTCTCTTTGAAAGCGCGTATATACGCAGGTTCAGTGAAGTAAAAGCGTGTATGGAATCTAGGGTTTTCTAAATTATGTGGAATGAAATGTCTGATCTGTTTTGCTGTTTTACTGCTATCTGTCAATGATGTATTCATACAGATCTAGGTTGTTTGAATGTTGATTATGCTGCTGATTATGTTGATTAAAGATCAAGTTGTTGGTTGATTGGTTGATGATTCAATGAATGAATTGATGGGGTTATAAGTTTCATTTTGATGTATGTTGAGCTTAAATGTGTGGAGTGGGTCCAGTCTGAAAATCTAATGAAAAGTGGCCTACAAGGTGTGTTGTATGGAAGCTGTTGGATCCAGTATGAAAATTGATGAAACGCGGTCCATAGTGGTGCTGAGGGTCGAAGCCTTCAGTGAGGGGGTAGTAGCTCCCTTCCAGTGGTAGCTGGTAAACGAGAGCAGGGGATAGTAGCTCCCTTCCAGTGGCAGCTGGTAAACGAGAGCAGGGGGTAGTAGCTCCCTTCCAGTGGTAGCTGGTAAACGAGAGCAGGGAGTAGTAGCTCCCTTCCAAGAGAGGCTGGTAAACGAGATCAGGGGGTTGGAGCTCCCTTCCAGGAGAGGCTGGTAAACAAGAGAAGGTTGTAGCCTTCTGCAGGTGGGTGCCTGCATGTTGGTATGAGTCTGCACCAGTACAACATTGTAAGAAGTTTTCTTTATAATAAATATTGAAGACAAAGACAACGACAGCGGTGGTTTTCTCCCGAATTGGGTTTCCACCTTAAATCCTGGTGTTCATGTGTGTTGCGTATGTGTGATGATTCATTCTGTTCTTACTGCACATGTTTACTGCTTATGAATGAATGATGCAATGATCTAAGTAAAGAATTATCTGCATAATGAGATCTATGGTAATACGCAAGTTTTATTAAGGATATCCATGTGTATACGCGAGTTGGGTTTATTAAAGTAGTGTATGGGTTTTAGAATAAGAAAAAGTAAAAATTTATCAGTCAGCCCTAAATACTGATTCACCCCCCCCCCCCTCTCAGTATTTTTCCCAACAATTGGTATCAGAGCCAGGTCCTTCTGCAGAAGCTTGATCGCTTGAAGGAGATTCGTTGCAATGGGAAGTCATGAAGGAGTATTTTCTCTAAAGCCACCTTTATTCAATGGAAGTAATCTGTTATTCTGGAAGATATGAACAAAAGCATATTTTCAAAGTCTTGGTGCAGAAGTATGGACAATCGTGGAAGAAGGTTATCAGTATCCGGCAATTATTCCTACTGATGCAGCATAAAGGAAGAAATATGAAATCAATTCCAAAGCAGTCAATGTTTTATTAGGAAGCATGACTGAATTTGAATTTGTTAAAGTGATGCAACTAAATTCAGCAAAAGAAATATGGGACAAAATCATTCAAAGCTATGAAGGAGATACAAAGGTAAAAAATGCAAAACTCCAAACTCTCAAAATTGAATATGAAAATTTAAGGATGCATAGTGATGAGAGTATTGCCAATTTATTTTTACTTCTAGATGATATTGTAAATCATATGAGAAATTTGGGTGAAACCATAACCGATACTACTCTGGTGGAAAAAATCTTAAGATCTTTGACTTCAAAATTTGAGTCAAAATTATCAGCTATTGAAGAAAGGGAAGATCTGCAAACTCTTACTATTGTTCAACTACATGGTATTATAACCGCTTTTGAAATGAGAAAAGAAGGTCCCTCTCAAATCAAAGAAGTTGCCTTTAAGGCATGTGCAAAAGGAAAAGAAAAGGAAGTTGTCAAGGAATCAAGTTATATATCAGAAGAAGAAGAAGAAGAAAATTTTGTGAGAAGACTCCAACCAGGTACTGGAAGATTCAGAGGTAAGCTTCCCTTCAAGTGTTTTGCTTGTGGAAGAGTTGGTCATTATGCTGCTAAATGTCCTTATGAAGAAAATCATGATAAAGGGAAATAATTTGAAAAGGGAAAGAGTTATTATACAAAAATATAATTATGAAATGTCAAATGAGGATGAAGAAGATTCTGACCAAGATCTGCAAGTGTTCATGGAAAGGAAGCAAAAGAAGAAGGCTATGCCAAGAAAGGAGATACCTCAGAAAACATGTGCAGCAGAAAATGAAGAAGATGAAACAAGTATTGATTGTTGTTCTTGTGACTCACTTTCTTGTGCATGCAATGATGAAGATAGTGAAAGTAACAATATGGGTCTAGAAGCAAATCTCAAGATCAATGATGAAAATCAAGTTAAAAGGAAGGAATCTATCTAAAAAGATGTGATCTCTAGAATGAATGAACAGATAAACAAGTATCAAAGGTTGTACGATTATGCAACCAATCACAATGAAGGACTTAAAGCAGAAATCATCTCTCTCAAAACAGATCTGGAAAAATCAAATAAGAAGAATGACGAAATTTTACAAACTTTTGAAGAACAAGAAAATGGGTTGAAAGAAGATATTTTAAAATTGAATAATCAAGTAGAAGAAGGAAGAAGGGTCAAAGAAAGTATGAAGAAGAAATGCCAAAGATTTGAGGTTGAGGTAAACATTTTAAAAGGTAAATTAGAAGAAAAAGATAAACTCTTGAGGTTTCAAGAAAGTACTAAGATTCTGGACAATATTCTTGGTAGTCAAAGGTATCCTTCTATTAAACTTGGTCTTGGTTTTCATGAAATTGTTAAAGGAGAATCTAGTTCACAAGAAAATGCTAAAGATTCAAAGGATATCATTGAAAAACCTGAAGTGTTGAAAGAAACAAAAGGTCAACCGACAATCATGAACTCTCAAAAGAAATCATTCCCTCCTTTGATCAATAATGTTGAATGCTTTAAATGTTATAATTATGGGCATGTTGCAGCCAATTGCAGAATTAGATTGTTTCAGTCACAAACAAACAAATTCTACAAAGAAAGGTACTCAGGTTTCTTTAAGGGATATTGTTTTTCATGCAACAAATTTGGTCATAAAGCAGCTGATTGAAATAGAAGAAAGAATAGAAAAACACATTATGATCCCTATGCTTACTTTTCTAGTCAGACAAGATGTTATGCTTGTAACAAGTATGGACATGTAGAAAAAAAATTCAAGATGAATAGATCTGAGAAATTGGATAATTTCCAGCACACAATAAGAAATTTCAAGCAAAGCTGGAAAAAGAAGGAGGACCGGTCAAAAAAGTAGGGAATATTGATCCTACTGTAGTCATCCGCTTCTAAAGCTTACTTCTCATAATGACTGCAGGAGTGATGTGAGATACATTATAGGAACTAAAGTCATGTATACACACAAGTTCCAATGGAGACATAAGCGTATGCTTTTCTGTTAAGGAAAACATTGAGATGGCTCAAGGACATGAGCACAGTTTCAGGGGGAGCATTAGCCTTGCTGAGAGTAATGCATTGTTGGCATTATGATGGTTCTAAAATATGATCTCTCTCTTGAGGTATTTTTGGTATTGGTTATAAAAAGTCATATTTGTATTTTGATAAAAAGGTCATGTTGAGACCTATGATAAAAAATTGTAATATTCAGTCATGTAAGGACTTGATCAAATTTGTAAACCCACTTGGTTGGGTAGTTGAGTCAAAATACGTAAATCCACTTAGTTGGATCATTGATGTAAGTATGAGCCCTTGGTGATAGGAAAGGTCATAGAGTCATGTACTTCATTGAAAAATATGTTTGAAGATTAAGCATGAACTCAGGGGGAGCATGGTAACTTCAGTGCACGTCATATCTACAGAGCTCTTATTTCTACATGAGAAGAAAAACCTTTTTTTGGTTTTGATCTGCCCTTTGCCCTTGATGTCAAAGGGGGAGAGTATCATGGTGTTTGAATAATTGTTATAATCAATGTATCTATCTGTTGTGGTGATCAAACATCATCATGGTTGCCATCAAGTCCAAAGGGGGAGATTGTTGGCAATATGATGCAGAGTGTTGTCCCTGATGGCAACTTACTTGATAAAGTTGATGGCAACCTACTTGATAAAGTTGCCCTTGATGGAAACTCACTTGATGAGTTTGTTAATGATGTAAATCTGATGTATCTGTAGAGAAGCTCAGAAGTAACAAAGAAATAAATTCCAGTAAGTGCCAGAAAAATGATGAAAATGGTATGTCACAAAGCATACGCGGGTTTGTAAAGGCGAAGTAGCGTATGTATGCGGAAATGTACGTGACAAGTAGCGTATGCCTATTTGCACTCTAAATTTATAAAACCGGGGGACATAACCATGGTATTGGCCCACTGTATTGAGTGTTGTATTATCTATTTGATCCCTTCTAGGAATACCATCAATGGTTGAGTAGTTTTGAGTCATGGTATTGACAAAGGCTAAATCTATATAAGGAGAAGAAGATCATAGTGCAAGAGTGTGCATAAGTCTGGGTTTTAATGTATACTTCACTCTGAAGTATATATGCATGGAATGGGTAACATTTTATTGATTGATCTTAATTAATAATGCACCTATGAAGAAAATGATGAAGAGGGATCTCTAGAGCTGAAATGACTATGTATTTTCTAGATCTGTTTATGAAATGTTTAGATCTGTGATCTAGAGAATCATTGTTGAAGTAAAATATGAGATCTGAGTTTTCTCTTTGATTTGAAGAGCTACACAGTCCTGAAAATTTTTATATATATACGCAGGTTCGTTTCATGAAAAGTGCGTGTATACGCGGGCCCGCTTAAAGAAAAGCACGTATGGAAGTCAGGGTTTCTGAAGAATAAAATGCACTGAAGTATACACAGGTTTGTCTCTGTGAAAGCGCGTATATACGCAGGTTCAGTGAAGTAAAAGCACGTATGGAATCTAGGGTTTGCTGAAGTATGTGGAATGAAATGTCTGATCTGTTTTGTTATTTTACTGCTATCTGTCAATGATGTATTCATACAGATCTGGGTTGTTTGAATGTTTATTATGCTACTGATTATGTTGATTAAATATCAAGTTGTTGGTTGATTGGTTGATGATTCAATGAATGAATTGATGGGGTTATAAGTTTCAGTTTGATGTATGTTGAGCTTAAATGTGTGGAGTGGGTCCAGTCTGAAAATCTAATGAAAAGTGGCCTACAAGGTGTGTTTTATGGAAGCTGTTGGATCCAGTATGAAAATTGATGAAACATGGTCCGCAGTGGTGCTGAGGGTCAAAGCCTTCAGTGAGGGGGTAGTAGCTCCCTTCCAGTGGTAGCTAGTAAACGAGAGCAGGGGGTAGTAGCTCCCTTCCAGTGGCAGCTGGTAAACGAGAGCAGGGGGTAGTAGCTCCCTTCCAGTGGTAGCTGGTAAACGAGAGCAGGGGGTAGTAGCTCCCTTCCAAGAGAGGCTGGTAAACGAGATCAGGGGGTTGGAGCTCCCTTCCAGGAGAGGCTGGTAAACAAGAGAAGATTGTAGCCTTCTGCAGGTGGGTGCCTGCGTGCTAGTATGAGTCTGCGCTAGTACAACATTGTAAGAAGTTTTCTTTATAATAAATATTGAAGACAAAGATGACAACAGCGGTGGTTTTCTCCCGAATTGGGTTTCCACCTTAAATCTTGGTGTTCATGTGTGTTGCGTATGTGTGATGATTCATCCTGTTCTCACTTCACATGTTTACTGCTTATGAATGAATGATGCAATGATATAAGTAAAGAATTATCTACATAATGAGATCTCTGGTAATACACAAGTTTTATTAAGGATATCCGTGTGTATATGCGAGTTGGGTTCAGTAAAGTAGTGTATGGGTTTTAGAATAAGAAAAAGTAAAAAGTTATCAGTCAGCCCTAAATACTAATTCACCCCCCCCCTCTCAGTATTTTTCCCAACAACATAATATTTCATTTCTATAAAAAACATAAAAAAATATTAGAGTTCTTTTAAAGCTTTATTTTCTTATAATAGATTCTCAGAATTTTTTAATAATCATTTAGGACTTTTCTTCAAGGGATTGTTGTATCTTTTGAAACTTAGTTAAATTAGAATTTAGTTGAAATTCAATAAGGATATACAAAATAAAAACACTATTAAAAAAAAACCTTGACAAACACACAATAAACCAAGTAAGAAGGGATTCTAGCATATATAGTGAATTTTCATTTCATAATATTACCAACTCCATTCAATAATTTATGATATCAATTTAAGACAATTAAATTGACTAAAAATTTTGGCACCATTGATGGGGAAGTGTAAATAGAAGCCTTTTCCCTCTTTAAAAAGATAAATTAAAAATAGAAAAATGACATGCATAGAGAAAAAAATTAATTTTCCTAACCTCTACTAGAGAACAACTTCTCGCTCAAGAACTAGAAATCCCTAGTGAGGAAGAGGAAGAAGAAATATTCTTTAATATACAATTGATAGAAGAACTTGAAGAATTAGAATAAGAACATACCATCCCAATCCTGGAATCTTGTATTAGTTCAGAATAATCTATAATGGTTCTGGAAGGGGAAGGATAAGTACACAAAAATGATGAACATTTAAGAATTGGAGGAGGTGGACCTAGGATTGAAGGTGGAGGTAGAGGTAGAGGTGAAGGTAGAGGGCATAGAGGAGAAGACAAAATAGATCCAGATCCTATTGGATTTCCTATACTTGATGAAGATACTACTGCCAAAATGAAAAATATCTCACCCTCTATCCTTCTTAACTTCCATGGATTAAGAATTGATGATTTTCTTTTTGAATTCGAAGTTTTATGTAGATCATATCACTACCTACTCGATTCTCAAAAATTGAAATTGTTTCTAGCTACCCTTAAGGATGCAACATTGAAATGGTTTATGGGCTTAATAACACACTCTATTAGAACATGGGAAGAAATGAAAAAATAATTGTTATTAAAATACAAGGATTTTTTTCATGCCCCATAACCGAAAATATGAAGTCTTTAAGATGATGAAAAGAGAAGATGATAATCTGGAGGATTTAATTGAAAGATTCAATTATAATCTAAAAAGTGCTAAAATGGAAAATTTGGATCAAGATACTTTGAAATCTCTCCTATTAAAATCCATTATAGATGAATGGATAGATATTCCTAACATGATGGGAAAAGGAGACATTTCTCAGCTATCATTACCAGAAATTTTTGAATTATGCATACATCTTTCAAGAGGTAAATCAAGAGTTGGAAAGAATTCAAGAGATCCTGTTCTCTATAGAATTAATAAATCTACTGTTGGAATAGTAAGTAGGGCTGAAATAGGAAATTCGTTTGATGAATTTAAAACGTGTATTTTAGGGATTATTATTGAACAAATAGACACCTTGAAATTACAAAAGAAACAAAGAGTTGGAAGGGATTCCTTATTTATCTTTTGTCCTAAGTGTATAAAGAAACATGCCTTAAGAGAACGCCCTCTTGATTTGAAAAGTGTAGAAACCTGTGTTATATGTATAGAAAATCATGAAACAAAGAAGTGTTCTGCCATCCCAAGTATAAAAGTTGTCTACCAAGAGGAAATGGTTCCAAACCAAGTAGATCCTCTTTTCTTTGTTTCTAGAAAACTATGGAAAGGATCAAAAACTCAAGGTTTCAACACTCAAAAGTATACTCAACCCCAAAACAATAACTGGACTGCACCAATGCCATGGTAGCAGCCTTGGTCTCAATCCCAACCTTGGACACAAGGATGGGAAAATCCTTATGGTAGATACTCTCAATATCACTAGTAACCACAACTGTATCCAAAATTTCCACCACAACATTTTCCTCAATATAGTCAACAATTTCAACCTCAATTTCAAAATCAAAATCTACAGCTCTCATTGCCATTTCCACAAATACCAAATTAATTTCTTGCTCAAACACTTCCAAACACAAAAAATAAAAATGCACAACATGTTTACAACATGGAGGGTCAAAATTTTCAGACCTATATGATAACTCCACTAGATCTTAATAATTTCCAACTCAGCTCTGGTAGAATATTAGAAACGAAATTTCCATATGTTGTTATTAAGAAAAAAAATGAAGGATGATCATTCTGATGAAGAGACATATCTTCATCAAAATGAAGGTCCTCAAAATAAAAATAGATATTCTAAAGAAGACACATCTCTCCATCAAAAAGAAAATATTCAAAAACAAACACATGATACTCCAATAAACTCAACTCCAATTGTAGAACAACCTTCAGTATCCATCTCAAAACCACCTTTCCCTAAAAGATTACAAATTGATAAAGGGGTGGAAAAATGAATCATGATGCCTGATTATGATATGTTGGATGATCTGAAAAATGTTTTCATAAAAAAACCTTTGCTACAAGATATCAAAGAAATTCCAATCCTTTAAAATAAAATAAGGGATTTGAGTATGAAGAAACCGATAAGAAAAATAAAAGAATTAAAAATAATATAGTTAGTTGGAAAAATTGCAGACATCATGATGGAAAAAAAAGCAATACAAAAATATTTGGATCTAGGAAGTCCCATCATGAAGACACACATCAATGGTATCGAAATCCCAAACACATTGATCAACTTAGGAGCAGCCATAAACATCATGAGTAGACAAACTATGGATCAACTAAGGCTTCCAAATATCCAATATACCCCAACATTGTTACAACTAGCATATAGATATGTAATTGAACCTGATGGTGTGTTAGAGTACATTTATGTATCCTTACATTCTTGGGAATATCCAGTCGATTTTATGATCTTAACACCCAAGAAAAACCTAGGAGGACATCCATTAATCTTAGGAAGACCTTGGTTAGCTACAACTGATGGTTTTATCAGTTGTAGATTTGGTGATATGTTTATCTCTGATGGTATTTCAAAAAAGAAATTCACATTATATCCACATAAAAAAACAATTATAGAGGTAGAAAATGAAGAATGGATGGATGATGATAATGATATACAACCCATTTTCACTATTTCACAAATTAGTGAAGAAGATCAAATTTTAAATTAAATACAAAATAATGAAATATCTTCACACTGTGAGAGTAGTCAAAATTTTCAAGAAAATTGCAATATCAAATATCTATCATATAGAAAAATGTATTTTTATTTTATGGAAGAATTTGGAAATCCTTCAATAGAAATATTTCCAGGTGAAACTTGAAGTGTAAACAAAAACCTGGAAGAATTTCAAAAGAATAAATTAATGGAAACATTACAGAAACACTCTTCCGCATATCCATGGGAATACACTAACATGAAAGTAAAAAATCCCAAAACTTACATGCATCAAATATATATTGAAGAAAATTCTAGACCAATTTGACAACCTCAACGAAGAATGAATCCAAACTTGAGGGAAATTGTTAAGGAGGAACTACGAAAACTATTGAATGTAAATTTTATTTATCCAATATTAGACAGTCAGTGGGTTTCAAATTTGATAATTTTCCCTAAAAATAATGGAAAATGGAGAGTATGTATTGATTATAGGGAACTGAATAAGGCTACTTTGAAAGATCATTTTCAACTCCCTTTCATTGATCAAGTTTTAGACACATTAGTAGGGAAGAAATATTTTTCATTTTTGGATGGTTTTAGTGGATATAACCAAATTAAGATAGCACTAGAAGATCAAGAAAAAACCACTTTTACCCATCCATGGGGAACTTATGCTTGCCGATTGCTTCCTTTTGGATTATGCAATGCACAAGAAAAATTTCAATGATAAGTATTGGGTATTATATAACCATAAAATACATTTAAATGGAAAAGAAGAATGAAAACTGAATGAGAAACTGAATTAAACACACAAAAGGTAAAAGCATTCATTTATGTGGTAAAACCTTGACAAGGTGTCAAGGAAACCTCCACGGGGCAAGGGATTGGAAAATTTATTAATAAAATGATTCTCCACTCTTTACAAGCCTCTCGAGCCATCCAATTTAACCTGGGCTATTTTCGTTATTCAAACTTCATTTCGTTATACAACCAACTAACAGATAATAAGTAAATTTGCCTAGAATCACTTATTTACATTTGTTGTCATATTTTAACAAACTCTACCTTGACAAAAATTTTCCTAATCCCTTGCCCATGCCCATTCATCTTCTCTTCTGCAAGACAAGAGAAGCGAGACACCATCTCAGCTTCTCTACTGTAACTGGCTTCGTGAATATATCTACATGATTCTCCTATGCACGGACCTTCTTGAGAACTACTTTGCCACCTTTTATTACATGTCTTACAAAGTGATACCTCACATCGATGTGCTTGGTCTTGCTGTGATAGGCTGGATTTGTAGCCAAATGAATAGCACTCTGACTGTCATAGAATACATTCACTTTCTCCTGCGTCCTTCCAATCTCATCAAGCAGACCTTTTAACCATATTGCCTCTTTATAGGAATCTGAAGCAGCTATATACTCTCCTTTAGTAGTGGAAAAAGAAACTGTCTCTTGGAGCTTTGACATCTAACTGATTGCTCCACCTGCAAGAGTAAACACATAACCTGTAGTAGATCTCCCTTTGTCCAAATCACCTGCATAATCAGCATCCACATATCTATAGACTGAACCTTCAGGACCATCAAAGCTGATGCAATGGTCACTTGTGCCTCTCAAATACCGAAGCACCCATTTCACTGCTAGCCAATGTTCTTCTCTTGGATTTTCCATGAACCTGCTGACAACTCCAACTGCATGTGAAATTTCAGGTCTTGTAGATACCATCGCATACATTAAGTTGCCTACCACATTTTCATATGGTACACGAGACATATACTTATTTTCTTCATTATTTATAGGACTTAAATCCGAAGAAAGGTTAAAATGGGAAGCTAATGGAACATTAATAGGTTTCACATTGTTCATACCGAAATTTTCAAGTACTTTCTCCACATACTTCTATTGTGATAACCAAAGCTTACCATTCTTATTGTCTCTATGTATCTCCATGGCTAAGATATGTTTTGCTACTCCAAGATCCTTCATATCAAATGTCCTAGAGAGCTGAGCCTTTAACCTATTGATTTCTTCCATGCTTTTTCTTGCAATAAGCATATCATCAACATACAACACCAAGATAATGAATATGCCATTGAAACTTTTGAAGTATACAAAATGATCATACTCACTTCTGATAAAATTCTGGCTCACCATGAAGGAATAAAACTTCTTGTACCATTGCCTGGGTGACTACCTCAGGCCATACAATGATTTCCTGAGCTTGCAAATTAGTCTTCTATTGAAACCTTGTACAAAACCTTTTGGTTGATCCATATATATCTATTCATCCAAATCACCATGAAAAAAGGTTGTTTTAACATCTAACTATTCTAACTCAAGGTCAAGTAATGCAGTTAGTGCTAACACAGTATGAATAGAAACAAGTTTAACGACTGGTAAAAAAATATCATGAAAATCAATACCTTCAACTTGAGAATATCCTTTTATAACCAGCCTCGCCTTATACTTCTCAATACTTCCATCAACTTTTCTCTTCAATTTGAAGACCCATTTGCACCTAACCATGCTTCTCCCTTCAGGAATTTCTACAAGATCCCAGGTATTTTTATTGGCTAAGGAATCCATTTCTTCTTCCATAACCTTTCTCCATATCTTGCTATCTGCATCATCTACCGCTTCTTGATAACAAGAAGGTTCCCCATATTCAGTAATCAATGTAAAAGATGAAGTAGAATCTTCATACCTCTTTGGTGTTTTTCTTTCCCTTGTAGACCTTCTTAGAGTGACTGGTTGCTAAATTGGTTTTGGAAGTTCTCCAGTTTCCTTTGCTTCTCCACCTTCTTCATCAAAATTCTCTCCTTCCTTTCGAATTTCTAGAAAAGGTTTAGTCTCCAATTGAATCTATTGATTTGGCGATACCTGCTCCTATTCAACTTTTCCAACATCTGAATTTAGAAGAGAAGATTCATCAATTGTTACATCTCTACTAATGACTATCTTCCATGAATAAGGATCCCACAACCTATATCCTTTCACTGCATAATCATACCCAAAAAAGACACAAGATTTTGATTTTGGATCTAACTTTGAAAGTTGATTTCTAGGAATAAGAACATAGGCATCACAACCAAAAATATTCAAGTGCAAATAATTACAAGACTGACCCGACCAAACTTCTTCAGGAATTTTACAATTTATGGAAACCGAAGGTGATTTGTTAACTAAATAACAAGTAGTAGATATTGCTTCTACCCAAAACTCCTTTGGCAAGTTAGCATTGCTAATCATACTTCTGGCTCTTTCTATAAGAGTTTGATTCATCCGTTCAACAACGCCATTTTTTTGAGGAGTATAAACAGTAGTTTTATGTCTAGCAATCCCTTCATCCTTATAGAATTGTTAAAATTCTAAAGAACTAAATTCACCGCCATTGTCAGTTCTTAAACACTTAATTGATTTTCCTGTTTTCTTTTCCACCATTGCTTTAAATTTTTTCAAAGCATTAAATACATCAGATTTATTTTTTAACATATAGACCCAGAATTTCTGGGAGAAATAATCAATAAATGTTAAGAAATATAATGCACCTCCATAAGACACAGTAGGAGATGGTCCCCATAGATCAGAATTAATGTAGTCTAAAATATGTTTACTAGTATAATTTCCGGTCTTGAACCTTTGTTTACATTGTTTTCCAAACACACAATGTTTACAAAAAACCAACTTCAAGGGTTTCAAATCAGGAAGAAACTTGTGGTTCATCAGTACCTGAAGACCTTTCTCGCTCATGTGACCCAATCGCTGATGCCATAGATGAGAACCTTCTTCTGTTTTTCCTGATACAATCACTACTTCACTAAATTGAGTACTTCCCTTGAGTCTGTACAGATTTCTGATATTTTTAGCCTTCATAACAGCCAAGTCTCCTTTTGAGACTTTCAACACTCCATTCTGTCCTGTAAATTTATACCCATTCAAATCCACAACTCCCAAGGAAATCAAGTTTTTCTTTAGATTAGGTACATGCCTGAAATCAGATAATGTTTTAACTGTATCATCATACATTCTAATTTTTACATTACCAATCCCAACAGTCTGACAAGATGCGTTATTTCCCATGAATACAGAACTACCATTTATAGTTTCATATGAAGTAAACCAACTTTGGTGTAGACTCATATGATGAGAAGCACCAGAGTCCAATAGCCAATTTTCAGCATCTTGAGAGATATTACAAACAGGGAGAGCTTCAAAAATTAAAGCCTCATCAACCATACCTGAATCAACCTGATTTTATTCCTTGTTATGGTTTTCCGACTTCTTCCGTTTCCATCAATCTTTCTTGAGGTGTCCAAGTTTGTTGCAGTACCAGCACTTGGCTTTAACCTTCTTGCCGCCCTTTGACTTAGATCTGGAAGAACCTCTTACTTTTTCCCCTCTTTCCTTTGACCGACCTCTCATTACCATGGCTTATGGTGCAGATGTCTCAATTCTAGATTTCCTTCATACCTCTTCATATTGGAGAGCACCCACAACAGATTCAAATCTTAATGAATTGGAAGTGCTCAAGCTGGTTACGAATTGGTCCCATGACTCAGGCAGAGAACACAACAAGGTTATTTCCTTGTCTTCTTCTTTCATTTTAACTTCCATATCTGACAACTGGCAAATAAGCGTATTAAAAACATTTAAATGTTCTGCAATTTTTGTACCCTCCTTCATCCGAAGACTGTACAATTGTCTTTTTAATTAAATTCTATTTGTCAATGATTTTTTCATATACAAGGTTTCCAGTTTTTCCCACAACCCTTCAGCGGTACTCTCTCTAACTATATAAAAGAGAACTTCATTTTCCAAACATAACTTAATGGTACTGAGGGCTCGGGCATCCAAATCCTCCTGGTCCAAATCTGTCATGTTTGCTGGTTTTTTCTTTACCCCTTCTAATGCTTTGTGCAACCCTTGTTGCACCAACAAATCCCTAACCTTCAGTTTCCACAATGCGAAATTTTTCTTTCCAGTGAATTTATCCACCTCGAACTTTACATTTGTCATTTTGGCCACTTCTAGTTTTCCCTTCTTACTTAAACTTCCAACTAGGGAAAAACAATATTTCCCCTCTTCTACTAGAGTTTTTGATCAAATCAAAAATATTTCCCCTCTTTTTCTAGGGTTTCCGATTTAAAAAAAAAATCTATTTTTTTTCTCCCTTTTCCACTAAATCAATTTTCCAGAAATCTGAGCCCACTAAATCAATTTTTTAGAAATCTGAGCCCATTTTTAATAAATTCCTTCTATCAAACTGTCTTAAAAAAAAATATTGTTGAGCCTTAATTTTTCATTTGAAGGAAACATAATTCTTCATAAAAAAAAATACCTCTTAGTCGATTTTTATCATCTGGATGCCAGCGTTAATCAAGAGACAATTTAGATGAGTAGGTGCAAGATTTTTGATGAGCATACTTGAGCAAACTTTATGCTACAACCGCTTTTTCACCGAATCAAGTGAACTTTCTGCTACGACCATTTTTTTTTCTCTCCGACGTGTATGCTTCTCCCTCTGCAACTAGCTTCTCCACTCTCCTTCGACGACTCAACTGATTGGTTATTTTTCTTCAGTGGATGGAAATGGCCCTCGACTCTCCTTTCTCTAGCAGATGGCAGCGGCCCACAACAAACTTCTCCAGTGTTGGACAGTCCCTCCCTCAAGCTTGGGCTCCGTTCCATCATGCACAGAATTCTCCAATGTTGGATGGTCCTTCCCTCAAGTTTGGGCTCCATTCCAGCATGCACATACTTATTTCGCTCACGGTGGTTAAAAATGCTTAAAATTCTCTCACAGTGGTTACAAATGCAAACGCTCAGACTTCTCTCACTATGGTTACAAATGCTCAGAATTCTCTCATGGTGGTTACAAACGCCCTTTGATTTTAAATAGAGGCAAAGGTTTTTATAATCCAATGGAATTGCAACTTTGGTAAGCTCCGATACCACTTATAGAACCGGAAAATACATTTAAACGGAAAATAAGAATGAAAATTGAATGAGAAACTAAATTAAACACATAAAAGGTAAACACATTCATTTACATGGTAAAATCTTCACAGGGTGTCAAGGAAACCTCCACGGGGCAAGGGATTGGAAAATCTATTAATCAAATGATTCTCCACTCTTTACAAGCCTCTCAGGCCATCCAATTCAACCTGGGTATTTTCATTATTCTAGCTTCATTTCATTACATAACTAACTAACAAATAATAAGTAAATTTTCCCAAAATTACTTATTTACATTTGTTTTCATATTTTAACAGGTATTTTCTCTGATCTAATTCATTATTGTGTGGAAGTGTATATGAATGATTTTACAGTCTATGGAAATTCTTTTGAAGAAGCCCTTGAAGAATTGGAAAAAGTTATCATAAGATGTAAAGAGAAAATATCTCATTAAGTCACTTAACGATGAATTTTTTTTTATGATGTTTACTGAGGGGATTGTTTTAGGACACCATATTTTAGGAAATGGAATTAAGGTAGACTCATCTAAAGTAGAATTTATTTCCAAATTAGCATTTCCAACTTGTTAAAGAGATGTTAGGAGTTTTCTTGGTTTCACTGGATACTAAGAATATTTATAGAAAACTTTACAAAGATTGCATCTCCACTCTTTAAATTTATTACAAAATATTGTGAATTCAGTTGGAATTTATATTTCCAAAAGGCCTTTGAAACTTTGAAAGATAAGATTTTTGAAGCACCCATATTAAGCGGACCAAACTGGAATTTGCCTTTCCATATTTCAACTTATGCTTTAGAAACAACTCAGGGATCTATATTAGGACAAAAATAATTTACTCCTTATGCCATTTAATATACAACTAAAAACTTGACTTCAACAGAGTTACGTTATACGGTTACTGAAAATGAGATTTTAGTTGCTGTCCATGCAATTAAAAAAATTAGACATTACATCACTAGTTATGAAACTTTCATTCACACAGATCATTATGCAATTAGATATCTAATGAATAAATCAATCAATAATGGCAGAGTCACAAGATGGTTATTATTATTGCAATAAAACAATATCACCATTTTAGATCGACCTAGAAAATAAAACACAGTTGCTGAATTTTTGTGATTCGAATGGAAAATGGCATCAACCCATGGTATTCAGCTACCCATGTTATCCATCCACCCATGGATTTTACCCATGGTGTTTTAAATGTCATCGAACCATGGTATTTATCCACCCATGATATTTATTCACCCATAGCATTGTAAGTGACCCATGGTATGTATCCACCCATAGTATTCACCCACAAATGGGATTTACCCATGGTATTGTAAGTGGTATCTACCCATGGTATTGGCCTATGGTATCTACACATGATATTGTAACTCAAAAAAAGGCTATAAATAACAAGCCTCATTTTGTAAAAGGATAGATTGGTCCACCACAAGTAGTTTCTAAAGTTATTCTCTGTTTTAATAAAACAAGTTTCTTTGTGGTTTTATTTTCTTTGTGTTCTCTTTTTTTTTCTGGAATTGTAATTTTACAGATCTGGTCAGATCCATTTCAAATTTTTAGATCTTGGAGGCATCCCCCCAAGATCTAGATCAGTGGTATCAGATTTAGGTTACACCTCCATGGGAATGAGGGTTTGAAACATATTTCAGTTTCAATGTCTTGTAGCAATGTTCAACAAAATCCATGAATTTTTTTGGGCGGCGAGTTTTCAGATAAGATCTGAAACTTTTGGTGAAAAATTTACAAAAAAAAAATACCCGATCTGGATTCCTTGCGAAAAAATACTCAAATTCAAAAAAAAAATTGGCCAAATTGGAGTTCGGATGAGGGAGATATCGCTGATTCAAAATCAACAATGTTGAAGCAATTTTTTTGACGACAATTCATGGATGGTGGCTCTCCTGTCAATTTTCGAAATTTTCAGTGAAAATTTTTAGAAGAATGGATATAGCTCTGATCTCCTCTTGCAAAATTACCCAATTTCAAAAAACAAATCGGTCAAATCGGAGTCCAGATGTGGGAGTTATCGTTGATTTAAAATCAACTATTTTTTCAACAATTTTGTGATGGCGAGACAGTTCCAACGCGAATCTGAGAGTCTAGAGTCTCCAGATAGTGGTTTGAAACACATGAGAAGATGCAGAATGATCATTCCATTTCCAAAAATAGGTTATAATAAATATTATAAGATATATTGACCGATTTATGCTCGAGCAGCATTTGGAGCGGGTTCCCTTTGGAGACGTGCTCTCGCACCCCGCTTTAGTAGGCACCTACTTCACATTCATCAGTTTCAGCATAGCAGCTTTCGGCTTGGGTTATTTGGAGATGTGCCCTCCCACCCCAAGCTATGTAGGCACCTGTTATTTCATCAACAATCAGCATCACGGTTGTGGGTCAATCGCACAAAGTCTTTTTCATGGAAGTCCATTTGCTAGGTTGCACACTGTTAGTCACACAGTTGGTCACAAGCATTACAAGGTATCTCTATCCTCGGATCTTATTTTTTCATGGTTTTGGTTCATCCACAAATCCACACTTCATCAAATTCCATTTTCTAGGTCGCACACTATCAATATCACAATTGGTCACAAGCATTACAGGGTATCTCTATCCTCGGATTTTCGTTCATCACGGTTATGGGTTAACTACACAAAAATCTTCTCTTCAGTGGCTCTTCATATTCAACAAAGGCTTCTCAGGAGGGAACTTCATGCAATGGGGACCATTGCTTCTTAAGGAGGGAGGAATAATCCGAATGGAAAATGGCATCAACCCATGGTATTCAACGACCCATGTTATCCATCCACCCATGGAATTTACCCATGGTGTTGTAAATGGCATCGACCCATGGTATTCATCCACCCATGATATTTATTCGCTCATAGTATTGTAAGTGACCCATGGTATGTATCCACCCATGGTATTCATCCACACATGGGATTTACCCATGGTATTGTAAGTGGTATCTACCCATGGTATTGGCTTATGGTATCTACACATTATATTGAAACTCAAAAAAGGCTATAAATTACAAGCCTCAGTTTTTAAAAGGATAGATTGGTCCACCAAAATGTAGTTTCTAAAGTTATTCTCTGTTTTAATAAAACAAGTTTCTTTGTGGTTTTATTTTCTTTGTGTTCTCTCTTTTTTTATAGCATTGTAATTTTGCAGATCTGGTCAGATCCATTTCAAATTTTTATATCTTGGGGGCCTCCCCCCAAGATCCAGATCATTTTGTCAAGAATTAAAAATTATAACAATAATACGCTAGTAGAAGATATTTTTCCTGATGAATATATTTTTGCAATATCTACTAAATATCCATGGTTTGCAGAAATTTCTAACTATATGGCCACGATGAAGCTACCATCATATTTGTTTCCTCTATAAAATAGGAAGATAATTCAAATGAGTGCTTATTATTCATGGATAAATGAGGAATTGTACAATGCAGGTCCAGATCTCATTATCTGAAGGTGTGTAAGAGAAGGAAAATTACCCGAGATACTAAAAGCATGTCATGATGAGCCATGTGGAGGACACTTCGCTGAAAAAAGAACTGCTTACAAAGTCCTTCTCTTAGGATATTATTGGCCTTCTCTTTTTAAGGATGCCAAGGAATATTTTAAGATATGTGATAGTTTTGAGAGAATGGGGAAACTTGTTCCTTTAGATGAAATGCCTTTACAACCTTAGGTACTTATCGAACCTTTCGAAAAATGGGCTCTAGATTTTGTTGGACCAATAAATCCACCATCAAGACAAAAGGGGTATATTATTGTGTGCATTGATTATGTCACTAAATGGGTAGAAGATAAAGCACTTTCTTTTGCTACTGAAAATGTTTACTTTCATTTCTTTTTGAGGATATGTTTACTCATTTTGGTGTCCCAAGGGAAATTGTGACAGATCAAGGAACTCAATTTACATCGAGAATGGTGCAGAAGATAGTAGAAGAATACAAAATAAAGCATAGGAAGTCTACTCCATATCATCCACATGAAAATGGACAAGTAGAATCCACTAATAAAGTGATTGAAGCAATCCTTAAAAAGATTGTATATTTGCATAGAAGGGATTGGGAAGAAAAGCTTCAAGAAATTTTATGGGCCTACCACACCACATGGAGAAGCAAAACATGATATACTCCCTATGAACTTGTTTATGGGAAGCAAGTCCTATTTTCAATCGAGTTTCGAATAAAAACTTTCAAGACAACAGTTAAGTTGGGACTTGACTTGTTAGAAGCACAAAAGCATAAACTAGAACAACTCAATGAGCTTGATGAAATAAGATAAGATGCAATTCAAAATACCAACCTATTTCATAAAAAAATATCCAAATGGCATGATAAATATATCAAAGAAATACAATTTTAAGAAATATATTGGGCACTACTCTTTGATTCAAAGTTCAAATATTTTCAAGGGAAATTTCAAACTCACTAGCTTGGGCCTTATGAAATTGAAAGAGTCTTCGATAATGGAGCTGTAAGGATCGAAACAATCGATGAAAAAATAGTTCCTCTCCTTGTAAATGGACATCGAATGAGAGTATATCACAAGCCATTGACAAAGGAGGAATTTGTTAAGATTTTTGAAGACAACTCTGATATAAAGTTGGTTAATAAGAATTATTCTTCTTCTCCAACTTAGAAATCTTTGTTTAATTAAAAATAAAATAAAATAAATAAATAAATATAAAACTTTTATTATTATTATAAATATATATATATATATATATATATATATATATATAGATATATATATATAAGCATGAAAACCAGTCATTGATTGACATACTTATACAGAAAATGTAAGGTGAAAACCAAAAAAAATTTCACCTTACATTTTCTTTATTCCTATTCTAAAAATCCCAATTTCTTTGCATCCCTTTTTCTTTTTGAAAAGAATAAGAAGTATATAGCTACATAATTGTTGAAATTCTGCAGCTTTGATGGATTTCTATAGCTCATATATGAAAATACCTGTTTGACTGAAGCAATTGAATAATACACCGAAGAGCACTTCAAGACAAGACAAAGAGAAAAAATTGAAGGTAACATCAAATTAAAGGTATGAAAATTAAAAATTTTATTTAATAATACAGATGTGAACATTGGCATATGAATTATATGATCTTTTTGTACCACCAATCCTAAAACATTATTAATAAGAGCTAATCATGTCAAATAAAAATGGAATCTCAAACTCAGCCACTTAACCGTCATCATTACGCGACCACTCCAACGTTAAATCCTGATTTCATTGTTGAAATCATCCAACTCATACTCTAACGATTAGTTCTTATTGACCTCACTCACACTCTTGATAATTACGAAGCCTCATTAATTCATTCACTCTTCCATTCATTCATTCCAAAGCATAATTCACTCATACTGAAACCCTCAGTTTACCCTGTCAAAGAGGTAGTCTTAAGGTAAAGATTCTCAAAGGCATGGGAGTAATAGTGAGGATGGAAATGGAAGGGAAAAAGTTTATGGAAGGTTACCCACAGATAAAAGAGATGCTAAAAAAAGTGTAGTGACTCAGTTTTGTGGAAACATTAGAAGGTTTTCCCAAGGAGGTAACTATGTAATTTTCCATATATTTCCATAGAATGGAGGTTGAAATCGTAGATGTTAAGTTTGAAATAACAGAGTATTTCATAGCCAAAGCCACCGAATTGCAAATAACTGGAGATATGTGGTTCAAAAAAAGAGGAATCAAACGTGAAGAATGGAAAATATTTTTGAAAAACCCAAGTATGGATACTACCATCTTTAAAAAGGGAATCCCTAGCACAACACTTAAAGGAAAATAGAGGAATTTTCTATTGATAATCCTGTTAGCCACCTATAAACTTTGTCATATCAAATGGTGGCTAAAAATTTCTTGTAGCATTAAAAAAACAATTTTATGGCCAAATTGTGAGTTCTTAAAGTCTTATGAAGATAACTAATCTTTTAGTTAATCTTCACTGTTGTTTCCCTCATAAACTTGAAAAATCTGTTGTTTTCCTAAAGAAGACTACTGAAAAAACCCATTTTTTTTCCCCTTCATTTTACCCCTCCTTTCACCCATAAATAACCCCATTTTTACCCCTTCTTTCTTTTAGAAAATTCCTCCATAAGCCTCATTCAACCTTCAAATTCACTCCAAGACCATTTTAAAACCATTTGACCCCTTTCCATTTGGTTTAGAAACTCCTTTCCCTTCTACCGAAACCCTCAAATTGGCTTTAAAACCCTATTTTTTAGCCTAAAAACATTCATATTATATTATATGGAACTTTTTCCCCTGAGGGCTTAACTCCTATAAACCCCACTTCCTCATAGGACCTTAAGCCCTGCGACGGGGTGCTTAAAGGGCCTAAACTCCTCTCCAAACCCCCTCAAAACCCTTTTCTCCTTTATATTTCGTAAAACTCGACTTTTCTTTGTATTTCAATAAAACCCGACAGTTCAAAGTCTAAATGAATATCAACCATCGATCTAAACCGATCAACGGTCATCGGCTTATCGTATCGCAAAAATAAATCGCATTGCAAATAATCATATAACCCTTTTCTCTTGGTTCTTTCCTTTTCTCCGACGCAATCTTGCGATCGTTTCTCCACCGTTGATCTTCCCTACTACACCCAGTTCCAACGGTCCATATTGTTCCCCATTCCAAACCTGCCATATCGCCTTTTTCCTTCATGATTAAATCTCCAGCGTCAATATAGTTTTTAGATCGACGGCTCTCGCTCAATTGCAATCGGAAAATCGCAGTTTCCCCTAACACTTTTCCCTTTTTCCTTCTCCAATGCAGATCCCCCTGATTGAATCTTAGCCATCAAATCCACAAGAACCAACAACTAAGATTCCTTTGCACTCCTCCCATAACTTTCCTCCTTTACCCCTCCGATTGAATATTGACTGTCTATCTTACTCCCAAATCCGACGGTCAGCGCTTAATTGCATCGCGCTTGCCCGTCACATATCCCTCCACCATCCCGACCTCCGATTAAATCCCCGCCATTGATTTCCTCTAATCCAACGATCCACGTTGCTCCTGCTTTCAAACCTAGCCCTTTTCATTTCTTCCCCATCAATAGATCTCTGTCGTTCATTTCATTATCCAACAACTCACATTTAAACTGTCGTTTGACCCTACCTACCTTTCCGTCTGTGCATCTTGCCCTTCGTCATGTGCGATCCGCACCGTCGGATCTCCGAATTTCCATCCGATAGCTCACAATAATTTTTGCGTTTTTTTTGCATCCAGGGTTTAATGCCCAAAAAAACACGAAAAAGTGGTTTTCTAAGGGACACGTGTTAGTCAGTGAAGCATATCGCATTTTTTTTGAGAAATTTCAAAACCACTTCATAGCTGCGCAAAAACCACTCAGGTTTTCCGCCAAACCACTTTTCCCATTGCATTGAGTTTCCTCCTTTTAATCATGGCCGTCCATCACTGTCATTCAACAGTCCTAATTAGATCCTTCCCCCCATCCATTTTCCCACCTTCTAATCTCCCTAAAACTCCATTCAAGAAATCCCAACCGTTGATCATTCTAGATCAACGACTCTTATTCATTCTGTGTCAAAATTTCATTCTGGCCCTTTTTCGCTTTCGATAAAGGTTTTCTCCCATTTTTTTTGCAATTTCCTCCATTTTCTCTATAATAGTACCCCCTTTGTATTATAAATTCCATGATTGATCTCAACCGTTGATCAATCTAGATCAACGGCCCAGAATTAATCTTCCCCCCTTTTCATCCAACTGCCTCCCCATCAAACTCATCGAGCAATCTTGATCGTCAATTAACCTGGATCGACGGCTACGATTAAACCTAACCTCCACCGTAGCCTTAACCTTTTATTTCACCGATTTTCTTAACTTTTGTTTATTTTTGCAGGTATTAAAGGTTTCTCCAAAGTTTTAAAAGGAAATCAAGGGCCGGGGATGACGATCCCCTACGCCTTTATCCATGAAGACAAGGAATATATAGGGTTAAAATCTCAATTTTACTCATGTCTCATGAAAATTAGTAACATTATAAAACCCTTTGCATGTCTGCGAAGTAAAAAAACATAGTAAACCTTAATCATACAAAGAGTATCAGTGTCAAAGAATGGGATTAAAGCAGAAATGAAGAATTAAGGTTTTCAACAAAATTTGAGGGATTAAGGCACAAACTCAGTAAACCAAAGGCCTAATCCATGTAATTAAAAACAGTATGAAGACCTGAAGACAAAAATTAAGCCTAATTAGGCATAAAACACAGAGCAAAGACATATTTAAGGTGTTTTAGAATAAAACAAATAAATCTATCAGTCCGAAAAGCCTCCACTGCCACATCAAAGGCTAATTTAATCCTCTCCAGCTACCAAAGCTCCACCTGCGGCCTCAATAAATCTAAGAAGGCATAGTTATTGCCTTGGTCAGTGATATTTTCTTTAAAGCGGCCAGAGTTATTGCAAATCCTTCCTCAAGGATTTCTAAAGTCAAAAAACTCTGCTAAGCTTCTAAATACTTAATGAAAACCCATTAATACCGAGAAATATCAGAAAACTTCTCCATTGATCCCCTCAAAGGTGAAGAAGCATTGAACTATATTAATTGAACTAAAGATATTTTCTTTCATTTCCACCTCTTCAATTCTTCTATAAATACTTCTGTAGAGGAGAGTTCAAAGGTTGGTCACTCCATATCTGTTTCCTGTAAATAGTTTTCTGAAGCTGCTATAAGCACTGTTTGTAAAGGAAGATACCTAAGTTGAGATGAGAAGTTTGAAGCTGTAGAGAACCACTGGACTTGATGATTGTAACTGGTTTGAACATAAAATACAAGTTGATTTATGGGATCCTGGTCTATGTCAATGGTGATGTTTTTCTTATTGTAAATTGTTATTTTCTTTTTGTTTCCATTCTGTTCACTTTCTTTGATAAAGAACAAAAAATATAGGGCTAGGATTTATTGTCAAAGGTGCCCTACTCTCACTGATAAGATTTATCTTTATGTTTTCCTCCAATTGACTATTTAGGAATGATTTAATACAACCCAAGTAGTTAAGGAATGTTGGTGTTCCCACGTCTTACTGTCTGATATTTAAACATTGTTCTTGAATGTTATTCTCATTACTTGCTAAGTAGAGTTGAACTAGGAAATTTTATGGTTTTCCCTATCTTCTAGTTTTCCTCGAAAGGTTTTGAAAGTTTCCCTTAAGAGTATGTTGAAAGCAAGATAGGTTCAAAGTCCTTACCTGATCTTAGACTACTTTGTCTATTTATATTTAATGTTTTATTTTTGAATATGATAAAATTAGGATAAGTTCAAAGTCCTTACTTGATCTTAATCTATTCTTTGTGTTTTTAAAATGTTTTCTATTGAAAGTGCATCAAAAGCATGCTAGTTTCAAAGTACTTACCTGATCTTAGATTACTTTTATGTCTTTCTTAAGTGCATGCCAAAAGCATGATAGTTTCAAAGTACCTACTTGATCTTAGGCTGCTCTTTTTTCTTCATTTGTTTGATTCCCCTTCTTATTGTTTCATTCCATTCCACAAAATCAACTTAAAGAGATCCTTTGACATAGATGAATTTCCCCATGGACCACTCTTGAACCTTGCTATTTCAATTAAATCCTATTATGACTCCATAGCCCAATGGATCGAAGCTGCTTCTTTCGTATCCTGTTAGCTGAATCACTCTTTCACTTTCATACATCTTCACCATTCATTTAGACTTCCTTCACCTTCATTATATCTTTGCCCAACCAAAACCAAACAAAACCTTGTTCTTCATAACTAGCCTAATATCACATTTCAAGCCTTAAAGATAAATAAATATTTGCAGTTATAGAAAGATCCCTCTATGGATTCAGGAAGGCTAGATCCTAGAATCCCAAAGTGGTTCAAATGTTTCCTCTGTAGCTTTAGTCTTGCCAATCTGCTAAAATTATAGAGACCTAACATTTATGGCGACTCCACTGGGGATTCTCAGTAAAATCCTTAAAGAAAAACACTCAGTGTTCAGTGCAGTATTAGTAGCTCTCTTCAAGCACTGCCAAGCATGTTGGTAATCATGATAGGGCTTCTTTGAATCAATGACAAACTAAGTAACCCTTAGGATTCTCATAGAAACTTATCAAACCTAGAAGGAATCAGCTAGATAGGCCCTAAGAGTAAAATATGTTTGACTCATCACCTTAGCTAAGTGTTGAAACAATTTAGGACACTCTTAGAACTCATGGGACTGAAAAAAATAAGAAAACCCAAAAATATTTCAGATTGGTTTCAAATAAACATGGTGGTGGACCATAGAACATTTTACCTCCAAAAAGAGCTAAAAATTTCCACCTGGTGACTCCACAACCCTAAACAGACCTTAAGACTCCACTGGGAAACCCATTATCATCATGACATTGTTTAAACTCAGTTAAGAAGACTTTAAAGATTAAAGTTTTCTTGTTTAAAGATCAGTTAGCCTCCTAAATATTGTCATATTTTGTTAAACGTTTCTTGTAATTTGGGTCTAAAAAACATACCATAGTGGCTTCTAGAAGATTTCATACTAGAGCCCATCCTGACCCAAATCCAACAGAGATAGTTGATAACCCTGAA
This sequence comes from Pinus albicaulis, assembly GCA_034641835.2. Taxonomy (NCBI): domain Eukaryota; kingdom Viridiplantae; phylum Streptophyta; class Pinopsida; order Pinales; family Pinaceae; genus Pinus; species Pinus albicaulis. The sequence goes on along the minus strand of CM076584.1, from coordinate 677,634,021 downwards.
AGAATACTTTGGAAGTCTCCTAAGGCCAAATCATCAACTATTGTCAGATCACTCCATAGAGCTAATTCTGTCCCTGAAAACCTTACAGCTCTACAAATTCCACAAGTTGAATTAATAAATCCATTCAGAACTAGGTCACTTAAGGATTCAAATCAAATAGATTTTGAGCCTTCACCTTCATCCCAAGATAGAAGTGAACATCCTGGTAGCAGAGAAACTACTCCACCTGATTTATATCTCCTTTATAATTTTGGTTTCTCTCATCCAAGATCAGCTCAACAGTCTCTTGCTGGTCCATCCACTTCTGTTCCTCATACATACATTGTCCAAAACACTCCACTTCAGCCCAATTTACCTTTTGTTAATCCACCCCTTGTAAATCCACCCCTACCTTCTATCATGGAAACATGGTATGCTCCCTTGGCCCTTCCTTTACCTTTAGTCAATCATCCATAGGACTATCAGTCCAAGATACCTTTGTATGATGCCAGTGGTGCTACTACTGCTTCACAACATGTGGATAAGATGAATGATTATTTTGACATAAATGATATTGATGATGAAACTATCAAACTTAGGTTATTTGCTCAGATTTTAGGGGGAGAAGCAAGAAAATGGTTCAAAAGCTTAACCCCTCATAGTATTAATGATCTCCAAGCCTTCCATCAGTTATTCTTAAACAAATGGGAAGTTAAGAAAAACCCTCTCCAAATACTTTCAGACTACAAGAATCTCCAAAGAAACACTGGGGAAAGTGTTCAAGCTTATTGCACTAGGTTTAATAATGTGTATACTGCACTTCCCCCAGATTTGAAACCTCCACAAGGCTATGCTTTAATCAAGTTTCCTGAAGGATTTGATCCCGAAATGGCTTATCAACTTAGATAAAGAGACCCTCTGACTCTAGAAGATATGCAAAAAGGAGCCTTAGCTGTGGAAGTTAATTTAATGGAGAAAAGATAAAGAATGAGGAATGAGAAGAAAGTGTACTTTAGATAGGGATATGCACCTTCCACATCTAGCTCAAAGATGGAAATAATGATGGAGGAGATGATGAAAAAGATGAGCATACTTGAGAGGGCACAAGCAAGTCAGAATCAATCAGCTCCTCAAAACAGAAACCAATCTCAAAACCAAAATCAGAATTTCAGGAGAAATCAGCCTCAAAACAGACCAAGAGAGCCTAATCAGGAGATTATGCCTCCTTTTCATCAGAATTATGTGAGTGAGGTTGAAGAAACAATAGAAAAAATAGAGGAAGATGACATAAACATGTTGGGAGTAGAAAATGATGATTTTTAAGTTCATTACAATAGGAAACAAGGTCTATACACACCCTATGATGATAAAAGAGAAGAAGGTGAACTTTATTATCAAGAATAGGAAAATGTCATCATAGAAACCCCAAAAGAATATGATCTTAGGAGTAAAAGCAATCAGGAAAATCCCAAGACTAAGACCTCTGAAAATTCTGCAAAAAATAGCCCTGTGGATAAACCCAAAGTTATAAAACAGAAAGACAAAAAAATGGCTTGAAATTTTGATAAAAACAAAGAAAAAGGCACTCAAATTAATGAAAAAGAGAGTGCAAACCTTAGTAGCGTTAGCACCTCAGCTAGTGCTCCTGTTAAACCAATTTTGACCAATGTAAATAGAGGAAATCAGCAAGATGATTTTGCTGATAGAATGGTGGTTAAGAAGGCTGAAGCAAATATTGTAAAAAATCAGATGCCTTTCAGTTTGGAACAGGAAATTGCCAAGATCAAAATCCCTATTCCCCTAATGGAATTAGTCACCCAAGATGTATATAGATCACAAATTTTGAAAGCTTTTAACATAGAAGAGAATAATGACACAGTCAATCTCAGTGATTACCAACCAGAGCTCTTATTTGGTCCTAAGATTGAGGGTATATATCAAGAAGGATCAGTTCCTCCTTATTATGTTAGTTTAAATATTCATGACAAAATTTTACACAATTCCATGCATGACTCAGGGGCCTCTTATAATTTAATGCCCAAAGATATAATGGAAATTTTAGGCCTTGAAATCCCCAGACCATACAAAGATATTTACTCCTTTGACTCAAGCAGAGTGAAATGTTTAGGTTTAATCAAAGACCTCTGTGTAAACTTAGCACAAATTCCAGCCAAGTGTTTAGTAATGGATATTGTAGTGGCTGATGTACCCCCCAAGTATGGTATGTTGTTATCAAGATCTTGGGGAGCTAAGTTATAAGGAACAATGCAGACGGACATGACATATGCTACCATCCCTGTTTTTAATCAAACTAGAAGACTTTATAGGGAATCTCATATGCAATACATGGTTACCAGCCAAGAGAGACCACAAAAATCTCCTCTTTATTCTGTACATATAGGCCTTGATTCATTTATCCTTTTCGATGATGAAACATTCAGTGAGCAAGAAACCATAAATGAATTAGTAGCAGATATAGGAAAAGAGGAAGAGAAGACAGAAGTTTCAAACAATTTTCCAAATTAGAAAATCATGGAAAACAAATCACAGGTCTAGAGCTACAAATCAGTCATCCATTGCTTTGCAACCTTGAGAGTCAAGAGAAGACCCCTCAACACAATGAAAAACATGAGGAAATAAAACAAATTCAACATAGTGTTGATCTACAAGAACAATCCAAAAGCACACTAGATGAAGAGGATAGTAGTCAAACTAGTGAGTATGAAACTAGTCCTCTTTGGAGTATGAGCTTTGATGGATCTTGCACTAAGAATGATGTAGGTGAAGGAGTGTGGCTTCACAACACAATTAACAATCATACTGAAGGGCATTCCTACAAATTAAACTTTCAATGCACCAAAAACATAGTTGAGTACGAAGCCCTCCTTTTAGGCCTGCACTTATTGAAGAAATTAGGGGGCAAAAGAATAAAGGTTCATGGTGATTCTGAACTAATAATTAGGCAAGTGAATGGGGAATACACTACGAAACATCCCAGACCTAGAGTCTACAGAAATGATGTCATGGATTTATTGAAAACATTTGAGGAATACAAACTTATCTTTATCCCAAGAAACCAAAATATCCAAGCTAATGGTTTAGCTTTTGCTGCTAGAACATGCCTAAATCCTTATGAAACCAAACTATGCACTACCCAAATCAAATTTAGACCAGCTATCCCCGACAATGAAAAATATTGGCAAGTGTTTGATGGAGACAAACAAATAGAAGACTTGTTACAGTCCAGAAATGAATTTGAACTACCAAGTTCGGATTCAGAGTATGACAATGACTGTTCCATTGAAGAAAATCTACTTGATGAAGAAGAAAACTCTCCAAAGATTACTGATATAAATATGTTAGCTAATAACTTTGAACATAACATAGAGATTAGTTCAGATTTACAAAAAGAAGACTTAGAAATGCTGCAATATAACACTCAAAGTTTGCCAAAAGGTATGGTCCCATTAGAGGAGTTGTTTGATTTCAATGACGTTGCCAAGAAACCAAAGTTGGAGCTTGTTGAAACTGAAGTAGAGGAGTGTAACATAGGCGGTGAACTAAAATAAAAAATGATCAAACTGTGTAAGACTTTTCCAGGTTACATTAAACTGAAATACATTGAGTTGTTTAAAGAATTTTCTAATGTTTTTGCATGGAGTTATGAGGATCTAAATTCCTATGACACATATATAATTCAGCATAATATACCCCTCAAATAAAACCAAAAACCTTTTAAACAAAAATTGCACAGAATAAACCTTGTTCAATTACCTTTGGTTGAGGAGGAAATCAAGAAAATGTATGAAGCTGTAATTATTGTTCCTATTAGATATTCAGAGTGGGTGTCTAATCTTGTGTCACTTGGGGAAAAGACAGATAAATTAGTGTTAGTATGAATCCTTTGTCGAAGTGTACGAAAAAGGACCACTTTAGCTACGCATAACTAATAGCCCTAACAACAAAAGTGGCTGCCAATATCTTTAGATCTGTGGTTAGTTAGACATAAAAGAGCTGCAAAAAACCAGATCTATGCATGGAAAGACATTAAGCAAAAAAAGTAAGGGTTTGCTCCATATACCAATAGACAAGACAAGAACAATTTTTGAAAGAATTTTTATATTAATGGGGCACCTGGGAGGAAAACAAGAAGGTGTATCCAATTCTCCTCAGTGGGATGGGTTCTTGGAAGTCCTCAGCACTTCAGATCTAAGATTTCTCTCTCTTGTTGGTGTAGAAAACCCACACAAAGAATAGAACTCAAAGGGAGCTCACACAGCAAATGGTAGAAAAGAGTGACCAAGTGTATAGATCTAGAGTGATCTAATAGGCAACAAAAGGTGAAGAATGGTAGGACAAACCCTCCTATTTATAACAAAATATTGGGTCATTCTAGATCTTGGTGCATGATTAAAATAATGTTAACCAAATCTAGATCCACCTTTTATGGAATATTTTATTATATTTGTTGGAGGGAAAGGGTCTTTGACTTGGGTCAAATCCCTTAATTAGTCAAAAATAAATAAATAAATGATTTATTTATCTTTTTAAGGAAGTGGTTGGAAGATAATCAAATAAATAATGATTTATTTAATTATTTAAGGAAGTGGTTGAAAGATAATCAAATAAATAATGATTTATTTAATTATTTGTGGGTGATTTGGTCATATTTAACAAGGAATATTATCTAAATAAGATATAAATAATTATTCCTAGAAAATAATAAGATAAATAAAGGTTTATCTAATTAATTTCTTTGATTTTGGGTTAAACATGACTGGGAATAATAATTAAATTATGGTTTAATTAATTATTCCATGAGGAAAATCAAACAAATATAGGTTTATTTAATATTTCCTTTTGGGGTTTCCTGTTTTAACATAGTGAAAGCAGTTTTACTTAGGGTAAAACTGGTCTTACATGGTGTACTTGGGTCCATCTAATGATAATAGGTTAGATGAACAAAAAATGGTGTAACAGATTGCCCCCCAGCGTGCGAGTGTCAGGAGCAAATCGTATGACCGAAGTACGTTGTAAGAACACGATCACTAGACAACAAAAGGGATGTCAGAGAGAGAAATGTGAGGTAGATAGTGTGCTGAAGGACTAGACCCTGAGGAGACGAGACTCGCAGGTGCAACAAGTCTCTTTTTATGAGAGGGTACTTGTGCTGAAGGCGGCGGGGGAGGCATACCTATGCCCACCGAGACAAAGTACAAAAGAATAGTGTGTCCAGTAAACAAGGGACCGAACCATAAAGTACAACCGGCATAATCATGAGCCGGATAAAAATACAATGAGGAATCCCACATACATGCTGTGCCTGGGATAACAGCCAGGACTGATACAATAATATCTGAGTACATGAGATACAAATACAACCCAAATGCCCCCTGTAAATGGGGAAGGGCTCACAAAATCTGACTGATACATGCAAGTCAAAGAGGCGCTGCAAGTGGCTATGGCCAACATCATCAAATATCTGGAGCTGCATCGAAGGCTGCAATGAAGAGGTCATCCGGGCATGTGGGGGTCTACCTGTAGGGCCACCCCCTCATGAGGGTTGAGACATCTCACACACACCCGGGGGATCATCAAGAGCTGCTGCTGGATCACTAGACCATCAAGTATACGGATCTCGATCATGCTGAAAGGAGCTGGAGAAACAATCAAGCCAAAGGGAAAGGAGATATCCCTTTGCCTGATCCGAGGCACCGAACAAGAGTGGAAGCCGGAACCAAGGTACACCGCCCTCTAGACTTGGCTTCTGGAATGAATGAGCTGATGTCGACAGAAGGAGGTCTGCCATAGTTGAGGCAATGAGAGACCCTCAACTAAGGCACGAGAGAAAAGAGTAGAGCGACGGACAGACTGACACTAATGATGATAGTGAAGTGGAAAGGACTGAGTAGCTAATGGATGACTTCCCTTGCTAGAGCATAAAGGGCATGAATGACATGGCAGCGACTGACACAACATCATCAGGGATGGGGGACAGTGGAACTGAAGGTCATAATGTGCGACACAAGAGAGAGACCAAGTAATGAAGGATGGAGGGCTATAGTGGGGTACAAAGGGACTCGGTATAGACTCCATGGAGGGAATGATGACTCAACTTGGATGCTCTAAACAAGGGCGACTCGATGGTGCTGCCACACAGTAAAGGCCCCAATGGGGGACCGTGGAAACATGAGTACATGATGGGAACTCATGACGAAAATCGACACAAACATGGACAAGTATGGGGGCGAGGTGATGCCCCAAATACAAGTGTTGTAAGTGAGAAAATTCGATTTAAGGCGGATATGGAGGGGCCCTTCTTGGAAAAAATGGGTCCGGGTGAAGTAGCAAATCATAAAATGAAAAAACAGATGCTGGCTATCTAAAAGAAAATAAAAAATGCATTTCAGAAGGGAAATGCTAAGGGTAATATTTCTTAAGATAGAGTGCATTGCGAGGATTAGGAAGGGGATGGCCTTCAAAATCCTCTAAGAGGTATGCCTCCTTACCGAGATCCTTACTAATGATGTAAGGGCCTAGCCATAATGAGTCAAACTTCCCATGACCAAGGACATCATGGGCCTGGTCGTATACTAGAACAAGGTCGCCTTCGTGAAAAGTGCGAGGTTGGACTTTTCGGTCATACTGAGCTTTGGTGCGCTTTTTGGCTGCTTCCATGGTTTGCAAGGCAACACGGCGGTCTTCAGAAGCACGCTCGAGCATGATAAGTCGTTGTTCTAGAGGTTGGGTGTCAGGGAGAAGTTCAACAGCCAGATGTAGGGAAGGAATTTCACACTCAATCGGTAAGACTGCCTCCTCTCCAAAAACCAGGTGGAAAGGAGTAAACCCGGTGGCGGTTTTAACAGAAGTTCGATAGGCCCACAAAGCAGGGAAGAGCATGAGATGCCAGTTGGTTTTGTTCTTATTCACCGTTCGTTGAAGCATAGTTTTGAGGATTTTGTTGACTGCTTCAACTTGGCCATTACCTTGGGGGTAATAGGAGGAGGAATATTGGTGCTCAAAACCTAACAGTGAGGATATCTCACGCCATATCTCATCTTCAAAATGTTTGCCATGGTCAGAGACCAGTTGTTTGGGAACCCCGAATCGAGCTATAACATGGTTAAAGAAAAAGAGGGCTGCGGTAGCTGCCGTGTTGTTGAAAGTTGGCATGGCCTCGGCCCATTTGGTGAAATAGTCGACCGCCACGATGATATACTTATGGTTACCAGCGGATGGCGGGTGACACTCCATAAAGTCGATGGCCCATTTACAGAAGGGGCCGGTTGAGACGACCGGATGGAGGGGAGCTGGTGGAGCTCGCGCCTTAGGGGCGAAATGTTGGCAACTGGGACAATGTTTGACTGCCTCAATGCAATCACTAAAGAGAGAAGGCCAAAAATACCCAGCGCGCATGACTTTCTGGGCAGTAGCAAGACTGGAGAGGTGGCCACCGCAAGCGCCGCTATGGTAGGCATTAAGGACCTGTTCAGCTTCAGCGTGTGTGAGGCAACGACGAAGGATGGTATCAACCCCGCGACGATATAGATCGTCACCGATAAGGAGGTATCGGGGGGCTTGGTGTCGGATGCGTCGGCGAGCCTCACGATCAAGGTGAAGGGCGAACTTTTGGGTTCGCAAGTAAGTAAGAATGTCGCCATACCATGGGTCGTCGGCAGTAATGGAAAATAAGTGTTCATCAGGAAAGTCATCATTAACTGGGGTATCTGGCGCTCCGGTAGGTAATTCAGAAATGAGCTCAGCGAGGGCTAAGCCTTTCTTACTCTTTGGTGTGACGAATTCGAGGTCGAATTCTTGAAGAATAACGACCCAACGGGCATATTTCCTAGTGAGGATACGACGACTCAACAGGAAAGCCAAGGGGTTGGAATTAGTCACAACCTTGGTGGAGCGCATAAGGATATAATGACGAAGTTTTTGGACTGAGAACACTACAGCCAGTGCTAATTTTTCTTCAAGTGAGTAGGAAACAGGGGGTCCTACAAGGTTCTTACTGACGTAGTAGATCACATGCTCAATACCATTGTCATCTTCCTGGATAAGGACTCCAGCGACCGAATAGGTGGAAGCGGAGATATACAGGATGAAGTCCCGATCAAAGTCGGGAGGGCGGATCAAGGGAGCGGATGTGAGAGCCTGCTTGAGGGCATCGAAAGACTCGTGAGCATGGGAATCCCAAACAAAAGGGATAGAAGATCGGAGGAGTCTAAGGAACCCATGTGCAGTGGTGGTGTAGTCAGGGACGAACCGTCGAAGAAAATTAGCTTTGCCTTGGAGACTTTGGAGCTGGCGGAGGGTACGTGGAATGGGAAGTTCAAGAATGGCTTGAACTTTCAAAGGGTCAAGAGTGATACCATCCTTAGACACGATGAAGCCTAAGAGACGGCCAGCAGGAACGCAAAAGACGCATTTCAACGGGTTAAGGCGGATATTATACTTGCGACATCGGAGGAAAATGGTACGCAGATCGTGGAGGTGTTGCGCCCGATGCTTAGAACGCGCGGTGAGGTCGTCCAAATAAGCAAGGATAATGTGAGCTAAGTCATGGAAACAATAAGACATGGCCCGTTGAAAAGTGGCGCCGGCATTTTTGAGGCCGAAAGGCATGACCCGGTAAGCAAAAGTTCCCCATGGACTAATGAACGCGGTTTTGAGTTGATCGGCAGGACGGATAGCAATTTGGTTGTATCCGGAGAAACCATCCATAAAGGATAGAACCTCATGCCCCGCCCACTCGTCAATGATTTGGTCAATGAACGGTGTGGGGAAGTTGTCTTTGGGACAAGCTTGGTTCAAGTCGCGAAAGTCCATGCAGACACGGATGGTGCCTTGTTTCTTGAGAACGGGAACTGGGTTGGATACCCAAGTGGTGTATTCAATGGGATAAATGAAACCAGCCTGCTTGAGCTTGTCGATTTCGGCTTTGATAGCGTCACGTCTGGAAGGATGAATGGGTCTCAACTTTTGACGGACCGGTTTGGCATCAGGCCATGTGTCGATATGGTGTTCGACAATGGCGGGATCGAGTCCGAGCATTTCAGAATAGGACCAGGCGAAAATATCGCGGAATTCTTTGAAAAGCTTGGTGTAAGCTTCGATTTCTTCCGGGGTGCATTGGGCGCCCAAGGTGATATATTCTTCGATACCTGGTGTGACTGAAATGTCAATTTTGATGGTAGGAGAGATATTGGCCATGTTTCCTTCTTCGAAAGCATCAGGTGCAGGGATGGGGTTTTTGAACCAATCGACTGCATTGGGGATGAAGTCTTTGGTTTCCACAGCAAATTGGTCATGGGACTGCTGCGGGAGGAAGTATGCACGATGGTGCATATCATCCCATGGAAAGTCCGGGTTTGTCATGGCTTCCATAATGTCTTCATCGGACTGGAAGATAGGAAGACTGGAGGAAGAAAGGTCACCCGAGGGGGTGGTGGTGTCGGACGGGTCATCAAGAGGAGAAGGGCTCAGATGTGCGATATCAACAGATCCAAGGTCGGCTGAGGAGCCGAGAGGATCGGCAGGTTGAAGGGCAGGTGAACTATCTCGCAAGGATGATGACAGGTACAAAATGGTGGTTGATGGCTCTGTTGGCTCGATAGTGGGAGGAGGAATGTGAATGGGAGTATGAAGGTCCTCTGGTCCTATCGAAGTGGCCTTGAATTGGCGGTACATGTCCAAGGAGGAACAATACTCATCAAGGCGGGGAAAAAGGTGGGTGTAATGGCCGTGGAAATCGCACAAGGCACAAGGGTGGTTTGTGTGCAAGGTTTTGAGTTTCGGGATAGAGTCTGGGATAGTGACATAGACTTCTGGGATGTCAGAGTCGGGAAACGTCTCGTTGACCAGAATCTTGAGGTGCGGCAATTCAGAACACATATGGGTGGCGTGCCCGACGATATCACACAAAGCGCATTGGATGGCGGGCTTTGGTGGTCGCGGAAGGGTAGGGGTTGTCGGGGCGGCCTGGTCCTGATGGGTTGCCCCCTTACGAGCTTTGCCTTTCTTTCCGGGGGCTGGCACCATAGGGGTAGGGTCCTGTGGAGGTGCTGGGGGCCCGGAGGAGGTGAGGGGGACCGGTTGAACCGGTGTCAAAGCAAGGTAAGGTTTGGGGTGACCGGGAGGGGTAGCGGCTGGAGGGTCAATGTACCAGACGGGTAGGCCGATGGACAGGTTAGGGAGAGAGAGGGTGGCCATGACGGGGAAAGAAAATACTCCGGGAGGGGGAGCCAAGAAAGGTATCTGCCCAGCAGGGTAATGGCCAGGAGGGATGGCTCCGAGGTGGTTAAGGCCAGGGGGAACCGTTCCAGGAGGATAAAGGGGTTCGGGGATACCAGCTGTAGGGGGAGGGCCAGCAGGAGGAGGTCCGGCTGGCTGAGAGGAATGGCTAGGAGTGGGGTGCGGAGGGCAAGGGGGAGGTTGCTGACTAGCCGAGGCAGGCCGCTTAAGAGTAGCCTGAAACGATTACATCATGCAAATATTCGATAAGCTGGGATCAGTGATAGGAGCAGGAGGAAGGTTAGGGAAAGTTCCAAGCAGGGAGGAATCTTTGTAAACGTTGGGGCAGACACTGGTCAAGGAATCGACGGTTTGCTTGTTGGCTACAGAAGAGATGGTCGTCTCAGGTGAGGTCTGAGATTTTGGCTCATGATATGTCAACTGGTCAATGGTGACTATCTTTCCATTATGGGGGAAAGACATCTTGCGGAAAACCGCGGATGGGACAGCGGACATAGCATAGGTGTAGCTTCGCCCCAATAGAATGTTGTAATCTAGCGGGGCGTCGATGACTTCGACGTCAACGCAAACAGTCTTACCGGCGAGGGTGATAGGACAATTACGAAACAGGCCAATGGGCTGGGAGGCATGACCGTCCCACGCTTGAAGGGTGATCGTGGAAGGGGCCAGTTCAGGGGATCCGAGTTGCTTCCAAACCGAAGCGGACATCACGCAGGTGGATGCCCCCTCATCAATGATACACCGGGACACGTTGGCGTTCCGGATTTTGACTGGGATTTGGAAGGCGACGGAAGGAGGAAGAGGAGGATGGTCCGATTGAGTGGCGTCGAAAATAATCATTTGGTCATCAGCAGGATCTACAGCGCCCACGGCAGATAGTAGAGCCTTCTTTTGGGAAGGGCACGACTGGAGGAGTTCCAGTGTGGAAATGGCAGCAGGAGATTGCGCCAAATCATCTACTATGCTATATGAATGGGCAGCTCGACCGGAAGCAGCGTTTCGACGTAATGGTCCCTTAGGAATCTTGGTGTGGACCTCAACTCTGGGTTGAGGGATATGTAAGGGGCCACTGGGTGACGAAAGAGGCTCTGGAGAACCTGAAGAAGGAGGCTCGGGAGCAGACTGAGCAGGAGGCTTGGAGTACTGGCGAGACCGAGTTTGAAGGTGAAGATCGACGGACGGGTTAGGATCGAAGTGCATCATAAGGATCTGGTAATCAGAGGAACCAGAAAGGGAAGGGGGGGTGGCTACCTGGCTGTCGGGCGGTTGGGTAGCCACGAATCCTTGCTGGGGGAAAGGATCAGTAAACACAGCTGGCTGGGTAGTGGCCACATTAGGAGGAGCATGAGGGGAGGCGTGTTGTCCGCGCAATGTGGCTTGAGACTCCCACATCTGCCGCATCTGGGGTAATAGGGGACAATCGTGGGTGTAATGACCATAAACACCACAACACGAACAAGGCTTACTTGTGCGAAGCGGCCTGTCCGGCTTGGGCTGAGTGCCCTGTTGCTGGTTGGCAATGTTAGGGTCCACACCAGGATTGGGTCCACGGGTACCAGGGGCAGATTGGTTTGGATTGCCTCTCCGCCTTCTTTGAGAAGAAGGGGGATTAGTCGCGCCCTGCTGTGCAAATACTTTCCCTGGAGGGGGCTGTAGGTGCTGGTGCTGGGGTTGAGGAGGCAAGGGAGGAGGAAGCGCATATGCTGGAGGAGCTGGCGCACCAGGCTACGGATAAGGGTAATGGGTAGGTTGGGCAACATTGAGGTAAGCAGGAGGTTGGGCAAAAGGAGGAGGCATGCCGTATCCTGGATACATGCTACTGGGAGGGGGGGGAGTGCTGGAGGAGCTGGCCCCTCCCCAAGGGAGACCATAACCTATAGGAGGTTGAGTGTATGGATGGGAAAGGGCTCCAACGATACCGTGGGCGGAATGAGATGCCCCCAGGGCGTTAGCGCCACTGGGCCTGGGGAGGTTAGGAAGAACGGTATAAACATAACCAGATTGAGCGTAGATCAGGTCATATTTCAAGGCTATTTGGAGGGCGGCTTCTTCGGTTTGAGGAAAATGGTAGGTGACATCCTTGCCGATGGGAGCTGGAAGGGTGCGAAGGAACCAGTCCATATAAACCTGATCTTCGAAGGGAGGGGCTTGACATAAGCTCCGTCTTCTTCGCCATTCCTAGACATGGGCAGAAAGGCGGGTTGAAGAGGATTGCTTAAAGGAAGTCAAGAGCTCCGTGCTAGTGTCGTATCGGAGAGGGAGCTGGAAATAAGACAAAAAGGCCAGGGCAAGGGTCTCAAAGGTGGTATGGGAAGAGGTGTCTTGTTCAACATACCATTTAGAAGCTTCGCCGGTAAGCGTGCGTTGGAACAAACGAAGACGAATGGAGTCATCGGTAATGGAATTGGAGGAACACCACATGTGGAAAGATCGGACATGATTGGTTGGATCTTCTCCATTAAGGCCCTCAAACTTAGGGATGTCGGAGGGGAGCTTGGTTGGCATAGAAGGCCAATTAGCATTGTGGTGAATGGGGTCATTGATCAACTGATGGAAATCGGGGAGGCTGAGGCCTGCAATGTACGGCAGCACAGGGGTGGCCGGGGTAGTTCCTATGGCGGTTCCGCTAGTAGTAGGGCCGGCATTAGGGCTGGGAGAACCGCTAGCGTTAGGCCCTGGACCAGACATAGTGAAGGTGACAGGGGGAGAACCAGGAGGGGAAGGAGGACCCGATGAATCAGGAGAGGAGTCGGAGTGCGGACTCGAAGGTGGACTGGCTCGACGACGGCGGGGCGGAGCAGGTCGATCGACTGGAAACTGAGGATGAAGGCCAAGAAGTCTCCGGGAAAGGCGCCTTGGGGGCGCAATGATGACAGGAAGAAGGAAACCGACAAGGGCAGAAAGGGATAGAATCAAGCGATGTCAAGGGCAGATAAGGTGCAGTGACAATTGATTTTAGAGTCTTTGCCAGGCGGTGTTAACCAGGCGCTTCTTCACTTAGGGTCAGTGTGTGGTGTGCGTTAATTTTAATTTTTAAACCCTTTTTGTTTTGAGAGCAAGAAAAAGTGTGCTGCGTAACTGAAAAGAAATCTGCAGAGAACAGTATATAATGCTGAAATAACAGAACATTTAACAGCTAACCATGCATCAATCTATCCCAAAAAGGCGGGTCTCTCAAAACTACTCTAAAAGAGGGCAAAAATCTAGTCAAAACACACACAAAAAGAGGCCAATAGATCTAGGGTCAAAAGGGACAGGGATCTAAGGGATAAAGCTGCTGAAAAGAGGTGCAGATCACAACCAAGAGACAGAGGCAAGGTGGCTGGAAAAAGGAAGGTAATCAGCAAAAACGGAGGGGGAAAGGAGGAGGCCCTAAAATTAGGTCCAAACAAAACTTCAGGAGGTGATTTGAGAGGTAGAAGAGCTGATTACAATGGATTTGAAAGGGAGGTAACAGATCTGGAAAAAAGGAGGCTGAAGCTCTGAAAAACAGACGGCTGAAACAGCTAAAACTCTTCCACAAAAAGTGGAGGGTACTAAAGCCCTAGGGGGCTAGGTTCCCACTTATATGAGTAAAAACAGATCAGAACTTGGTCAAGGCGGGCTGAGACAGAGGCTGGAAGACCCTGACAGAAGCTGCAGCAAAACCCAGAAAAATTGCAGAAAAATCACTGAAAAAATGGCAGGTCGCAGTTTCTGACCTGATTTCAGTGCAGGTCGCAGGAAATAGGCTAAAAAGTGCGACCTGGAGGTCCAGGTCGCAGGTTTAGGGCCAAAAAGTGTGACCCCCAGTTCTGGTTGTCTCGGCGGCAGATTTTCAGAAAAGTTGCCGTCTCAGTTGCGGCTGGTGTCGCTTACCTGCGCAATAGGGCCAGAAACACACGGAAGTTAGAAATTTTGATGTTTTAGGGTTTTATGTGAGAAAAACAACATGAAAATAGGAAAAATAAATAGCTGAAAAGAAACCCTAGGGTCTGAAGTAGCTGGATATGCAGGAATATGAAAAACGACAGCGGTCGTAATTTAAAACCCGTGTGGAGTCACCATTTGTTAGTATGAATCCTTTGTCGAAGTGTACGAAAAAGGACCACTTTAGCTACGCATAACTAATAGCCCTAATAACAAAAGTGGCTGCCAATATCTTCAGATCTGCAGTTAGTTGATCAAGAAAAGAGCTGCAAAAAACCAGATCTATGCATGGAAAGACATTAAGCAGTAAAAATAAGGGTTTTCTCCATATACCAATAGACAAGACAAGAACAATTTTTGAAAGAATTTTTGTATTAATGGGGCACCTGGGAGGAAAACCAGAAGGAGTATCCAATTCCCCTCAGTGGGATGGGTTCTTGGAAGTCCTCGGCACTTCAGATCTAAGATTTCTCTCTCTAGTTGATGTAGAAAACCCAATGCAAAGAGTAGAGCTCAATGGGAGCAAATGATGGAGATATGTGACCAAGTGTATAGATCCAGAGTGATCTAATAGGCAACAAAAGGTGAAGAATGGTAGGAAAAACCCTCCTATTTATAATAAAATATTGGGTCATTCTAGATCTTGGTGCATGATTAAAATAATGTTAACCAAATCTAGATCCACCTTTTATGGAATATTTTATTATATTTGTTGGAGGGAAAAGGTATTTGACTGGGGTCAAATCCCTTGATTAGTCAAAAATAAATAAATAAATGATTTATTTATCTTTTTAAGGAAGTGGTTGGAAGATAATCAAATAAATAATGATTTATTTAATTATTTAAGGAAGTGGTTGAAAGATAATCAAATAAATAATGATTTATTTAATTATTTGTGGGTGATTTGGTCATATTTAACAAAGAATATTATCTAAATAAGATTTAAATAATTATTCCTAGAAATTAATAAGATAAATAAAGTTTTATCTAATTAATTTCTTTGTTTTTGGGTTAAACATGACTGGGAATAATAATTAAATTATGGTTTAATTAATTATTCCATGAGGAAAATCAAGCAAATATAGGTTTGTTTAATATTTCCTTTTGGGGTTTCCTGTTTTAACATAGTGGCTTGATTTTTACTTGGAGCCAGCGTCTTACGTGGTGTACTTGGGTCCATCTAATGATAATAGGTTAGATGACCAAAAAATGGTGTAACAATTTAGGATTTGTATTGACTTTAGGAAATTAAAAAAAATCCTCATTAAAGGACAACTACCCTTTACCCAAGATGGATCACATTTTACAAAAGGTAGTTGGTTCTAAAATAATTTCTTTGCTAGATGGCTTCTTGGGTTACAATCAAATTTTAGTACATCCTGATGATCAACTCAAGACAGATTTTACCACACCTTGGGGTACTTTCATGTATGTGAAAATGCCCTTTGGTTTAATGAACGCTGGTGCTACATTTCAAAGAGCCATGGACATTGCATTCTCGGAGGAGTTAGGCTACTTCATCATTATTTACCTTGATGACATCACTGTTTTTTCCAAAACATATGAAGAACACCTAGAACACTTGAGAATAGTCTTTGAGAAATGTAGAAAATTTGGGTTATCTTTAAATTTTAAGAAAACAATGTTTGGTCTCCAAGAAGGTAAACTACTTGGACACATCATATCAGAAGAGGTAATAAAGATAGACCCAAAAAGGATTGAGGGTGTATTGCAAATCAGTCATCCTAGAAACATCAAGGAACCTCAATCTTTCATTGGAAAGATTAATTTATTGAGAAGGTTCATACCCAACTTAGCTGAACTCCTTAGAAATATAATAAACATGCTAAAGAAAGAAGGACTTAAATGGACCTTAGAAGCAAAGAAATCATTTGAACTGGTGAAAAAAGCATTAACCAAAACACTAGTGCTCATTAGTCCTGACTTTACAAAAGATTTTTTCATTTTTTCATTTGCATCAGAACACACATTGACTATTGTCCTATTACAGAAAAATTCGAAAGGACAAGAGCAACCAATTGCATTCTTTATTAAGGCATTGAGAGATTCAACTCTGAAGTACATCATCATGGAAAAACAAGCCTTTGCTTTAGTCAAAGCTTTAAAAGACTTCAGAGTTTACATTCTACACTCCCACATAATTGCATTTGTGCCAAATTCAATTGTGAAAGACATTTTAACACAGGACCCAGATGGAAAAAGAGGAAAGTGGATAGCTGTGATACTTGAATATGATTTAGAAATCAAGCCCACTAAACTCATAAAAGGGCAAGGACTAGCAAGATTAATGGCTGAGTCTAATTTTGAAGCTCTTGATATAAACATGATAAATGCATTAGATGAAAAAGAGGAGTTTTGCACTCCCATTATTGATGATTATTTTTTGAATTCATCTTGGTATGCTGATATTTCATATGTTTTGCTCAATTTGAATACCCTTCCTAGTTTTTCTAAGACAAAGGCAAGATTTTTAAAGTTGAAAGCTGTAAATTACTGCATTTTAGATAAATGTTTTTATTGGAAAAATGCTAGTGGATTATTGCTTAAATGTTTTCCTAAGAATGATGCAGATAAGATCAATCATGAGTTCCATGAAGGAGAATGTGGAGGCCACCTCTATTGGAAGACAACTACCAATAAAATCCTTAGAGATGGTTACTTTTGGCCCACCCTCTTTCAAGATGTCAATAAAATGATTATTGTCTGTCATAAATGCCAACTCTTTGAAGGCAAAAGAAAATTGCTTCCTTTACCTTTGCATCCAATCGCTGTTGAAGCTCCTTTTCAATAGTGGGGTCTAGACTTCATAGGAGAAATCCATCCACCCTCATCTGCCCAACATAGATGGATTCTCACTGCAACAGACTACTTTACCAAATGGATAGAAGCCATCCCTTCTAGGCAAGCCAATGACTCTGTCATTATGAAATTCCTTGAAACTCATATCCTATCTAGATTTGGCTGTCCTATGAATATTATCACTGACAATGCTGTTGCATTTGGATCCAAAAAGATGGTTGAATTCTGTCACAAATATCAGATTACATTGGGTCATTCTACTGCTTATTACCTTCAAGGTAATGGGCTGGCAGAATCCTCAAACAAGAGTTTGGTAAACATAATCAAGAAGTTGTTGGAGGACAATAAGAAATCATGGCACACAAAGCTGGTACATGCACAGTGGGTTGACAGATTAACACTTAAAAAATCAATTGGAATGTCACCCTACCAACTTGTTTATGGAGTAGATGCAATTTTTCGAACCAGCCTAGGAGTGCCAGTCATGAAACTGATCCAAGAAGTACAGTCTGAAGAAAATGACATGATCAGAAGAATTAATCAGGCCATACATCTTCAAAAAACCAGAGAAGAAGTCTACAACAGAGCATTACAAAAGCAAGAAAGCATCAAGAAGATTTTTGATAGGAGGACAAAGGCCAATGATTTCAACATTGGTGACAAAGTTTTAAAGTGGGATTCAAGGAGAGAAGATAAGGGTAAGCATGGGAAATTTGATAACTTATGGCTTGGCCCTTATCTCATTCATTTGACTATTGGTAACAATGGTTATTTCTTACAAGAATTGAATGGCGCTGAACTGATTGGGGGTCCTGTCAATGGCAGGATGCTCAAACATTATTTCTCTTGACCATATCAGTTTGGAAACCTTTTTGTTTTTTATCATTGTAAATATCATATCTATCATTGCATTCAAAGTTAGAATGTGAAAAAATACAAAAACAATATAAATGAAAATAGGGCAGATTGTAAAAACAAAAAAGGTACAACCCCATACCAAAAAAGAGAAACAAAATCTGAAAGTATGCAAGCTCAAATGCGACTCCTAAAAAACACACTCCTAGATTAGTCATACAATCTAATCATGACTAATTAGTTTTTAATTTACTGCTGATAGGTTAGTGAAATAGACTTGTCAAACAGTTTAATCTTGGCTTATCAGTTAGGAAGATTAGGATAGAATAAAAAGGGTTCAAATAAGCTCAAAATATAAACCTATGAGTTTCAAAAAGAATGGCTCTAAATAGATCAAATGTTGAGCCAAGGATAGAAGCAAATTGGTTCTAATATGCCCAAAACTCAAACCAGAGAACAAAGAGAGAACAACTCTAACAAATCCAAAACAAAGCTGAAAAATAATGAAGGATGTTTTGATTTTCAGATCTTAAGCCTGCACCATTTTGCTTTACTTTTTGAAATTTTAGTCTATGTCCGGCTAGTTTTTATTCCATATATCAGCAACAAGTTAGACTGTTCAATCCTAACTTGTATGCTTTTAAATTTCTATTTAAGAATTTAGAGAATAAATTTTGTCAGACAGTCTAATCTTGACAAAGTATAGTTAGGTAGAGAAGCTTATGAACTCAACTGCTTAATCTGAGTTCATGGAGAAATAAGGGTAGAAATAGACTATTTTTATGCTTTTAAAAGAATAAAATTTTTGTAAAAAGAGTTTTCCAATCCAAGTGCACTCTGAAAGAAGAAAAAATGTTAGATCATTAGGATTGGGTAGGTAGAAAGCTTGTTTTGATAGAATTCCATTGTTTTTAATGACTACTAACATTGTTAGAGCAAAAGAAGATCAACAGAGGAAGGAAAATTGCAGCCCAATGGATGAGGCATTGATCAACTTTCAGAGAAGACATGTCTGATATTCTTGACACCTCCAAGGAGCTACCATCCCAAGTTGGAGCCACTGTTAGCCAACTATAAAATTTTTCATATCAAATGGTGGCTAAAAATTTCTTGTAGCCTTCAAGAAACAATTTTATGGAAAAATTGTGAGTTCTTAAAGTCTTATGAAGATAACTAATCTTTTAGTTAATCTTCACTGTTGTTTCCATCATAAACCTGAAAAATCTGCTATTTGCCTAAAGAAGATTGCTGAAAAAACCCATTTTTTTCCCTTCATTTTACCCCTCTCACCCATAAATAACCCCATTTTTACCCCTTATTTATTTCAGAAAATTCCTCCATAAGCCTCATTCAACCTTCAAATTCACTGCAAGACCCTTTTAAAACCATTTTACCCCTTTCCATTTGGTTTAAAAACTCCTTTCCCTTCTACCGAAACCCTCAAATTGGCTTAAAAACCCTGTTTTTAAGCCTAAAAAGCACTCATATTATATTATATGGAACTTTAGCCCCCGAGGGCTTAACTCCTATAAACCCCACTTCCTCATAGGACCTTAAGCCCTGCAATCAGGTGCTTAAAGGGCCTAAACTCCTCTTCGAGCCCCATCAAGATCCTTTTCTCCTTTGTATTTCATAAAATCCAACTTTTCTTTGTATTTCAATAAAACCCAATAGTTCAAAGTCTAAATGAATATCAACCATTGATCTAAACCGATAGACAGTAATCGGCTTATCGCATCGCAAATAATCATATAAATCTTTTGTCTTGGTTCTTTCCTTTTCTCCGATGAGATCCTGCGATCATTTCTCCACCATTGATCTTCCCTACTGCGCCCAGATCCAACGGTCCATATTGTTCCCCATTCCAAACCCGCCATATCACCTTTTTCCTTCATGATTAAATCTCCACCATCGATCTAGTTTTTAGATCGACGGCTTTCACTCAATCGCAATTGGAAAATCATAGTTTCCCCTAACACTTTGCCCTTTTTCCTTCTCCGATGCGGATCCCCCGATTGAATCTTAGCCGTCGAATCCACAAGAACCAACGGCTAAGATTCCTTCGCACTCCGCCCATAAATTTCCTCCTTTACCCCTCCGATTGAATATTGACCGACGATCTTACTCCCAGATCCGACGGCCAGCGCTTAATCGCATTGCGCTCGCCCGTCACATATCCTGCCGCCATTGATTTCCTCTAATCCAATGGTCCACATTTCTCCCGCTTTCAAACCCAACCCTTTTCATTTATTCCCCATCGATAGATCTCTACCATTCATTCCCTTTATCCAATGACTCACATTTAAACCACCATTTGACCCTACCTACCTTTCCGTCTGTGCATCTTTTCCTCAGTCGCGTGCGATCCACACCGTCGGATCTCCGACTTTCCATCCGATGACTCACAATCATTTTCGTGTTTTTTTTGCATCTAGGGTTTAACGCCCAGGAAAAACCCGAAAAAAGTGGTTTTCTAAGGGACACGTGCCAGTCAGCAAAGAATATCGCATTTTTTTTTGAGAAATTTCAAAACGACTTCATAGTTGCACAAAAACCACTCAAATTTTCCGCCAAACCACTTTTCCCATTGCATTGAGTTTCCTCCTTTTAATCATGGCCGTCCATCACTGTCATCCAACGGTCCTGATTAGATCCTTCCCCCCATCCATTTGCCCACCTTCTAAGCTCCCTAAAACTGCATTCAAAGAAATCCCGACCGTTGATCATTCTAGATCAATGACTCTTATTCATTCTACGTCCAAATTTCATTCCGACCATTTTTCATTTTCGATAAAGGTTTTCTCCCATTTCTTTTACAATTTCCTCCATTTCTGCTATAATATTACCCCCTCTGCATTATAAATTCCCTAATTGATCTCAGTTGTTGATTAATCTAGATCAACGGCCTGGACTTAATCTTCCCCCCTTTTCATCCAACCGCCTCCCCATAAAACTCATCGAGAAATCTTGATCGTCGATTAACCTAGATCGACGGCTACGATTAAACCTAATGTCCACCACAGCCTTAACCTTTTCTTTCACCGATTTTCTTAAATTTTGTGTATTTTTGCAGGTTTTAAAGGTTTCTCCATAGTTTTGAAAGGAAATCAAGGGCCGGGGATGATGATCCCCCAGTCCTTTATCCATGAAGACAAGGAAGCTAAAGGGTTGAAATCTCAATTTTACCCATGTCTCATGAACATTGGTAACAGTATAAAACCCTCTGCGCGCCTGCGAAGCAACAAAACACAGTAAACCTTAATCAGACAAAGAGTATCAGTGTCAAAGAATGGGATTAAAGCAAAAATGGAGAATTAAATGTTTTCAAGAAAATTTGAGGGATTAAGGCACAAACTCAGTAAACCAAAGGCCTAATCCACGCAATTAAAAATAGTATGAAGACTTGAAGACAAAAATTAAGCCTAATTAGGCCTAAAACACAGAGAAAAGACAAATTTAAGGTGTTTAGAATAAAACAAAGAAATCTATCAGTCCAAAAAGCCTCCACTGCCACATCAAAGGCTAATTGAATCCTCTCCAGCTACCAAAGCTCCACCTGTGGCCTCAATAAATCTAAGAAGGCATAGTTATTGCCTTAGTCAGTGATATTTTGTTTAAATCAACTAGAGTTATTGCAAATACTACCTGAAAGAGTTCTAAAGTCAACAAATTCTGCTAAGCTGCTAAATACTTAATGAAAACCAATTAATACCGAGAAATATCAAAAAATTTATCCATTGAGCCCCTCAAAGGCCAAGAAGAATTGAACTATATTAATTGAACTAAAGATCTTTTCTTTCATTTCCACCTCTTCAATTCTTCTATAAATACTTCTGTATAAGAGAGTTCAAAGGTTGGTCACTGCATATCTGTTTCCTGTAAATAGTTTTCTGAAGCTACTGTAAGCACTGTTTGTAATGGAAGATACCTAAGTTGAGATGAGAAGCTTGAAGCTGTAGAGAACCACTGGACTTGATGATTGTAACTGGTTTGAACATCAAATACAAGCTGATTTATGGGATCTTGGTCTATGTCAATGGTGATGTTTTTCTTATTGTAAATTTTTATTTTCTTTTTTTTTCCTTTCTGTTCACTTTCTCTGATAAAGAACAACAAATATAGGGCTAGGATTTACTGTCAAAGGTATCCTACTCTCACTGATAAGCTTTATCTTTATGTTTTCCTCCAATTGTATATTTAGGAATGATTTAATACAGCCCAAGCAGTTAAGGAATGTTGGTGTTCCCACGTCTTACTATCTGAACTTTAAACATTGTTCTTGAATGTTATTTTGATTACTTGCTAAGTAGAGTTGAACCAGGAAATTTTATGGTTTTCCATGTCTTCTATTTTTCCTCGAAAGGTTGTTTGAAAGTTTCCCTTAAGAGTATGTTGAAAGCAGGATAGGTTCAAAGTCCTTACCTGATATTAGACTACTTTGTCTATTTATATTTAATGTTTTATTTTTGAATATGATAAAATTAGGATAAGTTCAAAGTCCTTACTTGATCTTAAGCTATTCTTTGTGTTTTTAAAATGTTTTCTATTGAAAGTGCATCAAAAGCATGCTAGTTTCAAAGTACTTACCTGATCTTAGATTACTTTTATGTCTTTCTTAAGTGCATGCCAAAAGCAGGATAGTTTCAAAGTACTTACTTGATCTTAGGCTGCTCTTTTTTCTTCATTTTATTGATTCCCCTTCTTATTGTTTCATTCCATTCCACAAAATCAACTTAAAGAGATCCTTTGACATAGATGACTTGCCCCATGGACCACTCTTGAACCTTACTATTTCAATTAAATCCTATTATGACTCCATAGCCCAATGGATTGAAGCTGCTTCTTACCTATCCTGTTAGTTGAATCACTCTTTCACTTTCATACACCTTCACCCTTCATTTAGACTTCCTTCACCTTCATTATATATTTTCCCAACCAAAACCAAACAAAACCTTGTTCTTCATAACTAGCCTAATATCACATTTCAAGCCTTACAGATAAATCAATCTTTGCACTTATAGAGAGATCCCTCTCTAGATTCAGGAGGGATGGATCCTAGAATCCCCAAGTGGTTCAAATGTTTCCTCTGCAGCTTTAGTCTTATCAATCTACTAAAATTACAGAGACCTAACAAATCCAAAAAATTATCGCATGTGGGGGGATATTTGGATGCATGTTCTTTTATCATGTTAGGTTATTGATGAATTTTCTTGAAGGCAGTGAAATAAATCTTCCCTAATTTTTGTTACATGGCTTGGGAAAATTTTCAAGGATTGTTCAAAAGAAAATCCAGTTTATAGAAAACACAATGTATCATCATGGGTTCATTAAAATTCTTATTGAATTGCATCTTAAAATTTTAGGGGATACTTGGGAAAATTTCCTAATTTGGAATAATTTCAAAGAGAGAAACCAAGAAGAACTTAGTTGTGGTAAAGAGAAAAGGGGAAGGAAAAGAAACTTTGAAAACCCTGTTGAAACTAATCCGAAACCTTAGGAACATTCAGAATATGAAATTCCCATTGTAGAACATTTTGGGGAACTTGAGAAGAAAAATGGTAAAAATAAGGAAAAGGGGGAAAAAGGAAATATACATCCACATAAATAGATGAGTCCAAAATAAGGAAGAATAGGGAAAATTTTCAAAAACATCCTCCATCAATAAGGAGAAGCACTAGACTCAGCAAGACAACAAAAAATCAAGCTCCAAAAGAAACAGATTTTTTATTTAGAAGAAGAACATAGGGTTTCATCACCCACTACTATTTCTCCTACTCAAAGTCCAAGGCGAAAGACCCCATAAATTGACCCAGTGCAGCAAAAAATTTATGACTATATTGAGTCCTTGGAGAAAAGGGACATGGAGAATACATTTTATTTAAAACAAATGGAAGAAGCCCAACCTCATTGTCTATAGGAACCTCTAGTAGTAAATACTCTAAGTCAGGATATGTTGAACGAAGACACTAAAAATAATATTAAACGAGAGCATGAAGCCTTGAAGTTGTAGAACCAAATTGCAAAAACCATAAATGACAATACTCTTTTGCATTTGGGTTTATGGTTCAAGAATAACAAAGAGTAAAAGAAGAATAATAAAAATGTCAACAGGAAAATCATAAACCTGAAATATAAACTCCTAATGAGAAAGCCAAGGATGGTTGTGACTAGAAGGAAGACAAATAAATTAAAATTGGATGTTTTAGCAGAAGTCTCAAGGCAGATAAAGTAGCATGACAAGGATAAACATTTTTTTGTTTTTTCACGACGACAGACAATGGCCTCCTCATGGGGGAATGTAGAGCCTCAAGACTGCCTCAATTTTGACACTTCCTTTCACTTATCTTTCCTTCTTTTTATCAACACCATTGGCTCAAACAAGTGTTAAACTACCAATTTTGACTTGACAAGGTATTCTAATGATATATTTTTTATATTTTCAATTATTCCTTATTATTAGAGTAAAATTTGCATTATCTACAGAGTTAATGCAATTCTGTAGCTGATTGATGTTTCTGTAGCCACAACCATGGTTCTATGGGGTCTGAGGTGTCCATGGAGGAACAAAATATATGGGCAGGTCAAGAATTATCCTATCATGGATTTCATTCTATCTATTTGACCCAAATCAAGGAGGAAATCACCTAGATATCCGGTCAAAGAACGGTCAACCAAATGTTGAATCAAGCAAGCGAGGAGTCTGAAGCCATCACACTTCACGATTTGCTCTGCCATGTAGAAAATCATGAAGCAACGGAATTTTGCTTTATATTTTTGAGTTCAAGATACAATTTTATATTTATAATAGATGAAAAAGCCTTGAGACAGTTAATGACAGGATTTTATAAATACTGGGCTAGTAATTGTATTGACAATGCGAATTATTATGTGATTGTAATCTCATTAAAACTCTGTTTTATTTCCTACTCAAATGAAGAAGAGTTTCAGAGCCTCAATTCACAGTTAGTAAAGATTAGACTTGAAACTGTCTGTTGTGGAGGGCCCCTACAATAGAAGAGGTTCTATTTCATTTATGTTCTTGTATTTAGATGTTTTAACATAGCTTCACTTTTATCCTCAGTTTATTATTTCATTGTGTTTCGTGGCATAGATGTATTATTTTATTTTATTTTCATTCTTATCTTAGAAGTTGTAATCATTTCCATAATTTTGTAGTGTTTTAAACTAGTTTCATGAGTTTTTTTTATCATTTGATGTCGTTTCAATCATTATATTTACTGTGTTATATTCATTTCCAAAATTTCATCTTGTTAGAATAGAATCTTTTTTATCATTTGATGTAGATTCATCTTTATTTTAGATGGATAAATTGAGGAAGTAACCTTAGTTTTCTTTCCTTACAACAGTGATTTCTCGTAGATTATTTTTTTATGTGTGATTGATTTCAAAGAAAATTAAAAGATTTCATTTCCAATTTCATTGAGTTCCTTTCAAGAAGTAGTGATTCAATGGTTTACCTTTTGGTTCAATGATGCTAATGTTTTCTAGTTTTATAGTTATTTCTGGCCAAAACAATAAGTGATTTTCTCATTTCTTTGCTCAGCCTTAGTTACATAATATTTCATTTCTAAACAAAAAATATAAAAAAAATATCAGAGTTCTTTTCAAGTTTGATTTTCTTATATTAGATTCTCAGAATTTTTTAATAATCATTTATGAATTTTCTTCAAGGGATTATTGTAGATTTTGAAACTTAGTTAAATTAGAATTTAGTTGAAATTCAATAAGGATATAAAAAATAAAAGAAATTTAAAAACAAAACCTTGACAAACACACAATAAACTATGAAAGAAAGGCTTTTAGCATATATAATGCATTTTCACTTCACAATATTACCAACTCTGGTCAATAATTTATGATATCAATTTAAGACAATTAAATTGACTAAAAAATATGTCCTTCTACCTTGAGAGTTTGAGGAGCAATGATTCCTGCCAATGTATTACAATATATGGTTGAATTCATATCTTCTTCTTCTAAGGCTAGTTCCTGGTGTATATCCTGTTCTTTTGAAGTTTCTTGTTCCTTTTCTTCCTCTGCTTCAAAATCTATGTAGAATAATTTTTTCTCATCACACTTATGACTTTTAGTGTATTTTATATCACAACTGTAACAAAGCCATTTTAATTTTTTTTCTTCCAAATATTGTGGTGTCAACCTTGTAGGTTGTGGAAGGCTATGAGTAGAAAAACTTCCATCTTTATAGTTGTGAGTAGTAGGCTTCCTTTGCTAGAAATACTAAGAGGGCGGGTGAATCAGTATTCCTTTCAATTAGAGCATTAGTTAATCTTCAATTATTATTAGTGTTTGTAAAATGATAGCAGCAAATAAGAGGAACACAAATGCACACAGTTTTTAAGTTGGAAACCCACTTCGGGACAAAAACCACCTAATGCTTTTCAATAATTCTTTAATATTCAACTCCAATTGAAAATAAAGCTCCAACTTCCTAGAATCTAGAAAATAATTCTTCTCCAACTCCCACTTGATGGACGCTACAATGCCTGAGATTCTTCAGTAGTCAGCTAAACGGATGCCCCAACACCCAATGAGCTACAACTCACCCTAGCACCACCCTACCACCCTATAGAAGAATGGACTCCCGTACTAGGGAAAATGGTCCACTTTACAATGATATAGAATGATGTAGAAGAAGAAGATATACTAGACCATAACCCCAACTTTGACACAACCACCTAATCATGATCCTAGACCTCCCAACACTACCTCTTCAACCCTTGGCAGATAGATACTAGTACAATTTGTACAATAATGTATTTACAATGACTAAGTACAATGATACCTTTACAATGATTGTAAGTAGTGCTGCCCACTTGAAGACTTCATATGATGAAATTCTTGCTGTTGTTATGCACCTTGGTTTCTGCTCTTGTCATGCTACCCTCTGCTGCACCTTTCTTTTCTATGCTACCATAGAAATTTTGGTCCTTTGCAACCCTTGACAACACATGATCTAGCTTTTTCTTGCCTTCTAGGAGCTCGATATTGAATCTAGTGTATATATGTTATTTCAAATCCTCAATATATGATTTTTGGTCCTATAGTAGTCCTCTAAGTCTTCTTTCCAATGCCATAGGTCTGACCCAATTTGGATTCTTCAAGAAAGAGTTATGCCCAATCTCTCACAATGCCCTAATTATGGATTGTTTCAGTAGAACGCAATTGTACAGCGTGCCACGTTTCATTATTCTTCATTTGGCTCTAAAATTGATAGAGAGAAAAGTAAAAACTATGCACTATCTTCCACTTTTTACGTAGTTCCAATTCGATACTCAAAGAGATATTTATGATGATTTTACCAAGGTCACTTCTTTGAGATGAATTTCAGGATCCTGAAAAAAAACCCTGACTTCCATCGATCATATCTCCAAAACTATTGCGCACTTTGATCTAAAATTTTTATTTAAGATTCCTTAGGATTGCAGCTTCACCTCACAAAAATTTTAGCTTCTGAACCTTTGTAGAAAAAAATTTAGAGCGAAAATTCCATGATGACCTGTTTCAGATAGCCGAATCCCTTACATAAGGAGGAAGTGAGGATCACAATTTATATAAATGCTTAAGTTGAGAGGGGCTTCAACAAGTGAATGTGGGAGGGATTTTAGGAGCACAAAAAATATTAATTATGACTTTTTAATGACCCATGCCCCAACCCCATGGGTATTTAGCCCACTAACTGGGGTTACAAACTTCAAACATGAATATCTCTCAAACTGTGAAGAATTACATGGCGCGCCATATATCAATGGAAACATCTCGACAAGTAGAAACCATAAAAAGCATTATTGACCCAGAATATATTAATTTTTTAGGTAAAAATTCCCATGCAATATTGGGTTAGCTCCTGGTGCTGCTTGGGTTGACATCAATGACAACTGCTGATCAACATCCTTGTCGCCATAATTTTTCTTTCAATTTTTCTTGCCAACCTGAATGACTTCTCTAATGTATCGGGTTCCCAAAGGAAAAACTCATGTTGGATGTTATCATTTAAAGTCCTTATGAAGACATCAATCCTATATTCCTCTAGAATATTATTTACCCTTATATATTCAATTTTCAGAAGTCCTCAATGTGCTCCATCATTGAACCCTTTTGTGAGAGATTTATCAATTGAATAAAGAAGGTGTTTCTCTTTGTATCCTCATAATGTGCTATCATTTCCTCTATAAAAATTGACCAAGTGACAAGTTTTTTACGACAAAAAATCCATCAATACCATACAATTGATTTTGTTCTAAATATAAAGTTGTAATGTGTACATTTTGTGTGTGTTGCACGTTGTGGAGCTGAAAGTATTGCTCCATTTGTAGTATCCATGTTATCTGATCTGTTGGCTTTAGCGGTATTGACCCAGGTTCACACGTTAAGGTTTGCCAACAAACCCCTATACTACTGGCCCTTTCGGTAGTGACCTGCTTGTGCAGGTCAAAGTCTCACTCGAAGCAGTATGGGAGGGTGCTAGAACCAGGTTTCCACACCCAGAAAGAGAGTAGGTAAGCCAAGCCACGCACAACGCACAAATATATGGAAACAGAGCTAGTTCGTAGGCTTAAATAGATAACCAGTGTAAAAAATATTACAGATCTAGATCTTAGGTCCGTATCCACGTGTGTTTTACCAGCAAGGATATAAATTACAGTACGCGTAGTAGACCAGATAGCATATATTATAGATAAACACAACAAATAACACAGATCATTCGTACCTTATCACAGATTTAAAACAGAGAGGAGATTAATATAACAGATAGATCCCAAACCAAATACCAGTAATATTTCTCATATATTATCAGTAGATTCTTACATAACCCCAAATCCCACCTGCGCACACAGCCAGCAGGGTCTGCACACAACAGAACAAGGGATCTCTGCGCACACAGCCAGCAGGAGTCTGACCCAAATACCCAAGACCCAGAACTAAAAATTCGTACTTAGGATTCACTTCTCTTCATATTCTACCTATCAAATCAAAAATACTTACTATCTATACCAATTTAGCCTAGAATTACCGTGGTCTACAAACCGTGGTTTGCGGACTCCTGGTTTTACCTATTTACCCGCTTACAACATATTAGGGCTCTTATCTGCCCTATCACCCCTGCGCTAGAATAAATATAATCAAAATACAAAATTGGACCAGATTTCATTAGTGTGGGAGACCTTGTGCCAACAGTCCCCCAACACAATCTTGTGACTCATCCCAAGTCACTGTGGTGGTGGAGCCTCCACCTGCATGTGTAATGCCTCAATAGCTACAACTAGTGGGGCCAATACTTCTAGGCTCTGCGCCGCAGCATTCTGCGCAATATCTACTAACGTTTGTGATATTGGACCTTTTGTTGTAGCGGTGACACTCTCTAGTGTCTGATTGAGTCGTTTTACCGGAGCATCTGCGTCCCAAGAGATTTGAAGGGCCTTGGTAGACCATGGCTTCAATATCTTCCCAATGGCGTCCTTCTTGTGCCAAAGTTACTGAATCTCAGCTTGGAGGACCTCGCTGGTCTTTAGACAGGCGAAGTGTTGTGCTGGGATCAGAGTGGCAATGGTAGCCCCGATCTGTTCACATTCTTCTTCCTTCTGACGGAGCTCCTGATTAACTTGTCACGGGATCAGATCATGTTGAACCTTCATATAGAGCTGCAAGGTTGTCTCCAGCAACTGCGTACCTTGAGAAATCTGTCCCGTAATGGTGTTCGTGGCAGCTGTGACTAACGTAACCTGTTGAGCCCTTACCTCCGGAGGTGTCTCAGGCTACAACTTGGCCTGAAGATCGCGGATTTGCTGCTCCATCTGTGCCTGGAAGACCTGCAAATCTATTTGGGAAGCCTTCAATGTGGTCAACAGTGCTTTGATTTTAGCTCATGGGGTGGCATCGGGTGATACGTCAGCTGCTATGTCTGTATACACCTGGTGTATCGATGTTTCCAGTTTGGATTGCTGGGAGACTACGAGAAGCACGTCAGCATTTTTTTGGGCTATCGTCTGCTCGACCATACATAGTTGCTAATGTAGTAGTTGGTATCGATGGTAAATTTCCTGGAAAACTGCCGTGTGGATATCCCTTACTGATTCATGTGGCAGCTAGGTGAGATTCAACTGTATGCCTGATCCTGTTGGGAGATTCATTGTCACGTACGATAGAGCCAGGATAAGAGCAGCACTGGGGATTACACAGAGACACCTTTCCTTTGTAACTAGTGCGGGTTCACTCGGAGGCGGAGGGTTTCTTCGTTGGGTGATGCTTGTCTGCAAAGTGTGCAGTTCCACTTGAATGGTGTCGACTGCATTTTTTTGTTGCTATGCTAAAGCTACCCATTTCTCTTCTATGGCCAATGTAAGGGCATCTGCAATCTTCTCAAGATATTCGTCATTCAAGGTGAATGTTTCATCTCTCTCCAGTCGCTGGGCCATTGCTTCTTCCGACTTACTTGTACTGGCTCTCCTATCTACTTGGTACCCCCGGCACTGATAACTTACGGTAGGACCTGGTTGGGAGCTATAGTATCCTTGTTGGGAGGCTGTGTGGAAGGAATGGTCGATGGGACTATTGTGCCAGCATCCATTCCCATCTGTCCACTTAGGCTTGTAACAACGGTGTTGGTATCTGCAGTACTCTTTGTAGGGGTTTTGAAGCCAATCTTCTAGGCAAGTGGCCATCACACAATCACCTCATCAATCTCTCGCTCTATTACCATATAAGGAAGAGTTTTCCAGGTTTTATTCTTAAGACTACATATTTGAATATGGTGCATTGTGACCTGGAACTTGGTGATACCCTTGTATCTGTCGTATATTATAGGAGATAGTCATGGGCATGAATTGATGGCTGCTGCTACATTACCCTCAAAAAGATCCCAGAAGACTTGGTTATCCTCTAATCACTGTGCATCTTTGGAATCCCATAAGTGAGTGTACCAGGCTCCTTCACACATGCCCAGATTGAGTGGGGTGGATGAATGATTCCTTAGGTGCTTCCCATGTGACGAGGGCAATAAGAAACAACAACCAGGAGTAGCAAAAGGCAATTCCTTGTTCTTGTGATTCACAGACATTGGACAGAAATTTGTCCCGCAAGTGTTGTGCCCAATTGAATCAGCCCCCTTTGGCACACTGACCCGCCACCTGTATGACATACGCAGGGACCATTGCAACTTGGAATTTTCATATTAATTTGCAGGCTAATATCTAGGTACCCATTCGCGTAGCTGGATCACTAATGGAATCAATTATAAAACCCCTCTTATTTCTCTTTACATGGTATGCCTGCCATACTTTGGTTGCAATTTTCCCCTCATATTTATTACCCACTTTCTCCATGGGGTGTGGTCCTTGCATGGGGAGACCAGTTATTATGTAGATTAATACAACATCAATGGGGACTCTTTCACGAATCCATAAACAGTCGTCATGATTCAGGGCGAGCAACTGTTGGGATAACCAATCTGTGACATTGTAATGGCCAAAGTGGGGCATTCGTAATAGGTTTAGGATCTCAGATTTGGTCAATCCAGATACCCATTGCTGAGGGATGACTGTGACTCCGTCAGGTGCATGGACTATCTCGAAATACAACGTGGAAACCTCATCGTGAATGTTGCATAATTTTTCAAGTCATGATCATCAAATTTAACCTCATGGAGCTTTTCGCAAGGATCACCAATGATCGGGACCCCCATAGGGGTTAGTGGTGTTTGTAAATAAGTGATCAAGAAATCTAAATTTTGTGGTGTTTGGGTTGATGTCCTTCATGGACGGATAAATGGGGGTAACTAGTTGATTGGATTAGCTGGGAGGAAATCTTCTGGCCCAGGCGGGGCATGAGATGACTTGGGTGTTCTTAGCGATGTCCTCGGCTTTCCCGTGGCCCATTTTGCTGTCTTCAAAGGATTTTCTGAGCTTTGGGTTGGTTCTTTGCCTTTTCTAGTAACTAGGTTATGGGTACGTCTTCTTCCTCAAACTCAATCTCCATGACTTCATCACTTGCTTCCTCCGTGGTTACCAAAGATTATGAGGGGCTGGTAGCTATTGCTCTTTCCTAGAATATGAATTCAGCTTCTGGTTGGCTACTTACAGGGGGGTTTTGGGCAGACACGATTGACGCAGTGTAGATCCAAATGCTCTGATAGTTTATGGCTACGGGATAGAAGTTATGCAACTAAGATAGAATTGTGCCCTAGGTCGTCCCAGTGGTTTTATAGTGGCTTTCGTTATCCAACGACTGGGTAAACTCTACGTAGGGCTTAGGAATTTCCCCGATTTGTGCTATTAATTGTTGGGTGACCGTTTCCTCCAATGGTAAATTCTTCTTTTTACCAAACATTTTAATGCTAACAGTTAGTTTTCGCAACCCCGGTGTGTTTGTCACTTCTACTGACTTAATCATCTTGAGCTATGGTGTGCCCTCCCCCAACACAGGTTTATTCCCTCGGGGTTCTAGGGTCAAGGATCTATATGTCATACTTGTGTCATCTTGATAAGCTGGCGTTGCAAATCATAAGACCAACATAGTTCAACATTCTTCCCATACCTGAAAGGTTTTCCCGTGTAGTCCCCACCACTATGCTGGTGCACCCCGTAGTGTCATTTTAAGGGCTCCCAACCTGCATTCCCTAGGAACCATGGCTTAAAAGGCTTGCAGGAAGTCCTCCACATATCTCGAACCATCAAACCGGGGTAGATCTCTCACCTCAGCTGACATGCACCTAATATTTCTAGTAGTTCGGAGGTATCGTAATGTGGAGGCGTTTTGTAGTCAGTGTTTCCAATGTTCCAGCTCCTTGTTTGGATCAGAAGGGTCCTCATTATCTTGATTTTCAGTGGTGGTACCCCTAGTCGCAGGATTGGTTCGTTCACCATCCTGTGTGGATAATCTGTAGAGGTTATCTAGTTCTTCATTCCCGTGGACTATTTCTGTATACCTGTCCCCCTCGGTAGGGTCTAATGGGATGATGATGTGTATTCCATTATTCTCGAACATCATATTTCGTTTTTTTAATTTGATGATACCTCCCATGTCGATTGCCCAATCCAAGATGAGAAGGGCTAGGTAGGGGTCTGTATCTTCTACTGTCTAGATAACTTCAAAATTAGCTCGTACCCTCACTCCAGTAATGTCCACCACCACTTTTGATAATCTTCCCAACTGTACTATCTTCTATTGATTAGCCATGCATAGCTGTACATCGGACCATTCAAGCTTAGGCTCACCCATCTGCTGCCAATTCTGCTTAGGGAGCACGTTTGCATCTGACCCTAGATCAAGGATAACTTGATCTATTTCAAAGTCTCTGATTTGTGCTATCAGCCACATTTCCCGTCCTCTTCATTTCTTTTGTCTTTATAGCTGGTGCACATTGTGTATTTGCATCCTAGAAGGGAGGGGTCTTCTTTGCACACCCATCGATCATCTCCTGAAGAATTTCCATGGCTTGTTGGTTGCGCAGTAGTTTCATATACGCTTGCAAGAATGGTTTGACCTCATCCCTTCGTTCAATGTCATATGCTCCTCTTCTGCCATGATCGCCACCCATCCTGATCGCGGGGTTGAGTTCTTTTGGTAGATGTTCCTCCTCTGTCATAGCTTCTTTTATTGACCCTTCTTGGACTGATCCTTTCTTATGGGGTTCTATTTTCATCCTCTGCACATTTTGCGTAGGGTTCTGCTGCTTCTCCCGAACCCTTGCTACTAGAATCGGGCACTCCTCAATCGAGTGATCCCACTGTCTACAATACCGACAGGTCTACCGAGTTGGGTGTAAACAGTCTCAACAGTGTTATCGATGAAATAGGTAACCGCACTGTTACCTACTTTTTTTTGGTAGCATAAAAAGCACCCGATTTTGAAAAGTGGTGATGCAGAATCACCTTTTTTTTTTTGGAGCACATTTTCGACACTCTAATATTTTTATTTATGAAGTACGAATATTTGTTTTAAAATGTTTGTGATTTTCATGCTAATTTTGAAACGTATTGATGCAGCATCAACTTTTTTTTTTTTAGAGTGGTGATTTTCATGCTAATTTTGAAACGTATTGATGGCAAAGATCAACCTTTTTTTTTGTAGTGGTGATTTTCATGTTGGTAATAAAACACAAAAACTTAGATAATATATATATATATATATATATATATATATATATATATATAAACAATAAAAATGTTAAAAAAAACAAAAATAACTCGTAAAAATAAAAAATTTAAACAAAAATAAATTAAAAAAAAAACAAAATATTCGAAAATTATATCAAAAGAAATGACAAAATTTGAAAAAAAACACATAATTTAAAGAAAAAAACAAAAATTAACCAAAAAAATAAAAATAAAAAAATCAAAAACATTTTTTTCTAAGTCATTAAAAAAAACCATATAATTAAAAAAAAAAATTAAAATAGAAAATTTAAAAATAATTTAAATTACTAAATTAAATTTAGATAAAAAAAATAAAATACAAAAAAGAAAAAATTAAATTTAAAAATTTAAATTAAAATAATAATAAGAAGAAAAAAAAATACAAATTTTAAAATTAAAAAAAATAAAAATAAATAAATAAATAAATAAAAATAAAATTGAAAAAGAAAATTAAAATAAAAGAATTAAAATTAAAAAAAAAACTATCATTAAAAATCAAAAAAATGAAAAAAACCACCTGCAAATAATTAAAAAACAAATATCCATAAATTTCCTGTTTTTTTTTTAAATGAAACAATTTATAAATTTTAAAAATGAAAAACTAAATAAACTAAAAGAATTTAAAAAAAAATTAAATTAAATTAAAATTTAATAAATTTAATAAATACATTTTAAATTTTTAAAATAATTAATCTAAAATATTAAATTAAAAAAAAAAAAAACGAAAAAAAATTAAAACAATTTAAATTTAAAATTAAAAAACAAATAATTTTAATTTTTTTGAATTAAAAAAAAAAAATCAAATTAAAAAAAATATTAAAAATTAAAAAAAAGAAAAAAGAATTTTTTGATCGTGGTGGCGCCGCCAATCAGCCTCCCGCCCAGGTGGCAACAGAGGCCAGCCGCTGGGCGAGAGGCCGATTCCGAGAATCGCCCTCCCGCGGCAGGAGGTCGATTCCGGGAATCGCCATGAGGGCCGATTCCGAGAATCGCCCTCCCACCTGCGTGGAGGCCGATTTGGAATCGCTCGTCACGGCGAGAGAGGCCGATTCCCATTCTCTCTCCCGCGGCCGGAGGCTGATTCCGAATCGCTTCTTCGCCGCGGAGACCGATTCCCGACCCGCCCTCCTCGTGGGGAAGGGAGACCGATTCCGGAATTGCCCTCCGACGGGGAGGGGCGATTCCCGAATCGCCCCTCCGCCCTAGAGGGCGATTCCCGAATCGGTCTCCATACAGAGGCGATTCCTGACCCGCCCCGTGCGACTTCTCGGAACCCGTCCCGCCTGGTAGCCGACCTTCATACACTGCGGAGGGCCGATCGCGTGACCACCACGATCAAAATTTTTTTTATTTTTATTTTTTATTTTTATTTTTTAATTTTTTAAAATTTTTTTTAATTTGATTTTTTAATTCAAATTTTTTTTTTTTTTTTTTTTTTTTCATTTAATTTTTATATTTGAAATTTTTTTTTTTTTTGTTTTTTTCATTTATTTTTTTATTTTTTTATTTTTAATTTTATTCATTTTTATTTTTAATTTTCTTTTTCTAAATTTTGTTAAAATTTTTTATTAAATTTTGTATTTTTTTTTATTTAATTGATTTTTTTTTTTTTTTTTACATTTTTTTTCATTATTAAATTTTATGTTTAGTTTTTTCATTTAATTTTTTAAAATTTAGTAAATTTTGTTATTTTTTTTAATTTATTTGAATTTAATATTTTTTTAAAATTTTTTATTATTATTTTTTTAATTACATAAAATTTTTATTTTTATTTTATTTCAATTAAAATTGTGTATTTAAAATTATATATATTTTTTAATTAAACTTAATATTTTCAAATTAATTTGTTTTTTATTTTATTTTTTATTTAATATATTTGTTTTAATTTTTCAATTTCAATTGATTTTTAAAGTTTTTTAACCTTTTATATTAATAATATTTTTTTTCTTTCTATTTAAAATTTATTTTTTATTTCAAAATTTATTTGTTTATTCATTTATTTATTAAAATTTAATTTTTTTCTTTTTCAATTTAATTTTTTATTTTAATATTAACATTTTTTTTTTTAAATTTGATAAAATCTAATATATATATTTTTAATTTAAGTTTATATATATATTATTTTATATATATATATATATATATATATATATTATTTTTTATAATTTAAATTTGATTTATTTTTTAAAATCTATTTGTTTTTTTAATATATATTTTTTTGATTTAATATTTTTCATTTTTTTACTTTTAATTTTAATAATGTTTTTTATTTTTATTTTTTTTTATTTTAAAGTTTTAAATTTATTAAAATTTAATATATTTCTTTAAATTTAATTTATCATTTTAAAATTTAATTTTTTTTTTTCTAATTTAATAAACATTTTCTATTTCTTTTTTAAATTTAATTTCTATATTTTATTTTTTATAATTTCTTTCCTTTTTTAACTTGTTTTTTTTTTAATTTCATATTTTTATTTTGTTTTTACTTTTATTTTTTTATTTCTATATATTTTGAAATTTTAATCTTTATTTTTTTTCATTTTTCATTTTTTATTTTTTTTCTTAAATTTTAGGTTTTTTTTATTGTTTGAATTAAAATTTTATTTTGTTTTTATTTTTATTTTTTTATTCCTATATATTTTTAAATTTTAAGCTTTAAAATGATTTTATTTTTTTAATTTTTTTTTTTCTTAATTTAGGTTTTTTTTAATGTTTGAATTTTAAAAATTAAAAAATGTTATATCTATTTTTAAAAATGTCAAAAATATGACACAATTTTTTTTTTTTGTTATTCCAGCATCAACTGGTTTTGTTTTGAGGGTGTTTTTTCAATCCTTTTTGCAAGAAACAATTTTGTTTTTAACATAATTTTATAAAATGTTGAAATTTGACCTTCAAAAAAAACCAAGTGCATTCTGGAATACACTTTTTTTGTTTTGGGGGTGTTTTTTCATGTTTTTTGAGTCTTTTTGGGTTAGAGTTCCCATTTTGAGGTCAGGTTACCTATTTCATTGGTAACAATATTTCTCATGAAAAATGGCCTACTTCCCCACAGTTGTAACAGATCAGCTGACTTCATCCTCGACCGGCGCTGCCTTCGCGGCCCCTAACTTGGGCAGGGGAACCCCCCCTTCCCACGGGAGATCTGGGCGAAGCTAGATCGGATTGAACCTATAATATGCTTCCCCGTTCAGTAAGTAAATTGTATGTGCGGTAGGTCTGCTCATCATGGCTAACTGATCTACAGAACCGGCACCACGGTTGGTTAACTTCTGGGCCGTATGTGGTCTTGTCAAGGTAGTGGCTAGTGTCGTGTAGCCTGAAAATGCGGCAATCATCACACCATAAAATTGACCCACTAGATCCCATGGCCTTCCTAGGTCGCAAGGGAATGGGTTCTCTAGTCTGTACATATGTAGCAAGTAATGGACAGTTATCCTTGGTATGACTATTTACCCAGCATTGGATGCACCCATTTTCGCTACTTCTGCTTCTCGGACTAGCTCTTATGCATTCTAACATCTCCCATATGATTATTTCGCCTAACCTGTGACCGTCGGTACCCCTAGTTGTGTATCATCCCTGGGGGCAGCTTCTAGATTCATATCTACTTCCAATTATTTCTCCTGTGTTTTGATAGATTTCTGTCCCATAGGTACCCGTAAGTGAGGTAGCAACATAGCGATGAACCATTATGTGTGTTGTCGTTCATCATACTAGAATCCGCCTTCCTTGATTGCTTTCTTTAACCTCTGGTCTGCTTCCCATATAGATTCAGATGGTTCTTGCTTGATGTATTTTAGTTTGTTGACTATCTTTGAAAAGGATTTAGGTCTTTTGAACTGCTGCCTCAGTGTCGTTTTGATCTCATCAATAGTTGCATTTGCATGTTTTCCAATGTATCCCATATACCAATCTAGAGCTCTTCCTTCGAAAGCTAGAGATAGTTGGGCTTACTTCACTGAATCACTTGTGATGTTTTGCGCCGTCCATACTGATTCAGCAACAAACTAGGATCCCACCATATCCTCATCACCCACACCCTTGAAGGTAGGTAGTTTTAAATTCGCAACCATATCTAACTTCTTTTGGCATTCTCGCGTTACCTGGCCACTCTTTCAAAATTCCCCTGGTCCCGGAAATAGAACCATTTGTTTGCTTTAAGGGTCCTCACCCAGGTTCACACGTTAAGGTTTGCCAACAAACCCACTACTGGCCCTTTTGGTAGTGACTTGCTTGCGCAGGTCAAAGTCTCACCCGAAGCAGTATGGGAGGGTGCTAGAACCAGGTTTCTGCACCCAGAAAGAGAGTAGGTAAGCCAAGCCACACACAGCACACAGATCTATGCAAATAGATCTAGTTTGCAGGCTTAAATAGATAATCGGTGTACACAGTATTACAGATCTAGATCTTAGGTCCGCATCCATGTGCGTTCAACCAGTAAGGATTTAAATTACAGTACGTGCAGCAGACTAGATAGCATATATTATAGATAAACACAGCAGATAACACAGATCATTCATACTTTATCACAAATTTAACACAGAGCACAAATTCATATAACAGATAGATCCATAACCAAATACCAGCAATACTTCTCATATATTATCAGTAGATTCTTACATAACCCCAAATCCCACCTGTGCACACAGCGAGTAGGGTCCGCACATAGCAGGACAAAGGATCTATGCGCACACAACCAACAGGAGTCTGACCCAAATACTCGAAACCCATAATTAACAATCCGTACTTAGCATTCACTTCTCTTCATCTTCTACCTATCGACTCAAAAATACATACTATTTATACCAATTTAGCCTAGAATTACCATGGTTCGCAAACCGTGGTTTGTGGACTCCTGGTTTTACCTATTTACCTACTTACAACATTTTGGGGCTTTTATCCACCCTATTACCCCTACGATAGACTAAATATAATCAAAATACAAAATTGGACCAGCTTTCATCAGTGTGGGAGACCCTGCTCCAACATGATCCTTTCGATCAAAATTCCTCATATCGATCTTTGAAATATGGTGAGTCTTAAATCCAACATTAGAGTCTATGAAATCATGATTAACATTTATTTTTTTTTCATCACGTGTTTCATATAATACCTTTTCTCCATTAGGAAGTATTTCTTGTAACAAATTTTTCAAACCTTCCATGTCTTCTTTTATACCATTCTTCATTTCTTCCATTTTTCCTTTCAGTTTTTCTTCTATACCATCAATCTTAGCTTCCATTCCATTCTTCAAACCATCGATCTTAGCTTCCACACCTTTCTTCAAACCATCCATATTAGATTCCATTTCATTTTTGGTTAGTTTTTGTGATAATGAAATTTATTGCACTTGTTCTCGTAATTTTGATATATCATGTTGCACTTCTTCCTCTTTATGCGTCATAGTAGAGATTTCTGAGGGATTAATGGGAGTGGAATTATTTTTGGGAGGCATTATAGAATCCAAAACTGATACCAATTCTTCAATATGCCCTTATAATCACCTCAAAATATTTTTTTAAACAAAATTTATACAATTGTTTTAAAAAAACAAAACACACCTTTTTCTTGCTTTTGAGGAGCTGGAAATTGAACCTTATGTATCTCTGTGATTTCAGATCTCCAAGATTTGAAATTTGGTCCTGTAGCGGCTTGCTAAGTCTTATTTCCAATGCCATAGGTAGGACCTAATTTGGATTCTTCAAGGAAAATTTATGCCAGATTACACACAATGGCGTAATTATGGACTGATTCAGTAGAGTGAAATTGTACAATGTTCCAAATGTCATTTTTTTGACCTTTGGCTCTAGAATTGATACAAAAGAAACTACATCCCATGAAATTTCAGCTACTTTTTACATGATTCCAATCCGATGCTTGAAACAAAAGTTATGATGATTTTCCCTAGGTCACCTATTTGAGATCAAATTCTAGAGCCTGTAAAAACCCTAACTTCCATAGATCATATCTCCGCAAGAATTGCAAACAAATGTCTAAAATTTTTACACGGAGTTCATCAAAAAAATTTATCCATGTGGTAAAAATTTTAGCTTCTGAAGCCTGATAAAAAAATCATTATAGAGGAAATTCCAAGATGACTTTTTTGAAGAAGCGAAACCCTAGAATCCCAAGATTTGATACCAAATGCTAGGCAACCAACTCACAAAATAGAAAAAAATATTGATCAAAACTTAGGAATCAAAATCTTCGAGGGGTAAACCTCCTTTTCATTACATAAATGAATAATTCTTGGATGATTCGAATGATAAGAACCTACTTTCAATATATATGAGTCTAAGGGGTCCCAATATAATCAAACCCTACATAACAATAATAATGTAAGGGCACAACAATAACAATAAGGGGGCTACATTAACAATAACAATAACGAGCTACAGTAGTATTATAGGGACCTAACAGTGAGATGATACATGTAAATTTTTTCAATAAATTCATAAAAGAATTAAGCAGGGCAGTAGCAGTAGGGTGGTTTTTTTTTTTCTCTAGGAAGGGTTTTCCACCATCCATACTTGTGTCCATTGTGTTGATTAATTTTATGGTTGCATGTTTATTTTGATTCTATGATTTATGGCTGCATGTTTCAGTTTGCGCATAAATTAAAAGCTTAAAATTTGGAGAAAATGTTTATATGTGCTCTCACTATTGATTCACCCCCTGCCCTCTCAATAGTGATCTAGTTTCCATTAATTGGTATCAGATCAGGGATCTCAGGTGTAGCTTGATCATTGGAGAGTGGTTGCGTGTTTTAGTTTGTGCATAAGTTAAAATATTAATATTTGGAGAAAATGTGTATATGTGCTCTCACTATAGATTCACCCCACCCCCCCTCTCAGTAGTGATCTAGTTCCCAAAAATTAGTATCAAAGCAAGGATCTCGGGTGAAACTTGATCGCTAGAGAGTAAATTTTCCTTTTTTTCTTTTTAGAATGAGTTCTCCAAAGAATTTGGTTCTTACTTCTGCAAATTTGAAACTATGGAAAGAAAATGTGAAAATTATATCATTGATTTGTGGCTATAACATTTGGATATTGGTTTGTGAAGGAGATGATGAATATTTTCCTGCATCTAAAGTATGGAAGAAAAATTCTCAAGCAAGGCGAATTATTTTCAAAAATATCCATAATGCAGATTTAGAGAAAATTGAAAATTGAAAATTTGCAAAGGAAATTTGGGATAGATTGCATATCCTATATGGAGCCAACAACAACAAAAGTGATGAAGAGATTGAGAAGAGCAATCGGAAGTAGAAATAAGCTCCACTTGAACCAAATATGAAAAATGACAAAAAATCTGAAGGTATAATCTGTAATGATATACTTTTGAGTTATATTTCAGAGAGCGGTAATGACAATGATTCATATTTGTTTAGTGGTAGAGATTATTATCACAATTATATGCTTCGTACGACTCAATATGAATCTGAAATTGTTGTTATTGAATAATTTTCTAATGAAATTGGTAGACTAACAAATGTATGCAAGGAGCATAAGGAGAAATTGGAAGATTGTGATCAAAAGGAGAAAATTTTCAAGGAAGAAATTACTACCCTGAGAAAACAACTAAAAAATCGAAAAAGAATTAGAAGAATTCGATTGTAGCAAGAAAAAAGATAAAAGGGATTATTTTGAAGCACTTGAAGGTGTCATTGAAAAATTAAGAAAGGATATTGAGGAAAAGAACTAGCAGTTGGAGAAAGTGAAGATCACCATAGCAGTGAGCAAAATGGGGAGCAATTTTAAAAAAGGTGAGATAATTTTTCATACGGAAAAGAATGAAAAATAAAAACCAACGAAAGGATATTTTACATCTAGAAGACCATTTTCTCATATGGCTGGAGGTAACAATTTTCAAAGGATAAATCAAAACTCCTTTGACCCTTGATGACCGAGATTGAGTGCGTCATCTGTCATGATTTTGGTCATGTGGAAGCTGCTTGTATAAGGCGAATAAACACATCTATGCAACAATATGATCATCCAAAAGGAGGACCTACATTCAGGTATAAAATTTCTTTCAATGGTCATTGTTTTTCTTGTAGCATGTTTGGTCATAAAGCCATTGATTTTAGATCTAGTGTAAGAAGATGGAGGTCCAGTATGAGAAGAAAAATATTAGATCCCTTAGATACATATCTTGGTCACATAAAGTGTTAGGTGTGCCATAATTTTGGGCACATGGCTAAGGATTGTGAGATTCCTAGATCTTTGAGGCCATTTATTCAAAAATAACAGTCAAGGGAAAATGTGCAACCAAGTAACACATGGAAGAAGGAGAAGCAACTAGTAATATATGGAATTGCTCTTTGTTCTCATGATAAGGATGACATGTGGGATATATATAGAAAATTATCGCACCATATGTCAGCATATAGAAAAAAATTTCATTCTCTCAATAAAACCAAGGATGGTCCTATTGTGTTTGAAGGTAGTGAAACTAGCAATGTTGGGAAGCGAAAAATCCAATATTCATGAGAAGAGGACAAATGAAAAATATTTTTGGATCATTGAAGGCCTAAATCATATTACCTTGAGTGTGAGCCAAATTTTTGAAGGAGGAAAACAAGTGATCTTTAATTCCAAAGGTTGCATCATCTAAAAGGAAGGATAAAAGAGAGCGATTGTTAGAGGAATCAAGACCCCATATAATGTGTATGTGTTGAAAGGAAGATAGAAGATTAACAAGAGACCAAGAGAGTACTCTTCCTCATAAGATTTAGAATAGATGAGATCAATCCACACTATAGTCCATTATTGCATATTATATCTACTTGAATACATCAGTATGCATGAGACTTGCATGGTCTCAGGGGAAGTGTTGGAACCATGTTTCAGTTCCCTCATGCACTCTCATATCAATCAGCTCCTTCATATGATGATCACAGATTCAGGTGGAGCATATGTGATTCCTAATGTATTTGTAGAATGTTGATATTGTTTTATGTAGGATGATTTTTATTTTCGTTGTCACATTTTTCAAGTTGGATCATCTAGAATTTATGAACCTCATTGCTTATCTTTTTACTTCTAGAAGAATCATGCATGTTGCTCAATATTTTAGATGACTAAATTATATGTTGTAATGTCATGCAGAGAGAGAGAGAGAGCATGATACTGACTATGCTTATGATGTGTTGGATATTCATATGGTTGAATCATGTTGATTCCTATGGTTTCTTATATATGGAGAGATTGTCGTTTCTAATGATGTGGATTTTATGAACCTATGTTGCTACTACACATTTGAGAGATTATGTTATTACTCATGGAGGTATTATGTTTTGCTTCACATGCCACGTATTGAATTATATTGCTTCTTCCATATGGAGCATATTCACTGCTCATTGTTTCCATGTACTCATGACATTTCATGTCTTGGGCATGTATTGATGAGAGAACCATTGTGTGCAGATGTAAAATCCATGTATTATCATTGTTTCATATTTTGGGCACATTTCTCATGGAGATACCCATGGTGTTAGCTATGTATGGTTCAATGGATGTCCAAGTCATGTATTATGATGTATATCATTGATGTAGTACTATATTGTGTGCATGATGTAAACTTGGGTCCTCAGAATAATGGTTGGTGATAGGTGTAGAGGAGTCATATGTCAGTCCTATCTACTTGTCACAACTATGTATTTTCTCCATGAAGCATTATATCTCTCCAAAATAAATTGGAGTCATGTTCCATGAGTAGTAGTCTCCAGCACTTAGTAGGGAGCCTCATTGCAACAAACATAGTGTATGATTACAACTTCATAACATGCTTAGGGGGAGCATGTTCAATTTTCAGAGTTGGCATGGAATTTATTAGAGACATGTTAGTAGCCAGTTTCCTTGTTCTACATGCTTATCTTGTAGGAAATACCTCTTGGGTTTCATCAATATTGTCTTGAGCATGAAAGGGGAAGTCCTTCTCTCATCTGGAACATTATTGGTATTGTTTTTCAGTGTTAATATGGCCCTTTTCCATTGATTTAAAACGGGGAGAAATTTTCAATTGTTGAGTTAGCCTCACATGTTCTATTGAGGTTGAAATCAATGCGAAAGGTGGATTTTGTTGGCATTTTATTGTTGGAATTG
Organism: Pinus albicaulis; assembly: GCA_034641835.2. NCBI lineage: Eukaryota > Viridiplantae > Streptophyta > Pinopsida > Pinales > Pinaceae > Pinus > Pinus albicaulis. The sequence goes on along the minus strand of CM076584.1, from coordinate 677,589,920 downwards.
ATGTCAACAAGTTGGAGATGCTGCTTGTTGGGTCCTTCGTTTTGAGGAACCAGGGTGACATGTTGGAAGGATGATGAAATTTTTTCGAAGATAATTGTTAGGAAGTTGCGGGGGAGACATATCAAAAAGAGGAAGGAATCCGTAGAGGACTAGCAGTTGCAGAGGAATGATAGAAGAAGTTAGGAAATAGGTAGCCACAACTGAGTAGAAAGGAATACTAATAGCCGAGAAATAAAAGCTACTGAATGAGGAAGAAGGCAAAGCCTCTGAGGGAGACGTGGTAGTCCAAGAAGGTGCAAGAATGTAAAGAAGGATGAAGGGAAACATCGTTGAAAAAGATAGAAGGGGTACTAAATTTTTTTTGCGAAGCCATTTAAACTCGTAATGTTCTTTTCATCTTCATTGTGTATTGATATTTCATGTTAGTTTCTGATGTTGATTATGATTCTCTCAAGCCAGATGTAATGTGAACTGTTACAATGATTAATAGAAACAAAGTTTATCTGGATCATAATCAAATATTGTATGAGTGTTTAGATGGATTCTTAAAAAATTTAATATGGTTGTGTCTGTATGGTATTTCCTTTCTATATGTTAATGATTTGTTATGATTATATTCCTAACTCGTATAGTTAGGGGTTCTCTGACTCCAACATATTTCATGTGATTCTATCTGATACCAAATTTTAACCCTTATCTGACTAAGGTCAGGACACACCTTGGTGGGAATCCTTATCCACCATGGATAAGATGATGATATCGGTGTTGTGCTAGAATACAACAGTGATTTGATGGCCCCTATTCCCAAACTGGGGATCATAACTATGTCATTGTTTTGTGCCAACAAATGCTTCTGTTTTGGGACATGAAATTTTCAAAAGGTGTTTGGAATATGGTATCAAGGATCTTGAAGAAGGAGCTGCAAGATTTGTTGCACGGAAAAGTGGACTGGTTTGTCTCTCAATGAGATCAACTTCGTTGACAAGATGTAGAAAAACTAAAGGAAAATATCTTGTATGCGGAACCTGCTAACGATATATACAAGAGATTATAGTGTAAATTCCTAGAGGAGCTCTATAGTTGGTTGTAGAGAGTGCGAGTAAAATGAGATACTAGCGAAAAATTCAATCTTGTCATACCTAGACTCAATCGGATCTTGTTGAGCTAAATTGACTTGACACAAATCTTATGCGACTGTGGATTTCTAGGTGCATACCACTCTAGAGGGATACATTAATTAGTTTTCCATGGAGAGCTCAAGAGAAACCTTGCTGCCACCGAAAGGGAACTACTGGACCCTACCACCTATTATGCCACCCATATTTAGTAGAAAATTTTAGATGTAGCAGACTTGAAAGCCTCACTCATCAACTTTGCAAAATAATATCACACTCTTTTTCCAAAATTTCATGATTGGTCTGGTTTTTTAGAAAAGAAGAATCAATTTTTCTACTCTTCGCATAGCCATGTTAATCATATACTTAATAAAGCTACGGGTACCTGAGACAAGAGACAAAGAAAGGAGCTTCTAGCACATGTCAATGAACTTGAGACCCAAATACAAAACATTCAAGATGAATCATCCAAGACCAAGCAGATACTTTGGGACCTCCAACCACCAGAATAGGCTCATTTGGAAACATTGTAGCAAATCAACAAAGAAACCGACGCGCAGTGGAATTCTCTACTAATGAAACACTTGACCCAACCTACTCTCGACATTGCAATTCAGTTCCTTTCCCAGGTATATACCCTCTGAGTCGCATGGTAGTAATCTCTCAATGAATGCACATATTTTAGAACTGCGACCATTAAATTCGTTCCTGAGTCGGGTCCTTCATTTGAAGGAACCGACCAAGGAGAAGAAACCAAAAAAGGGGAATCGATGCACAAAGGAGCACCAAGAGCATAAACAACACCAAAAATAGTGGTGAAGTATTGACATAGGGATGTGTCAATGGAATGTGGTCAGGGCCTATTGGTTCCTTCATTTTTTGGAACCAAGGTAACATGCTGGAAGGATGAAGAAATTTTTTCGATGATAACCATTAGGAAGTTGCCGGAGAGATAGCTGGAAAAGAGGATGGAATGTGTTGAGGACTAGGCATACATATACAAGCAGAAAGAAGTACTGAAAGCGGAGCAGTAGAAGTAGCCGAATGAGGAAGAATGCAGAGCCTTCGAGGGAGAAGTGGAAGTCTAAGTATGTGCACAAATATAAAGAAGGCTAAACGGAAAAGTGGATGATAGAGAAATAAGGGGTACTTAAATGCTGTTGTGGAGCCCTTTGAGCTTGCACTGTTAGTGTTATCTTAGTTGTGTATTGATATTTCATGTTAGTTTCTGATGTTGATTATGATGCATTTGAGCCAGATGTAATGTTGTATTGTTGCAAGGATTTATAAAAAAATAGTTTATTGGGATACTGGAATATTGTATGAGTGTTTATGTATCTTCTTAAAATTTTTAATATGGTTGTATATGTATGGTGTTTCCTCTCTATATGTTCATGATCTGTTGCAATTAGATTCCTAACTCATATAGTTCAGGTTTCTTCGACTCCAACATCTTTCATGTGATTCTTATTGATACAATATTTCAACCCTTATCCGACTAAGTTCATAGCATGTCTCATATGGGAATCCTTATCCACCCTAGATAAGGTGAAAATTCCAGTGTTGTGCTAGAATACAATGGAGCTTTGTTGGGCCCTATACCCGAACCCAAGGTCTCAACCCTGTCATTAGTTTTGTGTCAAAACTGTTGATCAATACTGGGTGATGTGTGTTGGCTTGATGGTCTTGTTAGTTGGAATTGATTTCAACATACCCATGAATAGACCTAGTGGAGGTGATTTGGAGATGGATTCCACATGTGTGATTAGTTTGAGGTTGGCGTGTTGTGTTGATTGGATATGATACTATTGTCGGTGGTTGTATTGTTGATCTAGATGCTATAGATGTCTCTACATGTATTGGAGACATTGGATTGCTGCTACATGTGTTGAATTGTGGATGTTTGTAGTTGATGTGCTTCCATCATTGCTGGAGGTAGTTGTGTAACATGATCTTGATGTTGTAGGACTTGGAGATGCTGCTACAAGTGTCAGAGATGTTTAGAGAGGTTGTGGTTGCTACCTAAGGAGATGGAGGTTTTGGTATTGGTGCTAAGGTTGGAAGAATAGGTCTTGCATGTAATTGACTTGTTCTTAGAATATTTCATTAGTTTCAGATTTGACACAGTGGCTTCGAGAAGTGTTCAAGAGCTGAAGAATATGCTCCATTAGGTAGCAGGGGTTCAAGGCTAAAGGATTGATGTTTTAACTTATTTTTAGTCTCAGTCACATGGAGGAAATATTGTGGGAGTGATTGGAAGGCTCCAGTTGCTAGAAGAGTAGCCTATCGAAGCAGTTATAGGTATCAGTCACATGGATGCAGTGACATGGGAGTGATTAAAGTATTTTCATGAGTTGTTCTCTGGATTTCTCATGTTGCTCAACTATTTTTTTGTGGCAACATCCTTGTTCAAAAATTTTCAATTTATGGTTGGAAAAGTTTGTGAGACCTCCAAAAGCTAATTAAAGTTGAAAATATAAAAAAGGAAATTTTAGTTAGTGGTTGACTGATTCAATGAGATGAATCTAGATCAAATCAAGAATATGAATAGAGTTATGAAGCCCAGTAATTCTTGGTAATTATTGAGTTGAGCACTTGAGTTCATCTACATATTGGATAAATATCATTGTGAGTATGGTTGATTATCTAGTTGTGTTGAGTGAGTGTGTGTGTGGAGAAGGGTGTGCAAATTATGTGAGTCATATTATGCAGAATTTATGAAGCAGTTTGTAGTTGTAGCAGCAGTGATATGAATTATATGCCATCCATTATGTTTGTGTAGTGAGTGAGGCGTTGTTATGTGCATTGGAGTAGAGTTTTAGGAGATTTTTTTGTAGCTACTATGGAGACTTTAGTGTGGAGTTTTGATTTCAACTTGTGTTGCAAATTTATAATTTGAGTTTGCTTTGATGCTATGTTGCTACAATGCTAATGCTAAGCAATTTTATGAGTACACTCTAAAAATATATGAAACGTGGCTCACATGGACATTTGAAGGAGTGGAGGCTTCAACGTATACATTGAATTGCAGGATTCAATAAAAGGAAGAGATTATGCATCCAATGGTGGTTGGATAGCTCCATAAAAATGGGTGAGGCTCATTGTTCATGATATCTACCAATAGATTAGAGAATATAGAGTTGATTGTTAGTTCAAGAGTAATTGTATGGGGATCATTGATCGTGGTGGCATTCAGTGAGTGGTAGTCCATAGATCCATGAGAGAAATAGTTTCATTTATGATAGTTGTCAGCATGTTTTGAAAGAAGTCGAGTCTTCGACTCATGGGAGTGAGTTGATCCATGTAAAATTTGTTCAATAAAATAATAAAATAATTGAGCAATGCAAAAACAACAGGGTGGTTTTTTTGCCTGGGAAGGGTTTTCCACCAAACATACTTGTGTCCATTGTGTTTATTGATTTTATGATTGCATGTTAATTTTGATGCTATGATTTATGGTTCTATGTTTCAATTTGTGCATAAATTAAAATATTAATATTTGTAGAAAAACTCTATATGTGATCTCACTACTGATTCACCACCCCCTCTTAGTAGTGATCTATTTTCCAAAAAAAAATTCCTTTTTGTAGCATCTCTTGGATATAGTGCTTGATTTCCTCATTTTCTAGAAGAGAGTGGTGATAGGTTGGTCCATTTGATATATGTGCACCAATGGTTAGACTTATTGAATGCTTGACTTTACATGTACCATATAAGGTTAGGAGAATATGTCTTTGTATATTTCCATGACCTTTTCCACTTTATTTTGCAACATGGAGGGCCCTATGTGGAGGCCATGTATTTTACCACATTATTCTCCTTAATTTGAGAGTGAATTAAGAAGAAGAATATTTCCTAGTCCTGGATATGAACTTACTTGTTGTGAAACCAGCTCCAAAAATAGAAGAAAAGAGATATCAACGCCTTAGAAATAATCCACTTCGAGGGGAAACCTCCAATACATTACATGAATGAACAATTCTTGGATGATACAAATTAAAAAACCTTCTTTCTATATATAGGAGTCCATGGGGCCACAATGTAATCCTAGCCGACCTAACAATAATAATTTAAGGGCACAATAATAACAATATGGGGGTTACAAGGGTACAATAATAACAATAAGGGGGTTACACTAACATTAATAAGGGACTATACTAGTAATATAGGGACCTAACATGCCCCTCTCCTTCAAAAAAGTGTTGTCCTCAACGCTTGAGTAGCTCTGGGTGCTTTTGTATAAAATTATCATCCTCCCATGTAGAATCTTCAGTGGGTAAGTTCTTCCACTTGATGAGATACTCTGAAATTGATCGACTTCGTAGCTATCGAGTTCTTGTTTTAGTGACCGCTTCAGGTTCCAATATGATTTTTCCTTCCTCATCAAGTTTTGGCAATATTGTTTGAACTGGAATATTTTCACCTATAACCTTCTTTAAGCATGAAACATGGAAAATTGGATGCACTCGTGAAGAATCAAGAAGCTCCAATTTGTATGCCATAGTACCAATATTTTGCAACACCTTGTAAGGACCATAGTTCTTTGGCGATAATTTATTATCCTTCTTAGCTTGCTTGAGGGACATTTGTTTGTATGGTTGTAGCCGTAAAAATACCCAGTCTCCTACATCAAAACTTCTCTCGCTGTGATGTTGATCTACCTGTTGTTTCATTTGATTTTGTGCCAAATTCAGGTTTTCCTTTCAGAGTTGGAGAACTTCTTGTTGATGCTCAATGTGATCTTCCACTTATTGAACCTTCGAATTTTCTCTTAAATATGATGTGATGGATGGTGGATGATATCCATAAAGTGCATAAATAGGGTGATTTTTGTTGCAGTATCGAAGGAAGTGTTATACCACCATTCAGCAAGAGGTAACCACTTAACCCATTGTGTTTGTTTATCAGATACAAAAAAAACGAAGATATCCTTCCAAACATTTATTTACTATCTCAGTTTTACCATCAGATTGAGGATGATAAGATGAGCTATGAGCTAATTGAGTACCCAAACAAGAAAATAACTCCGTCCAAAATTTTCCAGTAAAAATGGGATCTCTGTCGCTCACAAAAACCCATTGGTTTCCATGTAGCTTTTGAATTGTGTCCATAAATGTAGTAGCAACTATACTTGCTTTAAATGGATGAGATAATGCACAAAAGTGTGCATACTTGGTAAGTCTATCAGCTACCACCCTGATGAAACTCTTTCCTTCGAACTTAGGTAAACCTATGATAAAATCCATTGAAATCTCCTCCAAACGTTGACTTGGAATGGATAAAGGTTGTAGAAGACCCGAGGTCTTAATTGTCTCAACTTTATTATGTTGGAAAACCAAACATTTCACCACAAAATTTTGAATATTAGATTTAAGGCCACCCCAAAAAAATTCTTTCTTCACCCTGTGGTAAGTTTTTAAAAATCATGAGTGTCCTCCTAAAGGAGAAGTGTGCAATTCCAAAAGAATATTTTGTTTTAGTTGGGAATTATTACTAAGATATAAGCGATCTTTGTACCATAAGGAATCATTTTTCCAAATAAATGTATAAGGTGTAATAGGATCTTGCTGCAAATTTTGAATGAGTGTCCAAACTTCTTCGTCCTTCTTCCATTCATCTCTTGCTTCGGTTATCCAATCTGGTTGGATAATAAAAATGGCACAAAGCAATGCTTCACCTCTTCATTCTTTCTTGAGAGTGAATTTGCAACAACATTTAGCTTCCCTTTTTTGAAGATTATTTCAAATTCATAACCCAACATCTTCATGACCAATTTTTGCTGCTCTTCTAAAGATAGTCTTTGTTCCAAAAAGTGTTTAAGACTATCATGATAAATGTTTACCTTAAAGTGTCTTCACAATAGGTAAGTTCTCCATTTCTTTAGTGCATGCGGTATAACTAACATTTCTTTTCATAAATAAGTTTCGGTGAATACTTTCCTTTGATTGAACGACTTTCAAAATAAATGGGTCTTCCTTCTTGCATTGAAACAACACTAATTCCATTTCCCGAGGCATTAAATTCCACAATAAAGCTTTTTGTGAAGTCTGGCGTAGCTAAGACCGGTGTTAGGAGCATTTCCTCTTTAAGATGTTCAAATGCCTTAGTTGCTCCAGGAGTCCATGAAAATGCATCTTTCTTCAATAATGTTGTTAGAGGTGCTGCTATTCTCCCATAATTTTTAACAATTTTGCAATAATACCCTGTTAACCTGAGAAATCCTCGCAACTGATTTATGGTTGTGGGGACTTTCCATTCCTTAATGGATTTAATTGTGTTGGGGTCTACCTTAACACCCTCGTGAGATACAATATGACCCAGCTATTCCACCTCTTGTACTCCGAAGAAACATTTGGATGTTTTTGCATATAATTGTTTCTCTTGCAATAGTTTGAGCACCCTGTCAACATGTTGAACATGATCCTTCCAAGACCTGCTGTAGATTAGTATATCATCAAAAAATACTAGCACAAATTTTCTAAGGAAGGGTTTGAAAATGGAATTCATCAACCCTTGAAATGTAGAAGGTGCATTGGCAAGGCCAAAAAGCATGATCAAAAATTCATAATGACCCTCATGAGTTCGAAATTTTGTTTTTGGAATATATTTAGTCTTCATTCTAATTTGATGATATCCTGAACGAATATCCAACTTGGTAAAACAAATTGCTCCATGTAATTCATCCAATAATTCATCAATCAAATGAATGGGAAATTTATCTTTAAGGGTGAGCTTATTGAGCTCCCTATAATTGGGACACATGCACCATGATGCATCCTTCTTGTGTACCAATACTATAGGAGCAGAGAAAGAACTTTGACTAGGTTGAATTATACCTGCCTTTAACATTTCTGCAATCATACGTTCAATTTTGCTCTTTTGGAAATAAGGATATATATAAGGCCTCATGTTTGGAGGAACACTTCCTAGAATCAAATGAATAGCATGATCATGATCATGAATAGGTGGGAGTCCTTTGGAAGTTTCAAAAACCTTGGAATGATTGTCCAAGACTTTTTGGAGATTTGCAGAAATAGACGATTTTGATGTTGGAACTTCTAGTGAGCATAATTGTGCAATTATGCCTCGTTTTTCTTTCTTTAGAAGCTTTGTCATGAAATTAGAGCTTATTATCTTTCTCTTCTTCCCTGCAATACCCCGTAATTCAACTTCCTTTCTTTCTGAGAAAATTTTCAAGAAAAGTTCTTGAAAATTAAAAGCTACCGTCCCCAAAGATTGTAACCATTGTACTCCTAGTACAACATCAGCACCTCACATAGGAATGGAAAGCATTGGACTATTCAATACATATTCCCCCATGGTTAGCTTGATATTATGGCATTATCTAGATAAATTTATAGTTCCCCCATTTTCAACCATCACTTGGCATTCTGTTGTTGGGTATAGGAAACAATTCAATTCCTTGGCTACCTTACAATGAATAAAATTATGGGTACTACCTGAATCAATCAACACTATTACCTTTTACTTCTTGAAATTTCCTTCTATCTTGAGAGTTTGAGGAGTGGTAATTCCTACCAATGCATTACACGATATGGTCAGACTCATTTCTTCCTCTTCTAGGGTTGGTTCCTGGTGTATATCCTCTTCTTGTTCATTTTCTTCTTCCTCTTCACAATCTATATAAAACAATTCCTTCTCAGCACAATTATGAGCTTTAGTGTATTTTCTATCACAACTGTAGTGAAGCCCTTTTTCTATTTTTTCTTCCAATTGTTGTGGTGTCAACCTTGTAGGTTGTTGAAATCTAGGAGTAGCAACACTTCCCTCTTTATAGAAGTGAGTGGTAGGCTTCCTTGTCGCTATAATTTTACATTCAATTTTTCTTGCCAACCTAAATTCCTTCTCTAATGAATCAGGTTCCAAAATGTGAACTTCACGTTGGATGCTATCTTTTAAAGTACCTTTGAAGTGATCAATCCTGTGTTCCTCTAGAATATCAGTTACCCTTATATTCAATTTTTGGAAGTCCTCAATGTGCTCCCCCACTAAACCCTTTTGTTTAAGATTTATCAATTGGCTAAAGAAGGTGTTTCTCTTTGTATCCTCATAATGTGCTATCATTTCCTCCGTAAAATTTGACCAAGAGACAATTTTTTTACGGGAGCAAAGCCATCGATACCATACAAATGTATTTTATTCTAAATGTAAATTTGCAATGCGTACCTTTTGTGTGTTTTGCACATTATTGAGATCAAAATATTTCTCCATCTGTAGTATCCATGTTACAAGATCCTTTCCATCAAACTTCCTCATATCCATTTTTAGAATATGGTGGTTCTTCTAACCAACATTATATAATGCACTGCGGAAACCCCTCATACTTGAAATCACGATTAGCATTTATTTTGTTCTCATCATGAGTTTTCTCTACTATCTTTTCACCATTAGGAAACATTTGTTGTATCAATTTTTTCAAACCTTCCATGTCTACTTTTAGATCATTCTTCATGTTTTCCATTTTTTCATCGATCTTAGCTTCCATGTCATCCATCTTAGATTCCATGCCAGCCTCCATGCCATCTATCTTAGCTTCCATGCCTTTTTTCAAACCATCCATCTTATATTCCACGCATTTATTCAAACCATCCATATTAGTTTCCATGCCTTTCTTCATAACTTCCATGTCATTTTTTGTTTCTCTTTGCGAGAGTGAAATTTGTTGCACTTGCTCTTGTAATTTTGATATGTCATGCTGCCATTCTTCATCTTCATGAGTCATAGTAGAGCCTTCTAAAGGCTTAATGGGTGTTGAATTATTTTTAGGGGCCATTTTAGAATCTAATACTAATATATATTCTACAATATGCCCTTGGAATCAATTCAACTTGATTCTTCAAACAAGACTTATGTAATTCGGGAAAAACAAAATACACACCTTTTACTTTCTTTTGAGGAGCTCTATATAGAAATTGAATTATATATGTAATTGTAGATCCTCAATATCTTAAATTTGGCCTTGTAGTATCCCTTTGAAGCTTCTTTCAAATTTCACAGGTTTGACCCGATTTGGATTCTTCAAGGAAAAGTTATGTCCAATCTCCCACAATGACCCAATTATGGACTGGTTCAATAGAGCGAACTTGTACGAATTTCCATGTGTCACTGTTTCCTCCTTTGGATCTGAAATTGATAGAAAAGAAACTAAAGTCTGTGTACTTGTAGCCACATTTTACAAAATTCCAATCCAATGCTCAGAGAGAGAGTTATGAAGATTTTCCCACGATAACCTCTTTGAGATGAAATTCAGGAGCCTGAAAAATACCTAACTTCCACTGATCATATCACCAAAAATATTGTGAACCAAGCTCTGTAATTTTGCAACGATGTTCCTCAGGATTTAGGATTCGCTCTATAAAAATTTCAGCTTCTAAAACTTCGTAGAAAAAAATTTATAGCGCAAATGTAGCGATGACCTGTTTAGGTTAAATTCAGGAGCCTGCAAAAAGCCCTAACTTCCACAGATCATATCTCCGAAAATATTGTGAACCAAGCTCAGAAATTTTGCGATGATGTTCCTTAGGCTTTCGGCTTCACACTCTAAAAATTTCAGCTTCTAAACCTTCGTAGAAAATAATGTATAGCGAAAATTCCACGATGACCAGTTTGGAGCAGCGAAAACCCTAGAATCCAAAGCTCTTGTACCAAATGTTGTGAAACCAACTCCAAAAATAGAAGAAAAGAGATATCAACACCTTAGAAATAAGCCACTTCAAGGGGGAAACCTCCAATACATTTCATGAATGAACAATTCTTGGATGATACAAATTACAAAACCTCCTTTCTATATAAAGGAGTCCATGGGGCCACAATGTAATCCTAGCCGACCTAACAATAATAATTTAAGGGCACAATATTAACAATATGGGGGTTACAAGGGTACAATAATAACAATAAGTGGGTTACACTAACAACAATAAGGGACTATACTAGTAATATAGGGACCTAACATACTACATTTCTTAGAAGATATCAATGCAATGAAAATAATTAGAACTACCTTTGATATCATGTATAGTTGTTTTCCCGAAGTAATAATAACACTATGAGGTGTAGACTCATATAAAACATTATGCTTCCACAATCATGGCTAGCCTAAAATAATGTCACGACCTTCAATTGGAGAAATATCACACAATACCTCATCCTTGAATGGATTGATGCCATAGGGAAGAAAAAATTGTTGGCTGACATGGAGACATCACCCTTGGTGGAGCCACCTGATGGAATATGGAAACAAGTATGGTGTTGTCTAAAAAGATAACTATTTTAAAACTTGTACTAAGATGAGGTTCCTTTGGATTCCATTATCAAAAATGAAATGCTTTGGGGAACCCTTCACCCAAATATATGAGTAAGAGAGGCACTCTCATTCCTACAAATCTTAAGACTCATCGATGGCACTGGTGTTGGGTATGTGTTATATTCTTTCCACGACTAGCCCCACGCGCTTTACGTTGCGCTGGGCGCAGCAGGAGGGTCACAGGGAGGGCGGAAGCCCCCCCTTTCGGGGTCTAGGGCAGCGCCTCGGTGAAATTTTTTTTGGTATGCGGTCCCACTCATATGCGGATCCACCCATGTTTTGTGCATGAGTTTGCACATGGTTTTGGGGTACGATGGTTTTTGCCCCCTGGTATTTTGTAGATCCGGTCAAGGGAACTACAGTTATGTTCTAATCCAGGGTTAATGGATTGGGGTTTATGTATGCTTCGACATGTATATATATGTGTTGTAACACTAAAAGGAATATAATGAAAATCAAGTTGGTCGTCCCAATTTGGGATCCAGGGGAAAATCTCTGTGTTTATCTGTTTTATGTTTTATGCTCTCGCTATTGTTTATTTTCTGTTATAAGATTCGTGTGTAGATAATTTCTGTTCAGGGTTAAAACCTACATTTGGTATCGAAGCTGTTTCGGCTTCAAGGGGACGCCTTTGCTGCTGAGGGTTTTTTAGTTCAGGCTTGAGGTAGACCCTGTTCAGTGGGAGATCTGCGGGATCGATTCTTGCGGTGAAAGAAGATGGCGAGCGGCAGAAAGATAGAGATCGAGAAATTTAATGGTCAAAGTTTTGAGTTGTGGAAGCTCAAGATGGAGGATCTGCTGGTGGATAAAGATCAGTGGATCGCGGTAGATCCAGGTACTAAACCAACGGCAATGTCAGATGAAGACTGGAAGAAACTGGATCGGAAGGCTAAAAGCACAATACGGTTGTGTGTATCAGATTCAGTATTGTTGAATGTATCTGGGGAAGCTATGGCGAAGAATTTGTGGGAAAAACTTGGGACTTTGTACCAATCTAAGTCTCTAGTGAATAAGTTGTTCCTGTGGAAAAAGCTGTATAACCTGAGGATGAAGGATGGAGACTCGGTGACAGAGCATCTGAACGCCTTCAATACTGTGGTAAGTCAGCTGTCATCTGTTGATATTAAAATCTCAGATGAAGATAAGTGCATCAGTTTGTTGTGTTCTCTACCAGACTCGTGGGATAGTCTGGTTATTGCAATAGGTAGCAATACAACTACCTTGAATTTTGATGACATTATCTCAGCCTTGCTGTCGGAGGAAATGAGACGGAGAAATATGGAGGGTCAGAATGGAGATGCCTTATCTGTACGAGGAAGGTCCTAGAACAGAAACAAGAATAAGGTTTTGAGTGGGAGATCTAAATCTAGAGGGAGATCTAAATCTCCTGGAAAGTTTGTAAAGGTGTGCTGGAAATGCGGAAAGGAAGGACACTACAAAAAGGAATGTAGATCTAAAGCTCCTAAGAAAGGAAAGGGATCTAATGAAGCTCCTTCTGCAGAGGCAAAAACCACCTCGGATGAAGGTGGGGATATGTATTTGGCTTCTTCTTCAAATACACATGTAGATCATGAGTCATGGTTGATTGACTCAGGTGCATCCTTTCACTTCACTCCCCATAGGGAGTGGTTCCGCGAGTATGAGAAATATGATGGTGGTGATGTCTTCCTAGGGGATGATAGGAAGGCCAGAATCGTCGGACGTGGAAAGGTCAAGCTGAAGTTGCAAGGTGGAAGGATTAGAACACTTCCTGGTGTTCTGCATATTCCTACATTGGCCAAAAATCTAATTTCTGTAAGCAAGATGGATGATGCAGGTGTAAAAACAGTGTTCGAGAAAGATGCCTGCAAGATGGTTTGGGGAGCACTGGTATTAATGCGGGGAGTTCGGACTGGAACTCTGTACAAGCTACAAGGTAGCACTGTTATTGATGGGTGTAATAGTTATGTGGTTCCTGAAAGTGGAGCGGAAAGCCTAGCTGTCTCTGGAGAAAATACCATGCTATGGCATCAAAGGCTTGGACATATTAGAGAGAAGGGCCTTCTGATACTACATAGAAATGGTATGGTAGAAGGTATGTCTAATTGCTCTCTAGATTTCGATTTCTGTGAACATTGTGTATATGGGAAGCAGAATCGGGTGAGTTTTCCTTCTGGTGCTAAGAGGGCGAACAAAATATTAGAACTTGTGCACAGTGATGTGTTTGGACCTGTGTCAGTTCCTTCACTGGGAAAGTCTGTGTACTATGTTTCATTCATAGATGACTTCTCAAGGAATACATGGATATATTTCTTGAGGAAGAAATCTGAAGTCTTTGACAAATTTAAAGAATTTAAGGCTCTGGTGGAAAACCAGACAGAGAAGAAGATAAAGGCGCCGAGGACAGATAATGGTGGGGAGTTCTGCAAGAAGGAATTTGAAGAGTTCTGTAAGAAGTGTGGTATAGCACGGCAGAAGACTACTCCATACACACCTCAGCAAAATGGAGTTGCAGAAAGAATGAATAGAACACTGATGGAAAAGGTAAGAAGCATGCTCAGTGGTACCGGGTTAGGACAAGAATTCTGGGCAGAGGCAGTGGAGACTGCATGTTACTTAGTTAACAGATCACCTTCATCAGCGTTGGAGGATAAGACTCCACATGAGGTATGGACCGGTAAGAAACCCTCTCTTTCACATCTAAGGGTATTTGGATGTGATGCATATGTACATGTTCCAAAGGAGAAAAGGACCAAGTTGGATAATAAATCCGAAAGGTGCATCTTTATTGGGTATAAGGATGGTTTAAAAGGTTACAAGCTTTGGAACCTGGAAACAAGGAAGGTTGTGTACAACTGAGATGTGGTGTTTAGAGAGGTGAAAGATGTTGTTACACATGAAGTCCTACCAAAGGAACCTGAGAAGATAGAGTTTGAGCTAAAGGAGGATGAATCAGACTCTACAATAGAAGAAGATTCAGAAGAGGAAGAGCCACAAACCCCAGCTTTGAGAAGATCAGTTCGGGAAAGAAGGCAACCAGAAAGGTATAGTCCATCTACTTTCTGTTCAGGTTTTTCCTTAACTATAATTGACGACGATCCAAAAACTGTCAGGGAGGTAGTAGACTCAGAGGATGGAAAACTCTGGAAGGAGGCCATGGTTGATGAAATGGCATCCTTGCACAAAAATGAGGCATGGGATCTGGTGGAGTTTCCGGCTGGAAGGAAGCCCATAGGGAGCAAATGGGTGTTTAAGAAGAATATGAATGTTGAAGGAAAGGTGGAGAAATAAAAAGCTCGGTTGGTAGCAAAAGGTTATTCCCAAGTGCCAGGAATTGATTTTGGTGATATTTTCTCTCTTGTTGCCAAAGTTACTTCTATTAGATTACTTTTATCTGTTGCTGCTGCATTTGATTTTGAGATAGAACAGATGGATGTGAAGACAACATTTCTTCACGGGGATCTAGAAGAGGAGATCTACATGAAGAAACCCGAAGGCTTTATGGTGAAGGGTAAGAAATACCTGGTATGTAGGTTGAAGAAGTCGTTGTATGGGTTAAAACAGTCACCAAGGATGTGGTATCAGAAATTTGATACCTATATACGAGGACTTGGCTTCACTAGAAGCAAGGAGGATCACTGTGTTTATTTTAAATTAATTGGTGACTGTGTTATTTATTTGGTCTTGTATGTGGATGATATGTTGTTGATTGGAAATGACAAAGAAATTGTCCAAGATTTGAAGACCCAACTGTTCTCCAAATTCGACATGAAGGATCTTGGTGCTGCAAACTATATTTTGGGCATGGAAATTAAGAGAGATTGGGAAAAGAGGAAACTATGGTTACACCAGAGGAAGCATGTCGAGACTATATTGTAGAGGTTCAATATGCAGGATAGTAAACCGGTGAATGTTCCTATTCGTAGGTGCAAATTTGTTCAATAACAATGTCCCAAGACACAAGAAGAAGAGGAGGATATGTCCTCAGTTCCATATGCAATCGTTATGGGTAGTTCGATGTATGCAATGATCCGGGTATCTGCACTGCATATCGCACATGAAGTGGGAGATTGAAAGGTGTTTATGTCAAACCCAGGGAAGGAGCGTTGGACGACAGTGAAGCGGGTGTTCAGATATTTACGTGGCACTAGTGATTATGGCTTGTGCTACCAAGGAAGACCAGGATTAGAAATAATGTTGGACATTCGTGGTTTTGTTGATGCAGACTGGGCTGGAGATCTAGACCAAAGAAGTTCTACAAGTGGGTATGTGTTTAGCCTATTTGGAGGTGCAGTCAGTTGGATGAGTAAAAGAAAGTCTGTAGTGGCGCTTTCAACTACAGAGGCAGAATACATAGCAGCCACTCATGCAAGCAAGGAAGCAGTTTGGTTGCAGAGATTGTGTTCAAGTATGGGGTTGGTACAACAAGCTATAAGGATAGACTGTGATAGCCAAACTGCAATTTTCTTGGCTAAGAACCCTCCTTATCATTCAAAGACAAAGCACATTGATGTTCAATATCACTTTGTTAGATATATGGTTGAGGCTAAAAGGGTGCTACTGGTAAAGGTGGACACTTTGAAGAATGTTGCAGATGCATTGACGAAGTCTATGAGCACTCAGAAGTTCTCTTAGTGTAGAGAAACAATGGGTGTTGAAGAATTGGCCAAATGACTAAGCTCTCCTGTGGCCCCCCGTGAAAGAAAACAACAAGTGGGAGAATGTTGGGTATGTGTTATATTCTTTCCACGACTAGCCCGACGTGCTGTACGTTGCACCGAGCGCAGCAGGGGGGTCACAGGGGGGGCGGCAGCCCCCCCTGTCGGGGTTTGGGGCAACACCCCGGCGAAATTTTTTTGGTATGCGGTCCCACTCATATGCGGACCCACCCATGTTTTGTGCATTATTTTGCACATGGTTTTGGGGTACGATGGTTTTCGGCCCCTGGTATTTTGTAGATCCGGTCAAGGGAACTACGGTTATGTTCTAATCCAGGGTTAATGGATTGGGGTTTATGTATGCTTCGGCATGTATATATATGTGTTGTAAAACTAAAAGGAATATAATGAAAAATCAAGCTGGTCGTCCCAATTTGGGATCCAGGGGAAAATCTTTGTGTTTATCTGTTTTATGTTTTATGCTCTCGCTATTGTTTATTTTCTGTTATAAGATTCATGTGTAGATAATTTCTGTTCAGGGTTAAAACCTACAACTGGGTTCTACATTAATGATATTCTTCCCTTGTTTAGGTATAATTCAAATTATAAACGTTCATTTTACTGTGAGTCTATGAGCTCAGCCACCAATGAATTACTTGTGCGAAATTCTTCGATGTTATGAGAGGGGCTCTTTTGAAACTCACACTAATTTCCCATGTCTTTCTTCATCTTCCTATTACCATTATTTGTTTGTAGCTTAACTGGGTTTTCTTATGGTGAACCAACCTAGCCATATCCTTTGTTTTATGATTTGGGGATGAAATTTCCTTACTTCTTCTATGAGGGATTCATAGATCCAAAGTCTCACTTATTCTGTTTAATTTTTTTCTCGATTTTGACAACATATCAGTATTCCACACCAATTGAGGAGATGTATAGGAACTTCGTTTATGTATAGATGTATATATGTAAAAAACCATGGTACCTGAGCACTATATGTCACTCATTTTATTTGATAACCAACTTGGTGCACTAGGTTTGGAATATATTTGTGAACTTTGGCAATGTTTGGTCCCTCTCTTGTTGTAGTGTGGTCCATCTCATGTACTAGTCTTCGTAGATTTCAATAAGGTAATGTTGTTCCTTAATAGTATCCCTAAAGTAAATAGTATAGATTACTCTATGGAACTTTCCTCACAGTAAGTCTCCCACCAATTCTTGATGTGGGGTGCAACATAATAATTACAAAGGTAATCTCTTCTCTATTAGGAAAATTTTCGACCAAAAAATACCCTTCTAGTAGATTTAACCATTTGTCTCGAACATCCATATCTATCTAGAATTAAAATATAGGATATCAAAATTAACGTGTACCTTAAAGGGGGTGACACCTACAAAGTGGCCACTTAATGAATATGTGTCACCTATTTCCATTTGTTGAAGGATCTAGGAAAAAATATCCATCATCTCGTTCCTTTGTAGAATGAGGGCTTCTTCGATTTTTTTTTAATAGGATCTAATTCTCCCTCATATTTCTTTTCCTCTGCCATGGGAGGCCACCGGTTTCAGCTAGTACTACCTTCCAAGGGATCAAGTAGTTCAAGTCCCAACTCCTTATACCATAACATTGTTGGGGGAATGCACATAATAACATATAAAGAGAAGACCACTTTTATACCACCAATCCATATTTGTGAAGGGAAAAAATATAAAATATAGATTTATAACCAAAACATAGATATAGTGAAACTTGAATTCTAATAAATGAAAAATGTTGAAATTGTAAAAATACAGAATGAAAAAAAATAGCTTGAATGGTGGTAGCTCACCTCTAAGAAGAGATGTGATGGTTATGTGCCTTCACCAATGTGATTTTCAATGAGGAAAAATGACCCTTTTAAACATTATAAACCATGAGGAAACTCTAAACATCTCAAAACTTAACCATTTGAGATGAAACACCCAAAAGGATTACTGGCCCACCTAGGGTTAATTGGTACATCAAATTCTCGAGGTCATAAATTTTGCATACAATATTTGTTTGGCATGCTTGATATCCCTATGGAAAGGTATAACTGAGAATTACACATTTTTGAATGGGATAGGATTTTCCTATGGAGAGAGTGGGAATTAAATGCAGATATGGTGAAGAACATGAAGAGACAGTGCAGTCTTCATGGAGGTTAGTGGCCACATGTGCAGCGCAGTTATGAGGTGGGCCAGGGCTATGGAAGGCTCAGAAACCATATAAGGGAGATGGAGGAAGCAATAGAAGACATGCATTAGATTATTATTTTTGATTTGTTTAGATCTGGATTTGTCTTTTGACATTTCTATGCACACTTCAACTATTTAGTTAAGTCTTCAGTGCCCTTACATTATGATTGTTAGGTCGTCTAGGATTACATTGTGGCCCCATGAAATCCTATATATAGAAGGGAGGTTTTGGTCATTTGAATCATCCAAGAATTTTTCATTTATGTAATGTATTGGAGGTTTCCCCCTCAAAGTGGCTATTTTTAAGGCGTTGATCTCTCTTTCCTTCTATTTTTGGAGTTGGTTTCATAAAATTCCGAGCAGAAATCCCACCCTTACCCACGAGGGAATTTGAGTGCCTACTTTGGGAAGGTTTCTTTGAGCTACCATACATCATTAGGCATTTCTTCCACATTTAGCCACTCTCATATGCACATTTAGTCTCAGGAATTACGCATTCCTGCTTGAGGGTTTGAGAGGTGGAGGTTGTTTCTAGCATTTCAACTAGAAAACTGGTGGAGGATTCATCCTTTCACCTTTTTCTTCAAGGTCAACTTTTCAGGAGCAGCATATTCATATACAACATTCAAGCCATCATTTCATACCTCCTTGCAACAAAAATCCCCCAAGAGATTGCGCAACCTAGTCTTGCAGATCTATTGGAGGAAGGGAGTTTCCAGTATTTTAGATGTAAATCCTATGAGGGACTATCTCCTCACTTTGTATTCATTGTTTCCATAATTTGGGAGCTACATTACAGCATCTAGCATAAGGCTATAGAGCCTCCCTCCTTGACAGCGCAGTTTCCTTTAGTTGTTGAGTATTCAAAAGCTGCATCCAGTGGAGGAGGAAAGAGGAGCTAGATCTTGCTCTTCTATCTCAAGGATCTAGTGAAGGTGTTATCACTCAGAAAAAGTGAAACATCATTTTGTATAATCTTAGAGGTTCATTTTTCAAAGTTATGGTCATAGAGTTCATTAGGAAAATTTAAATTTTTCATATTAGCCTATTCTATGGTCCAAACCCACCCCCATTCAAGTCATATCATGTCCCATCAGTCATCATTTGCTGACATATTCCATTTTCCAAGTTTTTTAATTTGAAAATGTCACTTTAGCCAAGATTTCTTATTTTCATAGTGAATTACACAATAAAAAGGCAATTTTCGCTGCGAAACTGCTAATACTTTCGTAGCGAAACTGCGAGGAATTTAACTAACTACACTACGAAAAGAGGTATTTTTGTCTGTCTTTTCAAATCAGGTGCTATGTGTCAGTCAATGATTAGAAATGTTAGGGTGGAGGTCATTTGAGTCAATTAGGGTTAAATCAAGGTACAATGGTCATGGCTGAGGTCATTATTATTATTTTTAGCATGTAATAGTCATGATTAAGCCATGGGTTGTCATCGAAACTTTAAAACATTACCCAATTGAGTCATTTGTCATTCTCCACTCCATATTTTCATGCTAATGAGTTATGGAGAGCTGTTTCACCAAGCCTAGCTAGTTTCTGGCATTTTCAAAAGTTGCAAGTGTCAATGATCAAGCGAGGTAGAGGAGGTATAAAAGCACCATGGATGCAAAGAGGAAGACCAACAAAGGAGGCCACTTCCTTAGATTTGAGCCATCAAACATGAATTTAATTAATGAAGACCCAACTGCCTTAGAAGTTTTTAGAAGAACAACGTGTTTGCAGTTTTTCCAAAGATTGCAAGGATGTCATGTGCAGGTTTCTAAGGAGTTTGTCATCAGTTTCAATGGGACAACTTGAAAGGTGGGAATTTTGAATCTCACTGTAACACCAGAGACTATTGCAACAACAATAGGAATTCTTGGAGGAGGAAAAAAATGGTTCAAAGGTTTCAAGTTCACCATGTAGGACTGTAAGGAATTTATAAAGCGAGAGCATAGTGAGATTGATCTCACAAATTCCATCTTAAGGAGCTACATGAAAGATAGCTTTTCAAAGTTGCTCCTAATCATTTAGAGGTACTTCATCTGTGAAGGGAGGTATCATATGGTTTATTCCTATGAATTTAGGCTCTGCTACATTTTTTTGGTAAGAGGTCTCTTGATTTACCTTTTTACTTATACAAAATCTTAGCTAAAGTGTCAGAAAAATTTCATGCTAAATATGAAGGAAAAAACCTCACTCTTTCATCATGGTTTAATCAAGTTGCTGGTTTTAGAGGAGTTAAAGATATTAGGCAGAGACTGGTCGTATTTTATGTTTGCTAGTAGTTTTGAGGTAGGTTCCATCACTCCTAAAATAACTCCTAAACCTAGAGATATATCATCACCTTCAGTGATAGAGCAAATTGAGCTAGTGATCATGGAGACAGAGCCATTGCAGAAAGTTGATACACCTGTTGTTACACCTGCAAAACAAAATCCAACAGTGAGAAAACATGGAAGAAAGAAGGTTACAAGAAGCCAAATAGTGGCTAAGGGAAACTTATAAGACATTCTACATTCTATTGGTATTAAAGAAACTCCCATAGTTCAAGCTAAAGATATAGATAAAGGAGGAAATAAGCTTAAGAAAGACAAAACATCCAAGAAATTAGAGTTTGAAGGTGAAGAGGCAGGATTCATGTTTCAAGATAGGAAACCAATAACAAGACATGCCAGAAAGGTCTTAGAAATTAGTAAATAGGCACAGAAGGTCACTGAAATTGTCCACCCACCACGAAGCATCATTGACCTTTCCTCACCTGCAAAAGAAGAATCAACCATTAAACAAAGGAAAGGAAAAGAGAAAATCATTGAAAAAAAAGAGATTGAGGTCCTTAAGGAGTAGTTGAAGCTAGAAAATGATGAAATATTAGTCTCGAAGAAAGAGGCAAGGAAGCACAAGATTCAGAAGGCACAGTTTGAGAAAATGAAAGAAATTTGGGAAGAGCAGATTAATAGTGTGTCAAGGACCTTGGATAACACGCAACAATTGGTCAAATGGACTCAACGATTGAGAGGAGAGGTGAAGCATATTAGAAAAATGAACTTGAATTTCAAATCTAAGAATAGGGCACTGAAGGACCAAGTCAAATACCTTCAATAGAAATTAGCATTGATTCATGAAGAGCTAGAGAAGAAGGGCTTAAACATGACTGTGGTTGAGGAGCCCATAGCTCCACTAATCATTAATGAAGAGGAAACACCTCAAGGGTCTTAAGTTGAGTTTGAATTTATTTTATAAGGTTTATGGCATGGTGAAGACCAAGTTTTTATAGCTGGAGGTTACATTTTTGAGACAGAGATGAAATCTGGAAATTCTGCAGTTTTTCACAGTTTCATAGCATTTCCTAGGCTTAAAGCTAGGAAAATGTTGTGAAAATTTTTGTAGCATCTTATTTATTTCCAAAATCACTTTTTGCAGTTCTTAAGGAGGGAGAATGGTAGTGATGATGTGTCATGACTTGGTGGACACCATGGAACATTAAAGGTGCAAAACATTTTGGGTGCAAAAGCTATTTTTTGGACGCTATGAAAGATCGCTATGAAACTATCATGTTTTCATAGTGAGCTATTTTTGAAGGTTTTTGAGAAGTTTAAACGAATTTTTGGACAACTAGACTCTTCCAACAGGTCAAGGGAGCTAAAACATTTATGACTTGAAGAAATTTTAGTGAAGACAACTCATCAACTAAATCTTTCGTTGAAGATAATGTCTTGTATTCCTGAAAAATAGGGTTTTTGTTCCACATGTCTAGGAGGATTTTAATATGAAAAGTAGTGATGAACTATGTCATAGCCTATTCGAGCATGTGATGATTTTTTGTAACTAGCATATAACTGTTTCAAAGATAAGGTAGAATGATGTAATAAATAGGAGTTTGAGTCCTATTAGGAAATGTCTTTTTATGGTCTAGCTGTCATTTTCTCGTTAAAAGACATGTTTTTCTGTTATATGAGATGTCATGAGAAGAATTCGATGAATATAGACATGAGGTAGATCATCCCTGCTTTAAGAATGCCTATTTAAAGGCAAATCATCAACGTAGTAAAGGGTTGGATATTTTTTGCACCATACTGCTGCTTTATGTAATTTGACTTATATCAGTAATACCGAGGGTTTTCTTCTTGACAGACCTGAGATTCTCATGGGGTTTCTAATTTTTTCCTGATCTATATCTTTATGTTTACCACTTGCAGTAGATTTCATCTATATTACTCATAATTCATATGTTTATGTTCTGACTTCCTTTATTGATGAAATGACTATGTTGACCTATGTTCTACGTGTGATTTTCCTTTGTTAAAGACCCCTATTTGCCTCAGCTTCCATGTCAAGAAACCTTGCCACTAAATCTACTGATTTGTTGACTCCATAAGCCCAATGGTAGCAAGCCTGCATTCTTTTCAACCTACATACAAAAAAATCAAGTTACTTTTCAAATAGAGTTGGCCATCTACTACTATCATTATCTAATATCATAAACCCCTTTGAGAGATCCCTCTTAGATTGAAGAGGCTAAGCTTCAGTCAAAAGTTGGTTTGAAAAAATTACATAGAGTTGTCTGATCAGCAGCAAACCAAGTACAATTTTGTGATAACAGAAGGGATAAACCCTTCAAGCATTGAGCTGATTGTATGAAATTGTAGCCATATATTCTTCAGTTCATGCTTCAGATCTGCATACCTAGTAGTTATATGTTGTAGGGCCTAAGAGGGTGATTTTCCAAGATTTCTAGATCTGGAAATCCTTTTTAGGTTGTCTTGTGTATTCATCATAGAGCCCGAATCTCTAATATCAGAATCATATGAGCTTTGTAACTGCCATATATACATTGTTATATTTTTCCAGCAGTTGCAGTCCTAACATTTGCAGTAGGGACATCGCAGTATTCCTTCCAACATTCCAACAGTTATGCAGTCCCTCTTGTGGGAGCACTTTAGGGTCATTCTATCCTTCTTCTTTGGCTTGAGTGTCTCATATTTTGAGCAATTTTTTACTTTTTTATCCACCTGCATATAATAAAATGGCTCAAATATTTTTTACAGTTTCATGGTGTATTTAGATTATATGTTTACATTGTTGTAATTATTATATTGTGTTTTTGTGTTACTGCATTCTCCCTTTTGGGATATTACTTTAACCTTTTTCTCAACTGGGTCTCCATTGGAAGTGACATGCATGTAGCTATTAACAATAAATCATCAGTTACATGACAGATCACTGCATGTGAATTAAATTTGATTTAATTCACTGGACCTCTTGTTAGTGCAACAAACAGTTACAACTACTTAAACTAATTTTAACTCAATTAATTGAGTTAACTAATTTCTCGTGCATTGAACTAATGAAATAACTGCAACTTGGAGTCAATAACTAATAGAATCACTTTGCATGCCTCACTAGCCATCCTCAACTCGAAATTCATGAGCTAACTGAGTTTATCACACTCAGTTAAATATTACAAGTGATTATGAGATAATATTAAATTTTATTGTCCAATTTAATTAAGGGAAAATTAAATTAGACATACATTTCTTGTTGACTTTTCAACAGTAACTATCTCATCAATTCTTGTAGACTTTATTTGGAATTTTTTGGCTTTAAAAAATCACATCATAGTGTTGATCTTGTTATTACCAAAATAGGACCCTGATAGGCTGTTGATCAGACTACCTCAGTGTAACTATTTCAAACCAACCTTTTAGCTGAGGCTTAGCCTCCTCAGCCTGAGAGGGCTCTCTCAAGGATTTATGATATGTGTTAATGATAATATAGATGGCTAACTCTATCTTGGTTTTATGTGTTTGTAGGTTGAAAGATGAAGGTTTTCTACCATTGGGCTATGGAGTCAACAAGTCAATAAATTCAGTGGCTAGGTTTCTTGACATGAAAACTGAGGCAAATGAGGTTCTTAAACAAACATAATTCACTCAATAACATAGGTCAAAATATTCATCCCATTACTAAAGGAAGTCATAGCATAGGTTTATGAATTTTGAGTAATAGTAATGCAATCTACTGCTGATGGATCAAAGGTGATTTAATCACAAGATTCAGAAAAGAACACAGTCACCTCATTACTAAAGGAAGTCAGAGCATAAGATTATGAATTTTGAGTGATAGCAATGAGATCTACTGCTAAACACAATCATTTCATTACTAAAATAAAACAGAGCACATGGTTATGAATTGTGAGTAGTAGAAATGTAATCTAGTGCTAGTGGTTCTGAGGTGAAACATAGTCATCTTATTGTTAAAGGAAGTCAGACCATTAGATAATGAATTCTAAGTAATAACGATAAGATCTACAACAAGAAAAATTCTCTATATTACTGATTGTATTCCTTCACATAAAGCAGCAGCTAAGCCAAAATGTCTCCAACCCCCCCTTGAATTCGACCTCATTCTTGATATATAGCATTTACAACCTTGGATTCTCTCATGATACTTGAGGATAATTTGAATTTGCTAGCTTGACACCTATCAACTACTAAAACAAACTATTAATTACACGTGACAGTTAAACTGTCTCTTCTAGAGTCCTAATACAATTAGCAGTAAAACTCTTTATTATGATTAAAAAAACCTTATCTAGGAATTAAATAATTTATTTGACACCAATAACTCCATGAATTCTAATTTGATGAATCCCATCTCCATTCACTTAAATTCACTCTACTGCTGATAATAAAACTGCCCTATAAATTAGGGAGATGTTTCCTACATTTAAGCTTTAACCTTCATTGATGCTCTTTGAACCCTTTTGCTGGAAAAATTGACCTTTTGAGACAAGTGACATGTGTTATCACTTCCATAGAAATAATTCTCTTCCACCTATATGAAAATAAAACCTTTGAAGGAGTACAAAAATTGTTGATTTGGCTGTGCTACGAAACTGTTTGATGTTTTCGTATCGCAGAGCTTTGTCTTCGTAAACATCACTTTAAACCTTCAGTTTTCTATGCTTGACACTTTAAAACTTAATTTTTGAGCTCTTTACATAATCCAGTGGCATAAAATTCATAAAAAAACTGTTCTCACCCTTTGAAACCCTTGCAAAAAGTCAAAACTGCACCTACAGCAGTTTCGTAGCGCGTTAGGAAACTACTGTGCATGTCTCTTACACAACATTTTTTTCGAAAATTTCAGTCTTCAAAAATTATTTCAATTTTTCCATGATATCTATAGGCTTTAATAATCAACATAGATCATCTTTTAAATACTTTCAAGAAATAAAATCCTTCTCCACAACAAAACTGCATCAAAAAATTGTAACTTACTGTTTTGTTCTAGCTGAAAAATAGGTGTTGGGACAGAGCTTTTATCTCCTCATCAAAAATTTATTTTTAAAATATGAAGGAGGATTTTGGACAAAAATATATTATTAACAAAAAAATCTCTTGGGTTTTTTCAATACCTCCCCTACTGCCCAGAAACTGTTTTTGAACTTCAGGTGTAAACTGGAAAACTCTGATTTCTGAAAATATGGCTTCAAAGAAAGCCTTGTATCTCCCAACTGGTAACAATTATGAAAAAAATGAGATAGGTTATTGTATATGAATATATTATAAAGAGCGACCTCCTTCATAATTCCAAAATACTATTTCACGTGGCCAGAAATGGATCTCGAAAAATACTGCTAAAACCCGAAAACAAAGTTTTTCTCTGAATGACTTCAATAGTTTCGTAGTGCAAGTTAAAACATCAATTTATACAACCTCATAATTAATTTTAAGAAACTGAAAGAGGTTTTTTTATTTAAGTATGTTATGAAGAAAAAATTCTTTCCTTTTTCAAAAATATGCTTACAGTTGCCCATAAACCTCCTTGGAAAAAGACTACTTAAAGCTGAAAACAGAGTTTTTTTATTTTTTATTTTTTATTTTATTTTTTATTTTTTATTTATTTATTTTTCTGATGAAAAATACTTCTTTAGCCATTTCATAGCGCAAAAGAGATTTTTACACTCTCTGCGCTACGAAAACGTGGATTCGTAGCTGGTTTCGAATTTTTTTCAAAATGATGTGAGATATGACCTCTAAAGATAAGGTGAGACTTCTAGGACATGGAATAAGGTCGATAAACCTTGTTTGTAAATGAAATATGATGTTAAATAATTTTAAACCTATGACCTAACCCTTTAAACATGATTATAACAAGGGTTTTAAAATATGGCTTTTAAACAGAATATGAGACTTTAAAACATGGAATGAGGTGGTAAAATTTTATTTGGAAATGAGAATGACACTACTGAGATGAGATGACTCAAAACCTATTATAATACCATGACTAGAAACAAGGAAAACTTTCCAAAGTTTAGAAAAAAATTTAGGGTGATAACAGTGGCTCCATTAGGAATAGTGTGCCCCTGTGGTACACTAAGAACTAGTAGTTCCAATGCTGCAATCCATTCCTTTAAAAATAAGAACTCTGAAATTATGCCCAATCTGCTTCAAACTGGACCTA
This sequence comes from Pinus albicaulis, assembly GCA_034641835.2. Lineage (NCBI taxonomy): Eukaryota > Viridiplantae > Streptophyta > Pinopsida > Pinales > Pinaceae > Pinus > Pinus albicaulis. The sequence continues at coordinate 677,563,165 of CM076584.1, read as the reverse complement.
CTTGAAAATGCTCAGTCAACCTTGAGCTTATTTGCATATTCCTACCTACCTACCCTACTAACTGTAAACTTCCTTCAGCTCAATTAATGTGAAATTTCCAATGAAGCTAATCATCTGTTTATCTAATATTTGAATTTTTTTCCTGCTTTGGAACTTAAAACAACTATGACATTGTGATGACCACTACCACTGAAATTGCCTCTGATCTTCATAGTAAAAATAAAACTGAAAAATTGGGGAGTAAAACTCTTCCATGTATTCAGCTATAGGATCCCAGAAAACATGATCAGCTTGATGATCTTCATAACATCATGTAACTTTAGACAACTGATTTTTACCCACACAAAATTTATCTGATATGTTATCCAACTGATTTTCTGCATGATTTTCATAGACAATGTAATCTTCCTCACTATTATGATCATTATTTGAAGTAATCTGTTGTAAGGAATTACATAAATAATCAATCTTTTCCTCTAACTGAGGGTTATTAAAACCGTTCCAATATTTCTTCTTGGTATTTGCAATTATTTTCATCTTCATTAGGATACGAAGACTGATAAGTCTACACCATATCTACATCAATCTCGGAGGATGTAACATGGTTTTCAAAAATATACTCTTGTTGGTTTCCATATTGCATGTCATGGGATGTTATCCTTTCTTCTAGGTGTTGAAATGTATTGTTATGAAGAGCCTCTAAAATTTCTTCATCCATAAATTCAACATCATCATAACAATCCTCCAAATACTGAATAACACTCACATAATGTTTACAACAATATTTGACCAGCAATAAGGAGGAATGACATTCTTTAAACATCTCATAGAATTCATCATGAAAATTAGCAAGAGAATATAATGAACCATTTTATAAACCTTTATACCAAGACCATGCTTTTCCTTCAAGAGTGATCATAAACATCTTCATAAGACAATCTTCAAGGATCTGAACCTTAAGACTATGTACATGTAGATGAAACCTAACCAAATGAAGAGCAGAATTGTCTTTCTTTTCATCTTTGAATGTTGGAAGATCATCTAACCAATAAACCTTTGGCATAGGATTTGGAAAACCAGGGATATGAGACCAATTCATAGGAGCATACCTGGCATTCATTCTTACAATGGAATTCATCTTGAAACTTCATCAAGCTACTGATCTTCTAGCAGTGGAGTCTTCCAATTTGTTATTTGATGTGTGGAGTTTCCAAGGTAGTGTTGCAGCCTCTAGCAGATTCTGAGCTCCTACTACCTTCAAAAGTTTAGCTTCTTGATTACGGGAATGAATAATCTTCAGGCTTCTGACAAATGCAACAAAATCTTAACATGAAAATAGGACCCTGATAGGCTACTGATCAGACTACCTCAGTGTAACTATTTCAAACCAACCTTTTAGCTGAGGCTTAGCCTCCTCAGCCTAAAAGGGCTCTCTCAAGGATTTATGATATGTGTTAATGATAATATAGATGGCTAACTCTATCTTGGTTTTGGGTGTTTGTAGGTTGAAAGATGAAGGCTTGCTACCATTGGGCTATGGAGTCAACAGGTCAATAAATTCAGTGGCTAGGTTTCTTGACATGAAAGCTGAGGAAAATGAGGTTCTTAAACAAAGATAATTCACTCAATAACATAGGTCAAAATATTCTTCCCATTACTAAATGAATTCAGAGCATAGGGTTATTAATTCTGAGTAATAGTAATGCAATCTACTGCTGATGGATTAAAGGTGATTTACTCACAAGATTCAGAAAAGAACACAGTCACCTAAGTACTAAATGAAGTCAGATCATAATATTACGAATTCTGAGTAATAAAAATGAGATCTACTTCTAAACATAATCATTTCATTACTAAAATAAAATAGAGCACATGGTTGTGAATTCTGAGTAGTAGCAATGTAATCTAGTGTTGGTGGTTCTGAGTTAAAGCACAATCATCTTATTGTTAAAGGAAATCAGAGCATTATATAATGAATTCTAAGTAATAGAAATAAGATCTACTTCAAATTATTAAAGCAACATAAAGATAAAAAAGGATTAAACCTCATCAAAACTCAGATTTATACAAGAAAACTTCTTTGTATTACTATTTGTATTCCTTCACATAAAGCAGCAGCTAAGCCTAAATGTCTCCAACCCCCCCTTGAATTCTACCTCATGCTTGATATATAGCATTCAAAACCTTGGATTCTCTCATCCTACTTGAGGAGAATTTGAATTTGCTAGCTTGACACCTATCAACTACTAAAGCAAAATATTAATTACATGTGGCAGTTAAACTGTCTCTTCTAGAGTCCTAATACAATTAGGAGTAAAACTCTTTTTTATGATTAAAAAAACCTTATCTAGGAATTAAATATTTTATTTGACACCTATAAATCCATGAATTCGAATTTGATGAAGCCCATCTCCATTCACATAAAGCCACCTTACTATTGATGATAAAACTGCCCTATAAATTAGGGAGTTGTTTCCTGCATTTAAGCTTTAACCTTCATTGATTCTCTTTTAACACTTTTTCTGGAAAAATCGATCTTTTGAGACAAGTGACATGTGTTATCAATTCCATAGAACTAATTCTCTTCCACCTGTATGAAAATCAAACCTTTGAAGGAGTACAAAATTATTGATCTGGCTGCGCTACGAAACTGTTTGTTGTTTTCGTAGCGCAGAGCTTTGTCTTTGTAAACATCACTTTAAAACTTCAGTTTTGTATCCTTGACACTTTAAAACTTAATTTCTAAGCTCTTTACATCCTCCAGCAGCATAAACTTCATAAACCAACTATTCTCACCCTTTGAAACCCTTGCAAAAAGTCAAAACTGCACCTACAACAGTTTTGTAGCGCGTTACGGAACTGCTGTGCATGTCTTTTACACAGCCTTTTTTCGAAAATTTCAGTCTTAAAAAATTCTTTCACTTTTTCCATGATATCTACAGGCTTTAATAATCAACATAGATCATCTTTGAAATACTTTCAATAAATAAAATCCTTCTCCACAACAAAAATGCATCAAGAAATTGTAACTTACTGTTCTGTTCTAGCTGAAAAATAGGTGTAGGGACAGAGCTTTTATCTCCTCATAAAAAACGTATTTTTAAAAAATTAAGGAGGCTTTTGGAGAACACTCTATTCTTAACAAAAAACTCTTCTTTTTTTTTTCAATACCTCACCTACTTCCCAGAAACTGTCTTTGAACATCAGGTGTAAACTGGAAAATTATGATTTCTGAAAATATGGCTTCAAAGAAAGCCTTGTATCTCCCAACTGGTAACACTTATAAAAAAAGTGAGATAGGTTATTGTAGCTAAAGAGTTTATGAATAGAAAAAACCTTCATAATTCCAAAATACTATTTCATGTGGCCAAAAAATGATCTTGAAAAATACTGCTAAAACCCGAAAACAAAGTTTTTCTCTGAATGAATTTCAACAGTTTCTTAGCGCAAGTTCAACCATCAATTTATACCACCAAATAATGAATTTGAAGAAACTGAAAGAGTTTTTTGTACTTCAGTATTCTAGGAAGAAAAAACTCTTTCAGTTTTCAAAAATATGCTTACACTTCCCCAGAAACCTCCTTGGAAAAATACTACTTAAAGAAGAAAACAGAGTTTTTTTTTTGATGAAAAAAGCTGCTTCAGTCATTTCGTAGCACAAAACAAATTTTTTACACTGTCTACGTTACAAAAACATGGATTCGTAGCTAGTTTCGAAATTTTTTCAAAATGATGTGAGATATGACCTCTAAACACAAGGTGAGACTTCTAGGACATGGAATAAGGTCGATAAACCTTGTTTGGAAATGAAATATGACCTTAAAGATTTCTAACCCTATGACCTAACCCTTTAAGCATGATTAGAACAAGGGTTTTAAGATATGGCTTCTAAACATAATATGAGAAATTAAACCATGGAATGAGGTGGTCAAATTTTATTTGGAAATGAGAATGACACTATTGAGATGAGATGACTCAAAACCTATTATAAGACCATGACTAGAACTAAGGAAAACTTTCCAAAGTTTAGAAAAAATTTTAGGGTGATAACAGTGGCTCGATTAGGGATAGTGTGCCCCTGTGGTACACTAAGAACTAGTAGTTCCAGTGCTGCAATCCATTCCTTTAAAAATAAGAACTCTGAAATTATACCCATTCTACTTCAAACTGTACCTACTTGAAAATGCTCAGTCAACCTTGAGCTTATTTGCATATTCATACCTACCTACCCTATTAACTGTAAACTTCCTTCAGCTTAATCAATGTGAAATTTCCAATGAAGCCAATCATCTGTTTTTTCTAATATTTGAGTTTTTTTCCTGCATTGGAACCTAAAACAACTATGACATTGTGATGACCACTGCCACTGAAATTGCCTCTGATCTTCATAGTAAAAATAAAACTGAAAAATTGGGGAGTAAAACTCTTCCATGTATTCAGCTATAGGATCCAAGAAAACATGATCAACTTGATGATCTTCATAACATCCTGTAACTTTAGACAATTGATTTTTACCCACACAAAATTTATCTGATATGTTATCCAACTTCTTTTCTGCATGATTTTCATAGATAATGTAATATTCCTCACTATTATGATCATTCTTTGAAGTAATATACTGTAAGGAATTACAGAAATAATCAATCTTTTCCTCTTCCTGAGGGCTATTAAAATTGTCTTCCAATATTTCTTCTTGGTATTTGCAATGATTTTCATCTTCATTAGGATACGAAGACTGATAAATCTGTAGCATCTCTACATCAATCTCGGAGGATGTAACATGGTTTTCAAAAATATAATCTTGTTCGTTTCCATATTGCATGTGATGGGATGTTATCCTTTCTTCTAGGTGTTGAAATGTATTGTTATGAAGAGCCTCTAAAATTTCTTCATCCATAAATTCATCATCATCATAACAATCCTCCAAATACTGAATAAGACTCACAGAATGTTTACAACAATATTTGACCAACAATAAGGAGGAATGACATTCTTTATACATCTCATATAATTCATCATGAAAATTAGCAAGAGAGTATAATGAACCATTTGCTAAACGTTTATACCAAGACCATGCTTTTCCTTCAAGAGTGGTCATAAACATCTTCATAAGACAGTCTTTAGGGATCTGAACCTTAAGACTATGTACATGCAAATGAAACCTAACCAAATGAAAGAGTTTTCTTGTCTATCTTGTCAAACCTGAGGTGAGGTGTCAGTTCGTCATTTGAGGAGTTAGGTTGGATGTCATTCGAGTCTGTTAAGGTTTATTTTTTAGTACAAAGGTCATGTCTGAGGTCATCATAACTGTTTTTAGCATGCATGTGTCATGATTAAGGCATGAGTTGCCATCGAAACCATAAAAAATTACCCGAATGATTATTTTTGTCATTCTTTGCTTCATCTTTGCATGTTATTGAGTTTTGGAGAGTTGTTTCATCGAGGCAAGAAGGTTGCTGTAATTTTAAAAAGTTGTAGCTGTCATTAATCAAGCGAGGCTGAGAAGATATAAAGTCACCATGCTTTCAAAGATGAAGACAAAAAAAGGTGGTCACTGCCACAAGTATGAGCCTATGGACATGAATTTGTTAAATGAAGACCCAACTGCCTTGGAGGTATTTAGAAGAATAGGTTGTTTGCAATTTTTCCAAAGGCTCCAGGGTTGTCATCTACAGGTTTCCAAGGATTTTGCTAATATTTTCACTAGAACATCTTCAAAGGTGGGAATCATAAACCCCACAGTAACACCAGACAACATTTTAGCAACAATTGGAATCCCTAGAGGAGGGGAACAATGGTTCAAAGGCATCAAATTCACCATGTAGGGCTGCAAAGAATTCATCAAGCCAGAGCATAGTGAAATTGATATCACAAATGATATCCCAAGGAGCTACATGAAAGAAAACTTCTCAAAGCTGCTACTAATCATTCAGAAGTACTTCACCTGTGAAGGAAGGTTTCACATGGTTTAATCCTACCACCTTAGGCTTCTGCTACATTTTGTGGGTAAGAGGTCTCTTGACTTGACCACTTATACATAATTCTAACTAAAATGTCAGATAAGGTCCAAGTTAAAAAAGAAGGAAATGAAACTTCTCTATTTCATCATGGTTTAATTAAGTTTTTGGTGCTAGAGGAGTTGAAAAGATTAGGCAGAGATTGGACATCCTTTCTATTCATGAGTGGTTTTGAAGTTGATGTTGTCACTCCTAAAAGAGTTCCCAAACCTAGAGATATTTCATCACCAACAATGGCAGAGCAAGTTGAACCAGTGAGCATGGAGATAGAGCCTTTGCAGAAGATTGACACACCCAAAGCTACACCTGCAAAATAAAAGCCAACAATTAGCAAACATGGCAGCAAGAGAGTTACTAGGAGCCAAACAGTGGTTGAGGGTAACTTAGAGGACATATTGCATGCAATTGATATTGAAGAAACTCCCATTGTCCAAGCTGAATATGTTGAAGATGGGGGGAGAAAGCTAAATAAAGGAAAAACAACTAAAAAGTTAGAGTTTGCAAGTGATGATGTTGGTTTCATGTTTCAAGCTAGAAAACCAATGAAAAGACATGCAAGAATGGTCTTGGAGAGCAACAAAGAAACTCAAAATATCAGTGAAACTACTCAACCACCACCAAGCATCATAGACCTCTCCTCACCTGCAAAAGAAGAACTAGTCATAAAACAAAAGAAGGGTAAAGAGAAAATCACTGAAAAATCAGAAGTTGAAACCCTTAAGGAATAGTTAAAAGAGGTAGGTGAAGAGATATCAATTTTGAGGAAAGAGGCAAAGAAGCATAGAGCTGAAAGAGTCCAGTTTGAGAAAATAAGGAAGGTTTGGGAAGATCAAGTCACAAGTGTCTCAAAGACCTTGGACAACAAAAAAAATCCGATAAAGTGGACACATCCACTAACAAGAGAGGTCAATAACATAAAGATGTTAAAATTGTACTTGAAATCTAAGAATAGGACATTGAAGGACCAGGTGAAGGATCTTCAAGAGAAATTAGAACTGATTCATGAAGATCTAGAAAACAAAGGTTTGAAGATGACAATGGTTGAGGATCCCATCACTCAACTGATTGTTAATGAGGAGGAAACATCACAAAAGTGATAAGGTAAGATGGAATGTGCCTTAAGAGGTCCATAACATGTGGAAAATCAATATTTTTCAGCTGGAGGTCAGTTTTTGAAGACAGTTTTGAAATAGTCAATTTATGGGTTTTTACACAGTTTTGTAGCGTTCCTCAGGCTTAAAGCTAGGAAAATGCTACGAAAAAAACTGTAGTAGCATTTTTTCTTGTAAAGTCAGTTTTTGTATTTTTCAAGGAGGGAAATTGATGGTGGTGATGTGTCATGACATGATTGACATCATGGATCAGCAAAGGAGTGGAGTAAATGGTTGCAAAAGATACTTTTCCAACGCTACCAAAAACTCGCTACAAAATTGTCCTATTTTCGTAGCAAGCAATTATTGAAGGTTTTTGAGCATCTTAAAGGAAGTTTTGGACAAATGGAGTCCTCCAGCATGTCAAGGGAGCTTATCATCAAATACTTATGACTCGAAGGAAGTGCTATGAAGACAAGTCATCATTCAAAAATTTCAGCGAAATTTGAATAATTTGTTTGGAATTGTTCACACATCGAGATTATCCTGGTCACATACTATTTGAGCTTCATACATAACACATAATCTCTTCTACGCATTAATCATCACATGCGGAAATAAAAACAACAAGCGGTATTGAAAATATTCACATGCGCACATAGAAATTCAACACATATAACACAGTATGTATACCGGGGAAAGCTTACAGCTGAAAACCCCCTACTGTCTGTATATTATAATGAAGAAGAATCATGTAACAATATCAGTACAATACTCCTCACAAGTACTCAATACTGTCTCCAAAAGTTACACACAAACTAGCTCAGTTTTGAACAAGTCACGGGTTCAAAACTCCTCCACTGTTTGCCTGCCTCTACTGCGCAATCCAAGATGAGAGAATTGAATGGAATGAATTTGAATTGCCTTGGCTTTAACTGCGCAATCCTCATTGGCAATCTCCTCCAATGATTGTGCAAATCTCATGCACACTATAGTCACAACTGATAGTAGACTCCACCCTTTCTCCTACCTCTTCCACTGGTCTTCACTGAACTGTACATGCACTGAGTTAACTGATGTGTTCTTTAGTTGATTTATGAGTTAATAATTAGTGAAATAATTAATAATTAATTCACACCACTCATCTCTAGTGTATTATCCAGTTAAACTAAATACAACAATTTCAACTAAGTTAAACCGAACACAACTCCACCAACTGTCTCATCAACTCCACCAAACTCTGCCACATGAGTTCTAACTGAAGTCAACCATGCAATAGCTCAACTAACCCATAGGAAATTCGAATTTCCTTCTTCCAGCTGCATGTGCCACATCTATAGCTCGAACTGAAGTGCTCCAAGAGGATAAGATAAAGTTTATAGTCCAAATATTATTAAGGGCTAATAATATTTGACTGTTCTATTTTTAGACAGGCAGTCTAAAAATAGACTTCGACTTGTATGTCTAAAAATAGATGTCCATCTATTTTTACCAACTTGACCAATCATCCAAGAATAGCATCCCGCAACTCCTAGACCATGCTCCATATGTCTAAAAATAGACATAGTCTAAAAATAAACTTTTCGACAAAAATCACATGTGTGGTCCCCACCTAGTTTAGGTGATCACTTTCCAACTAGGATCAGGAAAGATGTTTCAGGAGGCCTTCTTCACTGTTTCTTGTTGCCATTTTCAACACTCCCTCTCAACAAGAAAGGACTGTCTTTGCATGCGACATGCAACTCCATGCATTCACCCTGCAACCTTCACAAGCACCATGCAACTCCATGCATGTGACATGCAACTCCATGCATTCGCCATGCACCCTTTGCATGCGCCATGCAAACTCATGCATGCACCATGCAACTCCATGCATGCGCCATGCACCCTTTGCATGCAACATCTTCGAAACTGAATAGGCTCCAAACAACTCAATCAGTCTTGATGCATCTAGCATCTATCATCAAAGTCTTCGACTTCTGCTTGGCCAACTGCACATGTCATCAGGAACCACTGTGCTGTTGAACTCTTGCACCCATGCACTCTTGCACTTGCTGTCAACTCTGATCCGTATCGATGTCGAGCACTATCACTTTGATGCTGCATCAATCCGGCCCCGTCTGCCCCTGCTGGCACTTGTGGAGGCACCTCGTAGCCGGGTTCAACTCATGAGATCCACACCATCTCATGAATCACCTTGCAATCTCCTCTTGGATTAATCATGCAAATCATGCATGTCGCCCCACCTCTCACCTGGTGGTATAGCTGCATGCACTCCCTCTGCCCATCTGGCACGAAGTTTCTCTGCATGAGTGGTCTCTCCCACTCCATGATCCTCTTGTGGCTGCTCCACACCCCGAGGTTCACTTTCACTTGCATGCAAAACTTGATCCCTCTCAAGCTTCAGTTGCATGTCTTTCTCCCGCTTCCCAACAGTAGGAAGCTCCGTAGACATCCCATCTACTTCAAGTCTGTAGAGATTCTTTGCCCGAATACCAACCTTCTTGACTTGTCCCGTTGCCTTGTGCCAAAGGAAAAATTTTCCTTCTCTGAAGACAACTTCATACCCTTTATCCTCTAACATTGCGACTGAGATCAAATTCTTTGTTAAACCTGGTACATGCAATACATCTTGTAAAATAATGAGTTTACCTGACTCCCTCTGAAAGGTTATGGTACCAATGCCGGTCGCATTGTATCGTCCACCATCGCCCAACTCAACATGCATCTGGAGACCTTTCTCCACCAAGTCACTGAAAAGATTCACATCTCCCGTCATGTGAAAGGAAGCGCCACTATCAAAGTACCACCCTGATCCCAATGCACTAGACAACATGCATGCGATCAATGAGAAGTCCAACTCAAATTGCAAGGCAAGAGCCTCACCAGCTGCAGCTCCAGCAGCCTGCTTGTTCTTCTTCTTCTTTGGGCAATTCGTGGCATAATGTCCATGATCGTGACAGTGAAAACACTTCACTTTGGACATGTCACGCTCTTTACCATCCGCACCGGATTGAGAAGCCTTCTCCTTGCCCTTCCCCTTCCTTGCTTTGGCAGCCAAAGCGCAGTCTTCTTCATCAGATATCTTTGATGAAGATCCATCTCTGGTACTCCACCGGATCTCCTCTTGCACAAGATCATACCACAGTCTTTCCCATCCTGGAAAATTTTCCCGACCATTGACACTGTCCTGATATGCATGCCAACTTTTCGGAAGCCCGAGGAGAGCCAAGCTCACCAGTTCCTCATCCTCCACACTAACTCCTACACTCCCAAGTTCATCCCTGCAGTGGACAAACTTTGTCAAGTATACTGGAATAGTGTCATTCTTCTCCATCTTTATTTTCCTGAGTTTATCCTTGAGCACCAACTTCCTTTGGTCACTCTTGCTCTGGAACAATTCTGTCAAAGCTTTCCACATCAAGAATGGAGAAGCTTTACCATGCAGGCTGGATACTATGTGATCCTTCACGCCCTCCAACAGAATCCTTCGACACCTTGCTGTCTTCTTTTGCCAAGCTTCAATCACAGCAACATCCGTAGAAGTAGGCTTTGGAATTTCTTTCTCTATGAATTCCAACAGCCCATTGTCATCTAACACTGCCTCCATCCTATCTTTCCATGCAATATAATTCGAGCTTCCTTCCAAGGCATACTCCAATCGCAACCCGACGAAAGACATCTTTGCTTTTGACACCAAGAAAAAACAATTCTGCAATTCGAATTCCAACAGCTCCAAACTCCACCGCTTCTGGATCTGTGAGAACAAATTATTTCTAACACCGAGATCAACTGTAGGGGCATTTACTGGATATATCACCTTTAAAAGAAAGGATGGATCCAGAGGCTACCTGGCCCGTTACAGACTCTGTCTACCGAAATAATTGTAATCACTGTAATAGATCCGATGATCAATTTCGCTCCGATACCATGTAGAAATTTGAATAATTTGCTGAATTATTCACTGAGATTATCCTGGTCACATACTATTTGAGCTTCATACATAACACATAATCTCTTCTACGCATTAATCATCACATGCGGAAATAAAAACAACAAGCAGTATTGAAAACATTCACATGCGCACATAGAAATTCAACACATATAACACAGTATGTATACCGGGGAAAGATTACAGCTGAAAACCCCCTACTGTCTGTATATTATAATGAAGAAGAATCATGTAACAATCTCAATACAATACTCCTCACAAGTACTCAGTACTGTCTCCAAAAGTTACACACAAACTAGCTCAGTTTTGAACAAGTCACGGGTTCAAAACTCCTCCACTGTTTGCCTGCCTCTACTGCGCAATCCAAGATGAGAGAATTGAATGGAATGAATTTGAATTGCCTTGGCTTTAACTGCGCAATCCTCATTGGCAATCTCCTCCAATGATTGTGCAAATCTCATGCACACTATAGTCACAACTGATAGTAGACTCCACCCTTTCTCCTACCTCTTCCACTGGTCTTCACTGAACTGTACATGCACTGAGTTAATTGATGTGTTCTTTAGTTGATTTATGAGTTAATAATTAGTGAATTAATTAATAATTAATTCACACCACTCATCACTAGTGTATTTTTCAGTTAGACTAAATACAACTAGTTCAACTAAGTTAAACAGAACACAACTCCACCAACTGCCTCATCAACTCCACCAAACTCTGCCACTGGAGTTCTAACTGAAGTCAACCATGCATTAGCTCAACTAACCCATAGGAAATTCGAATTTCCTTCTGCGAGCTGCATGTCCCACATCTGTAGCTCGAACTGAAGTGCTCCAAGAGGATAAGATAAAGTTTATAGTCCAAATATTATTAAGGGCTAATAATATTTGACTGTTCTATTTTTAGACAGGCAGTCTAAAAATAGACTTCGACCTGTATGTCTAAAAATATATGTCCATCTATTTTTACCAACTTTACCAATCATCCAAGAATAGCATCCCGCAACTCCTAGACCATGCTCCATATGTCTAAAAATAGACATAGTCTAAAAATAGACTTTTCGACAAAAATCACGTGTGGTCCCCACCTAGTTTAGGTGATCACTTTCCAACTAGGATCAGGAAAGATGTTTCAGGAGGCCTCCTTCACTGTTTCTTGTTGCCATTTTCAACAAAAGCAGCTTTGAAGATAAGGGTCATGCATTCCTAAAAACTAGGGTTATGCTCCACAAGTACAGGAGGGTTTTAAATATGTAAAGTGGTAATGAACTTTGTCATGAGTCTTTCGAGCATGTGATACTTATTTCGTAACCATCATGTAATTTTTTCACATATAAGGTAAAGCTATGTAATAAATAGGAATTAGAGTCCTATTAGGAGATGTTTTCTTTAAGGTATAACTGCCAGTTTTCTATTGGAAGTCATGTTTTTTCAGTTATGAAAGGTGTCATAGGAGAAGTCGATGATCTAGCCACCAGGAAGATTGTACTTGTTGTAAAAGAATGTATATTTAAAGACAAAGCATCGAGTAGTCAAAGGTTGGAGTTTTTTTGCACTAAATTTTTGCCTTTATGTATTTGACATATATAGTAACACCAAGTGACTTTCTTCTTGACAGAGCTGAGATTCTCATGAATTTTTTTATCTCTTATTGATATATATCTTTATGTTTTACCTTTTGCAGTAGATTTCATCTCTATTACTCAGAATTCATAATTTTATGCTCTGACTTCCTTTAGTGATGAAATTACTGTGTTATCCTATGTTTTATGTGTGAGTTGCCTCTATTGAAGACCTCTATATGCGTCAGCTTCCATGTTAAGAAACATGGTCACTGAAACTATTGATTGTTGACTCCATAATCCCAATGGTAGAAAGCCTGCATTGTTTTCAACCTGCAAAGATAAAAAACAAGCTACATTTCCCATAGAGTTAGCCATTTAGTACTATCATTATTCATTATCATAAAACCCCCTTGAGAGAGCCCTCTCAAACTAAAGATACTAGGCTTCAGTGAGAAGTGGTTTGAAATAGTTACATAGAGTTGTTTGATAAGCATCTAATCAAGTACAATTTTGTGATAAAAAAATCACTAATATCTTCAACAATCTCTAATTACTGAGAACACAAACAACTTCACCTCTCACACAATTCTCCACAAAAACTCTTGTATATCATGTTTTCTCAAGCATGCTTATAAAGAATTTGGCTTGATAGTTTTGGCCTCTTTCATTTTCTTGTATTGATGCATGAATCCTTTTTTTTTCTTTCTCATGTTTATTTCGGTACTCTAAATGTGTTCACCAAGTTATCATACCTTAAACATCCTTTTCTACAATTTAAACTGAGTTTTTCTCCCTATTTTGGAAAATTTGGCCTTTTAATAGGTTTTAGCAAGGCTTTTATATTTTTAGTTGTAGTTAATCAAGGCCACCACTAAATTTTTATTTGCTTCGAAATTTTTCTGCCAAAGCCTGAAGGCTTTTTATATGCTTCCAAAAATAACTGCTGACTCATGTATTGGGCACCTAAGCACTTTAATATATACCCAAAGGCCTACCACCAAATTGCACTACCAATTCTATTTCCACAACCCCTTTTTATTTTATTAAACATTTCATTTCAAAATCCACCAAATTCGGCCTTAAGCACCTTTTCTGCTAGCACCAATCTGCTTTCCACACCATAGAATCTGGCATGGTGACCTCTGCTTAATATTTTGGGTGTTTATCCTGCTTTGTGATATTTGTGAGCTTAATTCATTTTTTAATTCACCGTGCCCATAGTTCTCTGCAGCACATGCCTTTGTGTTTTCCCTAAGTCTATAGCTCCCAAGCCCCAACACTTTCACATTCCTCCTCTTAAAATCCTCTAGAATTCTCTTCACTGGCTTAGTTATTCCATGGGGTCCGCTAGTTGCTACCGGGAGCCAATAAAATTGCACATGGGTTGAGCTAGCCACCATGTTTTCCCGATGCCTTGTCAACCCTTCACTTCCATTTATGATTCACATTAACCTTTCGAGCATGAAACAATGGGTCAACATCACGTTGATGTCACCTATTCCATGTGTTGAACTCTATTTGGTCCATGCGTCAATCATAATTGGGCTCTTCGGGTGCCTAAAAACAACAAATATTCCTGCTATGTGTCACACTCCCATTGGGTGTGCTCACATCATCATTCTTTGTCATATTGGGTCAATATTTTGCTGCCAAGTGTCCCTGTCAAAGAGAAGAGAGAGATTTGTCTCATGGTCTGGTTTTTTCTTTGATTTTCCATTATAAAATTTTCAGTCTCAACAATTTTTTGTTGTGTTGCTCCAACATTCCTCTGATTTGGATATCCTTTGCTTGGTGCTTTGAAATACCTTTGGTAAAAAATAAGTGGGCTGAGCTATTAAGGTAAGAGCCCCCCGCTCAACTTTCCTCCATTGACCATTTCCCTTTGCCTTGTGTTGTCGCCCTGACAAAATCCCGATGCTCAATACCCTAACACCTCCATTGCATGCACACTAAAGACGTTTCAAGCATATACTGTTAGCTTCTAACTGGGCTAGCCACATATGGAACTTCCTTTTAAATAATGGAAAATGATTTTGCTACATTGTTGTTGTGCCAAGTCAACCCGACCCTCTTTTGGCCACTCTGCAACCATTGCTGCTAGGTTTGGCTAATTTTTCAACCTTGATATGTGCCAAAAGAGTCTCCATCCACCTCTAGTTATGTAATAGTTTTACTTTGGGGTTATAAAACTTTGACTGGATTTATGTCTCAAAGAAAGAGGCCATTTTTAGACTTCTCCATATCACTAGAAATATCTTTTCAAGCTCTTTCCATTCAGGTGGGTATCATCTACATTTGTGATGATTTTCTGCTCCAGAACTGACTCTGAATTATCTACACCATTATCATCCATGGTGCTCCTTTATTCTTCTTCTTATATTTGAAATATGATCTCCTAAGTTCTTCTTTTCCTTCTATTGACACTTTTTCCATGTGTTTCCATCATTGAAAACATACTTCCAACACTATCCTATGCATGGGGACTAAGAATCTCCTCCAATAATCAAGATGAAATATATGCATTGTTTCAAGGATTGAGATTAGCACTAGATCATGATCTAACCTATCTCTTGCTTGTTCCCACACTTATCCTTAAGGAAAAACAAGACTATCCTATGCACGGACACTAAAATTCACATCCAATAATCAAGCTAAAACATATGCATTATTGAAAGGATTGGGATTAGCACTAGATCAATATATAACCTCTCTAATGGTTTTACATGTGGTTGATTCAAATTCATAAATTTTCTTTTGACTCTCATTTCAATGAAGCTACAAGGATGAAAATGGGAGTTTTAGGGGGAAATGAAACATTATCCTATCAAACCATAGCCTATTCTCTTCATCCAAATAACGGAAACTGTTTCAAAATTAAGGAACCAAATGTGCTTATGCTTGTGACCTATTCAAATGTATAATTTTGGTGTTGACTCTCACATCGGTAAAGCTACAAGGATGAAAATGGGTATTTTAGGGATCAATGAACTATTATCCTATCAAAATATACCGTAATCTCTTCATCCAAATAATGGTAAATACTTCCAAATTAATGAGCCAACCATCAATCATGAGCTCAATTGAAAATGAGTGTTTTAAGTATCAATGAAACATTAAATTATCAAAAAACACCCTAAACTCTTCATCAAAATAGTAGTTAGTATTTAAAATTAATGAACATGTCAACCATGAGGTAGCCCTACCTCCAAAAATTTGACAAGAATGCAATGAAACCCACAACCACTTTGAAAATGCCTTGTTTAGTGAGGATTCATAATTTTGAATCAAGGGTGTTCTTTATCTTAGACCTATGTAGGATATTGGTGACCTTATACATATACAATGGGAGAAATCACAAGATTCCTTTGTCCTCTAACATCGCTTTCCAAGTTTATATTATGGTTACCTATCAATTTTTCATTTCTTAGAGGTTGTTGAATCTAAAAAATTTAATTTCTTTGCTTGGAGTTTATAAATTTCTTCAGTCTCTATGTGTTTCATGTTCTTTCTTTTATGGTTTGGAGGTCCTCTAGGTTCAAGTGTTTTATCCATATTAGAACATATAATTTTTGTGTGAATTTAATATACCTATTGCTTTGAATTTGAGGACTAAGCATCTTAGTTCTTGGTTTTATAACTTTAGAGTTCTTACCAGTTTGATTGATTCAGAAACTCAATATTATCTATTTTTATTTTCTTGAGGTGCCTTGATATTAAAGAAACAAATATGGATTATAAATACTAACAATAAATGATGAAAGTTATAAGGGCCCTTACGGAAATGATTCAGATAATAAACTTTCCATTCGATTGTTATAGCTAAGTTGCATGAAAGTGAGCAATAGATACCTCAAATTGCTTCCTTTAAATGAATTCAAGTAGAAAATAGAAAATCACAAATATTTAGGTAAACCTTTTATTTTATGCTAAGAAATTTAGTAGTTCATCTGAGAAAAAAACGCTTATTAAGGGTTTCCAATCGAAGAATCCCTGTCATTTCTGAAAAAGGAAGATACAATGCACCCAATCCACCATATTTTATGTATTAGGATTTGTTTTATAAAGTCATTTGCATTTTAGGTTGTTTTTACATAATCTATATCAAAGTTCCAAATATATGTAAGATTTGTATTTAAGTTTGGAACTATTCTAATTGTTCAAATTTTGAAAACATATAATTAGATGTACTAGTGTTGTTTATTTCAATTACAACTTTTTTCAATTATCAAATATACGTAAGATATCTATTTAGGCTTGGAACTATTCTAATTGTTTAAATTTTGAAAACATATAATGAGATGTACTAGTGTTGTTTATTTCAATTAGAACCATTTTTCAATTATTAATATAATTTTCGTCATTTTAGTTAAAACAAAAAACTCAATTTTCAAGGGAGGAATTTTTCGATGAATGATGAAAAGTCCTCCTAATTCAAATAGTTTAATTACAAGATAAGACCGCGTATGGAAAAAAACAATCAACAATATTTCATATTCTTCCACAAACTTCTTAAGCACTAGATAGACTAACAAAACCTCTTCAACGAAGATGATAATGCTAGTAAAGAGATAGTGTACATAATAAACCAACATGTTAAAGAGATAGTACATCCATATCAAAGGGAGGAACCATATTATTCATCCAAAACTACATTAATAGGCTCTATATTGGTAAAATATTTATATAATATAATAATGAATTAATTTAATAATTGAAAATATAAGAGAATAGATTGTGAGGTTTAATGGTTAAGAATATTATTTAGTTACATAGTTAAATTCAGAGTGAGGAAAGTATCTGCACTTCAAAGATTTTATATATTAAAATCCGTTTGTTTCACAAACACAAAAATTTCATAAATATATTTAATGTCTAACTTATTTTTAATTTTAAAATTAAATTATTATTATTTTTATGATAATTTCATTATTAGTCTTTACTATAGTACAAAATATAGAAAAAATATTTTTCTAGTAAAAGTGTTTTTACTTTTATTATTGATAAAAAAAATTTCTCTAATATTTTCATTTTTTTTGTAATATTCTTTTATTAAAGTTATTTTTTATAATCTTTTTTTTTAATATTTGAAAGCTATTAAACTATTTTCTGATTCGTTAAAAACTTTTATTGTACTAATTACTAATTACTGGTCGTTAGATGTGAAATTTCATTTAAAAAATTAAAATAAAATAAATTATTATTAAATTAATTTATGAATGGTTATAAATTTTGATTAGACTACTCATCTGTGGTTGGATTTAACATTTTTAAAACAACATAAAATTACAATGAAATAAAACTTTAGCATGTTACATAATGCCCAAATATTGACCGCACACACATCAAATCACTAGTAGAAATTAGAGTTTTAGAGAGAAATTTTGATTGAAAGGAGGTATGGTTTATTAAGAAGTTATTGGTAATTTCTATGTATTCTTTGGGATCCATAAAATTTTTGGGCTTTGCAGATCTATTTCATTATATTTTCCTTTGGTTGTTTCATGCTTAGTAAGTGTGTGAGGTCTTGAGAATTTAAATTTTTTTTTGTTTGATATTTTAAAAATGGCTTTTGGTTGTTGCATCCAATAATGTCTTAGATGATTTACTATTACCAGTAAGATTTTTGTTTTTCAAAATTTTCTAGCTTGTATTTATCAAATTTGGTTTCAGTCAGGGTTTCTTGGATTTTCCACTATGTCTATAGAATAAATTTCATTATTTATGAGTTCTTAGGATTTCTAGGCTTGGGTGCTCTTTTTTTTTTTGTTAAAAATATTTTTCTAAGCTTTTTGTACGTTTTCTATCTCTAGAAGTTATCTAGCATTGTCTGTATTTGAGTGATGAATTTTAAATATCATGTATCGTAGAGAGGTGATTTTCATTTTGTAGTGGAATTTTGTTGACAACTATATTGGGTTGCGATGGTTTTTAGGTGTTGTTAGTCATCAATATTTTTCACTTGTTGGTGATGAATAGTTGTAACAGCCAAGTTTTCTAGCAGCTGATCAAAAATTTGTCAAATTCGCTAGCTGGAAAACACCCATAATTTTTTTTTTCCTTCTTACCTTTCAGTCCGGCCATGACAAGATGAAACCTCATTATCAGGTCCTACCTAGCCATAGCCATACTAGTCTGCCCATCAACTCCAAAGAAACAATCCAAATCTATCCAAAAGGTCTCCCCTAAGTTAGGTAGTGGCGCTTTAGGCATTTCTCCCTTGGAAAACTATCCCAAAGCCAAAGAACCTCCATCTGCTATAGACTAGTCATAACAGACCTTCCCATTCTGCAAATAAAGTTGGTTACAGCCATAGGTAGTGCCACTAATACACCCTCAAGTCCCAGCAATACATGGACCATAAGTCAAACTAATTCTAGGTGTTTTTACAGTGTTTTAATGGATATTTCAAGGACAGAGATATACCAACATCCCAAAAGACAATATTTGGCTCCACATGAGAAGACAACTGCTTCTAAATGTGATCTTTAGCCTGGGATGCAGCCACAAAGCAGACAGTTTTTTATTAAGCTCTCGTGATCACAGTCAAATCCTGAAAAGACAGTGAAAGGAAAAATAACACTGTCAAAGGACTGATGATATGACATGACTGAAAAACCTCCTTCATCTATAAGCAGAGGGTTGAAAGACTAAAAGCGCCTCCTTCAGCTATAAGCAGAGGGTCAAAGGTAAAGTCGGATTTTGAGTTTTTCACTAACTGTAAGACACATTTTTTGATGAACAGTGAGACAGTAACTAAGGTTTTCTGAAGTAAAATGATGACTAAAGGTAGAGGAAAAATAGTGGACTTTAAAAATGATTTGCATAAGTTCACTATTATTGAGTTACAATGTGAAGCTAATAGGTTCATCATCAATGAAGAAATATTATTAAACTGATGACCAAAGGAGTCAAAGGGGTCTTGGTCTCAAAGTAACCTCTGTCATCATGTTCAAAAGGAAACCAGGCATTTGTCAAAGAAGGCCTCCTTCATAAGAGAAGTAAAGGAGCTCATCATGGTTTGAGGATGAAAAGCAATCATGGCATAGGGAAAAAATTCTAAAGGGACTGCTTTAAAAAAGAGGTAAAATAAATGAAAGCCCAGGCTTCTTGCAGACCTTCTTCACAAAAGAACTAAAGGGCAGCTCTCCCTTGTTCAATTTTCAAATCTAGAACATCATCCCCTGTCTTATCTCCTCAAAAATGAAAACTGGATCATTTTGTAAATCTGAGGATAAGTTGGTGGTTTTGGGGTTGGAGACCTTCTGTAAACAGGATTTTCACTTACAGGTTCCAACAAGTTTTTTACCCATAGTCAAATGAGAAGCAGTAAAAGTTTTAATTCCAAAAGAGGTTGCTCTACTTCAAGAGTGGTCAGGCTTATAAAGGAAATGATCATTTGCCACCATGTCTTTGTTTAAACAAAAGGTAGTCTCATTTGTGTTTTGAAAAGGTTTGAGCTTCATGTTTTGGTTTTAACCCAAAGGCCTTTTCAAACTTTTTCGAAACCTTCATCAAACACTTCATAGGGTTTTTTATTCTCTTTTCAAATACAAGGGCAGTTTGACCGTTGCAAGCTCTTTTAAATTTCACCATACACAAAGAAAACTTCCCTTTGCTGGTCAACTGGGTCGAGGAAAGATTTTTTGAGAAAATCCACCAAGTTTCCAGGCTTGAAGACCGTGCGGCGCGCCTGTAGAGTTGTGCGGCGCATTCAGGTGAATATTTTATAAAGGAATACATAGCTGCGTGGTGTGCTTGTAGCAGCACGCGGCGCACCTATAGGCACTGGTCACGTCGGCCCGACAAGTGACTCGACAGTTTGTTTTATGCGGCACTCTCTCATTCTAAACGTGTCGCGCATATTTTAAGCCATCAAAACGCCTCCAAGAGTTTTCAAAGCTGCTCAAACCCTCATCCAAAGCTTGCCATCAAAGTCTTGAGGTATTCTAGGTGCCTCCTTGGTATTTTCAAATTTCTAAAAGGTGTTAAATGCTATGTTTTTTTCAAAAGACTAAATGTTGGTGAAAAGGGGAAAGTCTTGGTAGGAATTTCAAAGTGATTTGATTAGAATCTATTGACAAATTTTGTCATAGTGGAAAATGGTGGGTTCCTATTGATGTTTAAAAACCTATAAACTGCCCTCAAAACAGTATTGAAAGGTGTAAGATAGTGTCTAAAGGGGGAAACAAAGTATTTGGAAAAGTAAAACAGTAGGCCTAATTTCATGAACAGTGATCACCGTATAAGTGTTTTTGTTATTTCAAAAGTCATCTCTATGGGGTAAAAAAAGGGAAAAAAAACCACTGTTGCCTCCTTTGTTCTATAAAGCAGACTTTAGTGAGTGGAGCTACCATTGCATTTGGAGGTGTTTGTCAAAATATGTATGAGAAAACAGTGAAGACAAGGAGGGTGTTTTTATTGTGAGGAAATTTTGCTTTTATCTGCTACAAGGTTGTCTTACTGTCACCAAAAAACCAGGAGCTTGATGACTTTACCCAAACACAATGACCCTTTGACTGTGTGTATGCATTTTATTTGACTGCATGATTGTTATTGAATTTACTTATTGATTGGCATACAAAAGAAGAAGAGCAGTGTTCTGAGAGGGAAGAGACCTAACAGCAAAGAAAAAATTTTATACAGCTTTGAGGCAAATTTACCTTGATCAAACAGTAATTGACAGAGAAGGCAGAGTTTTGTTTGAAGAACACATTCTTGAAAACCTTTTGAGGCAATTTGGTTTTGCAGAGAGCATCTATAACAAGATGCCTCCCAGGCAGGATAGTAGGAGTGTATTGCATAAGAGATATGAACCTATTTCCACTGAAGAAGTGAATGCACACCCATCAGTCTTGTTCAATTTCCATGAGGTTGGGTGTTTAGATTTTTACCAAAGGGTGTAAGAGGTGAAGAGTTTTTCTCCTTTGACACACCTTTGCGCTTTGAGGTTTCAAGATAAGCATTTCCAATTGGCAGTCCTTGAATTCAAGTTCTGCCCAAGATCCATCTCCAAAGCCACTGAAATTTCCTATATTGGCAAGAAATGGTTTAAGCAAAGCCATTTGGACTCAGATGATTACAAACCCTTCCTAAAGCCTGAGCACAGAGAATCATTTCCTTCTATTTTCCATTTCTCATATATTTTAGCCAGCTACGCCCCTCTCATGAAGATTATCATGAATTACTTGACTTATGAGGGAAGATTCTCCCGAATTTATGCATATCACATTCGACTGCTCATGCATTTCACTAGAGCCAGATTTCTAAACCTTCCTTTCTTCTTACACAAGAGCATTGAGAAAATGGCCTCCACTGTCCAGAAGAAGCCTCCTTCACAGCAAATAGCCTGTCTCTTCCATCACTCTCTCATCAAAATCATCATTCTTCATCAGCTTGAAAAAAAAGAGGTTGCTCGGGATGTTTTCATCACTCATCCGGATTTCTCCACTGTCCCTCTAGTCCATACATCCCCTACATCTACTACACATCGTCCCTCACCTTCTTCTAGTAGACCTATTCCTAAAAAACTCAAGTTTACTACAGAACAAGCAAAGGAACATGAAGAAGAAGAAGAAGAAAGTGACCAGCAAGAGGAAGCAGGACATGAGCAGGAGGAAGAAAGTTCTGAATAGCAGCATGATAGTGATAAGGGTGAGCAACAGCAGACTAATGATGAGGCTAAACATCAGCCTTATGATGACACACAGCAACATCACAGTGGTGATGAACAACAACAAGGGAAAGAGGAAGAAAGTGTTGAACAACAACATGATAGTGGGGGTGAGACAGGGCAGTAACATGATACTAATGAGCAAGGGCAGCCTAAAGAGGACACACAACAGCCTTATGAGACAGAGCAGCATCATGAAGATGATGAAAAAGGGCATGACAGTGATGAGCAAGGCTAGCCTCAAGAATAACAACAACCTCCTCAAGAAGAACAACAAACTCAAAAGGATGAAAAGCAAGGTGACAAAGGTAAAGGGGCCATGCCCTCTTCTCCTAAAAAGGCTAAGCCCCAGACAAAAAAGAAGAGAGTGCCTAAGGTTGTCACTCCAAATGTGACAAGGGCCCTCTGAAATAAAGGAAAATTGCCAAAGAAGCTCATGATTGATTTTCCTAGGAGGAAGAGCACTAGAATAGCCACCCAAAGCAAAGGGAAGGGCAAGGTAGAAGGAAGTCATGAACAGGAGAGTGCCTTCGACATCATCCAAGTCCAAAGCGATGATAGTGATAATGAGGCCCGGATTCTAGAAAACCTCTTAATCGATAGATAAGGCCAAATTGATGCATTGAAGGATGATCTTCATAGGGCAAGTAATTTCAATCAATTTCTTCAAATCCAAAATAGGCAAATGAGTGTCCATATGGCTGTTTATGAGACACGGGTAAATAAGTACAAGAAGGAGGCCTCCAAAGCCCAAGCAAGATTGGAAGAACTCATGGGTGATTTTGATGAAAGTGAAGGCGAATATCAGCCTAGGAGAAAGAGGCCTAGAACCATGGGGCTTAAAAAGGCCCTTGAGAAGCAAAAATAAGAGGAAAATTCCCTTCTCCAATCTACCCCTCTCACTGCATTGTTTGAGCAGGAGATAGAGAAAAATAAGGAGGCATGGCTTGAGAGAGTCAATGACCACTTGGAAAGGAAATTGGAGAAGGCAAACAGGGATTTATGCATTCAAAGGAGAATGACGAGGCATTACAAAAAGTTAAATCAGTTTGCCTGACGCAAGTTGAAGGCTGCTCAAGAAAAGCTCAAGGAGGCTAAAGGGAAGCGCCTGGCACGGAAAGTGAGGAAAGACATATTAGGACTTCAGATTTTTGCCTCTGATTCATAACATGTTGCTGAGAACCCTTGAGGGTTAGCTCACCAATTTTGGGCATTTTTCGACATATTTTGTTTTTTTGGCATTTTTGGGTTTTTGGTCAAAATTCATGGGTTTCGCCATTTCCGTTTGGGGGATAAAAAAAGGAGGATAATGGTATCATTGGATGCCATAATTCCAGGAGCACACACTCAGAAATTTTCAGGACATTTTAAGATAATTTTCTCCCCTGAAATGGCGAAAAATGCCCGCTTTTTCTACACTGCCCGGTCTATCAGCAAGCCTTATTTTTTGGTTTTTTACACAGAGGCATATTTTTGGAGGACTTTTAGGCATAATATTGAGAAAATTCCATTTTTTCTAGAAATTAGACACTCATAGCTTTCCAACGAGCTATCATGAGCCTCGTTTCGACATCGGGAAGGCTGCTAAACGTTGCCGGCAAGTCAAGGGACCTTTTGCTGATATAATTTTTGAGTATTTTTGTAAAAATTGAACCTTTAAAAACTACTTTTTCCTCATGTGCGTTTAGCTATTTTTGCACATGAGAAGTTATGAAAAGTCAATTTATTTCCCTCTTTTAGCATTTTTTAGATATTTTATGAGATATTTTGTGCCTTGGGCTTTGCAAAGCCTCAAGGACAAATTTAGATATTTTGGATAGGCCAATGAGAGTGAAAATTGAACTAAGAGGTTTTCCTCACTTGAGCCTATATATTCCAAAGGCTTTCATTGTAAACAAGGCTAAACTTGATGATAGAAGCAATATATGGTCATATAAGCTTTGGAAGAAATACTTGTCTCATGCTCTTGGATAGTCTCTTGGATGTTCTTGGATGATGAAAGGGGATTGTTGTTGGATTCCATGACTTGGTAGAATGGTATAGTGTCTCTTTCTTTGTTTTTTTTTCTAGTTTTCATTCATGAATCCATGTTTCTTGCTTGCTATATACTAGTAGAGAACAAATTTGAGACATGCCCTTGGAGGCACCTCAAATTTCCTATTTCTTCATAGCTTCCATGTTTTCTTCATCCTTAGTCACATTAAAGAATTCTTGATTGCTCTTTAATAACTTAAGGATATTGTTGCTTGTTTCATTCATAGTTTTATGCAGGCTAAGTATGATTTATGGTACGCTCTACTTACTCATGGATAGCCATAGCTCCATCCATGAAATTTCTCTTTGACTGATTAGATTGTCATTTGTTGAACCAAGGAGGTCTTGTTTCGATGTTGCCCTTTTCCTAAGACTATGCAATCTTGTTTTCAAAGTGCCCAATAACTTGAAGTACTGTGTTTAGGTGTTCCGGCATAGTGATTTGAGTTTTTTGTCTGTCTTAAGTGTTTTTCCCCAAAGTCTGATATCCATTTCCCAAAGTTAGAGGGTGATATATCTCTATGCATGGCTTGAATGTTTATTTCTATGTATTGATTAGCTTATAGTTACATTTTTCATGATTAATGGTTTGCCCTACCATGTTTATGTCAAATATTAAACTAGTTATGCTTGAAATCCTTTGTTGTTCCCAAATTTGATGTCCATTTTATTCCATTTTTCCCAAAGATCCTTTCTACCTCGAATCAAATCGGCCCTTCAGTAGCCTTGTATCACCATCTAATAGCTTTCTTGACCTTTTCGACCCCATAGCCCAGTTGATCTGACATATTTTTACCTATCTTATATCTTTGATCAGTTTCATCCCTCACAACCTAAAAACCAAAACCAAAAAACCTACTTCATAACTAGCCTAAAATCAGAACACAATAAGCAAACACACAGATATCCCTTAAACATATAGAGAGAGCCCTCTCTGAGTCCAGGAAGGCTAGGTCCTCGGGCTCCAAATACTGGTTTGATATTACAATGTCATTTGGCTTTCCAATCAGCCAAATCACGGGACCCTAACATAATGGAGATCACAGTGGGACAAACTAAATACATAATAGTCTAGCAAACTCTTGTAGATTCATTAGTCTTCAAAACTTAAACAAGCAAGAAGTCCATAAAACCATTTAGAGTAAACTCTTTTTGTTCTCGCCACCCTTGCAAAGTGATGAAACAGGTTTAGAATACTTTAATAAACCATAGACTGCACATAAAAACTCAGAAAAACCCCAAAACATTCCCAGATTGGCTTTTCCCTAGTTACTGGTGGTGGACCATAGCTACATCTTTTCAAAAACAACCAAGTTCCACCTGGCGACTCCACTAGCCTCCAGTAGGCCTAAAAACTTCATAAAAGACCAAAAAATTCATAAACCATACCTTTCTGCTAACTCATCCTTCCCAAAGACTTAAAATTAGGGTGGAAACTCTGTAATCAGTGACAAGCTAAGTATAACTTAGCGATTCAGAAAGCCTCACCTAAACATAGGAGATAAGCAGAAGCCTTCTTGCCAAAAGAACCATGAGCTTGTCCATAGAACCTAGTAAACGGTTGAAACCAATTCGATCACTCTTATGTGAAAGTTTCCATCTCAAAGTTGCTATAAAACTTTTTCCCAAAGCATCTTTGATAGTGTTGGTGGTGGACCATAGTTCTCATAGAAATCCACCTGGTGACTCCACTAGTCCATCCTTTTAGTTTTGACCATCCTTCACATTAGTAAAACCTTAGAGAGGCCATCCATCCAAAACATTCACAAATATCATCCTCTCTAAACTCTAGACCCGAAATCTGGCTTCACAAAGAATCAACACCAGATCTCATCTAGACCCAAATCCCCCTATCATAGTAGATGACCCAGAGAAGATTCTATGGCAAGCTTCCAAAACTGACAATATAGCTACCGATAGGTCCATCCGTAAAGCAAGATCAGTACCTGAACATCTCACTACCCTACCGGATTCCTCCTTTGACTTAAAATCATCAAAAACTCTTTTTAGAAGCAAGTCACAAAGTAAGATAAACTTTGATGATCTTGACCCCTAGATCTACCACAGAGTCCTAGTAGAGAAGCCTCACCTAACACACCTCCCGAATTTCAGCTCCTCCATCACTTTGGCTCCTACCATCCCAGATCTACTCAAAATCAGATCACTATCCCAAGTACATCCGCCACACCTATCCAAACCACTACTATTCAAACCACTTCAGCTCATCCCACAAGCCCTCATCTTGTACATCACCCATTAGCTCCCGTCATGGAAGCTTGGTACGCACCCTTGGTGTTGCCACAACCTTTGGCTCCCTTAAAAGATGACTATCAATCCAAAATCCCACACTTTACTGGAGTTGAGACTACCACATCTCAACAACATGTAGATAGGATTAGCGATGCATTTGAATACATGGAATTAGAAGATGAGACCATTAGAATGAGAATGCTCGCCCAAAGCTTGGGCGAGGAACCCAAAAAATGGTTTAAGAGCTTAACTACAAACAACATCCACAACCTCCCAAAACTTTACCAAATCTTCATAAACAAGTGGGAAATCTGAAAGAACACCATTCAAATCCTATCAGAATATGACAATCTAAAACAGGAAAATGGGGAAAGTGTCCAGGGATATTGCACTAGGTTCAACAGTGTATATAACGCCCTCCCACCTCACTTCAAACCCCCACTTGGTTCAACCTTGGCAAAGTTCCTCGAGGGTTTTGACCCAGACATGAATTATCAGCTAAGAGACAAGGACCCCCTTACCTTAGAGGAAATGCAAAAAGTAGCCATAAGGGCAGAAGCCAACTTAGAAGAAAAAAGAGCTAGGACTAGATCAGAAAGGAAAGTCACCTACCGAGATGAGGTATCCACTTCATCCCCTTCCCTAGATCCTAGAATAGATGATTTAGTCAGGTCCATGGCCAAAATGTGGGAAAAGATAAGTGAGAAGACCCCTCTTAGGGACAACCAACAAATCCCTCCAAACAGAAACCGGAACCAAAATTTTAGGAGGGAACAACCTCAAAACAAACCAAGGGAAAATGACCAGCAAATTAGGCCACCATTTAATGAAAATTATGTGGAAGAAGATGATAGGGATACATAACCCATTGATGAAAATCATTTGAACGTCATAGGGTCTGATAACGAGAGTGAGGTGTACCTCACGGAAGAAGAACAAGCATTCTTCTCTCCAAATCAGGATGAAACCAACTATGAAGATCTCGAGGATCCTGCCATATATTTTTAGAATGCTATAATAGAATATCACAAGAAGTATGACCTTAGAAGCAGAAAAAATCAAGACAATTCCAAGAAAGGTAGCTCAGACACTGCTAAAACCCCTGATACCATCCTTAAGAAAGAAGTAAACAGCAACAAAATCATGGTCAGGAAAAGTGACCAAAACAAAGATAGAGTTACCTAAACTAATCCTAACTCAGATAATTCCACAAAGACTCCCAAGGTGACTGTGTCAAACAAAGTCCCAAACCAGAGTCAACAAATTAAGAGCATAGAAAAGGTCATGTCCGAAAAAGCTGAAACAAATCTGTCCAAACTACAAAATCCTTTTAGTTTCGAAGGGGAAATTTCCAAAATAAAAATTACCATACCCCTTACTGAGCTAATAACTGTACATAGGTATAGATCTCAAATCTTCAAAGTTTTTGATATATGAAATGAGGCAGATACTTTAAATCTAACTGATGATAGACCCGAGCTCTTATTCGGCCCCAAAATAGAAGGTGAATACCAAGAAGGAACGATTTTTCCTTTCTATGTGAGTTTGAACATACGGGACAAGATATTACATAATGCCATATTAGATTTTGGTGCCTCCCATAACCTCATGCCTAAAGCAATCATGGAAAACCTGGGACTAGAGGTAACTCAACCTTACAAAAACGTGTACTCCTTTGACTCAAGTCAGGTCAAATGTTTAGGTCTAATAAAGAACCTAGGTTTTTCTTTAACACAACTACCAGCGAAAAACCTAGTCATGGACGTAGTAGTGGTCGACATCCCTCCTAAGTATGGAATGCTACTATCAAGGGCATGGGATGCCAAAATACAAGGTAACCTTCAAATGGATATGCCATTCGCTACCATCCTATTTTTCAACCAGACTAGGAGATTATACCGAGAGACTCACATGAAATACATGGTTAGCAACCGAGATAAGCCAAACAATACTCCCATTTATTCCATTCATTCCAATTTAGATTCTTTTATCTTATACAATGAAAGTGATATAAATAAGAAGATAATGGGAAATGAAGAGGTTTTCAAACCATCATAAACACATTTCCCATTACTAGATGTAGAGACTAATGACCAAAGCTCCAAGAAACCTAAAAAACAGCTTAGTATCATATATGAAAAGGAAGCTCTTTGGAGTATAAGATTTGATGGTTCTTGTGGAAAAACTAGTTCTGGGGCCGAAATCTGGATACACAATACTAATGAAGGTCATTCTTTCAGATTAGAATTCCAATGTACTAATAACATTGCGGAATATGAGGCCCTTCTCATTGGTTTGCAGATACTTAAGGACTTGGGTGCCAAGAAAGTATCAGCCCAGGGAGATTCAGAACTTGTAATCAGGCAAATCAAAGGTGAATATTCAGCGAAAAACCCAAGACTAAGAGAATGCAGAAATGCAGCTTTAGACATCCTCAAAACCTTCGAGAAGCATGAACTCACTTATATTCCTAGGATTCAAAATAGTCTAGCAAATGAGCTCGCCTTTATTGCAAGAAATGTCCAAACACCATGTTTGAATGAGCAATATAGTATTCAGGTCAAACATTTCCCTAGAGTACCAGATAATATGGACCATTGGTAAATATTCAAAGATTATGATCAAATTGATGACTTCTTATAATCTAGGAATGAATTTGAAGAAACCAAAACAGACTTAGAAAATGAAGAAAAGAAATACAACCAAAATCAAGATCAAGGGCTAAATCCACTTTCTTGGACGAATCAAAACTTGATAGATCATTCATATGGAACTGAGATAGGAGAGGACATTTACCCAAGAGAACTCGAAGTCTTACATTGTGAAAATGACACCATACCCAGAGGGCTTGCGCCTCTAGAGGAATTGTTTGATTTTAACGATGTGGCCAAAAAGCCAAAAATGGAATCTACTGAGGTCGACATAGAAGAATATAACATAGGAAGCTCAAAAGAACCTAGAAAGATAAAACTATCCAAAACCCTTCCACCTCACATAAAACATAAATGCATCGAGTTGTTTAAAGAATTCAAAGATGTGTTCACATGGGGATACCAAGATTTGAAATTATATGACACAAGCATCATCCAACATAAGATTCCCCTCAAAGAAAACCAGAAGCCTTTCAAACAGAAGTTAAGAAGGATAAACCCAGTGTTACTACCTTTGGTCAAAAAAGAAATCAAAAAGATGTATGATGCTGGGATAATAGTGTCTCTCCGATACTCTGAATGGGTCTCAAATCTAGTATTAGTTAGAAAAAAGACCAGAGAAATCAGACTCTGTATCGATTTCCGAAACTTAAATAGGGCCTGTTTAAAGGACAACTATCCATTTCTCAAAATGGACCACATACTTCAAAAGGTAGTAGGTGCTAAAAGGATCTCATTACTTGATGGTTTTTTCGATTATAACCAAGTGCTGGTTTACCCCACTGATCAACACAAAACAACTTTCACTACACCTTGGGGCACTTTTATGTACGTTAAAATGCCTTTTGGATTGACAAATGCCGGTGCTACATTCCAAAGAGCCATGGACATAGCCTTCTCAGAAGACATAGGTTTTTTCATAGTCATATATCTTGACGATATTATGGTATATTCTAAATCAGATGAAGAACACTTGGTACACTTAAGAAAGGTTTTTAACAAATGTAGAAAATATGGTTTATCCCTAAATGCCAAGAAAACAGTTTTTGGTCTAGAAGAAGGAAAACTCCTAGGTCACATTATTTCGGAAGAGGGAATAAAAATAGACCCCCAAAGAATCGAAGGCATATTGCAAATAAGTCACCCCAGAAACATAAAGGAGCTGCAGTCTTTTATCGGAAAGATAAATTTCTTGAGAAGATTCATCCCAAACCTTGCCGAACTCCTAAGAGATATCACAAATACGTTGAAGAAAGAGGTCGGGGTTAAATGGACTACAAAAGCCAAAAAATATTTTGAACTTGTTAAAAAGGCCCTAACTGAAACACCAGTATTGATAAGTCCCGATTTCACCAAATATTTTTACATTTTTTCATTTGCCTCGAAACACACAATAGCTGTTGTATTGTTTCAAAAAAACATAGCCGAACAAGACCAACCCATTGCCTTTTTCAGAAAATCCCTAAGAGATGCTCCCTTGAAATATAACATCATGGAAAAACAAGCATTCGCATTGGTAAAAGCACTGAAATATTTCCGAGTTTACATCTTACATTCTCATGTCATTGCTTTTGTCCCTAAGACTGTCGTCAAGGACATTTTAAACCAGGATCCCGATGGTAAAAGGGGAAAATGGATCGCTATCATCTTAGAATATGACTTAGACATCTGACCTACCAAACTATTAAAAGGACAAGGACTTGCAAGAATAATGGCTGAAACCAACCTCCAAGCTTTAGATATAAATTTTTTTGTTGCCTTAGAGGAACAAGAGGAATGCACATCCCCTCATGTTGAACAAATGTTTCTAGATTCACCTTGGTATGCAGATATTATTTATGTATTATTTTATCTAAATGCTCCTCCAAATTTATCAAAAACAAAAGCAAGATTTATTAAACAAAAGTCTTTAAGGTTTTTCATTATAGATGGTCTTCTGTATTGTAAAAATCCCATTGGTATGCTGCTTAAATGTTTTCTTGAGTCTAATGTAGAGAAAATTATGCACAAAATGCATGAAGGGGAATGTGGGGGCCATCTCTACTGGAAAAACACAGCAAATAAATCCTTAGAGCCTGTTATTATTGGCCTACCTTATTTCTTGACACTCACCAGCTAGTTATGACATGCCATAAGTGTCAAATTTTCGATGGCAAGAAAAAGCTTTTACCTTTGCCCTTGCATCCCATCATCGTTGAAGGACCCTTCCAGCAATGGGGCCTGGATTTTATTGAGGAAATTCACCCTTCCTCATCCACTCAACATAAATGGATCCTCACAGCCACCGATTACTTTACCAAATGGATAGAAGCCATACCTTCCAGGAATGCCACCGATTCAGTCATCATTAAGTTCCTAGAAACCAATATCCTATCTATATTTGGCTGTCCTAGAAATATCATTACAGATAACGCCGCTGCCTTCTCCTCCAAAAGAATGGTCGACTTCTATTACAAATATCACATTTCATTAGGAAATTCCACATATTATTACCCTCAAGGTAATGGTTTAGCTGAGTCCTCTAACAAAAGCCTAGTCAACATCATCAAAAAAATTCTTGAACAAAATAAAAAAGCATGGCATGGAAAACTAGTACATGCACTATGGGCCGATAGACTAACCACCAAAAAATCCATAGGTATGTCTCCTTACCAACTAGTTTATGGCATAGATGCCATTTTCCCAACATCTCTAGGGGTTCTAGTAATGAAGCTATTGCAGGAAGTTCAAATAGAAGAAAATGACATGCAAAGAAGGGTAAATCAGACTATCCATTTACAGTAAACCAAAGAAGAAATTTACCAAAAGGCTCAGTTAGTACAAGACAAAATAAAACAAATTTTTGATAGAAGGACCAAGGAAAATGATTTTCAGATTGGAGACAGGGTGCTAAAATGGGATTCTAGAAGAGAAGACAAGGTAAACATGGTAAGTTTGAAAACTTATGGAAGGGGCCTTTCATCATCAGCTCAGTTAGTGGAAAAAATGCCTTTTTCTTGCAAGAACCTGATGGGACTGAAATTTTTTGGGGTCCTGTGAATGGCAGGACATTAAAGCATTATTTTTGTCAAGAGCTCCAATTTTAAGACATTTTCAATCCTTGTATATACCACTGTTTGAAAAATAGATAAAATAGAAAAGTCAAAAACAATATAAGAATAGAAAAGAGGGCAGTTGAAAAATAGAAAAAGGCCCCATGTTCCAAAAAATAGTCATTCAGAAAGCGCGCAAGTCTAAATGCCGCTACTAGTACTCAAATGTCTTGTTCAGTTATCTAGCCTAATCATAATTGAACATGTTTAAATTTATTTACTGATAAGTAAGGGAGTGAAAAATATGGTCAACATTGTGTAAGCTTGACTTATCAAAGAGAGTAGATTAGGAAAAGATACTGGTTCCACGCGCCCAAAACAGAACCAAAGAGGGAAGCGAGGATGAAAACCAAATTGTGCATCTTAGCCCTGTTTTTCCTAGTTTCCATTTTATGCAAAATAATATTTGTGTGAAACTTGTCTTTCATGCCGCAAATACATGACAAATCAGACTGTCTAACCCTGATTTGATCATCTTTCAATTTCGTGTTTTAGATTAGAGAACAAAATCTTGTCAAACAACTTAACCTTGATAGTTGATTTAGCGTAGGTAGAGTAATGAAGGAATTCATCAGTTTAATTTGAACTCCTGGTAGATATAAGTGTAGAATTAGATAGTTTCATTTTCCAAAAAGAAAAAAATATATATTTTCAAAAGGGTTGCTAGTCCAAATGCACTCAAAGGAAGAAAAAATGTTAGGAAAGATAGTGGGGTAGGTAGAAATATCATTGATGCTAATCATGCTATCATTTTTCAGAAGTAGCATCAAGGAAGAATGAAATTTGCGCCAATAGGTAAGGCACCGACATTCATAAGCCAAATATTTGAAATTATGGACACCTCCTGAAAAGGAGCTGCCCTCCCCAAATGGAGCCACTGTTAGTCATCAATATTTTTCACTTGTTGGTGATGACTAGTTGTAACAGCCAATTTTTCTAGCAGCTGATCAAAAATTTGTCAAATTTTCCAGCGAGAAAACACCCATAAATTTTTTTTGCCTTCTTACCTTTCATTTCGCCCATGACAAGATGAAACCTCATTATCAAGTCCTACCTAGCCCCAGCCATACTAGTCTGCCCATCAACTCCAAAGAAACAATCCAAATCTGTCCAAAAGGTCTCCCCTAAGTTAGGTAGTGGCACTTTAGGCATTTCTCCCTTGGAAAACTATCCCAAAGCTAAAGAACCTCCATCTGCTATAGACCAGTCATAACAGACCTTCCCATTTTGCAAATAAAGTTGGTTACATCCATAGGTCGCGCCACTAATACACCCTCAAGTCCCAGCAATACATAAACCATAAGTCAAACTAATTCTAGGTGTTTTTACAACGTTTTAATGGATCTTTCAAGGACAAAGGCATACCAGCATCCCAGAAGACAATATTTGGCTCCACATGAGAAGACAGCTGCTTCTAAATGTGATCTTGAGCCTAGGATGCAGCCACAAAGCAGTGAGTTTTTCAGTAAGCTCTCGCGATGAGAGTCAAAGCCTGAAAAGACAGTGAAAGGAAAAATAACACTGTCAAAGGACTGATGATATGACATGAATGAAAAACCTCCTTCATCTATAAGCAGAGGGTTGAGAGACTAAAAGCGCCTCCTTCATCTATAAGCATAGGGCCAAAGGTAAAGTCTGATTTTGAGTTTTCACTAATAGTAAGATAAATTTTTTGATGAACAGTGAGACAGTAACTAAGGCTTTCTGAAGTAAAATGATGACTAAAGGCAGAGGAAAAACAGTGGGCTTTAAAAATGATTTTCATAAGTTCACTATTATTGAGTTACAATGTGAAGCTAATAGGTTCATCATCAATGAAGAAATATTATTAAACTGATGACCAAAGGAGTCAAAGGGGTCTTGGTCTAAAAGTAACCTCTGCCATCATGTTCAAAAGGAAACCAGGCATTTGTTAAAGAAGGCCTCCTTCATAAGCAAAGTAAAGGATCTCATCATGGTTTGAGGATGAAAAGAAATCATGGCATAAGGAAAAAATTCTAAAGGGACTGCTCTCAAAAAGAGGTAAAATAAATGAAAGCCCAGGCTTCTTGCAGACCTCCTTCATAGAAGAACTAAAGGGAAACTCTCCCTTGTTCAATTTTCAAATATAGAACATCATCCCCTATCTTATCTCCTCAAAAATGAAAACTGGATCATTTTGTAAATTTGAGGATAAGTTGGTGGTTTTGGGGTTGGAGACCTTTTGTAAACATGATTTTCACTTACAGGTTCCAACAAGTTTTTTACCCACATTCAAATGAGAAGCAGTAAAAGTTTTAATTCCAAAAGAGGTTGCTCTACTTCAAGAGTGGTTAGGCTTATAAAGGAAATGATCATTTTCCACCATGTATTTGTTTACACAAAAGGTAGTCTCATTTATGTTTTGAAAAGGTATGAGCTTCATGTTTTGGTTTTAACCCAAAGGCCTTTTCAAAATTTTTCGAAACCTTCATCAAACACTTCATAGGGTTTTTGATTCTCTTTTCAAATACAAGGGTAGTTTGAACATTGCAAGCTATTTTAAATTTTTCCATACACAAAGAAAACTCCCCTTTGCTGGTCAACTGGGTCGAGGAAAGAGTTTTTGAGCAAATCCACCAAGTTTTTGGGCTTGAAGACCACACGGCGTGCCTATAGAGTTGAGTGGTGTGTTTAGGAGAAGATTTTACAAAGGAATACACAGCTGCGCGACGTGCCTGTAGCAGCGTGCGGCGCACCTATAGGTGTTGGTCACGTCGGCCCGACAAGTGACCCGATAATTTGTTTTATGTGGCGCTCTCTCATTCTAAACGTGTCGTGCATATTTTAAGCCATCAAAACGCCTCCAAGATTTTTCAAAGTTGCTCAAACCCTCAGCCAAAGCTTTCCATCGAAGTCTCGAGGTATTCCAGGTGCCTTGGTATTTTCAAATTTCTAAAAGGTGTTAAATGCTGTGTTTTTTTCAAAAGACTAAATGTTGCTGAAAAGGGGAAAGTCTTGGTAGGAATTTCAAAGTGATTTGATTAGAATCTATTGACAAATTCTGTCACAGTGGAAAATGGTGGGTTCCTATTGATGTTTAAAAACCTATAAACTGCCCTCAAAATAGTATTGAAAGGTGTAAGATAGTGTCCAAAGGGGGAAACACATATTTTGGAAAAGTAAAACAATAGGCCTAATTTCATGAACAGTGATCACTGTATAAGTGTTTTTGTTATTTCAAAAGTCATCTCTGTGGGGTAAAAAAAGGGCAAAAAAACCACTGTTGCCTCCTTTGTTCTATAAAGTAGACTTTAGTGAGTGGAGCTACCATTGCATTTGGAGGTATTTGTCAAAATCTGTATGAGAAAATAGTGAAGACAAGGAGGGTGTTTTGATTGTGAGGAACTTTTTCTTTTATCTGCTACAAGGTTGTCTCACTGTCACCAAAAAACCAGGAGCTTGATGACTTTACCCAAACACAGTGACCCTTTGACTATGTGTATGCATTTTAGTTGACTGTGTGATTGTTATTGAATTTACTTATTGATTGGCATACAAA
The DNA here is from genome assembly GCA_034641835.2 of Pinus albicaulis. Taxonomy (NCBI): domain Eukaryota; kingdom Viridiplantae; phylum Streptophyta; class Pinopsida; order Pinales; family Pinaceae; genus Pinus; species Pinus albicaulis. The sequence goes on along the minus strand of CM076584.1, from coordinate 677,527,324 downwards.
AGAATAATAGCAATGTTTTGAGATGGCAGAGACCTAATAGCAAAGAAAACATTTTAAACAGCTTTGAGGCAAATTTACCTTGATCAAACATTAATTGATAGAGAAGGTAGGGTTTTGTTTGAAGATCACATTCTTGAAAACCTTTTGAGGCAGTTTGGTTTTTCAGAGAGCATCTATAAAAAGATGCCTCCCAGTCAAGATAGTAGGAGTGGATTGCATAAGAGATATGAACCTATTTCCACTGAAGAAGTGAATGCACACCCATCAGTCTTGTTCAATTTCCATAAGGTCGGGTGTTTAGATTTTTGCCAAAGGGTGCAAGAGGTGAAGATTTTCTCTCCTTTGACACACCTTTGTGCTTTGAGGTTTCAAGATAAGCGTTTCCAATTGGCAGACCTTGACTTCAAGTTCTCCCCAAGATCCATCTCCAAAGCCACTAAAATACCCTATATTGGCAAGAAATGGTTTAAGCAAAGCCATTTGGACTCAGATGATTACAAACCCTTCATAAAGCCTGAGCACAGAGAATCATGTCCTTCTATTTTCCCTTTCTCATATCTTTTAGCCAGCTACACCCCTCTGATGAAGATTATCATGAAGTACTTCACTTGTGAGGGAAGATTCTCCTGAATTTATGCATATCACATTCGACTGCTCATGCATTTCACTAGAGCTAGATTGCTAAACCTTCCTTTCTTCTTACACAAGAGAATTGACAAAATGGCCTCCACTGTCCAGAAGAAGCCTCCTTCACAGCAAATATCCTGTCTCTTCCATCACTCTCTCATCAAAATCATCATTCTTCATCAGCTTGAAAAAAGAGAGGTTGCTTGGGATGTTTTCATCACTCATCCGGATTTCTCCACTGTCCCTCCAATCCTTACATCCCATAAATCTCCTACTCATCATCCCTCACCTTCTTCTATCAGACCTATTCCTAAAAAACTCAATTTTACTACAGAACAAGCAAAGGAACATGAATAAGAAGAAGAAGAAAGTGACCAGCAAGAGGAAGCAGGACATGAGCAGGAGGAAGAAAGTGCTGAACAACATCATGACATTGATGAGGGTGAGCAGCAGCAGACTCATGATGAGGTTGAACAACAGCCTTATGATGACACACAACAACATCACAGTGGTGATGAACAGCAGCAAGGGAAAGAGGAAGAAAGTGTTGAACAACAACATGACAGTGAGGGTGAGACAGGGAAGCAACATGATAGTGATGAGCAAGGGCAGCCTAAAGAGGACACACAACAGCCTTATGAGACAGAACAACAACATGAAGATGATGAAAAAGGGCATGACAGTGATGAGCAAGGGAAGCCTCAAGAAGAACAACAGCCTCCTCAAGAATAACAACAAACTCAAAAGGATGACAAGCAAGGTGACAAAGGTAAAGGGGCCATGCCCTCTTCTCATAAAAAGGCTAAGCCCCAGACAACAAAGAAGAGAGTGCCTAAGGTTGTCACTCCAAATGTGACAAGGGCCCTTCGAAGTAAAGGAAAATTGCCAAAGAAGCTCATGATTGATTTTCCTAGGAGGAAGAGCACTAGAATAGCCACTCAAAGCAAAGGGAAGGGCAAGGTAGAAGGAAGTCATGAACAAGAGAGTGCCTTCGACATCATCCAAGTCCAAAGCGATGATAGTGATAATGAGGCCTAGATTCTAGAAAACCTCTTAATCCATAGAGAAGGTGAAATTGATGCATTGAAGGATGATCTTCATAGGGCAAGGAATTTCAATCAATTTCTGCAAATCCAAAATAGGAAAATGAGTGTCCATATGGCTGTTTATGAGACATGGGTGATTAAGTACAAGAAGGAGGTCTCCAAAGCCCAAGAAAGGTTGGAAGAAATCATGGGCGAGTTTGATGAAAGTGAAGGCGAAGATCAGCCTAGGCGAAAGGGCCTAGAACCATGGGGCTTAAAAAGGCCCTTGAGAAGAAAAAAGAAGTGGAAAATGCCCTTCTCCAATCTACCCCTCTCACTGCATTGTTTGAGCAGGAGATAGAGAACAATAAGGAGGCATGGCTTGAGAGAGTCAATGACCACTTGGAAAGGAAATTGGATGAGGAAAAAAGGGATTTAGACCTTCAAAGGAGAATGACGAGGCATTACAAAAAATTAAATCAGTTTGCCCGACGCAAGTTGAAGGATGCTCAAGAAAAGCTCAAGGAGGCTAAAGGGAAGCGCTCGGCACAAAAAGTGAGGAAAGACATATCAGGACTTCATATTTTGGCCTCTGCTTCATATCATGTTGCTGAGAACCCTTGAGGGTCATGCTCACCAATTTTGGGTGTTTTTGGACATATTTTGGTTTTTTGGCATTTTTGGGTTTTTGGTCAAAACTCATGGGTTTCGCCATTTCAGTTTGGGGTATCAAAAAAAGAGGAGAATCATATCATTGGATGCCATAATTTTAGGAGCACACACTCAGTGATTTTTAGGACATTTGAAGATCATTTTCTCCCCCGAAATGGCGAAAAATGCCCGCTTTTTCTACACTTTGCCCGGTCTATCAGCAAGCCTTATTTTTTGGTTTTTTACACACAGGCCTATTTTTGGAGGACTTCCAGGCATTATATTGAGAAAAATTTGTTTTTTCTAGAAATTAGACACTCGTAGCTTTCCAACGAGCTATCATGAGCCTCATTTCGACATTGGGAAGGCTGCCAAAGGTTGCCGGCAAGTCAGGGGACCTTTTGCTGATATAATTTTTGAGTATTTTTGTAAAAATTGAACCTTTAAAAACTGATTTTTCCTCATGTGCGTTTAGCTATTTTTGCACATGAGAAGTTATGAAAAGTCAATTTATTTCCCTCTTTTAAATTTTTTTAGATATTTTATCAGATATTTTGTGCCTTGGGCTTTGCAAAGCCTCAAGGACAAGTTTAGATATTTTGGATAGGCCAATGAGAGTGCAAATTGAACTAAGAGGTTTTCCTCACTTGAGCTTATATATTCCAAAGGCTTTCATTGTAAACAAGGCTGAACTTGATGATAGAAAAAATATATGGTCATATAAGCTTTGGAAGAAATACTTGTCTCATGCTCTTGGATAGTCTCTTGGATGTTCTTGGATGATGAAAGAGGATTGTTGTTGGATTCCATGACTTGGTAGAATGGTATAGTGTCTCTTTCTTTGTTTTGTTTTCTAGTTTTCATTCATGAATCCATGTTTCTTGCTTGCTATAGACCAGTAGAGAACAAATTTGAGACATGCCCTTGGAGGCACCTCTAATTTCTTGTTTCTTCATAGCTTCCATGTTTTCTTCATCCTTAGTCACATTAAAGAATTATTGATTGCTCTTTAATAACTTAAGGATATTTTTTCTTGTTTCATTCATGGTTTTATACATGCTAAGTATGATTTACATTATGCCCTACTTACTCATGGCTAGCCATAGCTCCTTCCATGAAATTTCTCTTTGACTGATTAGATTTTCATTTGTTGAACCAAGGAGGTCTTGTTCCGATCTTGCCCTTTGCCTAAGACTATGCAATCTTGTTTTCAAAGTGCTCAATAAATTGAAGTACTGTGTTTAGGCATTCCGGCATAGTGATTTGAGTTATTTTTATGTCTTAAGTGTTTTTCCCCAAAGTCTGATAGCCATTTCCCAAAGATAGAGGGTGATATATCTCTATGCATGGCTTGAATGTTTATTTCTATGTATTGATTAGCTTATAGTTACATTTCTCATGATTAATGGTTTTCCCTACCATGTTTATGTCAACTATTAAACTAGCTATGCTTGAAATCCTTTGTTGTTCCCAAACTTGATGTCCATTTTATTCCATTTTTCCCAAAGATCCTTTCTACCTCGAATCAAATCAGCCCTTCAACAACCTTGTATCACCGTCTAATAGCTTTCTTGACCTTTTCAACCCCATTGCCCAGTTGATCTGACATCTTTTTACCTATCTTATATCTTTGATCAGTTTCATCCCTCACAACCTAAAAACCAAAACCAAAAAACCTACTTCATAACTAGCCTAAAATCAGAACACAATAAGAAAACACATAGATATCCCTTACACATATAGAGAGAGCCCTCTCTGAGTCCAGGAAGGCTAGGTCCTTGGGCTCCAAAGACTGGTTTGATGTTACACTGTCATTTGGCTTGCCAATTAGCCAAATCACGGGACCCTAACATGTGTGTTTGAGAGGTGTGGGTACCATGGTTATGAAGTAAGTTTCTTGTTAACACAATTTTATATGATAAGACAATATTGTGTGCAGGGTTTTGTTGTAAAAAATTCTAACATATGAAAGTTTTTTTGTGGTTTTGCTGAAGATTTCCATTTTCGTTTCTTAAACAATTGTGTTGTGTTTTTTTTTCCTATTTTCATGCAATTTGCTAGATTTTTTCTTGTTGTTTTCAGGGGATGCCTTTTTTATTCATACATACCCATTTTTATCTGATGTGCCTTTTTTTTTTTTTTGTGTAAATTTAGAGATGTTGTGTGCTCTTAGATAGCATGATTATCTGTTACTTTCTTTCTATGTTGTTTGTTTTCAATATTTGTAGCATAAAAATTTTCCACTTTAGTGGTGCAAAAATTTACCATGGTAAGTGTATCAGGTTTATTGTACCTAATTCACAAGTTAGTAGATATTATGTATCTTTGTATGTGCTTTTGTTAAATCTCAATAGTGTATATACACTAAAAAAATGGTAGGTGTCTATATTAAGTGATTATAGGTTGTTGCTTTGTTCTTTGTCAGTTCCATATGTAACTGGTATTTTCATAATCACCTAAATATGTCCAAGCTTGCATGGAATACTATGTATAAAAAAAAACCAAGAGGATTCAAATTTGGAAATGTCATTATGTATCATGAAGTTGATTAGTCAGACCTGTTATGTTAAGGCCTAGTTCAATTTTGAAAACGAAATGTAGATTATGATACATTGTTGATACGAGAGGTAAGAAAATAGATTTATCATGCTTATGTATGGCTACCAATTCAAAAAGTGGTACATGTTGATATAGAGACATTCATTGTTAATTGTTGCATTATCTTTGCCATTGTTTCACTTGTAGCGACAAAATAATTGATTCAGCATATTGTATGTGAACTATGGAAAAAATATATATAGGGATATAGATGTTTCATTATCTATTAATTGTTGAATTTTCTTTGTCACTGTTTCACTTTTAGAGAGAATAATTGATTGAATATATACAGGCTATGGTGTTATCATTTAATATAGACTTGGTCAATTGGTATAAAATTTGAATTTCTTATTCTAATTCCTTGTATTCATGTGAGTGGTCATGGATTTCGAAGATGGAAATTATCATTAAAGTATTATTTTGGAAGTGTTTCATATTGTTTTTGTTATTTTTTGGATATATCATTACTTGATCTTGTAGTTTTTTTTTTAAAGTTTCAAAGGTAAGAAACTCTAATTTCTGAATTTTAGATTATTTTGTATTTTTTTTCTTTTTTTCATATTATTTGTTAGATTACTGATATTAGTAATTATTTTTCTTGGTTCTTGTTTCAAATTTCCAATTTTGTTGCAATTTAGTAGAAATATTTGTGGATAGGATAATTTTATTGTATAGTGATTTTAACAAGTTTGTAAATTTGATGATTATCTGTACAACATTTATACCAAGTTTATGATATTCTTGTGTGATGAATTTTTGTTTGATTAAATTGCATAGTCATTGCATAAAGGTGATGGGAATTTATAGTAATTCTAAAATGACAATTGTATTTTGTTTTGTTAGTAGAAATGAAGATGTAATCAGAATGAGAGAACAACCAGAAGAGGATGTGGATGCAAATTTTTTAATTCAAAGTAATTAGTAATAACTATTTTTTTCTTTTATCTGAGGAAAATTTTGATGTTTTTTGTGTGTGCTTCTCCTGCTATATGAGAGAATCCTAGTAACTTGATCAAGTTTTTTCTTCATGTTGTTTGTAATTTTCCGTGAGGTGCTCTTTACATTGAGATTTGTATTTTATTTTTTAAATTATATTCATAAAATAAAGTTGCAAACATTGCATCATGTGCACGAAGAGGTTGTGTATGTAACATTTTTAATTCATAGGAATTAGTAATAGCTATTGATTTATTTTATCTAAGAAAACTTTCCACATTTTTGTAGTTATTAACATGGATGTGCTTCTCCTACTATATTTTGGCAAATTTATCAAGTGTTTGCTTCATATTGTTGGTAATATTCCATGATGGACTCTTTATGTCGAGGTTTTGTTTTTTTAAATGATATTCATAAAAATATAGTTTCATAAAACATGATGTGAAAGATTCAAGTTTGGAATCATTATTCATTATTTTTATTCTGAGTTGAATTTCATGTGTGCAGAAGAAAGTTTGTGTTGCTTAATCCACATATGCATTTTTTCTGCAGTGATTCTCACATGCATAGATCCTCTTCTGCACATGACCACACACCTTTTGTTTTGTGCAACTAGATCTTCTGCATTTGTCAGTTCTCACACATCCTCACTTGGCATGATTACAAGATTTTGGTGCACAATATTTATCCTATGTCATTAAATTTGTTTTTAATTCAATGGTACTAATACCGAGAATGCTAAAATGAAATGAATATTGCAATTAAAAGGATGAAATGGATTTAAAAATTTGAGGTTTATTTCCTATATCTCTCATAAACAATGATGTTAATGCACTAAGTTTATATTTATTAACCTTACTCATTGAAGTACAGTCACACACATGAGAGATAGGTTATAATTATGTAATGTTAGAATTATTTTCTATTTTTTGAGAGTAAGACAGTGGGTTGCAATTGAAGAGAATTAAAATATGTCAAACTCTCATGATGACAAATACTTTGATGTACATTGTGCATATTGACTCAGGAAATTACTCTGTTAAGTGTTTTTTGCCAAATTTTATTTGGTGGAAGAAATTTTTCGTTCCTTGGTGTGCAAACCCATTTAACACTTAATATTGATCAATTTTTATTTTTGTTAATATTATTATTCACTATATTACCAAATGTGATTAATACACATCAAAATCTCAATTGATAGATGACACTATTATAGGGAACCCCTTGGTGCCAACGTGGAGATTGAGATCATGTGGCCAACTGGTAAGGCACGCATTTCTATGTCATTTTACATCAATATTGATGTCACACCATGCCAATGCCTATAAAAACTTACACCTTTAGATAAATAAAATGATTTGTAGTTGATGGGAACCAAAATATGGAAAAGTCCCATGACAAAAACAAAATTGATGTCCTATGAAAACATTTTGGTGTGTTCCTCAGACTCGCGCCACAAGTCTTCTGCTTCAAAAATATTACAAATTCTAATGAAATTTCCTAATAATGCATGAATCTCTAGAATATAAGATTAAATTTATCACTCTAGCTAAATTTTGTATGTAGTTAGTATGTATGAAACAAAGAGGAGTGGAACTAAAATTTGTTGGAAATAAAGACGTACAAAACTAAAGTACGTGCACAAGTGCAGGTATAAAATGGTAAGTTTTATTGCTCCAAAGGAGGCGAGAGAAAATAAAATTATTTAATTTATAATCATATTGGAAAACAAAGTTAAAATATCTAGACACATTGTCATGTCTAGATACCTCTTACTTCATACATAACTTCGGTGGGTGCTTGGTTGTTCTAATGTTTTCCCATTACGTAGTATTGATTTCATGTATGCCACTTGACATGATTAGAATATTTTTGTTAAGGTATGACCCTAACCCCTTTATTAATGTAATAATCCCTAGAGGCACCGTAATATTCTAAATTAGCTAGTGTAAGCATTGTAACAGGTTAATCCAGATTATAAAAAAGGGACCACAATAGTTATAACGAGGCATAGTAATATATAAAATGGTTAAAATGAAATATGTAAGGGACCATGAGTAGTTATTGTTTTGGGTCTCAAGAAAATATATAATGTCGAAGAAAGTAAGGAAATGATTGTCTTGTGTTGTGTAACTCAGCTCTACTCTATTATAGGTTTCCCCCTCGAAGAGGCAAGTGAACAATATTTTTGCAAATCTTAATAAAATATTTTTTCTTTTCTCATCTCATTTTGTTATTTTTATATGGTATAGCTATCATATTTTCTCTTCCAAAATTATTTTTAGGTCAAGCATATTACAGGTGGTATGAGAGCACTTTCTCTTCCCAATTGCACCACCAATTTTAGCAAATAATATTGTAAGCTAGAGACATGTTCCAACATATTTAAAATAAAAATATCTATCATTACGCACATCAAACTACATTGCAGAGGTATACATGCATAACTAAAAGATGTGGTTACGTCTATTGGACTCCCTTGTAACCCTTGTTAGTACCCCTTCAAGTAGTACATCATCGAACAACACCTATAAGTGAACTACACTTCCACGCACCTCTGGTATATTGGAATCCCCCAAGATTACCATGAAACCAAACCATAGATAAGCCATCAAACATCTTGTTGATACAGTACACTGAGAACAACATTTAAGGATATTACTTCCATGTACGTGGGGTATTTGGGAAGTACTGCTAAGAACAATCGATCATCCTTAGTTAGCACCCTGGAAGATTAGTCTGAGTAATATAGTTTGACCCCTGCTATATATCGAGATCTATAGCACCTGGAAATACTTTACTACCTTAGTTCCCTCTCTTCTACTGATTGGTCATCACATCTTGCAATACCTAGAAGTTGGGGCTTCTGCCACAGTAATAAATATAATATCTTGATGTATCATGCCATGGGGATTTCAACTGCCAGAGTAGAAATACAATTTTTCAGTATCTAGTAGTTGGGATTTATGTAATTGAAATTTTTTTCTGTATCTATACATTGGAATTTTTTTTTTCACAGTACAGACTAGTGTGACCACCAAATTCCTACACATTTTGCAGTATCAATATGCTGGGATTTCATCTTGCGTAGTATTAATCACCTAGGAGTATAATCCTATCAGAGTAAAATAAAAATGTCTAGTGGTCCCAAAAATTCCATTTTCAAGAGACCTAACCCATGGGATTTAGTACAATGATTTGATCACAGTGATACCATCTACTAGTAAGTATTTGTTTTCATGCATACCCAAAATTTTCAGATGTGCTTGCAAAATACCTACATCAAAAGACTCCTTGCATCACACCCATGAAAACCATACTAATTTTAAGTATTTTTTTTTAGTCCAGGGTAGTGTATGGTAATGATGAGAGATATGGAAATCCTCCAGATAAAAGTGGATTACATCGAAAAAAACCTCACAAAAAAAATCCAATATGCAGTTACAAAAGCCCTCACTAACTTCATACCACAACTCAAAGAGAAAGGCTCCATGGGGGAGGGGGATAAGATTGATGCCCACTTGGAAGGAGAATCTAGCCATCATCACTATGAGGGGTATCATCATTTCCATGGGGTCACCAATATGATTTCAATAAGAGACCCAAGATTGACATCCAAAAATTTGATGGTTCTCTCTTGACAATGTCGGTGGAAAAAATTGAACAATATTTTCAACTCAACAATATTTTGGATGATGACATAAAAAGATATGTGGGAGATATTTATTTAGACCAATATCACTAACAATGGTGGAAATTTCATAAAACAATTTACGTAGGAAATCCCACTTGGAATGTGTTCTCTAAAGCCATTTGTGTTCATTTTTCCATGGACTCTCAGTTTTTCAGATGCCTCACAAATATAAAAAAAACTGGTTCCATCAGATTACATCATGATGTTTGAACAAATGGCCATCTAGATAGAAGGCCTCATGGATACCTTCTATATCGAATGTTTCATCAGTGGCCTCAAGGAATCCATCTAAAAACATGTTATAATGCATCAACAAACTACGTGGTTGGAATATTGACACAAATATTTAGATGAAGAAGTTTTTATTACTTCCCAAACCACTTGTCCTTCATTTACATCAAAGGCATGTCCCACCCCTAGTAGTGGCCCCACCAAAACCCTTAAGGTGAAAAAGATGTCTCCTGCGAAAATGGCTGAAAGACGAAGAAAAGTATTATACTACTATTGGGATGATAAATACTCACCATACCAAAAATGCTTGGAAACAAACTTATTTCAAATTGACGCAACTAAAAATGGGTCAGATGATGAGGCCCAACCTAGTGAAATATATGGGGAGGAAATAATGGAACCCTAAGATACTACATCAGATACTATAATACCCCCTGAGGAACGAAATATATCTCTACATGAATTAGCAAGCATTTCTTCTCCAATTTTTTTTAAAATCATAGGCTTTATTAAGCACTCCCTAGTGGTGGTATTTATTGACAGTGGTAGCATGCATAATTTTTTCCATAAAAGGGTTGTTGAGGAAGTGCATTTTTTGTGAGGGAAATTTCCAATTTTTAAGTCCTTATAATAGATGGGGGGCCATAAAATGCGAAGGTCATTTTCAAAATATAAAGCTCCAGATGGGGGACTACCACCTTAAAAAACACATGTTTTCCATTGAAATAGGATGATGTCACATTGTCCTCAGAGATGAATGGTTGTGCACAATAGGCCCTATTTCCATGGACTTCTAAGAGCTATATATGAGATTCAAATTGAATGGGCACACTCATACACTCCATGGGCTCTAGGAAGGTTATCCCAATATCATTAACTTTCATAGCATGGATAAGCTTATAAAATGGGGATACGATGAGGTAGTTTCTTAACTCAATGCAATTCAGGCCATTGAATTCAACCATGTTTATATTCATCCAAACATGTAAAATGAATTGAGTCACCATCAAAATTGTTTTAAAAACCCAAGAAACTACCCCCCTCTCAAGGTGAGCATGATCATAGCATCCCTTTGATTTGAGGTAGCCAACCACCTAGTGTAAAACCCTATAGGTACCCATTTGTATAAAGAATGAAATTGAAAATATTATTAAGGAGCTACTATAAGAAACCATGAACCGTCCCAACACCAACCATTATTCATCCTTGGTGGTCATGGTCCTAAATAAGGATGGGGAATGGAACATGTGTCTCAATTTCAGGTCGCTTAATAAGGTCACCATCGAGGATAATTTTCTTATTCTAGTCATGGATGATCTCCTAAATGAATTCTCTGGAGCCAAATTATTTACCAAGTTGGATATTTGTTCGGGCTATCACCAAATAATAATGAAAGGACAATACATCCCCTAGAATTATTTCAGAATCCACAAAGGTCACAATGAAATTTTGGTTATGCCCTTTGGTCTTTGTAATGCACCGTCGACCTTTCAAAGTCTCATGAATCACATTCTCAAGCCCTATCTCAAAAAGTTTGTCCTAGTATTATTTGATAGTATACTCATATACAACAAAACATTGGAAATACATGTCCAAAATGTTGACTAGGTCTTGCAACCTCTACATGAGAATAAATTATTTGTCAAAATGTCCAAGTGTTATTTTGGAATTGAATAGGTGGAGTACTTGGGACACATTATTGGTCATGAGGGAGTATGAGTGGATCCCAAAAATATTCAGGAGAAGAAATATTAGCCACAACCTTGGACCTTGAAAATTATACGAGATTTTTTGTGTCTCACAGGATACTATGAAAATTTTTCCAGAAATTATGGATACATTTCCAGACACTTGATGAGTCTTCTCATGAAAAATGCATTCACCTGGATAGAAGCAGCTCAACGAGTCTTCTTGGATATCAAACAAGCCATTCGTTCCACCCTGGTTTTGGCTCTTCCTGATTTTACAAAACCCTTTGTGATCAAATGTGATGCGTTAGGGACATGTATTGGAGAAATCTTAATGAAAGAAGGTCGACCAATCACATTCATCAACCAACAATTAAGTGAGAATAATTTGGAACAATCCACTTATGGGAAATAAATAATGGTCATTTGACATGCAATAGACACTTATAGACTATACTTTCATGGCCATTATTTCCAGATAATAACTTAGCACCATAGTCTAAATTATCTCTTGGAGCAATGCTTATCCTTGAAACAAAGAAAAAATGGCTTACCAAAATTTTGGGAAATGACTATGAGATAGTATATAAGAATGGTCATGAAAATGTTGTGGAAGATGCTTTATCTCAGAAATATGAGGAGGATGACACCCTCTTATCCATATCTTTTCCCATTCCATCTTAGATTGAGGAGGCCCACCATGAATGGTTTTCCCATCCTTCCCTTTCCCATCTAGTCTAAAGGTTACAAGGGGATCCTAACCCTCCCATGAATTACACTTGGAAGGCATATATTCTTTGATATAAATATTTTTTAGTTCTCTCCTCTAACCCCACTCTTAAACCACAAATCCTAGCATAGATACACTCCTCTCCCATTACAGTACATTCAGGCTTTCAAAATACTTATGCTCATGTTCGCCAGTCTTTTGTTTTGGAAGGGATGAAACAATACATTCTTACATTTGTGGTTGGATGTGATGTCTTCCAACACAACAAAGGAGAAACAATGAAGACACCAAGAACTTTACAACCATTTTCACGAGCTACTTCTATATGGAATAATGTCTCCATGGAACTCATTTCCATTCTTCCTAATTCAGGAAGTAAGTCTATCATCATGGTGGTAGTTGATCGAATCTCTAAATATGCTCATTTTTGTGCCTTAGCATACCCATTCACTCCAGCTCTGGTGGCTCAGGTCTTCATGGATCAATTTTTTAAATTCCATGGCATACCTACCTCTATTATTTTTTATCAATATCCCACATTCACCAAAAATTTATGGTAGGAGAATTTTGAGCTACACAAAATAAAAATCCAAATGAGTACAACTTATCATCCCTCGACATTTGGTCAAACTAAAGCGGTAAACAAATGTTTAGAAACTTACCTGTAGTTCTTTGATATGGAAAAGAAACATCAATGGGTGTAGTAGTTACCTTTATAGGAATGGTGTATAATAATAATTATCATAAAGAAACCAAGATGAAATTGTGTAAGGTGGAGTATGGCCAACTCCCCCCTTCACAAAATTCTTATCTTTCATGATCTTCCAAATTCTAGGAATTGGATAAGATGCGTTAGAACCGAGCTTCCACTCTTTCTCTTCTGAAGGATAATATCATCTAGCAAAAAACTTGATCAAGCAATAGGTTGACCAAAATTTCTCAGAAAGATATTTTCAAGTGGGCGACTAGGTGTTCCTTTGACTCTAGCCATATAAGTAGATGCCCCTCAAAGAGAATGGCTTCCAAAATCTAGTTCCAAAATTTTATGGGCCTTATCAGGTGGTTCATTGAATTGTATTTGTTGCCTACAAACTATCATTTCCAGCCAATTCCAAAATCCACTCTGTCTTCCATGTATCTTGTCTCAAGAAATTCATGGGGTCTAATTTTAAGGTTCAGACCACCCTGCCTAAATTTGATGAGGAAGGATCTATTTGGCTCATGATGGAAGAGATCACAGATTATAGGGAGCGAAATTTCTGTAGACACATTATCAAGGAAGTCCTTATATAGTTGAAAGATGCATTACTAGAATATGCCACATGGGAACCAACAATTATTCTTCAGAAATTTTCACAGCTTCAACCTAGAGGACAAATCTGTTTCTAATGGGGGAGGGCATGTTAGGTTCTGACCCTAACCCATTTATTAATGTAATAATTCCAAGAGGAACCGTAAAAGTCAAGATTAGTTATTTTAATATATAAATACCTCAAGCATTGTAAGTGGTTGAAACACATTATTAAAACAAGGCCACAATTAGTCATAACATGCCATAGTAATAAATTGAGTGGTTAACCTGGAATATGTAAGGGACCACAAGTAGTTAGGGTTTTGGTTCTCAAGAAACTATATAATTTTGAAGATATTAAGGAAAGGATTGTCTTTTGTTGTGTAGTTGAGCTCTACTCTACTAGAGGTTCCCCTTCAAATAGAAAATGAACAATATTTTTGTGGATATTAATAAAATATTTCTGTTGTTCTCATCTTATTGTGTTATTTTATATGGTATCACTGGAATATTCAGTCTTCTAATATTCACTATAGGTTAAGCATATTATATTTTGAGGCACGATATTTATCTTTCCTTATTAACTTTTAATGTCATTCAACGGTATTGATGTTAGGAGATTACGACACATAGGAAATAGTTAAGAATAACATAGTCTAGTGTAGAGTTAGGTAAAGCGTGTTTCTTTACCATGTACATTTGTAACTTATAATCTGACAGTCATGATTTGTAGTAATCCAAAATTTATATCTCTCCTCGGTATTAATGACACTTGATCCATGGCTTAACACCCGATTGGTCCATGATCTATATTTAAATAGCATGGAGGGTCATTTGTCCGGTAACCGTTTATGAGAGAAACATGTGTAACCTTTCTTTTTATATTAATAAATTTCTTGAAGTGACCACGTTGTCTCAGGCCATGGACTGTTTCTCTCTTTGAGGTTTTTAACCACATGATTATACTGGTGTACTGATTTTTGATCTGTTTGTGAGCAGTGACCTTTGGTTATTGATCTAAGGACCTTACCCTATAAATTCCTACATGGTATCAGAGCTATTTTGAGGGCCACATCCTTTGTTGATCAAAATCCGAAGCAGTTTGACTGCATGCGACTACTCTTTTCTAGATCTACTATTTATGAACATTTTCGGGCTTGGAGAACTACTCTGTTGTGTCTGGAACATCTGTTATAGTGAGGAATGCCTTTCGTTTCATGCGAAAAGGTTTCCATTTTCCCAAGTTATGTCAGTTTAGATCTAGAGGTATAAAGTATCTGTTTTGCAGTTTTATTTGTTAAAAGTTTTGCTTATTTCGGTTCCCTCTGTTTAATTTATTTTTTTAGGTTTTATTTATTTGCCAGATCTATACCCTCTTCTCTATGTATGCTCTTTGTTGTGCACTGCGTGTGATCTCGGCAAATCAGAAATAGAAAAAAGGGATTTCTTTTTGCTATGTATGTTCTTTCCCCGCGTCTTTGTGCGAACTCAGGAAATCAGAAATAGTGAAAAAATTGATAGTTGCTGGTAAGGCTAATCGTAAATCTAACATTCTACCATAAGGCTTTCATTTCATTTCTTTTTGCTCAGATTTTTGTGTTTTTTTGTGCAGGAAAAGACACACACACTGAAGAGTTTAAAAATAAATAAATAAATAAATATATCCTTTTAAACAATTACAAAATCCTTCCTCCTTTCAAACAATTACAAAATCCTTTTACTATCTCACTTGGTGAGAAGTTAGTTTATGAGAATAGAGGTCTTGGGTTCAAGTCTCCTTCTCAAGCTTCTTTTGTAAAACGTTTTTTCTAAAAGGGGTGGATTTTTTTTTTTTTTTTTTAAGTCACACTTCATCCCATTCCCGTAACTATTCAGCATCTTTAACTTGTTTTTTCAAAAAGGCATAACTTCTTCATCTGGAAGCCGTTTTTCGAGCCAGTTTTTTTTAAACGACCTAATTTTTCGAGATATTTCCATTGGAGTAGTTATTTTTAGCTTTTATCCACTTCGTTTTGTTGAAAAAAATGGAAAGTGCATGCCCATTTATTCTTAACAACACCAATTATTTCCAATGGATACCTCACATAGTAGATATACTTAGAAGTAAAGGGATTTATAGAATAGCCACAGGTTAAGAAACTAAACCTTTCGATGATGATAAAGTTCCTAAATGGGAAAATAAATAAGATCAAGCACGAGGGTTGATAGGAATGTCCATTGCTCAAGATCTTCGATTTCACATCCTTGACATTGACACCCATAATAAAGCCTTGGAAAAGATAAATATTTTTTTTGGCATTCAAAATAAAATCAGGGCCCACCAGCTTGAAAATGAGTTGTTTACTTTGGACCCCAATAATTTCTCCTCTATTGAATATTTTTTTGTCCAAATTCAATATCCTTAGACTTCTTTTAGAAGGGTGTAAGGTCAAAAAGGAAGATGGTAGCCTCATCTATTACATTATTGCTAATCTTGGCCCTACATACTCTGTATTTGTTTCCGCCTTCCATTCCACTAGAGAGGCCATCATCTCTTCAAGAACCACCTACAACAATCCCTCTTTTGATTCCTTTTGTGATTCTTTGATAAGAGAAAAATAAAAACTCTTACACCTTGGTCTTATCACTTCTGGAAACGCTTCTAAGAAAGCCCTAGTAGCCCAAAAACAATCATATCAAAAGAATCCCAAGAAGAAATATCCTAAAAAGTATGGTCCTAAACCAAACAAGGGTCCTAAGAAATTTCAACCACAAACTAAAAAATCAAATCACCAAAATGATAAAGAAAATAAAAACAAAGGGAAGAAGACCGATAGACATTGAAATTGTTGTAATCGTGATGGCCATATAGAGTCCAAATGTTTTAAAAAGATGAATACCTTAGAAGCAACAATGAAGAAGAAAAACATCAATTTGGAGCACTCTTCACCTTCATCTCCAGGAATGGCACTTTATTCTTGTGGTTTTCAAGAATCAAGATCTGGTTATGCATTAAATTTATCTTCCTCTTCTCCTTCTCATGAGTGGCTCATTGATTCTAAAGATTCTTACCACATGGCCAAAAATAAAGCCATGTTTTCTTCTTTAAATGTTTGTAACACCAAATATATTTATGTTGGTGATGATAGATCTCTTAGTGTTGTAGGATCTGAAACCATTCATCTTGATAATGGTCAGCTTAATGATGTACTATGTGTTCCTACCTTGTCATGCAACCTTCTCTCTGTTTATCAAAGAACTCATTTAGGTGAAGGGAAAATAGTAGAATTATCACCTCATGATGTTTTAATCAAGGACCTCAAAGATCCTCAACATATTTTTTCTATTGGCACTACTGATGATTCCACAAGGTTGTATATGTTTGACAAATTTGGGTCATCCTATCTTCTCTCTAGTTTTGTTGCTCATAATGATGATGTGAGCAAACTTTGGCATGAACGATTTGGTCACTTAAACTATCTCTCTCTTCAAACTCTATGTAAGGAAAATATGGTGACAGGCCTTCCTATGGTATCTTGCCAAGATGGTGTATGCTCCGGATGTGTACTCAGAAAACATCATTGGGATAGTTTTGACAAACGTGCCTCTTGGCACGCTTCAGCCCCTTTGCAGCTTGTGCATGGTGATTTATGTGGTCCACTTCCTGTTATTTCTTTCTCTTGTTGCAAGTACTTCTTAAATTTCATTGATGAATTTTCCAAACACACTTGGGTATACTTCTTAAAACTCAAGAGTGAAGTTTTTAACATCTTCTTGGCCTTTAAGGCCTTTGTTGAGAAACAATCTGGACATCAAATTCTTAAGTTAAGATATGACAATGGAGGAGAATATGTTAACAACAAATTTATCAACTTCTGCACTAAACATGGCATTCAATTGCAACATATTGTTCCATATAATCCACAACAAAATGGTGTAGCTAAAAGGAAGAATCACACCTTAAAAGAAATGGCTAATTGTATGCTTCAATATAAAGGACTTGGTCCCAATTTTTGGGCAGAAGCCATTAACTGTGCAAATTACATAGTATATCACACTCCTACTAAGGTTTTAAAGAATATAACTCTAGAAGAAGCTTGGAGCTTAATCAAACCAGACGTAAGTCACTTTTGTGTTTTTGGAAGTGATGCTTGGGCCCATATTCAAGATGCAAAACATAAAGCCTTAGAACCTAAGAGTGAAAAATGCATTTTTGTTGGATATTCTAAATATGTCAAAGGATATAGACTTCTTCAACCAAAATCCAAAAATATAATCATTAGAAGAGATATAAAATTTGATGAAAATATATCAGCCTACGAGCCTAGTTCGACGGGTGTTCCACCTTTGGCCTACAAGCTTGATTTGACATATGTTCCAACTCTCTCTCTCTCTCTTCTATTTTTAATATAATTCCTTCTAGTTCAGATGATGCTAGCGAGGATGAAAATCCTCCTCAACCTCTTGAAAATTTTCCTTTTACTCCACCGCTTCCAAGATGGGTCCACTCTACTCGGGATGTAGCAGGTTCTCTTGCAGGTGTCAAAATTGAATGAATCTCTAAATTCAATGAACGAGATGGTTTGAAAAATTTGAGCTTTATTGAAATGATCTCCTGTATAAACTGATGTCAATGAATTAAGTTTCTATTTATTAGGCTATCATATCTAGAAAAATCCACATGCGAGAGATAAATGGTTGGTAACCATATGAGGAAAAGAGAAATTCATAGGTAAGTGGCATTAGTAAAGTTGGTAAACCTTGTGTTGTTTCTGATACAATAATTCTCACATGTTCCATCACTGGATGTTGTTGATTGCTTGTAGGTCACTTTTCATGATCACAAGATTTCGAAGGACTAGTTTCATTCAATGTTATTAATACCAAGCATGTTAAAATTGAATGTATATGTGAATTAAGTGGAAGATATGGTTATAAAATCTCGAGGTTTATTGTGATCATACTCTCTAAATGATGGTATTAATAAATTAATATTTTATTTATTATGTTGTAGCATATAAAAAAATTCACATGGGAGACTATTAAGTGCTTTTATAGTATGGAAAATTTCATTTGTACAAAAGAAAATCTATGTCCTTTGGTACATGCACACTTTTCCTTCACACTTTATTCTCTTGCACACCATCTCTTCCCTAACTCTTTTATTTTTTTCATATTTCCATGTTCACATACATCTTATTCTGCACAACTATTTTTTTGGTGGTTCTCAGTTTTGATGTGTTGCCTCAGTGTACTATAGATTCTCTGTACATCTCTTGTCATGATCACAATATTTAACAAATCTCTAAATTAAGAGGGCGAGACAATTTAAAAATATTGAGGTTTATTGTGATCATCTCATATCACGTTTGTATCTATTAGGTTTTCCCATATAATTGAATTCACATGGGATAAACTGATGATAAATATATAGGGAGACAAAGATTTTATGTGTAAGTGCCATTAGAAATGCTAGTAATCCTTGTGCTATTTCTGACACATAGCATTCAAGTAAATTTGAAAATATATGTACCAAAAACTATATTAAGTGTTTTCTAAGATGATTTGAGGAAAAACATATAATTTAATCCTTGCAAGTGTCATTATGTGCCATGTAGTTGATTAGAAAAACTTAGTGTGTTAAAAAGTTTGCTTCATATTTGAAAATTAAATATACATCATGAGTAAGCATGGTTGTGTGTTTGAAAAATGGTACTAATTGAGATGGTCATAGAACATGTTGTATTCATCAAATTTAAATCTCGTTGTATATGGTAGTTGTGCATAATATATGTTTTATTTGTTTGTGTAATTAGTGTCCATGCTTTCGATTTTGAAGATGGAAAATATCATTGTTGTTGTGTTTTGAAAATTTTGAGATTGATATTTTTTATTTTTGAGACGTGTCATTAGTAACTTGACTTATTTATACTAATTTAAGTTATTTAGTTATTTTAGAACACTATTTTTTGTTCTGTTAAATGTCTTGTGTATGAAATTTCTAACGAGATTGATTTATTATATGTGAGTTTGAAATATATTTTCTTTAGAAGTTGAGAGCTTGTATACAATTGACAATACCAATATGAATATCCAAGAGAAGAAAGGATTTCACACTTACTAGAAAAGAACTATTTTGGCTGATAAGAATTGACATGATCATTGGAGGAGCTTACTTGACTATAATATTAAAATAAAAATAGTTTGTCTTCTGGTAATTCATCTAAAATTTAATATATAGATGTTTATAAAGAGCCTTACAAGTAAAACCATTAACGTCACAGTAAATATTTATACCCATTGGTATAGTGATGTTGTTTTGAATCTGAAAGTATGTTGCAAGTTAATAGTGGCAGTACATGTTGATGGTCAAAATTGTGTAGATGAACATTAGAAAAATTGTGTTTCAAAATTCAAATTAGATCCTTTTTCATTTGGTGTAGCAATTTGGAATGGTATGTGGGCCAAGTTTCCAACAAAACAATCATCAGTTTGAAATGTAAATTATGGTGAAATGAACATGACAGTGCCACATTATTCTCTAATCTACCTTGTTATGCTTTCCTTTATTTTTTCTATCTGTTCTTGCTGAAATAATTCATGCTTTTATACTCTCTTTATTGCACTAATTGATTTTTTTGCTTCAAAATTTGCTAGATACATTTGGGTGAAAATATAAACAAAATATTACTAAATTTCAAAGAAATAACAAGTAGAAAGAAAATCATTCTTTTGTTCAAAAACATGGTTAGAAGTGACCTAAACTAATCACATAGCATTTTTACATGTCTATGGAGTTTCTTTGAGGAAATTAATGATGGATGGATGAAATTTTATTTACAAATCGCAAAAGAAAATGTGTTAAGGAAGTTTTCAACTACAACTTAAGTTTTCATATGCGTTTTTCTATTATTTTTTTCACAAATATTTGATCTTTCCCTTGTTTTTTTAATCTTGTATACTTGCAAAACACTGGAATATGGAAGCCAACTGATATTTTTTTCCCACCATAAAAGCCATTTTGCAACAAGTGTGAAAATTTTCTTAGATTAATGTAGGGTTTAGTAAATAACATTCTTTATTGCAAAAACTATTGTTGGAAAACATTTTATCTAATGAACTCAATTTGAAATGTACAATCAATCATGGCGATGGAAATTTAATTGCACCCTTGCAAGTGATCAATAAAAACAAGACATTTAAGAGACTATTTTTCTGTTGTGGACTCTCAGGAAATGGAACCTTTACAATGTGAATGGACGATACCATTTTCAACATAAAAAATATTTGAAATTTTTGGTTACTTTGTTACAATATGATCTATTCTATTGTGTATATTATGTGTTTGGCAACAAAGGCTATGAAGAATTCTATATAACATTTTGTATGAAACCTTGTATGGCTATAAATCCTAGAGCAGTGGGAAAATGCATTAATTGACCATGAGTTTTTGAAGCCCTGCTTTGAGGTTGTATATTATATGCAATGTTTTGTCATTGATTAATATGAATATAAAAAATGACTCTGAATCGTATGAAAACATGTAGATGTATTAATTTACTATGAGTGTTGCAAGCCTTGGTATGAGATCTTATATTATATCTAATGTTATTTCATTGATAAATATGAATATAAACATTCAACGAGATTTTTGAATTTCATATGTGTATTAAATGTATAATATTGATTCTGAATTTAGTTTTATTTCTTTCTTTGTAGCTTTGTTGGTTGTTGTGCCTCATTCTGTTAATATACGTAGAATAGATCCAAATTTTTTTGTTTCCTATTAAATTTATTTTATGCCTAATTGTTGAAGATTTATGCAATGATGAGTTGGTTGTATAAATTTTATCATTTTCATTGGCTCTTTAAAGTTATTTAATGTTTATGCCCAAGTCTAAATAGTTGGGCCTATTTATCAACATGATTATAAATTAAATATCTGGAATTTTATCTGACCTTGTGCGAAGTAATGAAACTTGTCATTCTACCTTTGTGCATGCCTTAGTTCTGCACGCTCCTTATTCTATAGTTCTCTTCCAAATTTTTTTAGACTTGGTAGGATTTTGAAGTAGTAAGACTTATAGCACACATATAATAAAAATTAATTATTGTAACTAAGTATATGCTCAATTTTTATATAAATACCGTTGGAAATATTTCTAAGTATAATATAAAAAATTTAATAAATTATGAAAATTAAACTATTTTTTATTTTAAACCAAATTTACCACTTTCTCTTCTTATGTTTTTCTTGCATGATGGCACTTCTCCACTATCTCACAAATTCTCGCCTCCACATAGTTCTTGCATAGGAGTCAAATGATTGGAACACAGGAATGTGTACAAGTGAAGTCTTCCTTTTGGTCTTACCCTTTAAAAATGTTCCTTTACAAAAATATCACAATGTGACATAAAATTTGACAATGACTAATATACAAAATTGGTGTATCCTATCTAAGGAACACTTGTTAGTGTTTGGTAGCAACATACAAGTGTTCTAGTCTCTAAGGTGTCTATGAGGCTAAGGAAAAAAATTTCTCCAATAATAAGAAAATGTTTCACTAGAAAACACCTTAATTAGATTATTTGACCAATTATTAAAATTTCCCTAAGTCTAACTTAGTAAAGCTGATTAATTAAATTGAATTAATTAAGGAAAATTGATTCTTCTCTAAAGGCTTCTGGAAAATTCACCTAGTGGGGTCAAGATGATCTTACCCATCGTTTATGATTATATCATGGCCATTGATTTATCAATGAGATATTATAAGATAAAGTCAATAGGGTTGGAGAGACACACTTGAATAGTTTGACTTAGCTAGTTATTATGATTCAACAAGGGCATTATTGAAGAAAAGGGAGACATTCACAGTAAGGGTTTCAATAGAGATTTGCGAGGAGAATTCCATAGAGAATTCCACATATTTCAACATTTTTAGTGATAGGAAAAGAGATTTATTTTATCGGTCAGAGGACGCTGAAATTAGCAATGTGAGTAGGAGGAGGCCAACATTAGCAGTGCATGTAGCCAGTTAGATAGTGTTAGTGGCTGCATAGATTATTTTAGTGATCCATCACTAGATCTATCACCCAGGGGCAGCGCGAGTGGGCTAAGAGCAGCGTTGGAGTTAGTTTGACTTGGAGGAAGTAATTTCTAGAGGTTGTGCAAATTTTTCTAGGGTAGTAGTGCAAATTTATAATAGGCAGTGTGAATAACCAAGAGAAGTGCAAGTTTATTAGGAGAGGCTAGATAAATTTCCAAAGGATATTGTGTGTCTCTAGATTATTTTTCCACTGGAGATTATTATTTTTTGGACTTTTTCCATCATCAGGAAATAATATGATTGTATTCTTAAATTGATGAAGAATTGATAACATAAGCCCTCATTAGTTACGCTAGTTTTCACCACATTGGGGTTTCTCTAGGGACTATTGTCTAAAAATATTGGTGTCCAAATTTTTTTGTGTGCATTATTTTTTTAGTTCCATTATTTAATTTTTGAATATTGAAATAGTGAATTAATCATTATTTTCTGAATTAAAATTATGAAGACAAATAATATCCAGTAGAGAGAAGATTAAATTCTAGTTATTACAATCGTGGAAATTTCACATGGTATTAGAGTTGATCTAGGAACAAAGGGTTTGTAGTGCTAAAGCAGCGCAGAGAATAGGAAAATAAAGCACATGGGGATTTTACCCAGTTTGATTTTCTTTAGATTTCTCCAGTTTATTTGAGTTCACATATTTTATAGAGATGGTTGCAATAGGATTGAGAGATAAGTATAGGTTGGATGGAACCTTAAACTTTGGAGTCTAGAAGGCTAGGATTTTGTTCCTATTGGACATGTATAGTCTGGAGGAATTTTCTATGGTATTTATTGTTCTAACAATAGATCCCATCCAATTTCAAGAGTATAGGAGGGACAATTCCAGAGCTAAGAGTATGATTCTTAATGAAATGAGAGATAACATGATTCTACAGATCATAGAGAATAATACAATAAAGGGATTCCATTGTCAAACTCTACCAGGATCCTTCTAAGAACAAAAAATGATCCTCAAAGAAAGGATGAGAACCATCAATATGTATAAGGATGAGGATGTAACTTCCTATCTCAATAGAATTGAGTCTAGTAGAGATGAACTCGCTACAATTGAGGAGAAGCTGAGTGATGATGAGATAATGTGTATAACACTCAATGGGTTTACCAAGGAATGGTATATGTTCATCTACGTGATATCTAGGTGTGACAAGATTCCATATTGGGATCTCCTAAGGAGTTATTTCACCTAGGAGGAGTTGAGGCTCAACTTAGTCAATGGCACCAACAATAATGGAGAGGTGTCGAAGGTGAAGGATGATAAAGAGAATGTCTCTATCGTAGGAAAAGGAAAAGTGAAGAAGGGTGTCTGTAAGGGATAAGGCTCGAAATGGGAGAATAAGAAGAAGGACCTATCAAAGCCCAAATATTTTGGCTGCGGTCAAAATGGTCACTATTTCAACCAATTTCCTAGCTAGAAGAATTATAAAGAGTAGTAGACTGCAACTTCAATGAACATTGAGTATTTGTATTCCAGGTTGGAAGATGAGTTCACTCTCATAGCTTGTCTCTCTAGCTCTATGTCGACATGTTTCTAGTACATATAAAATGGAGCTTCAATGCATATGAAGAGGGTTGAAGACCACTTACCTATCTACATGGAGGAGGAGATGGACTTCCATATACGTATGGGAAACAAGATGAAATGTACTCTAGTTGAGAGAGGTACTATTTAAGTTCATAGGGATTTAAGAAATAACATCAGTGTTACAAATGTGTTGCAGGTACTAGGTTTGGGAATGAACTTGATTTCAATATATACACTACATGATAAGGGATATGACATGTAATTCATGGGGAAAATGGTATATATCAAAATCTCGAGCTGGAAGAAGGTCAAACATATTTAGGTTTGAAGCAACAATATTTACAGGTTACGTTTCTATTCTCCAAATTCAATAATGAGAAACGACAATAATAGTTGTAGAGACTTGGGGGAGCTGTCAAATAGGAGGATGGGAAATATATGACATCGAGCACTCAAGATTCTTAGAGAGACTATGATAGGTGCTTCATAATTTAGCAAAAGAAACAATGAAATATTAAAGGGGTGTGTACTTGGGAAGTTTACTAAGTAAGCATTCCCAAGAAGTGACAGTGGAGCTGATGATGTGTTGCAGCTTGTACATTCATACATTTGTGGCCCTCTGTCCACCAGATCTCTCAGAGGGTACGACTATTTGGTGTCCTTCATAAATGAATACTGCAAGAAGACCTTGATATACTTTTTAAAGATGAAGGATGATGTCTTCAGTTTCTTCCAAGAGTTCAAGGATCTTATTGAGAACATGATAGGAAAAAGGATCAATATACTTTGTACTGAAAATGGAGGTGATTATATAAAAAAAATACTTCATTGGGTTCAGTGCAAAAGATGGAATTAGGAGAGAATGAAAACTCCATATAATCCATAGCATAATGGAGTAATAGAGTGGAATAATAGGATTATTATTAGGTAAAGAAAGGCTATGATATATGATTTTGACTTTCCCAAGTCTCTATGAGCAGAGGAATGTAGCATAGTTTTGTACATGTAGAACAGGGTTCCTCATAGAGTGTTGGGGAAGATAACACTAGAGGAGGTCTTCATAGGGAAGAAGTCATAGGTTGGGAATTTTAAGATATCTAAAATTATATCATACTGTCATGTTCCAAAATAAAAAATGCACCAATATTGATCAAACTGCAGAGAAGAGATATTTCATTGGCTACATCAAAATTTCCAAGGAATATAGATCTATATTCCAAGCAGTAGGAGGGTCATCGCGAGATAGGATGTAAATTTCTAGGAGGAGAAAGCCTTCAAAATATATGGTGAGTTTCTAACACGTGATCAAAGTAAGGCAATAGAAACTCCAAGATATAATAAACAACAACATGGTTAGTAGTAGGGAGAACATAACACAAGTACAACAATTAGTATAAGCACTAGCTCAGGGGCAAGTAATCCTACAATTTCACAACAAATGGAATATGAAGGGAATGAAGAGGAGATGGAAGCTTCACCCACCACTAGTGCAAGGAGGAACATCGAGGTTTAGAAAACACTAAAGAATGCACATGAGTTTGTGGGGACTCCTAGGACAGGCAATAGGGAGCGCTTCCAGCTAGATATGCATAAAGATTTGGTTATATAAGTCATTGGAAGATAACCTTTTAGTTATGAGGAGGTTGCATAGAACTAGGTGTGTCAGGATGCCATGGTGGAGGAGTACAAATCCATCATGATTAACGATGTATGAGACATTGTCCTTAGAATAGTATACAAGGTAGTAGTTAGCTCCAGATGGATCAACAAGATCAAATATGCTATAGATTAAAACATAAATAATTTTAAGGAAATGTTCATGGATAAGGGGTATGTGCAGAAATAAGCCATTAATTATTAGAATACATTCATACCAATGGTAACATATATCTCTATCCAAGCAGTGATATCTCTGGCAACACATATGGGATGGCATATTCACTAGATGGACATCAAGACAACATTCTTTAATGGGGTGATAAAGGTTGAGGTGTATATTGAACAAGAATAAGGTTTTGAGACGCATGAGAGAGGGACACACGTGTGTATACTAAAGAGGGATATATACAAGCTCAAACAAGCTCACAGGGCATGGTATGGTTGAATTCACAACTACTTGTAGGAGATGAGCTTCGGGAAAAGCAAAGAAGATTCCAACCTTTAACATTTTATGGTAGAGGGTGAGCCACTCATCGTAGTTTTGTATGTGGATGATATCTTATTGAAAAGTTCACTAGGTATCATAGAGGATTATAAGAGGGATGTGGCAAAATAATTTGAGATGAAGGACTTGGGGTTGATGCATTAATTCCTAGGGCTAGAGGTATTGCAGATGGATTGGGATATCTTCCTTGGGAAAAGGAGATATGTTATGGAGATCGTAAATAGGTTTAGTATGTAGGAATTTAGAGCCATGTCCATGCCTATGATTACCAACTAGAGGAATATAGATGCTCCAAAGGATGTAGATGTGGACCCAACCTTGTATAGGTAGCTCATCATATCTCTTATGTATCTCGTCAACACAAGGCCATACATTTTTTTCGTGGTCAACACTCTCAGGAAGTTTAAGGTGGAGCCAAAGAGGGTGATTTGGAAAGTAGTGAGACATGTTTTGAGGAACTTTCACAATGCATTTGAGTATCTTTTGAGGTATTCTTGAGGTGATGGTGTCATTTTACGTGAATATAGAGATGCAGTATGGGTAGGAAATTAAGTGGACCGGAAAAACATCATAGGGTGTTGCTTCAATATTAGATCAAGGGTTGTCTCTTGTAGTAGAATGAAGTAGAAATTCATGGGACTAAATTTTGCAGAGGTAGAATAAATGGTAGCGAGCATTGCACATGTGGATCTATTTGGCTTCGGAAGCTGCTAGTGGGTTTGTTTGGTCAACGATTTCTTAGGTCCCTATAATAATAGTGTATCCCCCTTATTGTTATTGTTAGTGTAGCCCCTATTGTTATTTTTTTCCCATCTATCCCACATATTTTTATTGTGGTTCCCCATATAATCCCATTATTTTTATTGTTGTGCCCTTACATTATTATTGTTATGTAGGCTCTAATTATATTGTGGCCCCTTAGTATCCTATATATAGTAAGGAGGACTTGTCATTTGTATCATCCAAGAATTATTCATTTATGTACTATAAAGGAGGTTTCCCCCTTGAATAGGATAATTTTTAAGTCATTGATCTATATTTTATTCTATTTTGTGAGTTGGTTGCATAACATTTGGCATGAGAGCATTGGATTCTAGGGTTTTGCTGCTTCAAAAAGGTCATCTTGGAATTTTCGCAATAACCTTTTTTCTACAAGGTGTCTGTTATCACCAAAATGTGGTCATCTAGCCATTTACAATTATATGGATCAAAGTACACCATGTAAGACCAGTTTTACCATAGCAAAATTGTTTTCACTATAAGAAATAATTTAATAAACCATATTTTATTAAGTTACTTCTAGTTTAAACAAGAAACCCGATGAGGAATAATTAAATAAATCTTCATTTATTTGTTTTTCCTCTAGCAACAATTAATTAAACCACTGTTTAAATAATATTCCTGGTCACATTTAACCTAATTATGAGAAAAAATGAGATAAATCACTATTTTCTTATTTTTCTCTAGGAATAATTAATTAAATCTTTATTTAGTTATTATTCCTTGTTAAATTTGACTAAATGACCTAGGAATAGTTAAACAAATCATTATTTGTTAATTATTCCTTAACCACATTCTTGAAATGATAAACAAATCATTTATTTGTTTATTATTTCTAAATAAAAGTATTTAACCAATTTAAATATCTTTTCCCTCCAACGAAATATAATAAAATATTCCAAGCGGTTAGATCTAGATATTGGTTAATAATATTTTTTATTTGCCATTATCGAGGATACCTCAATCTTTTATTATAAATATGAGGGTTTTCCATTCATTCTTCACTTTGATCACTTTCATTGTTGTGCTATGATCATTCTCATTGTTGCTACGATTTTATTTTTCAAATTGAGCTCCGATAGAGTTCAACACATTCTAGTTTTTATGCACCATTGAGAGAGAGAAACTTTTGGAACTGAAGTGTTGAGGACAACCTTGAACCCATCCCATTGAGGGGGATTGGTAACTTTTATTGGTTCTCTTTACCAGGTGTTATAATATATTGAAAATTCTTTGAATCTTGTCTTGTTTTTTGGATGCATGGAGTAATTACTATTTATTTTTATTGTTTAATGACTTTTACTGCATAGATATGGGCTTTTACATCATTTATTCTAACTATTTATTGCATATCTAAATAATTAAGAATATATTTATGTTATTAGGGTTGCTTGTCACACACAGCTAAAGTGAGCTCTTTTCATACACTTGCGTTAAGAATTTACGCTAACAAATGACGAATCCACTGTTGTAGTTTAGATTCCTGTGTGACCAACATCTTCAGTAATAAGGGTTTTTCTTCAACTATTTTCAATCTCTTGATTTTGTTTTTTAAATTTTATGCCCTAAATCAATCAAAATTCTAACTTCTGTCTATTTTCGGGTGTTTTCCACAGGTAACAGGTATGAGTCGCACCAGAGACAACAACTTTTCTACAACCTGCCGACCAAAGATTTATGAGCAGGAACTCATAATTTTTGGCTCAGAAAGTGTGATTTATCACATAACTCACACTTATCTAGATAGTAACTATGATTTCCATAGTCCACAGGTTAGTACCTACGAGCCGGAACATTTTTCTAAACTTTTTCTGTGTCAGTCAGGGTTTGCTGAGAGCGTTGTTTTGGGTTGTCTTAGCTCTGTATTAGCTCATATTAGGCCTAGATATGCTCGATTGTCTCCTAGAAGTAGAACCAAGCCTCCTAGGGTTTTACTACACGTCCACCTTTCTAGGAGGGGTTAAGCTAAGTAGGTAGTCTAAGATTCACACCTCTTTCAACTATTGTTTCAGGGTCTGATCTATCCTTCTTTCAGGTCTTTTTTGATAGGTAATTATTCCATCCAAAAACCCCTCTTGATTTTTTTATTCTTTCCCTTAGGGTACCCTTGTTTCCCCTAGGGTTTTAACCTTTCACCTTCCATTTTGCAACAATTTTCCCCTTCGGTTTCTTGTTGTTTGCTGTGTCATTTCCAGCAAATTTGAGTCATTAGATCCTTGTCTCTTAGACATTATATATTTTGGCCACATTGTGTGTTTTGATTCAATTTAGCCCGCATTTTAGACTAGTTTTTTGGGAAGCCTTATTTTGGGTTGAATTTATGCATGATCAACTATTTATTTTACTATCATTTTAGTTTGATTTACAATACTTCAATTTTTTTTCTTTTTCTTTAAAAAACCTCCTAGGATTAATTAAAATTAACACATGGATTGCACACACTCACACCTCAAGCGAAGAGCACTTGGTTTACACCACTAAGCTAAGACATAAACATTGTAATTAAATAATCTGTCTCACAAAGCCTTTGTTTATCACTCTTCAACCTTTTTTTTTCATTTTTGACTTGCCATCATTGCACCCCCAAGGTGTTTATCATGGAGACTCCAAGGCCTTCACCCTTATTTTCCATTAGGAAGATTTACTCCACTATGTAGGGTCTGATTTATTCCTCTGCCGAGTCCCCATACCAACTCTGATTCTCATTCACTGGGTTCTTCCTCTTATTCCGAACTTGGTTCCCCTCATCCTCATACCATCACCATGTCAGGTGAAAATGTAGGTGTTGATCCTCAAGCTGGTGGTGTCCCCGACCCTAATGCTGGAGCCGCTACTAGCAGAACTACTACTGGAACCATTCTAGCTACACCTTTGCTACCTTTTTTGGCACATTTAAGACTTCCCGATTTGAGAAAGTTAATCAATGACCCCGTACTCGACAACCTAAGTTTCCTTGCTATGCCAACTAAGCTTCCTTGCAACATTCCTAAGTTTGAAGGAAACACTCAAGAGGACCCCACCAATCATGTATTCTCCTTTCATATGTGGTGTTCGTCTAATTCCATTACCGATGACTCCATTCGCCTTTGGTTGTTCCAACATACACTCACTAGAGAAGCTGCAAAGTGGTATGTCGATCAACCTGTTGCATCTCATATCACTTTGGTGACTCTTGCTAAGGTGTTTATGTCTTATTTTTAGCTACTTATCTGTTACAATACCGATACTGAGTTCTTTATCACATTCCGTCAAAATTATACCACTTGCATTTCCGACCATGTCCAAGAATGGCGTAGAAGGAGGAGCTTGTGTCGATCTCCTACATTCAACGACCATGTCTATATGGATTGGTTTCTTAGAACTCTTTTTCCTTCCATTGGTAAATATTTTGCATCTCATTTTCCTCAAACAGAGGAAGAAGCTCTCAAATTCGCGTTAAAATATGACTTGATTTACGCCTAGTGTAGTTATGTTTATATCATTTTCCCAGATCTTCCTAGACCCAGTGGTCCCAACACACCAAGGGAATCTCATGTCACTGACATTATCGTTGGATATCTCTCACATCCATATACTCATCCTTTCAAGGGTTATGACTACCCCCAGGGGGGGACTAACTCCTCTAACACCATCCCCCTCTTGGAAACATGTATCTCAGTCTAAGCACACCTTATGCATTTTACCAACCACGCCAGCTGATGCTAGGACTACTTGTTGCTCAACCCATTTACCCAAGTGTTTCCCCTCGCCCTTTCTATCCTTATGCATAGCTCGATGCTCCATCCCCTCTGACATCAATGCCCCAACATTCCGTGCCTTCTCAACCTCTGCCACAGTAGGCACCGCCTCCTTAGATTCAGGTGTATGCGTTAGTAGAGCATGAATAATCCTTCTATTTCAAAGAAAAAAAATAGGGGAAAAGGAAACTAGAACCAATCAGCGTAGGGTAACCTAGGGCACCAAGGTAATCAACCAAACACACCTCAAGGGAACCAGCCTAACTCCGAAAACCAATAAGAGGGAAATAAGCCCGAGCAGAATAAGCCACTTCATACAGATAAAAATTGTTCATTTTGGGGTTGAAATGGCCATTATACTCATGATTTTCCCCTTTTACCCTAGATGCGCCAGCTGTGGGAAGCACAAGCAACATCTAGAGGACAACAAGCCACTACTTTGCTTCCTCCAAACGTTGTGCCAGCTCAACTGGCTATGTTCACTAATCCTTTCCCTCAGCAAGGATATGTTACTACCAAACCACCTCAAGGTCAGACCGCCCCTCAACCCCCACAGTCTGGCACCCCTGATTACTAGATTCTAATGATGAATTATAAAGAGGTCAATATCATTGATGTTAACCTTTAGAATCGGTCACGCCAATATGACAAGCAACCCACTACGTCTACAACCAAGTCCCAAACCAAAGTTCCCATTTCCAAACCAAATGTTCCCTTAAATATTCCTACACCTAAGGCATAGGTCATTCACAAGATCCCCAAAGGGCCATTATGTCGAAATGATACTTTTGCCAAATATGCCCACATCTATGACATAGTAGATGACTTGGTGTAGTCACCTACTGCCATGTTGTGCCCATCGTGTCCATCTCAAAGAAAATCTCTACTATCTAATTTTTGAGTTGTGTATCCTTTAGATGATTATTTTCTCGTCTTTGATGTTGACAAATTAGAACATCCCACTTTACCTTCCTCTATTTCCTTCCAAATACCAATCAAGATTCGTAATGCCCATGTTCAGAGATGTATCATTGATGAGGATGCATCCACCTATGTGATGTATTCCTATGTTTGGAATAAGCTCAGATCACCTGACTTATCCCCATCCACCATCAATTTGCATGCATGCGACAGTCACCCTTCTCAGCCCCTTGGCATGTTCAACAATTGTCCAGTCACACTTGCGGGCAAGACTTTTTGTATTGAGATAGAAGTCATTGATTCCCCCTTGGATTAAAATATCCTCTTGGGTTATAGCAACACTTATGCGATTTCAGTTGTCACATCTGTAGTTCACCATAAAGTGTGCTTCCCCCATAATTGAAAGGTCATCACCATTGATCAATTGACATATTACGAACCGAAGTCTCAGACCTCCCCTAAGTCCGTCATATTTTCAGTGGCTAATAACCAATTAGTCACACCTCTCACTAGTGTTTCACCAGGATTATATAAATATTCCACATTACTTGGTTCATTCCTTGGTCCCCCCCCTCTTATCACTGAGCCTAGCTCATTGAGTGTTTGCATGTTGCAAGTGTCTCGGGATAGCCAAAAGTGGACCAGTTTGACTAGACAATAGACAACGACTTCGCAACCTGCTATTTTTCACTTGAAACAGCCTTCAAGACCTTCTCCTCAAGGAACTTCTCCTTCTACTGGTATTTCTCCCAATATTTTTCAACCAGGAATGATTCCCTGAAGAATTAACCATTTGGGAGCCATTCTGCTAGGCCATTACCCTTCTAGTCATATACCATTTTTAGCTCCCCCCTCTGGAGTATTTTCAGTGCCTCTTATTCCTATGTTGAGTCTACCCAATCTGACCCTGGGAATCCCAATCTAGTACATTGATCCCCTAGAAAAAACTTCACCTCGTCAAATCAAACCATAAACCGCTTTGACCCCGGTTCAATCGGTCACCATGACCCCTCCCTTTTCTTCAGTGCCATAGCCACCTTACAGGAACCTAATACTTTTGCGAAATCATTTAGTGAGGGGGAAAAGCTAACAAGAATGAACGTAAAGACAAGGCTACCAAAAAAACTCCAACTCCACCTAAGCCTACAAAGTCGATACCTCCCTACACTTTGTTTGATTTTTTTGGGCATGCCGCCCATAACTATCCTAAATTTCCTTGTCTTAAACCTATGCTTAATGAAAAATTTCCTAAATCTAACATCCCAAAGTTCCATGTTACCTTAAGTGATTTAGCTAAGAAACTCAAATCGTTGCGCATGAACCACCCTTGTGCATTGTGCGACCTTTGTGGCCACTATTCTCATCATTGTCCCCATCATGAAAAATTTCGGAATAATTTTGAGGAAATTTGCGAAATAGAGGTTGCTCGTAGTGGATCATCTACTCCTCTACTTATGAGTTCTTCTTCAAAAGAACCAGAGGAAATTTCTACACCCATTTTGATACCTCCCCCTAATGTCCGGAGGATGGAATATTCGATCTCTATTCTCTATCTGTCGTCATCCATGAGATCCATGGTGGAAAACCCCTCTTAGCGTCCCATTATGTTTCAGACAAACCTCCCTCATCGAACACTTTGGTCTCAACATCAGTAGATGTTTCATCTACTAGCTATTCATCTACCCTATATAGCGATGCATATGTGAACCATATTTCTCATGATTATGCGCCAGCTAGCCCTGCCGCATCATGTGGTATCCCTTTTGCCAGTCCTCCCATCTTCCATTTAGATGAAGATATTATGGAATCCATGACCACCCCTAATTTTCCTTGGGATGATATGCACCATTATGCATACTTCCTTCCATAAAAATCCCATGACCAGTATGTTTTTGAGTCTAAATAATTCATTCATGATGAAGTCGATTGGTTTAGAAATCCCATTCTTGAACTAGATGCTTTTGAAGAAGGAAACATGGCCAACATCTCTCCTACCATTAAAATAAACATTTCGCATCAACCAGGGGTACAAGAAAACATTACCTTGGGGGAACATTGAACCCTGGAAGAAATTGATGCTTACACAAAGCCATTCAAGGAATTTCATGATGTTTTCTCCTGGTCCTATTCAAAGATTCCTAGACTTGATCCCTCCATTGTCGAACACCATATCGATACATGGCCTAATGCCCATCATGTCCGTCAAAAGTTGAGACCCATAAATCCTTCCAGATGAGAGGTTATCAAAGATTGAATTGATAAACTCAAGCAGACTGGTTTTATCTATCCCATTGAATACACCACATGGGTTTCCAACCTAGTTCCCAATCTCAAGAAACAAGGCACCATTCGTGTTTGCACTGAATTTCGTGACTGAACAAATATTGTCCCAAAGACAACTTCCCCACACCATTTATTGAGAAAATCATTGATGAGTGTGCGAGGCATGAGGTTCTATCATTTATGGATGGTTTCTCTCGGTATAACCAGATTACTATCTGCCTCGATGATCAGTTAAAAACTACGTTCATTAGTCTGTGGGGAAATTTTAGTTATAAGGTCATGCCTTTCGGCCCAAATAATTTCAGAGCCACATTCTAGAGGGCCATGTCATACTACTTCCATGGCTTGGCTCATATTATCCTTTCTTACCTTGATGACCTCAGTGCTCATTCTGGGCTTCGGGCACAACACATTCATGATTTATGTATTGTTTTTCTCCAATGTCCTAAGTATAATATCCACCTCAACTCGTTAAAGTGTGTCTTTTGAGTTCCTGCAGGCCATCTCTTGGGATTAATTATGTCCAGATATGGTATAAATATTGATCCCCTCATAGTTTAATCCATTCTTGAGCTTCCCATTCCTCATACCTTGCACCAGTTACAAAGCCTTCAATGCAAAGCCAACTTCCTTCGTCAGTTCGTCCCTGACTATGCCACCACTGTGCATGGGTTTCTAAGACTCCTTTGATCTAACATTCCATTTGTTTGGGATGACTATGCCCAACAATATTTTTATGCCCTAAAATATGCTCTCACTTCCACTCCCTTGATTATTCCTCCTAGCTTTGAAAGGGATTTCATCCTATATATCTCAGCTTCCACCCACTCGTTCACTAGGGTCCTCATCTTGGAAGATGACATCAGAAAGGAAAATATTATTTATTATGTCAGTAAGAACGTTGTGGGACCCCCTGCGTCCTATTCACATGAAGAGAAGTTGGTGCTAGCCATTGTCTTCTTAGTCCAAAAACTTAGTCATTATATCCTTACGCATTCCACCAAGGTCGTGACCAATTCCAACGCCATGGATTTCCTATTGAGTCAATGGATCATTAATGGGAAGTGTGACCATTTGATCGTTATCCTCCAGGAATTTGATCTTGAATTATTCGCACCCAGGAGTAAGAAAGGTTTCACCGTTGCTAAACTCATTTCGAATTACCAACTGGTACGCGTGATCCACCGGTTAGTGATGATTTACTTGATGAGCACTTGTTCTCCATTACCTCGGATGACCCTTGGTATCGCAGCATCCTTACCTATTTGTGAACCCAGAAGTTTGGTTCTCATCTCTATCGTGATGCTCGATGATGCATACGATACCAATCTCGTTGCTACCTACTCATTGGTGATGATCTTTAGCATCACGGTGTTGATTATGTCCTTCGTCGTTGTCTCACGCACGTTGAAGTTGGACAAGTCCTTAATTCCTGCCATATCAGCGCTTGTTGTGGCCACCTCTATGGTTTGGACACTACCCAGAAAATCATGCGCTGTGGTTATTTTTTTCCTTCTCTTTTTTGTGAGTGTATTGAAGCATTCAAACACTGTTCCAATTGTCAACTGTTCGCTCGAAAGGCGCAAGCTCCACCCGCTCCCCTCCATATTGTCATATTAGTCGGTCCTGTCTATAAGTGGGCCATTGAATTTATGAAGTGTCGACCTCCATCTGCTGGTAACTACAAGTATATCATCATGTAAGTCGACTATTTCACCAAATGGGCTGAGGCCATGCCAATGTTCAATAACACAACAACTACCACAACTTTTTTTTTCTTCAAAGATGTTATTGCTCAATTCGGTGTTCCAAAAATAATTGGTCTGTAACCATGGCCGACATTTCGAAGATGATATATGTTACGAGCTATCCTCTTTGTTGGACTTTGAGCTCCAATATTCATCATCTTATTGTCCCCAAGGTAATGGAAAAGTTGAAGCGGTCAATAAAATCCTTAAAACTATGCTTCAATGAATGGTGAAAAAGAAAAAAAACAATTGACACCTTATGCTCTTTCCTACTTTGTGGGCCTATAGAAATTCTGTTAAAACCACCACCGAATTTACTCCTTTCCACCTTGTTTTTGGTGAGGAGTTAGTCTTACTGATCAAGTGTGAAATCTCCCTTCACCTAGTCGTTAAAATTCTCCCTGACACCCAACCTTTAGAGAAAAGACTTATCATGATTGAGCATGATTTTGAAGGTTTTCGTGTTGCATTCCAAACCATTGAAGCAGCCAAGAAACACACCAAACCCCAGTATGACCGAAACTTCTTCCCTCGTATCTTCCACGAAGGTGATCTTATTCTAGTGTATGACTATGCTCATGATTTCCTTTGTCATGGGAATTTTGACTCATTATGGCTAGGACCTTACATCATTAGTAAGGATTTGGGTATGGGGGCATACCTTTTAGATTATTTCAAAGGCTAGCTCCTTCCTAACCTTAGCAATGCACTTTACCTCAAGAAATATTACCCATAACATCTCCCATTGACATGCATGTATTTATTTATGTCATGCATTTAGGTAGCTTGCATTGTCCACCATCATCTAATTTTTTGTCTTGTGGTGCCTTTCATATGGATCCATCATCCACACTGTATATCGGCCATGCCGATGGTGCATGTCACTTCTCTCGGAATCTGGCCTCATTAGATTGGGGAGTTTTTACCCCCTTTCATTCGTTATTCCTCTCCAAAAGCATATGCATTGGATCTGCCACCAATAACATGGTCGGATATGATGCAATGATATGTTTGTTAGTCAATGCCCTTGATCTTCACATCCTTCATCTTCATGCTCACTTAGCTTCATTCTTGTTTTTCATGCAATTTAATGGCATGTATCATGTGGATAACCATGTCCTTTTTAGAAAATATTTACGTGTGAAGCTCTTACTGTGTGAATTCGAATCCATTACATTCAGTCATATACCTAGAGCCCAAAATCGCTATGTAGATAGAATTGAAAACAACATTATATATTAGCACTTATCACAAGATAATAATAAAACAGATGGAGAACCATATCATAATCATATATAAAAATATGCATATCATTATTATGTATCGACAAAATCAGAAATGTTTGGAGTCCACTACCTTAAATACATCATAAATTACCATAGCATGTTTAAAAAACTAAAATTGGGGGCACAAAATGCCCCTACATATATTCATTATCTAGAGAGTCCCGAGCCAATGGATCAGCTCCACTAGCTCACATATCCCGAATTGCCTATCCGGCCATCTCCATGCGCCACATGACCCCTCTCCACTCTAAGGGTAGCCCTATGCATCTCTCGATGTACTGGTCCTCAATATCATGCCACCCATGCTCTGATACATTGGTCATCATCAAATCACACCTGTGATGAACATCCTCTGATAGAGCCTCATAGTCAGGTCTCTAGTTTCCTCTCGCTCCACTACATCCTGGAGCCCCTGGTACTGCGAGTCGCCCAATATACCTAGTCAGATTTATCAGTGCTATATATGCACAAAATAATTCATGAATCAATAAAAAATACATATTATAAACACTTTAAATGCACCATAATATATATCAACTGTCACTTACCATCTAATCCCCATGCTCAACCAGGCAGAAGTGGAAAGTCAGGGTCCCCCTAAAATTTCATACCACTATATGGATACTCATCTATGTATAGTAGCATCTGATCCTAGTGTGAAAAAACCTCGAGTCAGAACACCCTTCCGACTCCCATCCCTCCTCCTCTCTACAGCAACAGCCCCCAGCAACACATCCTCAGATCTTGTGGGCCCCCATCCCATATCCGCACATGAGGTTGAAGCGTGGGGATATTCTCAAAGAAGAACGAGCATAATATCATACCAAAAGCACAATCATGGTTCACCTATCACTTTCATAGCAAAAACTGTCGTTTCACCTATGAAAACATCATCTAGGCCCACCCATAGTAGGTCCCATTCAAAACACTCTCTACCAACATCATCTTCCCCCTAGTGATGTGATGGAATGCTTGGTTGCCCATGATCCACAATACTTATACAACAACAACCCATGTCTCTAGACACTCTATATCACTGATCAAAATGGTTGTGCCCTTAGAAAAATCATCCATACTACAATGACGCTCCATGAACTCCGATATATTCTGCCCACGTGGTAAAACTAGATGTATTTTTCCCACCACCCTTAGTTATGGGAGTTTGGTCAAAAAATATATTTCCTGGATAGTAAGCTTGATGTTGTGCCCCTACACCATGAAGGCCTCCTGGTCTGGATCATAATAGCTCACTATCCTCTATAGGAAAGGCTCACCTGCCCTCATAAGTGGGTTCTCATCTAACTTGAGAACACCATATCTAGCAAGTGCTCCTCATGCCACATGATCCCCCTAGATCTCAACCCAAGGAGCATCCAAATCTCTCTCCCTCCAGCTGATCCTCAATTCTGCCATACTTGCATAACACCATCATGTTTTTCAGCTCATAAAGAAGGTAATCGCATAAAAAATCTACTAACCATGGCCCCTAGTCTACCAGCAGACAAAAACCCCACCCCCACCTCCAACTCGCATTTTCCTTCCTGCAACTGCAAGCTTAGAGTTCTTTCCCTTAAAAAATGTGATCCAAGTAACATTTCAAGGCCTGGGAAGTGTGAGACAACCATGAGGATGGGAAGGGGTCTCCCACAGAGCCCCATGGACCTAATATGAAAAACTAAATCGACAAAAATGAAGAGTAGGGTTAGTCCACTTACCTGCCACTGACAGATCTCGATTTAGGGCCTTCTCCTCCTCTCCAAATTCACAATAGATCACTTAGAAAATCAATCAAATTGGAGGGAAATCACCCTTTAAAGGATGAACCTTAAATTTTCCTTCGGCAATTGCAACCAAACCGAAGCTCGATTTAACAAACTGTTAGCACCATTGGAAAGTTCTCACTAAGCACTATAATGCATCTTCCTTTGTTTTTGGTAATTTAACACTTCGTCAGGAAGCCATTTTTCCAAGAAGGGTCACTTTGCTGCCTCTTAAAATCAAATTTATTCACATGCGTTGCTTGTACTTGCGGCATTACTTTGCCTTCATAATTGTCAACGCTTGTGTTGATTATTTTCACAAGTAACCACCTTTTTCTCATGTTTTCATGGTCCCTAATTGTCCTATTCTATGTGGAAGCATCATCGAGTCACCCTTGTTCAGAGCATCCGAGTTGAGTCATCATCACATTCATGAAGTCCATACCGAGTTCCTTTTCCTCCTGTTACAATATTCCATTAATTTTTTCCTTCTATCTCTCTCGCATCACCCATTTTGGCCTCCAGTCTTACTATTCCCCATCCCCTCCTGAGTCGAGTCAGTCGTTGCCAGGTCATCCATGATTTTTATGTTCTGACAATGGAAGTCATCTGCCCACTACTTAGTATCCCCTATTCCATATTCATCCCTGGTGTCAATCCATCAGTCACTCTACTATGATCCCTCATGCCTTAATTGAGGATTCATCATTGCCTCAGCTATGGCAAACCTCCTTATATCAACATCATCAGATTCATTCTAGAAGATAGGTCTAGAGGGCGATGTACCTTGGTTCCAACTTCCAATCTTGTTTGGTGTCTTAGACAAAGAAAATGGAATCATAATTTCCCTTCAACTTGGTTGTTTCTCATCTTCTCGACCTCGTCTCATTACTGCATGATTGAGATTCATATACTTGATGGTCTGATGATCTAGCAGATTGTATCAATGATTCTTGGGTGTGCACGAGATGTCTCAGGCCTCATGAGGGGGTGGCCCTTCAAGTAGCCCTCACATTCCTGGATGACCTCATATTATGCTACAGCCTCAGATGTAGCTCCGCAGATTTGATGGGTGTAGTTTTAGCCACTTAAAATTCCCATAGCATGCATGTATCATTCAAACAATCCATTCATATTTTCATAGCCCTTTCCTATTTAGTAGGGATTATTTGGTTGTTATTATGTCTCATGTACTCAGATATTATTGTATTCAGTCCTAGCTCATGTTTCTCCAGGCACAGTATGTATGTGGGATCCATTATATTTTTCTCTGGCCCATTTTATGCCAACATGTCATGTACCATTTATCACGTAATTTATTGTTCAGTTTCATTTTTCTCGACACACCATTATTCTTTGTACTTTGTCATCTCAGTGGGCATAGGTATGCTACCCCCGCCTCATTAAGAACAGGTAATGAAACATCAAAGGAGACTTATATCATTTGTAGGTCTCACCCCCTTAGTCATTGTCCTCTATCGCTTCACTCCGTCTATGTCTCTCTCTCGCTCTGACTGCCCTTTGGTGTCTAGTGATTGTGTTCTTACA
This sequence comes from Pinus albicaulis, assembly GCA_034641835.2. NCBI lineage: Eukaryota > Viridiplantae > Streptophyta > Pinopsida > Pinales > Pinaceae > Pinus > Pinus albicaulis. The sequence goes on along the minus strand of CM076584.1, from coordinate 677,487,012 downwards.
TTGTACTTTGGTCATACGATTAGCTCCTAATTCTCACACGTTGGGGAACAATCTGTTATGACCAAAATTTTGTCATTTAGCCATTTATAATTAGATGGATCAAATTACACTATGTAAGACCAATTTTACCATAGTAAAATCGCTTTCACTATAAGAAATAATTTAATAAACCATATTTTATTAAGTTATTTATGGTTTAAACAAGAAACCCCATGAGAAATAATTAAATAAATCTTTATTTATTTTATTTTCCTTTAGGAATAATTAATCAAACCATTGTTTAAATAATATTACTGGTCATATTTAACCCAATTATGACAAATAATGAGATAAATCATTATTTACCTTATTTTTCTCTAGGAATAATTAATTAAATCATTATTTAGTTAATATTCCTTGTTAAATTTGACTAAATCACCTAAGAATAATTAAAAAAATCATTATTTGTTAATTATTCCTTAAACACATTCTTGAAATGATAAATAAATCATTTATTTTTTTATTGTTTATAAATAAAAGCATTTAACCAATTTAAATATATTTTCCCTCCAACAAAATATAATAAAATATTCCAAGCAATTAGATTTAGATCCCCATTAATAATATTTTATCATTCACCATTATTGAGGATAACTCAATATTTTGTTATACATAGGAGAGTCTTTCCATTCATTCTTCACTTTGATCACTTTCATTGACGCACTTTGATCATTCTCATTGTGGCTGCTATTTTATTTTTCTTCTTGAGCTCCCATAGATTTCAACACATTCTGGGTTTTTTGCACTATTGAGAGACAGATACTTGATCTAGAACTGAAGTGTTGAGGACAAACAAGAACTCATCCCATTGAGGGGGACTAGTAACTTTTATTGGTTTCCTTTACTAGGTGTTATAATATTTTGAAAATTCTTTGAATATTGTCTTGTCACTTGGATGCATGGAGTAATTACTATTTCTTTTTACTGTTTAACTCCTTTTACTGCATAGATCTGGTTTTTTACAGCATTTTTTCTAACAACCGATTGCAAATATAAAGAGTTAAGCATCCATTTTTGTTGTTTTGTTGTTAGGGTTGTTTGTCACACACAGCTAAAGTGACCCCTTTTCGTACACTTGCGTTAATAATTTATGCTAATAGTGTCAGAAACTAAAATTTCAACCCAAAATAAAGGAAATCTTGGTGAACCTTGTATAGTAATTTTAGATCTTTTTTCGGTATATTGTTTGATATATTGTCTGGAGAAGTTAGGATTTTTGTAGGCTCTAGAATTCAGTTTTAAAAAGGTGACGTAGGGAAAATCAACATAACGTTCTCTACAAGCATAGTATTTGAACTTGAAAAAAGTGATTGAAATTACATAGTATGTAGTTTTTATTGTATCATTTTTGGAGCTGAACATCAGATCAATTACGCCTTCCATTTCATAGAATTTATTTGTATTGAGCTAGTCCATAATCAGGACACTATGGAATATTGGGCATAACTTTACTTGAATAATCCAATATCATTCTGGCTTCTGGTGTTGGAAAAGGACTTAGAGGGCCACCACAATATGCAATTTCAGACCTTGGAGAACCTAAATTACTAAGATACAATAGATTCAATATCGAGATCCTAAAAAATCAAGAAAAAAGTGTGTTTTTTTTTTAAATTGCATAACTTTTTTTTGAAAATATGTTTAAAGTGATTCCAAAATTCCTAGAAGAAAAAATGTGGACACACCTAGTAAGAAACCAAAAATTTCTACCATGACACATGAAGAAGAGGAAGAAATACAACATGATTTATCAAAATTATGAGATCAAATGAAAAACAAATTCACTCTTGCAAAGAGTAACAAAAAATGAACTCGAAGGTAATATGAATGGTTTGAAGAATGGTTTAAAATATGACATGGAAACAATGATGAATGTCAACATGGAAGGTTTGAAGGATGGTTTAAAAATATAAATGAAAAGTGACCTGGAAGGTTTGAGAAAGTTTCTACAAGAAATTATTCCTAATGGTGACAATGTACTCCATGAAAATCATGATGAGGAAAAAAGGAATACGAATTTGATTTTAGAGACAAGAATATTGGGTTCACGACTAACCAAATTCCAAACATTGATATGATGACTTTTGATGGAAAGGACCCGGTAACATGGATACTACAAATGGAGAAATTCTTTGAGCTATATGATATGTCAAACACACAAAAGCTATGTTTTTTATCTAGAACAAAATCAGTTGTGTGGTATCAATGCTTTTGTTCTCGCAAACCACTTGTCACTTGGTAAAATTTTACGAACTAAATGATCAAAAATTATAAGGATACAAAGAGAAACACCTTCTTTAGTCAACTAATAACTCTCAAACAAAATATTTCAATGGCGGAGCATATTGATGACTTCCAAAAATTGAATATCAGGGTCACTAATATTCTATAAGAGCATAGGATTGACGTCTTCATAGGAACTTTAAAGGATAACATCCAACATAAGGTCTGCCTTTGGGAACCTGATTCATTGGAAAAGGAATTTAGGGTAGAAATAAAAATTGAAAGTGAAATTATGGAAACAAGGAAGTATATGACTCACAACTATAAAGATAAAAGTGTTGTTTGTCCTAGAGTTCTATAACCTACAAGGTTGACACCACAAAAATTGGAGCAAAAAAGAGAAAAAGGAATTTTTTATAGTTGTGATATATAATATACTTAAGGTCATAAGTTTGTTGAGAAGAAATTATTTTACATAGATTGTGAAGAGGAAGAAGAAAAGGAACAAGAAACATCAAATGAAGAGGATATACACAAGGAACCAACCCTATAGTAAGAAGAAATGAATCAAACAATATCTTGTAATCTATTGGAATAGATTACCACTCCTAAAACTCTCAAGATAGAATGATATATCAAGAAGAAAAAAGTGATAGTGTTGATTGATTTGGGTAGTACCCATAATTTCATTCATTGTAAGATAGCCAAGGGATTGAATTGTTCCTATATCCAGCACCAAAGTGTCAAGTGATAGTTGCAAATGGAGGAACTATAAAATGCTTTGGAATGTGCCATAATATCAATCTAATCAAGGGGGAATGTGTGTTGAATAGTCCAGTTCTTTCAATTCCAAAGGGTGGTGCTGCTAAGAGTCCAATGGTTACAATATTTGGGGATGATAGCGTTTAATTTTCAAGAAATTTTCTTGAATTTTTTTTGTAGAGGAAAGGAAGTTGAATTAAGGGATATCATAGGGAAACAAGGAAATATAATAAGCTCTAATGACATGAAAAATCTTCTAAAGAAAGAAAAATGAGCCATAATTTCACAATTATTCTCACTAGTGGTTCAAACATCAAAATCATCTATTTCTCTAGACCTCCAAAAATTATTGGATAGTCATTCCAAGTTATTTGAGACTCCCAAAGTCCTCCCACCTATTAGTGATCACGATCATGCTATTTATTTGATTCTAGGAAGTGTTCCTCTAAACATTAGGCCTTACATATATCCATATTCCCAAAAAACTTAAAATGGATGTATGGTTGCAAAAATGTTAGAGGCCAATATAATTCAACCTAGTTAAAGTTATCTCTCTTCTCCACTAGTATTGGTACACAAGAAGGATGGATCATGGTGTATGTGTCTAGATTATGGGGAGTTGGAAAAAATCACTATTAAAGATAAATTTCGCATTCTTGTCATTGACGAAATACTTGTAGCAATTTACTTCACCAAATTCAATATTCATTTAGGATATCATCAAATTAGAATGAATACTGAACACATTCTGAAAACAACATTCAGAACTCATGAGGGTCATTATGAATTTTTGGTCATGCCTTTTGGACTTACTAATGCACCTTCCACATTTAAAGGTTTGATTAATTCCATTTTCAAAACCTTCCTTAGAAAATTTGTGTTAGTATTTTTTGATGATATACTAATCTACATCAAGTATTGGAAGAATCATGTTCAACATGTTGACATGGTGCTCAAACTATTGAAGGAGAAATAATTATACGGAAAAACATCCAAATGTTTCTTTGGAGTACAAGAGGTGGAATATTTGGGTCATATTGTGTCTCATGAGGGTGTTAAGGTATACCCTAACAAAATTAAAGCCTAAAAGGAATGGAAAATCACCACAACTATAAATCATCTTTGAAGATTTCTTGGGTTGACACAGTATTATCGCAAGTTTGTTAATAATTATGGGAGAATAAAACACCTCTAACAACATTACTAAATAAAGATGCATTTTCTTGGACTTTAGAAGAAACTAAGGCCTTTGAACATTTGAAAGAGTTAATTTTCCAAGTAGCTATCTTAGCTATGCTATACTCCAAAAAAACCTTTAATATGGAATGTGATGCCTCAATAAATGGAATTCGTGTTGTTTTTATTCAAGAAGGGAGACCCATTGGTTTTGAATGTCATATAATCAAAGGAAAGTATTTACACAAACCTATTAATGAGAAGGAAATGTTGAAAATCCTAGATGCACTGAAGTAATGGTGACCTTACCTAATGAGAAGACACTTGAAGGTAAAAATAGATCTTGATAGCCTTAAATACTTTTTGGAACAACGATTATCTTCAGGAGAGTAGTAAAAATGGGTCACAAAGATGTTGGGTTATGACTTTGAAATAATCTACAAAAAATGGAAGAAAAATGTTGTTGCAAATGCACTCTCAAGAAAGGATGAGGATGTGGAATAATTTTTCTGTGTCATTTCTATTATCCAAATTGATTGGATAACCAAAGCAAAGGATGAATGGAATAGTAACAAATAGGTGTAGACAATCATTCAAAAGTTGCAGCAATATCCTAGTACATATGATACATTTATCTAGAAAAATGATGCATTATGATACAAATATGGCTTATATCTTTGTAAGAATTACCAACTCAAGCAAAATATTCTTTTTTAATTGAATACACCCCCCTTAGGAGGGAACTCAGGGTTTTTAAAAAATTACCATAGGGTCAAGAATGATTTTTTTGGGGATGGTCTTAAACATGATATTCAAAAGTTTGTGGTAGAATGGTTTGTTTTTCCAACAAAATAAAGTTGAGACAATTAAGACCATAGGTATGTTACCAGCTTTAGCCATTCCAAGTCAACATTGGAAGGAGGTCTCAATGTATTTTATCACAGATTTACCCAAGTATGAAGGAAAGAGTGTCATCATGGCAGTGGTTGATAACTTACCAAGTATGCAAACTTTTGTGCATTATTTCATCCTTTTAAACCCAAAACAATTGCTACTTAATTTATGGAAAAAAATCAAAAGCTACATAGAAACCCAAATATTATTGTAATTGACATAGATCCAATTTTCAATGGAAATTTTTGGATATAATTATTTTCTTGTCTTGGTAGTCAATTAGCTCATACCTCATCTTATCATCCTCAATCTCACGGGAAAATCGAGATAGTGAAAAAATGTTTGGAAGGATATATTAATTTCTTTGTATATGATAAATAAACACAATGGGTCAAGTGGTTACCTCTAGTTGATTTGTGGTATATACACACTTCCTTACATACTGCAGAAAAAATAACCCCATTTATGGAACTTTATGGATATCATCCACCATCCATCACATCATCTTTAAGAGAGAATTATAATCTTCAAGCTGTGGAAGATCACGTCAAGAATCGACAACAAATTCTCCAAATCTTAAAGGATAACGCCATTCTAGAACATAATCGAATGAAAAAACAACCAAATCAGCACCGTAGAGAAATAAGTTATGATGTAGGAACTCAAGCAAGATAATAGGATAATAAATTATCACCCAAGTATTATGGTCCTTACAAGGTTTTTCAAAATGTTGGTACTATGGCATACAAGTTGGAGTTACATGTATCTTCCTGAGTACAACAATTTTTCCATGTTTCATGCTTAAAGAATATTATTTGTGACAAGCTCACAGTTCAAACAATTTTTCCAAAACTTCACGAAGAAGGAAAAATCATACTTGAGCCTGAATACATCATAGAAATAAGAACCCGACGACTACAAAATCGATTAACTTCAAAGTATATCACTAAGTGGAAGAACTTACCCGCTGAAGAATCCACATGGAAGGATGGTAATTTTACACAGAAGCATCAAGAACTACTCAAGCATTGAGAACAACACTTTTTTTTGAAGGAGAGGGGCATGTAAGGTACCTATAATGCTAGTGTATACCCCTTATTGTTATTGTTAGTGTATCCCCCATATTGTTATTCTAGTGCCCCATAGTATCCCACTATTATTATTGTTGTGCCCTTACATTATTATTGTTAGTAGGCTTTTATTATATTGTGACCCCTTGGACTCCTATATATACCAAGGATGTATTATCATTTGTATCATACAAGAATGATTCATTTATATAATGTAAAAGAGGCTTCCTCTTCGAAGAGGATAATTTTTAAGTCATTGATTTATATTTTCTTTTTTTTTGTGAGTTGGTTGCATAACATGGTCTATTCAACCAGTATCTACTGTTATAATCAGAGTTGCCTCAGGACCTTTTAGAATATAGTGTTTCATGATAGGTCGAATCATATTGACACGAGTTACCACTTCATCAAATATTGTGTACAATGTGGTTCATTTTGGCTAGAACATGTTCCCATAGATCAGTAGGTTGCAGATATACTCATGAAGGCCTTTGGTAAGTAAAAGTTTGTTTACTTCAGGGATAAGATGGGAGTAGTGGAGACCACCTTCCTCACTAAGATGGAGTGTTATTTTTTGGTAGCAGTAGACATGTTTTATAGTCTCTATGGTGTCTATTACATTAAACAACATGTTTCCTCCAATAACTAGAAAAGGTTTCACAAGCATCTCAATTAGAGTAATTGACCAATTACTAAAATTTCCCTAAGTCTAACTTAGGAGAATTGGTTACTTAAATCAAATGAATTGAGGAAAATATACTTTTCTCTAGAGACTTCCATAAAAGTCACTTGATGGGGTCAAGATGATCTTAGCCATCGATTGTGATTAGGTCACAACCATCGATTTCTTAACAAAAGAAAATATGAACAAGTTGATGGGGTTTTAAGACACACATGAGTAGTTCAACTTACAAAATTTTAGTTATTCAGCAAGGGCACAGTTGAAGTAGAAGGAGACAAAAAAGAAAGGGGTTAAAAAGATATTAGGGAGGAGAATTTTGGAGAGGATTTCCACAGATTTTAAATGTTTTGTGACAGGAAAATAGGCCAATTTTATCTGCAAGAGGAGGTTGAAATTATGAGTGTGAGTAGCTATTTAGATAATGCAAGTGGTTGAGGAGATCATGTTAGTGAGCCAATTCCATATCTATCACCCGACGATAGAGTGAGTGGGCCAAGAGAAATGTTGGAGGAATTTTGACTTATAGGAAGTGATTTAAAGAGGCTTTATGAAATTTCCTAGAGTAGAAATGCACATTTCGAGTAGGTAGTGTGAATAGCCAGGAGGAGTGTTAGTTTCTTGGGAGAGGGAAAAATTGATATGGAGAGGATAATTTGTGTCTCTAGATTATTTTTACAATGGAGATCACTATTTTCCAGAGCTTTTACATCACCAAGGAAGAAGATCATTTTACTCTTAAATTGTTAAAGAGTTAATAATATAAATCGTCATCTACTACACTTGTTTCCCCACATTGGGGTTTTTCCAGGGACTATTGTCCAAAAATCTTGGTGTTCAAAATTTTGTGTGTGCATTATTTTCTCAATTCCAATATTTAATTTGTGAATATTGTAGTAGCTAATTAATATTTTTTTAATGAATTAAAATTCTGAAGACAGATAATCTCTAGTAGATAAAATATTAAATTTCAGTTATTACAATTGTGGAAATTTCACATCACTTAATAAATATCTCACAACATAACATAATTTTTTTGTTTTTGTTTGATAAGACTTTCTCATCTCCAATTTCTCATTAACTGTTGCACAATATCTTACTGTAAACATATAAATATTTGCATGCAATGTGAGTCTACGACATAAACCTATGTTAAATGACATAGATTATCTTCTTGTGAATTCTAGCAATCGGTGGTTATAAAAAATTTTAAACAATGCATTATGAGTGTGTATTGAAGAATGAATTCTATGGTGACATTATCTAAAGTGTCCCTCTACAAAAATATTACAAAATTGAACACTCGTGGAAAAAAGGCATGTCTAGGGTTAAAGCATGGCTTTTGGTTTTAAGATTTACAAGTCACATGGGGCATGTTAGTGTCGATGAGTCACCAACGATAAAATGTACTCTTTCAGTGTTATTTTATAGGGTCTTTGTTGGCAATATGATGCAGAGTGTTGTCCTTGATGGCAACCCACTGAATGTAGATGAAGACATGAAAGTGTTGACATGTGTTGTCCTTAATGGAAAACCACCTGATGAAGTTATTCTTGACCTGATGGACTTGGTAAATGATGTAAATCTGATATGTAATGATGTTTGTTAGCAATATGATGCTGAGTGTTGTCCTTGAATGGCAACCCACTTGATGAAGATGATGACAAATTACTTGATGAAGTTGTGCTTGATAGAATATGTCTTGATGAACTAAATCTGATGTATCTACAGTGAGTACATAAGGCAATGAAGAAAGGAATTCAGCATGTGCTAAATCTATGGTGAAAAGAGTATGTTTCAAGGCATACGCGGATCTGTCTAGGAGAAGTCGCGTATGCACGCGGGAAACAACGTGTTAAGTTAGCGTGTAAATGACGCTTCAAAGAAGGTGCAAAACCGGGTAACCACCATGGTATTGACCCATTGTATTGGGTAATGATTAGTCCAAATGGACCCGAATCCAGAATACCATCGAATGTGGTTTTGGCTCATGGTATTGAAAAAGGGTAAACCTATATAAAGAGAAGAAATTAATTGTGCAAATCATAAGTGCGGGTGCAAGATGTCTGAACTTGAATGAATACTTCTCTCTGAAGTATATTTGAATGGAAAGGGTTACAGTTGAATGATAGATCTAAATGTATGATGCACCAATGATGAAGAAGGGGATCTAGATCTGAAATGTACTTGTATTTGCTAGATCTGTTTATGGAATGATTAGATCTAAGATGAGGCGAACATCTGTCTGAAGTAAAGGGTAAAATCTGTGTGATGTATCTATTCTGAAGAATTGGAATGACCTAAATGTCTGAAGAACCATACGCTAGTTCGCCGAAGAGGAAGCGCGTATATACGCGGATTCGCTGAAGAGAAAGCACGTATGCGCAATAAAATTGGCTCTGTAATTTGTATAGAAGTATACGCTGGTTTATGTGAATGGAAGTGCGTATATACGCGACATCAGTGAAAGGAAAGCATGTATGCAAACTAGGGTTTGCTGAAGTCTGTGGTAAGAATTGTCTGATCTGTTATGATGGTTTACTGATATCTGTCAGTGAGTTATATGTATCAGTTTCATGTTTGACTGTGCTTAAAAGTATGGAGTGGGTCCAGTCTGAAATATGATGAAACGTGGCCTACAAGTGGTGTCCTAAAGGAAGCTTTGGATCTAGTGTGAAAATTGATGAAACGTGGTCCTTAGAGGTGCTGAGGGTTGTAGCCTTCAGTCAGGGGGTTGTAGCTCCCTTCCAGGAGAGGCTGGTAAATGAGATTAGGGGGTTGTAGCTCCCTTCCAGGAGAGGCTGGTAAACGAGTCAGGGGGTTGGAGCTCCCTTCCAGGAGAGGCTGGTAAACGAGTGCAGGTGGGTGCCTGCGTGCTGGTAGGAGTCTGCACCAGCACATATGTTGTAATATGTTTTCTCTATAATAAAATATTGAAGGCTGAGCAACGGCAGCGGTGGTTTTCTCCAAACTTGGGTTTCCACCTAAAAATCATGGTGTTTGTTATGGATGATTTTGTCACCCTCCTAGGGACAGCCTAGAGTTGCCATAGACCAGTGCCTAGGACATCTTAATATAGCAAGGAGTCCTTAACAGTTTGGGTTGTCAATCCAAGGGACTCACCTACTATCTCTTGTTCTAAACAAGGAAATTAAATTTGATAGAATTGGTCCAATTTCTCTATCAGAGGCTGATACAAGGATAGGAGTAATGCAAAGACATCATGTAAAACTTCAGCATGATAGTATCAGACAGTTAAGAGACCGCCTACTGTAAAGAGGGCCGATTCAATACTATATCACAGAAATCAAGTATTAAGATGTGCAAGCAGTGAGGAAACATAAGAAGACATTACTGGCAGAAGGGCGCACCAATTTACGAATCCTTAAGCCACTAATATAGCATAAATTATGAAAAGAGTGAACATGAAACAGTGTATCACTTCTAGGCCTATTTAAAGTGCTTGAATAATCCCAGAAAGGGCACCACTTAAGATGAATCCTTACCGCAAACTAGTTAGCCACTCGCATTCTAGAATATGATACAAGAAGAAATTTTGCATGAAAAGAGATGATATATTAACACATGAGAAAAGTTACATACTGTGATATACCAAAGACCAGAATCCTCAATACAGTCATAACCCCTCCTCACTGAGACCCTACGGGCTCTGAAACTTCATACATAAATGTTACAAGACGAATACAGTAGTCTTCTCGCTGCATAGTTCGCTGACAGAAAACTGGAACCCTAACAATGTATTCTTTTTTGGTATTTATAGAGAAGACTGAAACTTATAGAGGAGGGGGGAGGGAAAAAGGAGCAATTAATGACTCCATTTCAATCCAATGGCGGAAAACACTCGCGCCTTTTTATGAATGACAAGTTATAAATAAATACCTAACCACCTGTATACAGAAATTAATGCTGGGAGATAAAAATCTCCTTATGTACAAGACATAAATAATAAAATATATACATCGGGGTGCTTCTGGCTGAAGGCAAATCTGCTACCATGAGAGTCCTGAGAAAATCTCCCATTCAGTACTGTACGCATGGCCTTTGATTTTGAATTAGAGTCCCGGACCTTAAATGCGAGGTGAACTTCTCTGGAGGGTTCCGAGAATCTACATCTGTATTTCCTTTAATAGTAGTCATTTCATGTACCGGCTCCAGCTTCTTCATTAAATTTCGCCTACAGGAAATCACCTTCTGATATGTTCTTGATTCTCTGGAATGGAGGCGGTGGATTTAGACGCCTCCTCTACCATTTCAGAACCTGCAAAACCCCGAAACTGTTAGAAAAACTGACTCAGACGAAGGCAGAGGTGACGGAAGTGTGAATGGAGGAGATGATGGGGACACAGACCAAAAACGGTGACATACAGGGTGTTGGGAGCAAACAATGGAGGTTTTCGCAAAAAGAACGAAATGTCACACAGAGGGGGCGGGAGGAAAAACTAGCGGCAAATGTGAATAAAACACATAAAAATATATGTATATATATATATATATATATATATATATATATATATATATATATATATATATATATATATATATATATATATATATATATATATATCGTTGCGAGGGGATGTACGGGGGGAGACATGTAGGCGGACGAGAAGCAAATGGGGACGACGTGGTGGGAGAATTAATGGGCGAACGGTTTTGTTATGTCTCCGCCATTGGATGGAGATCTGGAGATCCAACGGTCTTTGTGAATCCCGCTGCTCGGCCATCGGTTGAAGTTTAACGTGCGGGGGATGGGCGGTTTTCCGCTCGTACCGAAGACACGTGGCACGGGATTTATGGCGTCGCTTCCCCCGTGGGAAATACCACTGCATTAACGAGGGCGGTGCGGGGTAATACCGCCTGTTTCGGGCGCGTGGGGTGCATATGAGGGGCCCTACATATAAGTTAGCTGTCGCGCCGTAGATTTAATTTAATTGGACGGTTGCGACGGCTCCCAGGGTAATAAACAGCAAGCCCCTTTCCCTTTCGGCCTGTGGTCTTGGAGCTCGGGTCACATGAAGATCAAGGCGGGAGAGGCTAATGTCTAAGGGGCTTCGGCCCTATATATAAAATATACATGTTCTAAACATTATGAAGCAGACTTTCGGGGGGGAATAATAAAACTAAATGGAGGCATTGGGGTTTTTTATTTCAAAAACATTGGAAATGGATTTTAGGAGGAAATGGTGGTGAAAATTTGAATGAAGGAGGAAATATATACAACATCGGCTCCATCTGGGGACGGCATGTTCGCTCTCGAACATGTCGAGAACACGCAGACCATTCAATTTCTCATTTCGCTTCTCTATTCTTTCTGCGCTCCTTCTCCAGGTAATTTTCAACATTCTTCCTCCTCTGCAAAAATTAAAATTAAAGTAATCTATATACAGTATATACAATCTGGCATTCTTCACTTGGGTCAGAATTGAAAATATGGCTTGAGGAATTGGCCATTCACGGGTGCATCCAGCAAATCACCCTGTAGATTTTCCAACATAAAAGTATTATTTCGCCCCTGACTCACGATTCTGAGTGGACCAAACCATAATGGATCAAACTTCGTGTGCTTGCCCTTTTCTGCTCTGCGAACATCCCATCTAAGAACCAGGTCTCCAACTTGAAAATTCCTATCCTTTGCATGCTGATCAAAGACCTTCTTCATTTTCTCCTCGTATTCTATTAATCTCTGATCTACCTGGTTCCTTGTTTCCTCCAATTCTACCAGCTGATTAATTCTTCTAACCATCTCGTCTGGTTCTTCCTGGTTCTCCTGCATAAAACGTGCCACTGGAAATGCTAATTGTAGAGGGAACACAACTGCTCTGCCATACACCAGTTCATAGGGTGATTTCCCTATTTCTCTTTTGCTAGTTATCCTATTTTCCCATAGAGAAAACTTCAATTGGGAGTCCCAGTTCTTCTGATTTTCAGCTATTGTTTTCTTCAGGGCTCTCACCAGGGTTTTATTAGATGATTCTGCTAGGCCATTCCCTTGAGGATAATATGCTGTGGAATGAGTTAATACAATATTATATCTTTGGCAGAAATTTACAAATCTGGCAGACTTAAAAGCTTGGGCATTATCAGTCACAATCCTTGCAGGGCAGCCGAACCTAGATATGATATTATCTTCTATAAAATTCATGATTACAACATCTGTAGCTCTTCTTGTCGGTATGGCTTCCACCCATTTCGTAAAATAATCTGTGGCCGTCAATATCCATTTATGTTGGCCACTTGATGGGGGATGTATTTCTCCTATAAAATCTAATCCCCATTTCTGGAAAGGTTCATTTACATGAATGGGAATCAAGGGCAATGATGCTAACTTTTGTCTCTCTGCAATCCTTTGGCACTTGTCACATGCTCTGACCCAAGAAAAGGTATCTGAATACAATTTTGACCAGTAAAAACCAGCCTTCAAGATTTTATTGGTTGTAGCCCTCCAGCTGTAGTGTCCTCCACATATTCCCTCATGGAATTCTGTCATTATATTCTGCACTTCATTTTCTGTGAGGCATAACAGCAATATACCCAAAGGGTCTCTCCAATAGAACTGTCCATTGGCAATGACATATTTCTGAGATCTCATCCTCACAGCTCTGTACTTTACTTTGTCACAGCCTGGTGGACAACTAAGTGTTGAAATATATTCAACAATTTCTTTATACCAAGGACTAGCTAGATATTTTACATGTATCTTTTGAGTGGCCATTTCTAGTCCTTGCTACTCCTCTTCTTTTTGTGATTCTTCATTTGCCACCATGGATAGATTAATGCCCAGAGCCTGATGATTAGATTCAGATAACATCTTGGCAAGTCCCTGTCCTTTGATCAGTTTGGTAGGCTTTATATCCAGATCATACTCCTGAATTTTTGCAATCCATCTTCCCCTCCTACCTTCACTATCCCCTTGTACTAGAATGTCTTTTACAGCTGCTGTGGGAACATAAGCAGTAATATGAGATTGAAAAATATAAACTCTAAAAGCTTTAAGGGACTTTACCAGGGCATATGCCTGCTTCTCCAGTATATTATATTTCAATTCAGCATCGTATAGCACCTGACTGAAGAATGCTATGGGCTGTTCATATCCCTCTTCATTTTTCTGCAATAATACTCCAGCAATGGTATGAGGTGAAGCAAATGAGAATACCATAAATGGCTTACTATAATCTGGTCCTACTAATACAGGAGCTTCGGCAAATGCCTATTTTATCCTTGTGAATGCGTCTCTAGACTCCTGAGACCATTTTACTTCATTTTCCTTTTTCAGCATATTGGTAATGTGCCTAACTATCTCTGCATAGTTAGGGATAAATCTTCTCAAAAAATTTATTCGCCCCAAAAACACCTGTACTTCTTTCTTATTTCTTGGCAAAGGAATACTGTTTATCACTTCAACTCTCTTAGGATCAATTTTTACACCATCTTTTGTTACAATGTGCCCTAAGAGTTTTCCTTCTTCTAATGCAAATAAGGACTTTTGAGGATTGAGGGACAGGCCATACCTTCTACATTTTTCAAAAGTTCTTCTCAAATGCTCAATATGCTCTTCATCGTTTTTTGAGAATACTGTGATATCGTCAAGGTACACCACCAGAAACTTGTCCTATTCTCCCACAAAGGTTATGTCCATCGCCCTCTGAAAAGTAGCACCTGCATTAATCAATCCAAATGGCATCCTAGCATACATAAAGGTTCCCCATGGAGTAGTAAATGCAGTCTTCTTCTGGTCTTCTGGGAACACGGCTACTTGATTGTAGCCCGAAAATCCGTCCATTATTGACATTTTGGATGCTCCCACTACTTTCTGCAGGATGTGGTCCATTTTAGGCAGTGGATAATTATCTTTGAGAGACGCTCTATTCAAATTCCTGAAGTCTACACACAGTCTTATTTCTCCATTCTTCTTTCTGACGGGAACAAGATTCGCTATCCATTCTGAGTACCTCAAGGGCACAATTATTTTGGCCTTCAACAATTTTCTAATTTCTTTCTCAATTGAAGGAAGAAGCAGGGGGTTAATCTGCCTGAGCTTCTGTTTGTATGGCTTCGTATTCTCCCTCAGTGGAATCTTATGCTGCATTATATTTACATCAAAAGTTTTTAGGTCCTGATAGGACCAGGCAAAAACATCTTTATAAGACTGAAATAATTTCAAATACTTTTCCCTATATTCCTCTGAGACTCTTTTAGATAATTTAACAATTTTGGGATCAGTAGCAGTACCCAGATTCAAATCTCCCATTTGGTCTTCTTCTACTGCTTTGTTTGGCTGCATGGGAACATCATTCTTATTAAATATTCTTTCTAGAGGTACTAGACCTCTAGGGATGACATTTCCTTTCAGCTGCAGCACTTTATTTCCTGCTATATTCTCTTCCCATTTGCCTTCAGCAATGTTTTCAGCTTCTTCCTCCTCATCATCATCAATTTCCATACCTGTGAATTCTCCCACTGTCTCCATGAATCTCTTCATCTGCTTGTCATCTTCGAAAACCTACCAATGCTTTATATTGTCAGGAATGGATGGTCTGTAACGTACCTCCACCTCATATCTTAGGAGTGGGTTCTGAGGAGGACGAAAAGTACTGGCAGCTACCGCAAGAGAATCTGCTATTCTGTTTTGCTCCCGGGGCATGAACTGTATGTTAAATGCTGAAAAGAAGTTTTCTATCATGTCCCATACTTCATTTATATATGCTCTGAGCCGAGGGTGCTTAGTTTGACATTCATTTTTAATCTGCCTTACGACTAGCTCAGAGTCTCCAAACACTTTTAGATAGTGGATGCCCATGTTTCTAGCTGTCTGCAGCCCCAGTAATAATGCTTCATACTCAGCCACATTGTTTGTAGCCTCATATTCCAATTTAAAAGACAGTGGCACCCATTTTCCTGCAGGGGAAATCAACAACACTCCTGCTCCATTACCCTCCCTTGAATTAGCTCCATCAAAATGCAAAGTCCATATTCCTGATTCCTGCTCTTCTTTAGGCTGCTCAGCCTGAACCTGACCAAAAAGGGTCTCATGTGCGTAATCCAGATTTTCTTCCAACATAAAACATGAAAAGTCCCCTTCTTTGTTATAAATTGGGGAATTATCTGAGCAGTCAGCCCTGGTTACCGTTTTGACAAATCTGGTCTCCCTGTATAACCTCCTTTCTTGACCTCCAAAGACTGGGACAGTAGCATATGTTAGATCCAATTTGATTGATCCCCCAATCTTAGTACCCCAGGATCTTGACAACAACATGCCAAAGCGGGCTGGGATATCGGCGACCACAATGTCCATGACCACACTTTTTACTGGGATTTGAGCTAAATTGACTACTAAATCTTTTATCATTCCCAAGCATTTAACCCTTTTAGAATCAAATGAATATAAATCTTTGTATGGTCTTGTAATTTGCAGTCCTAGTTGCTACATAACAGACAAAGGCATAAGATTATGGGATGCCCCAGAATCTAGCATACAATTGTGAAGTAGCAGGTCATGAATGACTAGGGACACATAAAAGGGGGGAGTAGAAGGGTCTATCTCCTCGACGTGTGGGCCAAAGACTACCATGGGTCTTTCTTCTTGAAGATTTAGACTATCAGGTGCAATTGGTAGTTCAGGAAGAGGTATGAAAGAGGTAACCTGAGACTGATATGCAGGCTGTTTTAATAATTCAGTCAGAGGAACAGGAATCTTAATCTTCTCAAGCTCTTTTTGCAAATTAAAAGCAGATGTGGACTTTTCTATCATTACTTCTTTTGACTCCTTATTCTCAACTGAAGACTTGACTCCTTTTGACACTGGCTCAGCATTAGAAGGACTGGCTATTTTAGAGGAAGAAGGAAACTGATCAGTTGACTGCAAGGGGATATTCAGGAGATTCTTACCTTTTTCTATGCATTTCTTTGTTGCTGATTCCTTCTGAGCAGATGCTTCTTTCTGAGCTGGTTCTTCTTCTTGCTCCTGAGTTCGGGTCCTCTTCCTTGAGGATCTAAGATCATATTTGACATTGAATTGGGCTTCCATGAAATCAGAAAATTTCTTGCAATAATGGTCAATCTCTGCTTCTGCGTCTTCATCTTGCAGGGGGCACTCCATATCATCATTGTTTGAAAAAACCAGATTGGAATCTTCTATTCCATAGGCTGCATCTCCAGTGGAGTCATCTGCGGATCCTTCCAGGTACAGAGGATGAGGTACCTGATCCTGCTACTCCCTTATCTCTCTCGGCAATATTTGGAGAGGTGACCTCTTATACTGGGGATTGTACCCTCTGTTTGGAGCATTGTAATAGTTCTTGGGAGCTGCGTTTTTAGCTTCCAGTTCCATCTTGACCATCTTCTTTATAATTTTACTTATTTCTTCCATTTCATCTGAATCTTTATCCTGGTTAGAGGTAGAAACCTCTTCTTTGCCTTTCCTCCTGGCATCTGGTTCAATTTTCCCTTTTAACTTTCCTGTGGAGGCAAAGTTTGCTTCTAGTTCCAGAGCATCTGATTGTGCATCATCTAGTGTGGCAGGTTTCCTTTCTCTCAAGGAGAATCCGAAGTCAAAGTCAAAGGCTGCTATGAAAATTATCTTGGCAGCAGCTTCATTTGGCTTCATTTCTGGAGGCAAGCTTAGATATAACTTGTTGAACCTTTTGATAAATTCTGATACTCCTTCATTCTGTTTCTTCTTCATAGTATAAAATTTGGTGAGACACTGACCGTGATCTTTCTTTTCTCCCCATTTTCTGAGAAAATCATTCTCCATTTGATCCCAGGTGGTTATTGAGCGATTTCCCAGTGTCTTAAACCATTTTCTGGCTTCTCCTTCCAAAGACTGCACAAATAATCTCAAAACCGCATCCAGGTGTTCAACATTCAAATTTTCTGCAAAAGAGCAGAAGGTCTCGAGATGTTTCTGAGCATCAATATCATTTTCACCATTGAACCTTGGCAGAATCTTCAGATAATCCTGCGGCATATCATTCAACACCTGGGATAAAGCCAGAGGAGCATATTTGTTCAGGAGAAATGCAGGAACATTGGCCATTGGAGGCGGTGGGGGTTGCACAACAGTCTGAGAAACAAATGAAGGGAGAGGGGTAGGGGGAAGCGAAGTATGAATAAAAATGGGAATATATTGCACAGAGGTCTGAGGTGTGGATGGGAATAATTCTCGGTTAACAGGAGCTACTTCAGTGACCTCTTTAATTTCTTCAGCCTCGAAAACAGGATAAGATTCTTCTCCAATTGAGGCACTTCCCCTACGTGGGGTTTCTAAATAAAACTCGGGATTTTCTGTTCTAACTTCTTGAGAAGAAGAGGGCAGATAATCTTCAATAGAACACTCGGAATTTTCAGCACGGGCTGACTTCCTCTCCTTCCAAACTCTTTTATGAATAATTTTCTCTGGGTCAGACACGTAGGGTGTTTTCAGTTGAGCTGTATCTGACCTCAAATGCGGCCTACGAGGAGCCAGGACTACCGATAAGATTTATCCAATAAATATGGGTGGAGTCGCCAAGGTGAGAAATCTGCAACTCTTCACCTCTCTGTGCTCACCTGATTAGAGAGTGAAATAATTTGTCGAAAACCCAGGGAAACTGATATTCTTGAATTCGCTCCCCGGCAACGGCGCCAGAAAGATGTTGTGGATGATTTTTTCACCCTCCTAGGGACAGCCTAGAGTTTCCATAGACCAGTGCTTAGGACATCTTAATATAGCAAGGAGTCCTTAACAGTTTGGGTTGTCAATCCAAGGGACTCACCTACTATCTCTTGTTCTAAACAAGGAAATTAAATTTGATAGAATTGGTCCAATTTCTCTATCAGAGGCTGATACAAGGATAGGAGTAATGCAAAGACATCATGTAAAACTTCAGCATGATAGTATCAGACAGTTAAGAGACCGCCTACTGTAAAGAGGGCCAATTCAAATAATATATCACAGAAATCAAATGTCAAGAAGTGCTAGCAGTGAGGAAACATAAGAAGATATTACTGGCGGAAGGGCGCACCAATTTACGAATCCTTAAGCCAGTAATATAGTAGAAATTATGAAAAGAGTGAACATGGAACAACATATCACTTCTAGGCCTATTTAAAGCACTTGACTAATTCCAGAAAGGGCACCACTTAAGATGAATCCTTACTGCAAACTAGTGAGCCACTCGCATTCTAGAACATGATACAAGAGGAAAATTTGCATGAAAAGAGATGATATATTAACACATAAGAAAAGTTACATACTGTGAGATACCAAAGACTAGAATCCTCAATACAGTCATAACCCCTCCTCACTGAGACCCTACGGGCTCTGAAACTTCATACAAAAATGTTACAAAATGAATACAGTAGTCTCCTCGCTGCACAGTTTGCTGACAGAAATCTGGAACCCTAACAATGTCTTCTTTTTTGGTATTTATAGAGAAGACTGAAACTTCTAGAGGAGGGGGGGGGGAAGAGGAGCAATTAATGACTCCATTTCAATCCAATGGCGGAAAACACTCGCGCCTTTTTATGAATGACAAGTTATAAATAAATACCTAACCACCTGTATACAGAAATTAATGCTGGGAGATAAAAATCTCCTTATGTACAAGACAGAAATAATAAAATATATACATCAGGGTGCTTCTGGCTGAAGGCAAATCTGCTACCATGAGAGTCTTGAGAAAATCTCCCATTCAGTACTGTACGCCTGGCCTTTGATTTTGAATTAGAATCCCGGACCTTAAATGCGAGGTGAACTTCTCTGGAGGGTTCCGAGAATCTACATCTGTATTTTCTCTAATGGCAGTCATTTCATGCATCTGTTCTCAGTCTCTTTATTAAATTTTGCCTACAGGAAATCATCTTCTGATGTGTTCTTAATTCTCTGGAGTGGAGGCGGTGGATTTAAAACGCCTCCTCTACCACTTTAAAACCTGAAAAACCCCGAAACTGTTAGAAAAACTGACTCAGACGGAGGCAGGGGTGACGGAAGTGTGAATGGAGGAGATGATGGGGATACAGATAAAAAACGGGGACATACAGGGTGGCGGAAGCAAACGATGGAGGTTTTTGTGAAAAGAACGAAATGTCACACCGACGGGTTGGGAGGAAAGACTAGCGGCAATTGTGTGAAATAAACACATAAAAACACACACACATATATATATATATATATATATATATATATATATATATATATATATATATATATATATATATATATATATATATTGGCGCGGAGGGATGTACGGGGGGAGACACGTAGGCGGACGAGAAGCAAATGGGGACGACGTGGCGGGAGAATTAATGGGCGAACGGTTTTGTTATGTCTCCGCCGGTGGATGGAGATCTGGAGATCCAACGGTCTTTGTGAATCCCGCTGCCCGGCCATCGGCTGAAGTTTAACGTGCGGGGGATGGGCGGTTTTCCGCTCGTACCGAAGACACGTGGCACGGGATTTATGGTGTCGCTTCCCCCGCGGGAAATACCACTGCATTAACGAGGGCGGTGCGGGGTAATACCACCTGTTTCGGGTGCGTGGGGTGCATATGAGGGGCCCTACATATAAGTTAGCTGTCGTGCCGTAGATTTAATTTAATCGGATGGTTGCGACGGCTCCCAGGGTAATAAACAGCAAGCCCCCTTTCCTTTCGGCCTGTGGTCTTGGAGCTCGGGTCACATGAAGATCAAGGCGGGAGAGGCTAATGTCTAAGGGGCTTCGGCCCTATATATAAAATATACATGTTCTAAACATTATGAAGCATACTTTCGGGGGGGGGGGGGGGGGGGGGATAATAAAACTAAATGGAGGCATTGGGGTTTTTGATTTCAAAAACATTGGAAATGGATTTTAGGAGGAAATGGTGGCGAAAATTTGAATGAAGGAGGAAATATATACAACAGTGTTCATGTGTGATGCTTTGTGTGATGGTTTATTCTGTTCTTACTGCACATGTTTACTATTTATTAAACATCTGATGAATGAATGATGGAATGATATAAGTGAAGAATTAATGACATAATTATATCTCTGTGTATACGCGAGTTTCATAAATGGTATCCGCGTATATACGCGAGTCTGTATCATGAAAGTAGCGTATGTGTTTTAGAAGTAAGAAAAAGTAAAATTTTTGAATATGCGGTAAATACTGATTCACCCCCCCCCCCTCTCTCAGTATTTTTCCCAACAATTGGTATCAGAGCAGGTCCTTCTGCAGAAGCTTGATCGCTTGAAGGAGATCCGTCGCAATGGGAAGTCAAGAAGGAGTAATGTCTATAAAGCCACCTCTATTCAATGGAAGCAATCTGATATTCTGGAAGGTACGAACAAAAGCATATCTGCAAAGTCTTGGTGCAGATGTTTGGGCAATCGTGGAAGAAGGTTATCAATACCCGACAAGTATTCCTACTGATGCAGTTGAAAGGAAGAAGTATGAAATCAATGCCAAAGCAATGAATGTCTTATTGGGAAGCATGTCTGAATCAGAATTTGCTAAAGTGATGCAGCTACATTCAGCAAAAGATATATGGGACAAAATCATTCTAAGCTATGAAGGAGACACAAAGGTAAAAAGTGCAAAACTCCAAACTCTTAGAATTGAATATGAAAATTTGAAGATGCATACTGATGAGAGTGTTGCCAGATTCTTTCTTCGTCTGGATGATATTGTAAATCGGATGAGAAATTTGGGTGAAACCATAACCGATACTACTCTGGTGGAAAAATTCTTAAGATCCTTGACTTCAAAATTCGACTCTAAAGTTTCAGCTATTGAAGAAAGGCAAGATCTGCAAACTCTTACTATTGTTCAATTACATGGTATTCTGACTGCTTTTGAAATGAGACAAGGAGGTCCTTCTCAAATCAAAGAAGATGCTTTTAAGGCGTCTACAAAAGGAAAAGAAAAGGAAGTTGTCAAGGAATCCAACTATATATCCGAAGAAGAAGAAGAGAATTTTGTGAGAAAACTCCAACTAGGTACTGGAAGATTCAAAGGTAAGCTTCCCTTCAAATGTTTTGAGTGTGGAAAAGTTGGTCATTATGCTGCAAAATTTCCTTATAAGAAAACATCCGCTAAAGGAAAAGAAGTAGCAAGAAGGAATAAGAATCGATCTAGCACAAGAAAAAGTTACTATATTAATGAAGACAGTGATGGGTCATCTGATAGTGAGGAAGAATGTGAACAAGATATTAAACTGCTCATGGCAAAAGAATCTAGAGAAGAAAAGGATACTTTTGTGGATGCTCTGGAAGACAATGATTTTCTTGAAGAAAACAGTCAACTCAAAGTAAGCCTAGAAGAAAAGAGCATAATCATAGAGACTCTTGAAAATCAGCTTGAAGCAAAGGAAAAACACATTGAGGAATTGGAGTGTGAAGTAGTAAGTATAAGGAAAGATAATGAGAAAGCAAAAACTCTCAATCTTAGATTTGCTAAAGGTTCAGAAACCTTAGATGAGATTATCAAGATACAACGGTCTCCTCTTATAAAAACAGGTCTTGGATATACTGGGGAATCTTCCCACACTTCAGCACCAAATTATCTGAAAGCAGCCACAGCTGGTGCACTACATTCAGCCACTCAGCAAGGGAACAAAGGATCTTTCCAGGTAAAGCATGATCATCTCAAATCAAAGAACACTAACAAGGAGATCTTTCAAAGAAGCTACAACCAACAGGTAAACTCAAATAGAAGATTTCATGATCGCAGAAATTTCTACTTCAATGGACAATGTTTCTCATGTCACAATTTTGGTCATAAAGATGTTCAATGTGTTGCATATAAAACCATCATGACAAGAGAAGCAAGAAATAAAAGGATGAATATCGAACCAAAGAAGAACACCTACAACAACTTTTCGCCTCTTCAAAACGAAGTTGAATGTACTTATTGCAATAACTTTGGTCATGAAGAATCTGAATGCAGGAGCAAGGTCCAGCCAAAAGAACACGTTCCCTCAAGCTCTAAAGTGTGGAAAAAGAAAGAAATACCGGTTGAAAATTGTGGGATAGCGTTATTTGCAGAAGGTGAAGAAAATCAATGGTACATTGATAGTGGGTGCTCAAGACACATGACAAGTGACAAAAGCAAACTTCTTGCATATAATGCTCTAGAAAAGGAAAAGAAAGTTACTTTTGGAAATGATACTCCTGCTGTAATTAAAGGAAAAGGGTCAATGTTTCTAAAAGAAAAGGTGAAGGCTAATGATGTCATGTATGTGGATGGATTAAGGCATAACCTGTTAAGTGTAAGTCAAATGTGTGATCAAGGAATAGAAGTGGTCTTTAGTTCAAAAGAATGTGTGGTTCGTGATCTTGATACAGGTAAAATTATTATAAAAGGGAAAAGAAATCCAAGCAACCTGTATGTACTGAACGACAAAGATCAATGTTACTTGAGCAAGTCTTCAGAAAATTGGCTATGGCATAGAAGGCTGGGGCATCTGAGCTTCTCTCAAATCAACAATGTAAGCAGACTTCAAGCTGTTCGTGGTCTTCCCAATATTAATCTACCAGAAAGTATCATATGCAAATCTTGTCAATTCGGTAAGCAGACCAGAGTACGATTTAATGCCAAAGAAGGATCATCAAGTGAGCCTCTTGAACTCATTCTTACTGACATATGTGGACCTATGAGGAAAAAATCACCACGTGGGGAAGAATACTATATCTTATTTATTGATGATTACTCTAGAATGTGTTGGATCGGGTTGATTAAACACAAAGATGAAGCATTTGAAAAATTTCAGATCTTAAAAGCATTGGTAGAAAATGAATTAGATCTAAAAATCAAGTGTCTTAGATCTGATCGAGGAGGAGAATATACATCAAATGAATTCTTTGAATTTTGTGAACAACATGGCATAAAAAGACAGTTCTCTGTAGCAGGCACTCCACAACAAAATGACATAGAAGAAAGAATGAATAGAACAATTCAACAAATGGCTAGAGCTATGCTTGATGATTCTGGAACTCCTGACATGTTCTGGGGTGAAGCAGCACATACAACAGCTAACATTCTCAACAAGGCTCATGTTCGGGTAAATAGTGACAAAACTCCATATGAACTCTGGTATGGTATTTCTCCCTCTGTGAAGCATTTTAGAGTTTTTGGAAGTAAATGCTTTATCAAAAATAATGATGAAAAGCTTGGCAAGTTTGAACCTAGATCAGATGAAGGGATATTTCTTGGTTACTCATCTACAAGAAAAGCATACAAATGTTACAATAAAAGGCTTCGAAATATTGTTGAATGTATTGATGTTGTTATTGATGAGTCTCCTGCAGCTCCTAAAGAAGAAAAACAAACAACAAAAGAAGAAGATGGTGACCTATGTCCTTCTACATCAAATGATATAGACAATGGATCCAATGAAGAACCTGAAGATGATCTATCTGAAAAAGCTCCATCCAGATATGTGCAAAAGAATCATCCTGAATCTCAAATTTTGGGTGACAAGGAATCAGGTGTACGAACAAGAACTCTTGTGGGATCTTCTCATCATCTGGCACTTCTATCCACAATTGAACCACACAATGTCAATCAAGCTAGCAAAGATGAATGTTGGAGGCAAGCCATGAATGAAGAGCTTGATCAAATTGAAAAGAATGACACTTGGGAATTGGTACCAAGACCACATGATAAAAATATCATTGGAACTAAATGGATTTTCAAGAACAAGTTAAATGAGAATGGGGATGTTGTAAGAAACAAAGGTAGATTGGTTTGCAAAGGGTATACTCAACAAGAAGGTATAGACTTTGAAGAAACTTTTGCTCCTGTAGCTAGACTTGAAGCCATAAGAATGCTTCTTGCTTTTTCAAGTTATCAACAAATCAAAGTTTATCAAATGGATGTTAAATCTGCTTTTCTTAATGGTGATCTAGAAGAAGAAGTATATATAGAACAACCGGAAGGATTCATTTTGGGAAATGATGAAAATCTTGTGTGTAGACTTAAAAAGGCTCTATATGGTCTCAAACAAGCTCCAAGGGCATGGTATTATCGTCTTGACAAATATCTTCATCAACAAGGATTTTCAAAGGGGTCTGCTGATAGCAACTTATACACAAAGTTGAAAATGATAAACTATTGATTGTGGTTGTATATGTTGATGATATCATTTTTGGGAGTAACGAAGAATCTATGAGTCAAAAATTTGCTTCTGTCACGCAGCAAGAATTTGAAATGTCCTTACTTGGGGAACTAACATTCTTTCTTGGCTTGCAAGTGCGTCAAATTGCAGATGGCAAATTCCTATCACAAGCAAAATATCTTAAGCAAATTCTGAAGAAGTATGGCATGGAAGAATGCAAACCTTTAAGTACACCAATGATAACCGGATGCAATCTCAGTTCTCATGATGATTCTCCCACGGTGAATCAACCAGAATATAGATCAATGATAGGAAGTCTACTTTATCTCACTGGGACTAGACCAGACATTATGCATGCAGTTGGGATTGTTGGACGATTCCAAGCTAATCCAAAAGAGTCTCACCTTTAGGCTGTTAAAAGAATTTTCAAATATCTTCAAGGAACGCAAGGCAACCAGTCTGCTCCCGTATCCAAAAGAATACCTGATCACTCTTCATGCTTACAACGATGGAGATTAGGATAAAGTATTGATAAAATTAGAGAAAAACACTAATGGTGATACAGCTTCTATATAGGACAAACTGTATCTTAGGTTCAACAGAAAGCAGAATGTACTGTATCTACGTGACGAGAATATGTGGTACCGCATCTTTGCTGTACTCAACTCCTTTGGATGATGCAAACCATATAAATTTTCAATTCAATGTACCACCCTCCTACTCCCCATTAAGTGGCAGCAATAGAAAATTACCATCGTACAAAAGAATCTGGTATGCATTCGAAAGACCAAGCACATTCCCATCAAGTATCCTTCTTACGTGGAACAAATTATGACAAGGTAGAAATTCGGAGTATGTTCCCTCCAAAGAACAAGTTGCTGATATCTTTACCAAACCTCTGCCCAGGGAAGCGTTCGAGTATCTAAGACAGAAGCTGGGAGTGTTCTCTGCCAGTCAAAAGAACAAATCTGCATAAATTTAGAAGATGGCTTTGGATACGCGGATTTCCTGAAACACAGTCGCGTATATACGCGAGTTCATGCACAGAAAATCGTGTATGTCTGATTGCTGACAATTTTCTGTTTGGAGTCAGCTCTCTTCAGCACAGCTGCAGTGCTGTTTGGTATCTCTGATAGTGTTTGGTATCTCTGGTGGTGTTCCAGTTCTCATAATTCTATTTCTAATGTTTTGATAAAGATGGCTTGATTATTTGTTGGTAAAAGTGTTCAGGATGCACACACTAAGGGGGAGCCTTAGTCATATGGAAAGGTTTCTTGGATGCACAGATTCAGGGGGAGCCTTAGTGTTGCTGAGTATAATGCATTGTTGGCATTACGATGGTTCTGAAATATGTTCTCTTTCTTGAGAAATTTATGGTGTTGGTCTTAAATTTATATTTGTAGTTTGATGAAAAGGTCATGTAGAGATCCATGATGCAAAACTGTAATTTTCATTCATGTAAGGACTTGTCAAATTTGTAAACCCACTTGGTTGGGTAGCTGAGTCAAATATTGTAAACCCACTTGATTGGGTAGCTGAGTCAAATTTGTAAACCCACTTGGTTGGGTAGTTGAGTCTCATATGTAAATCCACTTGGATGGATCTTTGATGTAAGTATGAGTCATTGGTGATAGGAAATTCATAGAGTCATGTACTTCATTGAAAAATATGTTTGAAGATTCAGCATGAACTCAGGGGGAGCTTGGTCACTTCAATATATATCAGATCTGCAGAACGCTTCTTCCACATGAGGAGAAAAGGGGGAGAGTGTGTTGGTTTTGATCCGCCCTTTGCCCTTGATGTCAAAGGGGGAGAGTGACATGGTGTTTGAAGTGTTTGAATGAAGAGAAAGAATGATGTCAAAAATGGGGAGAGTGACATGGTGTCATTGTATTCTTAATGTACCTATCTGTTGTGGTAACCAAACACCATCATGGTTGCCATCAAGTCCAAAGGGGGAGATTGTTGGCAATATGATGCAGTGTTGTCCTTGATGGAAACCACCCGTTGACTAGTTACTGACCAGATGGACTTGGTAAATGACAAATCTGATATGTAATGACAATTAGGCATGATGCTGAGTGTTGTCCTTGAATGGAAACCCACTTGATGAAGATGATGACAACTTACTTGATGAAGTTGTGCTTGATAGAATATGTCTTGATGAACTAAATCTGATGTATCTATAGTGAGTACAGAAGGCAATGAAGAAATGAATTCAGCATGTGCTAAATCTATGGTGAAAAGAGTATGTTTTAAGGCATATGCGGATCTGTCTAGGAGAAGTCGCGTATGCACGCGGGAAACAACGCGTTAAGTTGCGTATGGGCAAAAGCGCTCAAAAAGTGCAAAACGAGGGGTAACCACCATGGTATTGACCCATTGTATTGGGTAATGATTCGTCTAAATGACCCCATCCAGGAATACCATCGGAAGGAATGTGGTTTTGGCTCATGGCATTGAAAAAGGGTAAACCTATATAAGGAGAAGAAATTCATTTTGCATATCATGAGAGTGGGTGCAACATGTCTGAGCTTGAATGAATACTTCACTCTGAAGTATATCTGAATGGAAAGGGTTACAATTGAATGATAGATCTGAATGCATGATGCACCAATGATGAAGAAGGGTATCTAGATCTGGAATGTACTTGTATTTGCTAGATCTGTTTATGGAATGATTAGATCTAAGATGAGGCGAACATCTATCCGTCAAAGGGTAAAATCAGATGTATCCGTTCAAGAATTGGAATGACCCAGTCATCAGAACCATATACTAGTTCGCCGAAGAGGAAGCTGCGTTGAAGCAAAGGGTATGAGAAGCCGTATGCTGGGCCAAATTGTTTGTAATGTGTACAAGTACCACGTTTATGTGAATAGCAGTGCAGCATACATCAAAGGAAAGGAGCTGCATGCAAACCAGCTTGCCAGTCCGTGGTAATAATTGTCCGCATCCCACGATGGTCACCATATTTGCTGCTGAGTTATATAACAGCATGTCGGACCGTGCTTAAAAGTGATGGGTCCAAATAAATATGATGAAACGTGGTCCATAGAGGTGCTGAGGGTTGTAGCCTTCAGTCAGGGGGTTGTAGCTCCCTTCCAGGTGAGGCTGGTAAACGAGATCAGGGGGTCGTAGCTCCCTTCCAGGTGAGGCTGGTAAACGAGATCAGGGGGTCGTAGCTCCCTTCCAGGAGAGGCTGGTAAACGAGTCAGGGGGCTGGAGCTCCCTTCCAGGAGAGGCTGGTAAACGAGCGCAGGTGGGTGCCTGCGTGCTGGTCAAGTCTGCGCCAGCACATATGTTGTAACATGTTTTCTCTATAATAAAAATATTGAAGGCTGAGCAACTGCAGCGGTGGTTTTCTCCCGACTTGGGTTTCCACCTAAAAATCCTGGTGTTCATGTGTGATGCTTTGTGTGATGGTTTATTCTGCTCTTACTGCACATGTTTACTGCTTATTAAACTTCCGATGAACAGAATGATGAATGACAGCAAGGAAGAATCACATAATTGACTGCAGCGCAGTTTGGTAAAGGCATCCTCAAAAGGATAATGCCGGAAATCAGACAAGGTAGCAGCGTGTGTTTTTTGTGGCAGGAAAGTAAATTTTTGAATATGAACATTCACCCCCCTTCTCGTATTTTTCCCAACATCTCATCCTCATGGTACTTCAGGAAGATGAGTGAGGTTGGCGAACTTTGATACACTTGAGCTTAAACTTCTAATTCCAAATAGTGTCTGCATCGTCCTTTGGAGCTCTTTACTTAGATGGGGACATGGGCTAAACAGTGGCATGATTTAACTGAAACATTGGACTTGAAGACGGTAATTGGTTTGACATCAATAACAAATTGTTTCTTAGGATCCTGGTCTATATTGGTGGTGAAGTGCCCCTTTATTTGTTATTGTTTTTCCTTCTATGCATGTCATACTGTCCACTTTTCTCTAATAAAGAACAACATTTATAGAGATAGGACCTACTTTATATCAGTAACCTTCTCTATCTGAAAAGCTTTATCTCAGTGTTTTCCTCTAATTTGTTTATTTAAGAATGATTTAATACAGCTTAAGCAGTTAGGAATGCTGGAGTTCCCTCGTCCTACTGTTTTCTTTAAACATCGTTCTTGAAAGTTATTTTCCTTATTTGCTTATTAAAGATTACTATGGAAGATATGGTGTGCCCTGGTCCTAGTTTTTCTCGAAAAGGAGATTCTGAAAGTTTCCCTTGTTGTTGATTGAAAGTAGAATAGGTTTAAAAGTACTTTATCTGATCTAAAGTTTAGACTTCGTTTCTCTTATATGTTTTCACACTTTCTGAAGGTAATTATGTGGATTACTGGATTGTTTGTCAATTAAGATTCTTTAATACAAACTTGCCCAAGAGGTCAATGGTTAGCCCTGCACTTGGTTGGTTTTAAACAGTTACTTAATAGGATTTTCTTGTTTGGACTGAATATAAATCCTTTGTGAAATTATTATCAGTTTCCACCCCTCCAACACTTTATTGTTTCCATTCCATCACTCTAATCTCAATGATCTTTTGATATAGATGAATTTCCCCTTGGATCACTCTTGATGTTGTTTTTCAATTAAAGCCCTCTCATGACTTCATAGCCCAATGGACTAAAAACCAGCGTTATATCTATCTTTTTAGCCTAATTATTCCGTTCACTTGCAAATTCTCACTTTTGAAACTGTTTTACACTTAGAACTTTCTCCTCAAAATAATAATCATGCTCAACCATCCAAAGACAAACAAAACCCTTGGCCTTCATAACTAGCCTAATATCATTACCCCAAACTTCAAAGACAAATCCATATTTGCACTTATTGGAGAGATCCATCTCCATATTTAAGAGGGCTAGATCCTAGAATCCCAAAGTTGGTTGAAATAATCTTGCTTCTGCAGTTTTAGTCTCACCAATCTGCCAAAATTACAGATTCCTAACATAGACCGTGGGCATGTTCTAAGCCGTCGATCTTTACAAGATTTGATGGTTGCCACTTTTTTCGCATCGCGCCCATCACTTCTTCCCATTCGCCTCCCCAATGGAATATCAACGGTTGATCTCCCTGATGGATCCGATGGCTGGTGCGTAATCACACCATCGCCAATCGGTGTTTTCTTAAAACACCACTTCCTATTGCCCCAATTGCCAATCCCTGATCCGATTTCCACCATTCATCCATTCTGATCCAACGGTCTAGATTTCATTGCTCCCCCCTCCTTTCCCCTATCCCTCTCCTCGCCGATTGAATCCTAACTGCTGATCCCCTTCACGATCCAATGGTTGGTGCTCAATCGCACCATCGCCAATCAGAAGTTCTAAAATTGTCACCCTCTGCCTCCCCCGATTGAAATCTTCTAATTCCATCATCACCGTCCATTCGATCTAGATCAACAACCCATATTACATCGTGTTCCCATTCAACTTTCTGCCATCGGACCTTCCAAAAATTTCTTCTTTTAAATTTCTGCCGTTGATCTCCTCCTGAGATCCAACGGCTCACAGCTAATCGCCCTTTGCCCGCCGAGTCCCACCATCTAATGGCCCCGATCTCATTCATCTGCCCCTCTATTCCTTTGTAATTTTCCTGAGTGTGAAACTTTGGGTTTTAAACTAAATATTATTTCTTCCGCCCCACTTACTATTAACACCTTTGTTCGTGAATCTTGACCGTTGATTGCTATTGCCCTGTCTGATCAGACGGTCTGTGACCCTTATTACCCAAGCTTTCATCAACCCTGTTCTTTACCATTCCGCAATGATTTTCACTGGTTTCTCACCTGCATCCACCATTCTGGCGAGCCTCCGTAGCAATCTTCCACCACCTCCCCTAGATTTCATAACATATCTATTATGTTATGTAGGGTTTACAGGGTGAGAATTCACTCTGTCTCCATGACCATAGTCGTTGTGATCCAGAGTGCAGAGAGACCATCGCAGCAGTAGTAAAGTGAAACATTAGAGACATATTAAGGGATCTAGGTCCCTTATTGAAGATTTAATGTCATTAATCCCATGATTAAAGGAAGAAGGCGCAGTTTGGAGACTAAGCACACTAAAAATTCATATCAGTGCTTCAGCATCGGGAGAACATGTTTTTCTCCTGAAAGGACACCTCGCGACAGCGTTCTCCATGCCTCCTCAAGCCCTTAAATATTTTTCACTGACAAAAGCTTCTTAAAGTTTGTCAGAACAACAGTTATGGAATCATGGAAGCCCAGAAGATCTCTAGTCACCTTAATTGCTTCAGTAGAGAGAACATAGTACCTTACAGTCATAAAGGACTTTGAAGAGCATACCTGAGGTTGTTTTTGACCTAAAAGATAACTTCAAACCAGACTACAAGATACACACAGTCAACGAAGAAACATTAAATAGTATGGGCGTGAACGCTTCCTCCATTTTGTCTTAATGAGTCAATTTAATTCACAATCTACTCCTGTTATTATTCATTCTCCTATAAGAACTCCCGTAGAACATATTGTAAAGGTTGTTGTTGTTGTTGTTAGTTGTATGGATTCATTGACTGTTAGAATAGTTACTTGCGAGGAAGTAGCTGAGTAGTTTGTAATTTAGTAGGTTGGGAGGAGAAAGTTTGGACTATATTATCCATTGAGCTCAGTGTATGTGACTATTTTTGCACATCAATTTATCAATAAATTTCACAGGATCCTGGTCTATGCTTCTGGTGATGTTTCTCTTACTGCAATTGTTTTATTTCATTTAATCATGCTGTCCATTTATTCTTTGATAAGAATCAGTAAATCAGGCTTCGGATATACCCCTGTGCGGTACCCTAATGCCCATTTCTCTTCTTATCTTTGATGTTTTCTTCTTAATGTGTATCTAAGAACAAATTCATGTAATTTAACCAGTTAAAGATGTTGGTCTGGCCCATGCTTATTGATGTGTGAATTTAGGGTTTGTTGCTTATATGTTCTTGTTGGATTTAAGCTGGAAGAATTGGGATACCCGGGATTTAGTGTAAGCCCTATCCACTGGGGTCATTTTCCAACAAATTGGCCTTTCTAAGATCCGTTGATATGGTGTCAAAAGAATTGAAGGTTAAAAGTCCTTCTCTGATCTTAGGCCTAGTTTTGTGTTAAATCTTAACTCTGTTTTTCCTTAAGAGTATGCTGAAGTAGGCCTGGAGTTAAATGACCTCTGGCATGATCTTAAAGTTGCCCTTTGTGTCTTCATTGAGAATTTCCTCTGATTATGTCAAAGAAAGTCTGGATTTAAATGATATCTGACCTGATCTCTAGACCGAAATTGGGTTTATTTCTTTCTTTCTTTCACCTTCACTCTTTATTGTTCCATTCCACCATCTATCTAAAAATATCCTTTAGTATAGATGACTTGCCCTATGAAAGCCTTGGTTAGCTGTTATGCAAGTAATCCCCTTTCATGACTCCATAGCCCAATGGATGGCACATTCCCAACCTATCTTCTTTTGCCAAAACGTCCTGCTGCTTTGTTCCTTTCACCTTCTAACCTTCTTAGTTAATGATCTCCGACCAAAGCAACAACCAAATAATTTTAAACCCCCTGTGCCTCATACCTAGCCTAATATCTCAATTTTAGCTTCAAAGATATATGTCATTCTTTGTTTTTATGGAGAGATCCCTCTCCGGATCCAGGAGGACTAGATCCTAAGATCCCAAAGTGGTTTGATGTTGTGCTATCTTTCTGTATTGCCAAATCTGCCAAAACATAAGAACCCCAACAACATGTTTATTATAAATGTTCACATATTGACCATTCTCTCTTCTTAGGATAAGTCTCCTTGTAGCTTGATTTTCTTCAAATTTATAGAGAGCCTTTTACCATTTAACCTGATTAATGGTGTAGGAGGTAAAAGCTCTCGAATGGACGTCTCCCAAAAATTGGAATGGGTTAAAGGTTTGTTCATTACTCAAGAAACAGTCATGCATATATAATTCACATGCCAAATGTTGATTTGCAACATCATGAATCCTCAGGATATGAAGAAATCATGTCAGATCTTTGATATAATGACTAATCTCATTATGAATTCTCTCTAGGCAGAGGAAAATAAATTTTTTCATGGAGAAACAAGGCATAGCTATGAGAGATAGGTTGGAAATCCATTACCTATTGTGTCAAGGTGAACATTTCCTCCTTATTAGCTTTAACCACCTGCACCTGCTGCTCTAAGCTCTCAATATTTTTTTCTTGCATCTCTTGCTTCTGCCTTGCTCTATCCAGCTGATATATATAAACAGTAATGGTTTGGGATGCTTTCTTGCTGACTCCTTTTCCTCCTCTCTGTGGTCCTTCAAAGTAATGGTTCCTTGCTAGAGACAGGTCATGAAAGCTTTCCATTTCGAGATTTTAGCAGATAAGAAAAATTCTCTAGCTTTGAACATATATTCTATAGCATCGATTTGTGTTGTAGAATAAGTTGTGGGAGTGTCCTATGTCCGTACTGCTGAAGAGATGATCTCGAACCTAGGCTTTAAAGCCTTCTCCTTATGTTTTCTCACTTTATTCTTTAACTGCGATACTCGCTTCCTTAGCCTACGAATTTCCATCTTCAACTGCACAATTTCCTTAAATTGAACCTAGCATATTTCCTTCAGAGGTGGTATTTTTCTTGTACCTTGTTTTACAAATTCTTTCTTAAAAAAAAATATTCTACTAGAACCATAGCTGGTTCAGAATTTGGGGGGTTACTATCAACAAAGATGTCGATTGGTTGCTTCTTTACCAAATCCTACCTAAATTGTCCTCTCTCCTTGGGAGCAGTCTCTTCATTTTGTGTTTCTAGTTCAGGAATTTCTGTAGCCACTTGGGTGACATATTTGAAATCTACCCTCTCCTCTTGTTCCACTGCAAGGTTTTATTATAAAGGCTCAGGCATGATTTTCAACCCCTGTGGGTCAGTTTCAATCTGGACAATTTCCTCTGGCGGTGAGGAATCATCTGTCATTTTTCCTTCTTATCCTCTTGTCAACATAAGTTTTCATGTTTCCACATCAAAATCTTCGGATCTCTTTGGCTGTAAATAAGCTAGCACTTTCTCACAAAAGGATGTACCAAAAATTCTATCTAAAGTTTTCCTGACAAACTCTAATACTCTAGTAACAACTATTTCTTCCATTGGGTGCCAAGGAGAATGAAACTTCTTTACCCCTATTGGTAGGGTGGAAAGAAACAGGGAATGAGGGACATTCTCTTATATGTCTTTCCTAACCATGTCTTCTACCTCAGGTTCTTTCTCTTCTCCATAATTATTTGCTTCTTGGATCAAGACTTCCTCTTTATCACCTACTTCTCCTGCAATCAAATCTAATTCTTGTAGAACGTCGACTACAGAGCCTTTCTCTCCCATAATTTCCTGGCTCATCTGAACTAGTGGTGGTTCTTGTTTAGCACCATTGCCTGCTTCAGGATCCAAATCCACTTAGGCAAGTGGTTTTTGTTCTTGTGTAACATCATCACTTTCCAATGATCTAACTAGTGTATATTCCCTTTGTGCCTTGTCTTGTGGAACAACATCAGCTCCACCCTCTATCTCCATAGTTCCCACACCAATTGAACCCACAAGTGATGCTAGTTCTTGTGTAACAACATTGACTATATTATCTCCTATGTTCATTATTTCTTCATCTACCAAACCAACAGACGATGCTATTCTTCTGTAATAGCATTGGGTCTGGCCTTTTATACATCCATTCTTTCTTCGTTCTCTTCCTCTGATGGGCCAATAGGAGATGCTAGTAATTATGTAACAACATCAACTGTGGCTTATTCTTCCTCCATTTCTTCTACCTCATCTCCTTCTAATGATCCAATAGGAGATGTTGGTTCTTCTTACTCCATTTCTTCTCCCTCATCTTCTTCTAATGAACCAACAAGAGATGCTGGTTCTTCTTCCTCCATTTCTTCTGTTTCATCTTCCTCTCTCATAGCTATCATAACCTCTACTTATTCCTTTGACAGTTCAATAAATTGTGCTCAGCCAACATGAAATTGAGTTAGTGCATGCATTACCAGTAAACGAACCAGCCCATGATTTGTAAGGACCACTAATACCTGCCGCGAGTGACGGGCGAATTGTGCCACAAGGTGGAGATTTTTCCACAGGAATAAATGAATATCAAGGGAGTGAATTTGTGCCAACCGAAACTGGAGATTAGCCACGAACTTGAAATGGTTTTTGAACAAAGTGGTAAATAGACCCTCGCAAGTTATATATCTCATAACAGAGTATGCCACCTTTCCCCATGGATGTGGCAGGCATTTACAATCATATATTATCCCTTTCTAAACTTCCCTCCCCCCAACTTGCAGAAACAATTCTAGAAATTTGTGCAACGGCGTAATTCGTTAGTACCATTTCTACCCCTGGTGTGGTAGTCCTTTGACTTCTGAAATGACCTCCTCTGTGATAGTAATTTCTAAACCGTGCACTCTGGAATGATTCCCTTCCAGGTTCACTCTAAACTCTGTTGTGATTGTTTCATCAAATCCCTACAATCTGTTGAGATATACATCATAGCCTGCGTCTATAAAGACCTGGCATACATCTACATTACTACATACCAGAGTTGTGTTTCCAGGTTCATGTCTCGCGACCAATCCACACATTTCGGACAAGCTATGTAACAGAACTTTGGGACAACAGAGGACCATTGGGAGGGAGTATCAGTAGTTAACTTTTGTGGTGATATCATGGTAGAGAATGAAGTGGGGTAATGGTAAAATACGATGGGTATTTTTTTGAAAAATGGCAAAAATCATAATGGATTATGGTAGTAATGATAGATTATTCTAGTAATTATCTCACAAGATTAGAATGGACTGACTAACTTGATAGAGTGTACTTACTTCTATTCCCTATGCGTTTTAATAATTATGCGAAATGAGGTGAAAATCATGGGATGTACTATTGGCACAGGTTATAATAATGACAATGAAAAATAATTATTATGATTTGATTATGTCGTTGTTTCAGTTACGAAAACACGCCCCCGCCAACTAATAAATGACCATCCACTGGCATGTCAATGTCTTTTTAGTGGAATATTCAATCAAATCTGTAAAATTCGACGAGGAAGTACCTGGTGACTTACTTCAGCTAAGTAACATTCTAGAAGAGTAATAGTAGTGGGGGAGTAACAACATCGATGGAGTAACAACACAAAACACTTAAAAAAATTTCCTGGAGTAACAACATTGGAGGAGAAACAACACCGAGTACTCAGCAAAATTTATGGACTAACAACACCCAACACTTAGAAATTTTTTCGGAGTAAAAACATCGGAGGAGTAAGAGCATCGAAGGAGTAACAACACCCGACACTTAGAAAATTTTCTGGAGTAACAACATCAAGGGAGTAACAATACCAAGTACATAGAAAAATTTACACAGTAATAACACCTAAAACTTATAAAATTTTCTAGATTAATAACATCACAGGAGTAACAACATCGAAGGAGTAACATCACCCAACACTTAGAAATTTTTTTGGAGTAACAGCATCGGGTACTTAGAAAAAATTACAGAGTAAGAACACACCATACTTAGAAAATTTTCTGAAGTAACAACATCAAAGGAGTGACAACGTTGGGTACTTAGAAAATTTTTCATCTCCGTAGAATTTCACATGAGTAGTAGTTCCTGCAAGAAAAAACATATTAGTGACACTATTTTATTTACATTACTATATATATAAATATTTATTTATTTATTTTTATTTTTTTCCAATTTTTTTTAATTCAAGGATGCAAAGGAGGAATTATTTGCACTAACAACCTTCAAACTAGATTTATCAGAGAGATGTTTAATGAAGGCATCCTTAGAAGCTAGGCAGTGATATAGTCTTAGACGATGTCCATTTACTATAAAAGAAGCATGTGTATCATCAATCGTGACAAGTTTGACTGTTCCATTATCAAATATTCTGTCCACTTCATAAGGTACCATCCAATGAGAGAAAAGCTTTCCTTTGAAATCCTTAAAAAGGGAATCATAGAGTAATGCCCAATCTCCTTTGTGAAACACCTAATTTTTAATAAATTTATTGTGCCATTTTTTTTCTATGTTGCCAAATTGCAACGGTCTTCTGGACAATCATCGAACAGAGTTTGTGTAATTCATTTGGTTGTTCTAGTCGGTGTTTTTGGGCATGTTAAGGATCGATTCCTACCTCAAGAGTTGTTCTTAGCATACTAATCTCAAATTATATTGGAAACAAGGGGGATTTCCCATAAAAGAACTCGAATGGTGAAAACCTTGTTGTATTCTGCCATGTTTTTTTTTATGCCCATAGAGCTTCACGAAGTTTTTCAGCCCAATCCCGATGATGTCTAGCCACCCTCTTTGTCAACATATTTTCCAATACCTTGTTCATGCTTTCCACTTTACCATTCGCCTGGGGATGATACAGAGATGTGGATCTATGCTTAATTCCATATTTCTACATAAACCTCTCTATGATGTGCAATGTGAATTGCATTCCTACATCTCAAAAAATCTATCTCGGAGCACCATAATGAGAAAAAAGTTATTCAAATAGAAAATTTGAAACATCATGCGTTGTTGCTTTTAGAACAGCCTTGGCTTCTACCCACTTGGTTACATAGTTCATGCAGACTAAAATTTTAACCTTCTGGTCTGAAGGTGGGTTAAAAGGACCAAAAAAATCGATAGCCAACTTTTTGAAAGGTTCAAGGAATACCTGGGGCTGCAATGGAATTTCATCTAAATGACTAGGCTGACCCATCCGTTGGCAACAGTCACAACCTCGAAAGTGGTCTCATGCATCCTGGAAGATAGAGGGCCAATAATATCCCATATGTAGCACCTTATGCCCTGTCCTCTTCTCTACAAGATTCCCTCTGCAAGGACCATAATGACAAGCCTTTAATACTTCGTAGATGTCATCCTCAGATACACAACGCCAAACTTTTTGATCGACCATTGTATGGACGATATGTCCTGCTATCCAAAATTATCGAGCACTATGATGAATGACCTTTCGTTGTTCCCTGTATGAAAAATGACGAGGCACCTTTCTTGTGGTAAGATAGCTAGCAATATCTACATATCATGGAGGATGAGTAGAAATTTTAAAAAGGTGTTCATCCAGAAAATTATCATCTATGGGTGTGCCTTCGTCACTATTATCCAATCTGGATAGAAAATTAGCAACTAAATTATCCTTCCCTGATTTATCTACTATTGTAATATGAAATTCTTGAAGAATAGAAACCATATTGTAATTTGATCAGGGGTGATAGATTTATTCATAAAATACCTTATTGATGCCTGATCAATATACAAAAAACTAGGTTACCCAGTAATATAGTGTCAAAATTTGTTGATGGCATAGATAACAGATAGGAACTCTCTTTAGTTAGCATGTATTTCAATAAAGGAGGAGTCAAATTCTTGCTGACATAGTAAAATGCATATGGTTTCCTACCTTCCTACTATCTTAGAAATGCCCCAATTGCTGTCTGACAGGCATCATTATGGATGTGAAATAGAAGTTCCCAATCTGGTCCTTGTAGGTTCAGATCTCCACAAACAAGTTCCAAGATTTTTATAAACGCTGCTTCACAATCATCTGTCCACAAAAATTCCACATCTTTAGTTAGCAACTAAAAAAGTGGGAATGTTATTTTCGAAAAAAATTCTATAAAACATCTATAATAGCCAGCACAACCAATAACGCTATGTGCCTGTGTGGGTCTCTTAGGTGCAAGAATATGTAATATTACCTCCACCTTGGTTGGATCCACTCAAATTCCAACAACCGAGAGAAATTGTCCCAAAACTATTCCCTCTTCCCTCATCATGTGGAATTTAAGTGTACTCAGAGAGACATGGGTCTGCTTGTATATTTCGAGTGATTTTTCAAAATTTTCCAGTCCTTCATCAAATGAATCCCCATATGGAGTAAAGTCATCCATATAGAGCTCAACGTTGTCATCAACTATATCAGAAAAAATCTCCAATATTCCCCTCTGGAATTTTGCAGGAACATTACAAAGACCGAATGGAAGGACTCGGTATGCAAAGGTTCTTTAAGGGAATGTGAAGGTTGTTTTATATTGGCTCTCGGGAGCTATCTGGATATCACTATACCCTCTAACCCCGTCCATGAAGGAGAAAAACTTACTCCCATACAAGGTATCAAGGACTTGTTCAATTAATGGTAAAGGGAAATGGTATTTCTGTGCTTATTTGTTTAATTCCCTATAGTCTATTCAGATCCTCCATTTACCATTATTTTTAGGAAAAATAACCAGCGGAGACACCCACTGGCTCTCCGAGATGGAGTAAATGAATCCTACAACCAGTAACTTCTTAAGCTTATCTTTGACAATGTTTTTTAAGGTGGGGTTCATTCTTCTCTAGGGCGATATTACAGGACAGCCATATTCTTTGATGTATATATGATGAGTGCATAAATCGATAGGAATCTCTTTATATATTTATAATCATAGGCAAAGGCTTCTTTATTGTTTCAAAGAACTTTTAGGAGCTGCTTTTTCTGGGATTCTGAAATATTCAAGTTGATGTTTAATGTCTTTCGCAGCTCAATTACAATGGGATTACTATATTGCGATGAAGTCACAAACATATTCTCAATTTCATCTTTTGGTTTAATGTTTTCCTATGTTTCACAGTTCATGGTATATTCCAAAATATGGCGAGTTGAATAACAGATAGAACACGGATCGTTAATAAAAATTTTAATAGTGTCATCCTTTGTTTCTATTTTAAATTGAAGGGCATGCCCAATGGTAGGGACCGGTCTAAGTTCTTCATTTTTAGGTTTTGATCCTTCCATTGGTAAAGGTTTTCATATGAATGATGGTTTCTATGATGGGCTTGGTTCTGTAGGAGGATAAAGAACGAGGTTCTTCATGACCATCCCATTAGATATAACCATATTTCCAGACTGGCACCCAATATTGGCATCTATGGTTGCAAGCCAAGGCCTTCCCAGAATTAAGGGATGACCACTAGCTAGGGACTACATTTGTAATACTAAGATATCCATGGGATAGTGCCATGAGTCTATAGAAATTTTAATATCTTCCAACTTCGCTACTGGCTTTACTATAGATCTATCTGCCAATTCTAACACAATAGGAGTAGATTTAATATTTTGAAGACCCAATGTGTGCATAGTTTTGGAGGTAATGAAATTTATGGAAGCACCCAAATTTACCATGACATTTGGGATTTCAACCCCATTAATTTTTACCGTTAGAATTAGATTCCCTAGATCCCCATATTTTACAGGCACAAATTTTCCCAGCATCATGTCACGAAATTTCCCTATCACATTGATGGTAAGCGTGTACCTTGATTTCATTCCAAGATTTTTACAACAATATTATTTGAGTTTTTTCACGTAGATTGGTACATCCTTCATAGATTTAAGTAGGGTATTTTTAAATAACAAATTTTGTAATTCCACAAAAGTCAAATTCTTCTTGAGGGCTTTGTTTACTCAGGGCCAATCTTTCAGGATAAGGTGGATTGACTTGGTGTCCCTGGTTAACATATAGTTGAGGAGGTCTTTAATTTTCAATTTCTTGGTTTTGTTTATCTCCAACTATTATTGTTTCAGGTTCTATGACCTCCCTATAAATTTTTTAGTGATAATAGGTGAAGTTTGAGCATTCACTACCCACCTAGATCGTTATTTTATTCCATTAAAAGTTGTGGTGGAGATGTTGTATGAAGGAAGGTTGAGAGTGTCAGCTTGCTGAACTCCCTTACTGTTAGGATTTCGATTGGGTTGGATGGGAAGCTAAGGCCGAAGGGGTGGATTACAAGAAGGAATATTGGAAGCAACTGAAGTTTTTCTTGTGGCATAGTTTTGGGGGATTGTCTAGGAGGAGAAGGTTCATGCTAGTTCTGGGTCCATGAAGGGTTCTAACTAGTTTGAGGGACCCATAGTTTCCAAGTTGTATATTGACAATATTGGGGTGACACAGGTAAAAAAGGTACATGTTGGGGACCAATATTCAAATTAATAAAATACTGATATGGGTCCTAAGGCGTACCTTGATTCATGTTCGGTGGTCGTGGCTGCCATGGGTTCATAGATCCCATGAAATACAGTTGATCCACCTCTTCGCTTGGTCCATGAAATACTACCTTCAATCCTAGAAAGGAAGGGCATGAGATGGTTCCATGATTCTGTTTGCAAATTTCACATGCTTCAACTGTGTTCAATGGACATTCCTTCAGCGGATATTTCTTTCTGCATTGTGTGTTGAATATGTCCATGGTATTCTCCAATTCCATCTACTTATGTTTTTCTTGCAACGTGTCCATCTTGGTAGATAATGTGCTCAAGATATTGGTCCTCAAATTATCCACCAGATTTCAAATTTCTACCTTCGTGACCCCTCCACTCGACGTTTTTACTGACTAAATCCCTTGTCTATTTCATGTGGCCCCTGGCGAACAGTGATGCACAACTCATAAATAGTATCAAAATATTCTTTGAATATATCCTCTTTTACTACTATGTTTAAATCTCCAGAGAGTCTTCCCTTAATGCCCAGAGAAGTATGATTTTCATGATATATTTTTCAAGGTTACTATGGCTTGACTTTTGCAGTGTATATTTAAACCACTCAACACAATCCTCCATGTTCTCATCTTCCTTCTACATAAATTTAAAAATTTATTCCTTGATATTACGGGATTGATAGTAATTCTGATTCTTCTCAACAAAATTATTTTTCATGTCATCCCATCAGGAGATAGTTTCCCCCCCTAAACCCATGAACCATCGCAGGTTTGTTCTCTTCAATGTAGTAGGGAATATATTCAATTTTTTAGCATCAACGATATAATCATACACCCGACACACAATATCGATTTCAAAAAGGAATATATCTGGGTCTTCAGAGGAAATCCCATGAAAATTATGTAGAGCTGTCAAAGGGATGGGTTTCATTGGTGCATCACCTATGATGTCCCCAATTGGGGAATCGATAGAGGCAGTTGCACGTGACATAAATATTTTCCAATACTCACCCAGGATCTCGAGAGGTTCTGGAGCATATGATTGAGGTAATTATACCATAGTAGGTTGGGTATGTTTAACAACACTTCCTCGGTCTTGTGGTGACACAAACCCCTTGAGATATTATTCTTCCCTGCTAGAATTGTCTGATTCTTGAGATCCCCTGCTTGCGATTTCCTCTCCCTTTGTCGTCATCATGGACATTCCTTCTACTGGTACCCTGGTTACTTCTTCTTCTTCTGTTGTTGAAAGGGTTTCCTCTGGTGTCATGGATATTAATGGCTTCATGACAGACTACCCTTCAGATTTTGTCTGAGTTCTTATCCTAAAAGCGGCCCCTGAGGATGGTTCATATTCAGCCTTCATGATAAGTTCTTGGATATAGGTAATCCTTCCCAAATCCTTTCTTCCTTTCTTTCTAGCTCCTCCTATACCCCTTTTATTTGGATCCATGTTCATACAATTGATGAGGAAAAAAAAATTTAAATAAAAACGACTATGGTCGGGACCTAGAGCATGGCTACGGAAATTCCCTCCACAGGACGAGAGATTGGGTTTTTAAGGGAAGAAAAGAGAGAAGAAAACAAATCAATGAAATACTAAGCTCAGGAGCTCGAGCAGGGTAACATTTCCCTCCCTAGGACGAGAGATTGGGCCCTAAGAAATCAGCAAAAATAAAAGCATAGAAAAAGAAAAAAACTAACACTTAGAACCTAGAGCAGGGTATCATTTCCCTCCCTAAGACAAGAGATTGGTTCCTAAGAAATCAGT
The DNA here is from genome assembly GCA_034641835.2 of Pinus albicaulis. Classification (NCBI taxonomy): domain Eukaryota; kingdom Viridiplantae; phylum Streptophyta; class Pinopsida; order Pinales; family Pinaceae; genus Pinus; species Pinus albicaulis. Next base: position 677,444,264 of record CM076584.1, on the reverse strand, counting down.
CAAAAGGAAAGAAAATAGAACAACTACGCTAGAGACCTAGTGCAGGGTAGCATTTCCCTTCCTAGGACGAGAGATTGACCCTTACATCAATATGAATCATGTTCTTGGACCTTTGTTAGCCCCCTTGAAAACGACATAAAAATGTTGTTGTCCGAGTGTGAATGATTATTCAAACCCTTTCCCACATTAATTATCAATCAAGGTTTTTTGGTTATTGCAAGGCAAATGTGAAAAATATATGCAGATGACAATAGCATGATTATATATCAATCATGGACTTGATAAATTAAGAAAAGAAACAAATCATTGTAACAACAATAAAAGAATAGAATTAATGAATTGCAAAGCTTGAAATAAATTCACATCAATAAATCTCTCAAAAATTACGTCTACTGTCACAACAATCAAGAAATATAACAAACAGGGAATGAAATTAACAAACACATAGAAATCAAACAACCTGGTGAGGAGAGTGGGCCCAACTCCATGATCAGGGTTGTGATGTACTCACAAACTCACAAGAAGAACATAAATATAACTTAAATTAACTTAATTACAATGTTCTATTACATATCTCAATTCCTTGAATATCCAACCCCCGATTCACAGCTTTAGAGCCCTTCTTATACAAATGTTTACAATGGAAGTTCCTGAAATCCCAACAACGAGTGCCTACAATTATACAATTTTTATAATAGATAAAATGTATGTGATATAAATTAAAGAAAGGTTTTGGAGTTGTTGTGTTGTTACAACGTTGCCCGAAATAGCACTCCTCACATGCAATTGTTCCTGGAATTGCGAGTATGGTCATAAGACCATTGAATCTGTGAAAATAGCTAGATTAGTAAATATCTTTACGTAATAATCATTCTGAATCTACTTCATTGACTAAATATTCCAAGAAGACATGTCAAGGGGTTTACCTGTGCACTTTATAACATGAATCGAATTTTAATGACAGAAATGGATAAATAAAATAGGGTAAAACGGAAGGAAAATATGTGGAGGTTTGGATCCCAACAGATACCTCCATATTTCTCACCCAATCATTTAATTTAGGTTGAAGTTTTGAATATTGGGTTGCAGGAAATTATTTGCATGCCAAATTTCCATTAAAAAACTAAATTTCTAAATAATGTTCATTGATTCTTTATGTGACTACCAACTACTTGATAGTTAAATTATCGTATGTAGAATGCATGGGTGATTTTTCGTTCCTCTTGTGGATATGGGTGAACACTATCTTCGTTGATTAAATAATAAATTATTGTATAATATGGTGTGGATGCATACAAATATTTTCCTGTAGTCACTGGAAAAATATTTTCTAGTGCTTCTTGTAGGTGCCCGAAAATCATTTTCTAGCACTATGTTGGGGTATACATGCAAGGATTAGGGAAATACAAGTGATTTTGTGTTGAAATTTCAAGCATGATAGACGATTAGTTGGGATAAAGAATAAAACCATTCATTGAAGAAAAATCACATGATCTCTTCTCACCATTATACAAATTTTCACCATGTTTGTAATAGCACAAAGGAAGCTCTTTACATTGAAATAATGTATGTAGGAATGGGTTTAATGAATTCAAAAATGTTAAATGTGTACTTTATAAGCAAACATTCTTATAAGACAATGTCAAGTTATAATCAAACTTCTCAAAAAGTGGTTTTAGTCGTCCTACTTCAACTATCGGAATCCAAAATGAGAAAAAAATATATATGCATGATTATATAGGTCTATAAAATATGACATATAAGAAAATATGTACTGTGACTCCAAAATATGTTCTACTCCACTGACAGTGAATGCACAACCCTCCTCCAAATTCAAAACATTGACAATCCCATTTTCGAAATCTAGGGCATAATGATTCGATCAAACAAAGTACACTCGGTTTTGTCACTAAAATCCAAATCCATGCCTATTTCATTTGTTAAATACCCATTTCCATCAGCAATCAGGAGAACCTTATCATTTACATCATGGTTCTCCCCCCAAGCCTTCATTACAAAAGCATCATTGATATAAATACATTGAATGGTGTTGATTCCTTTGCTATTTAGTTCATCTGTGCTCTATAAAAATCCATGGAGGTATTTCTGTGAGAAATTCGAAGTAAAGCACTAGGAACAACTAGGAGGACCACCTTTGTTCCTCTATTTAAATTAGATACTATGATTGTCAGGAGATTTTCTTGTTTATCAATGTAGGAAAATGTAGCCTCTCAAAGCTTTTCACCAACAAAAGTTTCATATTTGATGCTTCTGTGAGGTGTGGGAGTTATTATTCTATTAGGATTTGAGGTAGAGTTTAAGGATTTGGATTTTTTCCTTCGACCTCCATAGCGACCCATAAATGAAAACTTCAAATAAAGTGGAAATTGTGTTCATGGGTCCCATGCCACTGATGGAGATGAGAGTGTACATGGAAGCAGTGGTCATAGGCATAGAAATGGAAGCATGTTTTGATGAGAATGAAGGCTTTGCTAAAAGTTTTCATGAAGAGGAAGTTGTAGCCATGTTGTTAATAAATGTGTCTATTTCTAAACTGAAATAGCTCCTCGACTCTGTTAACAGTCGTGCAGACAGAAATGATGAAAAACATATATGAGAAGCTACTGACGTCCAATGTAGTAGATCTATTTGAAGGAAAAATAAAGAAAAGTGTGTATTTCTACTTTATTTTCTACACGTAACAATGGGAATTGTAGATGGAACCATACAAATTTTCATATATAATAAATTTGGTAATGGGAAATTCATATCATCATTGGTTAGTCAGGTTTTTCCGTAGTAAAAAAATGATGGTTAGTTGGTTTTGGATTAATTTCTTCATGTAAGAGTTTATACATTTTCCAGAAAGGGTTTGATGTTGATGTTGAGCACAATTAGTGGACTTGATAGACTTTATGCTATTAGACTTTGATCTCTTGAGAAGAAGCAAAGGTTTTTTCATTGATATATAGAAATCCTAATTTTTATTTATGTAACAAACCAAAACAAACAAGGACATGTAGGCAAACAAAATAGATTGAATGTTATGCTATGTTTCTAAGGGGATTATAAGACATATATGTTTGAATGTATAAGCTACATAAATTCCTACTTGTCTAATATGAATTTGTTTTTGTTTTAAGTGTAGATAATGGTTGAAGAGTGGATTATGTGCATCAAAGTTTCTTGTCATCAAAATAAAGGAAAAACCATCATTAAATATGTGCTTCATAATGTGGCGAGAAATCATGTGGTTCACATAAGTATAGAAGTACAAGGGAGGACGACGAATAATGAATCCTACTATATTGCCCTTTTGACGTATTAAAAGAGGAAAAAAATAATGTTGTCAATTATATTACAATTTTCACGAGCTCGCAACTCATATACAATAAGATCAACACATCTATTATGTTTGAAAAGATAAGTTAAAACTCGTTTACAAGGATGTGATAATATGGAGCTCTCAGTTGAATCTTTCAGCATACAATACATTGCCAACATTCATACGATGTCCACTGATATATAGATGGAAGGAATGTCAAGTGTAGATCCACGTGTCAGAGATGAAACTGGATCACGATCTATTGCAAGAGAAGCCATTAATTAGCATCATCATAGGTCTATAATATCGCAATGTGTTATTATTATGATTTTCCTTGAGCATTTCAATGCATAGTTCTTTCCCTAGAGAAAACCCATTGATATGTTATTTTTTTGAAACATTTGATAATTAGGACGTCTTGTTTGGGTGACAAGTTTATGGAAAATGTATTATATTCCACGTTTATGAACATATGTAATATTTGCATGGGTCACGACATAATATATGATTTTTTTTTAGGTTAGAATTATTTTCTGTTGTGTTATTTTACCATGTACCATGAACCTTTTCAACCACCAATTCGTTATTGTTGTTCAAAGGACAAATATTTTCCACTAGGGATTTCATTATTCAATGTTTTCATAGTGACCATGAAAGTAGTATACATTTATTTGTACGGATTGCTATTTATTCTTCCGTAGAACAATGGACAGCTTGAATGATGGAATGTCATCGTTGCTTTCATTTTAAAGAAAATTATTCTTCTCATAATTCCATGTAGTTGATAATTTGATGATTTGAGTTTCATATTTATGTTTCAAATTATTAGTGTGTGTCTGTGTGTTTCAAATTATATCCATTTTCATTGGTAAATGGTTTTCTAATCATAATAATAATATAATTACTTTAATGGAAGCTCAACGAGTACATAGTTGTTAACATGGTGACTAGTGAATGCATATAAGATTTCAGGAGGCTTCTCCTCTAGTTTGGACCGTTGAAAACCAATTATAAAATAAAAGGAAAGAAGGATTTATGGAGAATTCTCTTTCTAGGCAATTTTGAAGTAACCAAATACTCTAACTGGCCCAAAGAGTGACGGGATATCCCTTGAATAAGATTGTTGGCACATTTTCCAACATGGTTACATTGTCCTTTTAAATAGTGTCTTTCAAATTAAAACACTATGGATACAAATTTGAAGCAATGTGGTTATGGTTGTTGTGTCCTAGTTAAATTTCTTCTATAGGAAGTTTTGGATGCATAGTTGTAAGGAAACAACTATAACAAACATCTTGAAGATGTATTCTCGATGAGTTTGACAAAGGTATTATATGAAAAAAATGAGAGTTGATCAATAATTCCAGTGTTTCACAAGTAGCTTCAAACACCATGTCCTAATGTTGCAAAAACCCTAACACTTATTCATATGATTATTGGGATGGGTCTACAATTTTCAACAATACTATCCCTAAGATTGAAAATTATTTATAAATAAATAGCACCCATTCTCTTTGAAAATATATTATAGGATTCATCATCAATAATATGCATTTTTTAGGCATCAGGAAGAAATTTAACAACTCTATACCAACAATCCATGTTTCCAAATTCTATGAAATTTTAAACCATGTCATCATCAAAATTTCTTGAAAAATATGGTGAAGATTGGATGTACAATATTTATACAAAATGGTGTTTAACATCAGGTTACTACTTGGGGACATGTGCTCTTCTTCGAAGGGAATGATAGCCTCAAAGTATCATCATGTACATATAAGGAATATAGGCATATCAACAAAAGATCATAAACAAAATTTTGTTTATCAAGGAAAGGTAAGGCATCAATTTACTACTTAAGGGACCTTATTAATCCCTATAATATTGCTAAAAAAGCTTACTATAGGATGTTAACTCTATCTATATCTCTGTTAATTCATGCTTGGTCATTCATATTAATTTGTAGCCTCACTCACTTTTGATACAGACTGGTGCTTCACCTTGAGGTTACTTTACCCGAAGACAACCTTCACCTTCTCTTGATGCAAATACCAATGCTTGGACTTTAGATCTATGTTATAAATACATTAACCTTTCACATATTTTTTATATTTCTAAGTACCATTGATGGAATTTAGGCTGTGATTATGAATTTCTTTCGATGAGAACCATTCTCTAATTTGCATAATTGTGCCTAAGTCTTCTTATAAAATTGTTATCATGCCTCATAATTTCTTTGTAATTTGGCTAGATCAATTTGAGCTTGGAGAAACCATCAATTTCAAAGATTGTGTACATTTTTGTATGATTTAAATTAGCTTGAACTTATTGAAAACTACTAGAACAAAGGGAATTTAGATAGAGAGAAAAAATATCCAACCTCAAATACAACTCACACTTTAATTTATTCTTTAAAATTGAATCTGGTTTCAAGTTCGACCTCATGCATGCATCGATATGTCAAAATGAAGCTTGATTTTCGACCTTGTTTTTCAATTGGAGAAGACTCAGTTGTCTAAAACAAATTTCAGATTGATGGTTAAGTTGAACCTCGAGACTTGTTTTCTCTTTTAATGAACACCTTAGAGATATATGTTTGATCTATCTATTGAGTAATATTTGGTTTCATTCCAAGGAGGAACATCAGTGCAACCACAACCATTATCGAGGTAGATCTCTTCTTCTAAATACTACTATCAACGACCACAAAAAATAATGGATATTATGTTCGCATATGTCAGAACCTACAGACCCATAAGTGTTAACACAATTTGACTCTTCTATCAAATACTACAAGTTTTAGTGTGATTTGTCTCCATGCATTACAAACTACAGGTCTACAGTCATAATAAGTACTTGTATTTGTGTATCAGTTCACAGATTTCCAAGATCAATAGGCTCACATTTTACCATGCAAGATAATGAGTCATGCATGCATACCAAATTTTTTATGTGTTATAGGTATGGAACATGATTTGTTTCATAAATAAATAGACTCCTTAATTGATTCTAATGAATATATTTCTGAGTAAAAAAGATAGCTATTCCAAATCACTCTACTCCACTAAACTCAATTTGACCAATAGAGTAGTCCAGTTTATGGTAGCATCTCCAACTTTTTTAACGTGAATGAGAGACACATTAAACCTAATTGTCATTTTTTCCCATTTAGAGTGTACTCACAGTAGAAATACTTTCAGTTTAGAGTGTAATCAGAGTACAATGTACTCATATTTGATACATATCAGTGCTTCACCTTAAGGCTACTACTTCACCTTCAGTGCCTCACCTTGAGGTCTCATATTTTTCCCTTTTTGTTATATTATATAGCCATATTTTTATTCCTTATTGCATACTAGTACTGAAGATATTTGATAATGTGCCTTCATTCTATTAGTGTTTCATTTCATAATAATTAAGATGAAATTAATGATCTTACCTTTAATCTTGCGCAAGAGGAATTTTATATTTTCTAAAATATTTTGAGTTATTATGCCCATGAAAAAATTAGGTTTTAAAATTAAATATTTAGACAAAATAAAGTAGGTACATTTTTGGGGCACATACATATGCTAAAACACTAACAATTTCAACCTTTCGTTCTATCAAATTGACATTATAAGAAAATTATGGACGTATCATTATGCAAGTACTCAATTATTGAAATCAAATATTCAAGTAATCAATTATTTGATTGTTGAAACACTTAATTTATATATAAAAGATAAAATTAAATTTACATACTTCCAGCATATCAGAAGCTGGAATAACTTTCAGCTCTCCTAACCCTTGCTATGGAAACCAAGAAAACCCTAACAAAAAAATCCTCCTCTCTAGGAATCACACGTAGCCAAAGTTGGTAACTCCACAAGTAATCCTGAACAACCTAGCATCATCAGCTGGAATTCCATTCATCGTATGAATGTTGGTGTGTGGGAGATTAGAGAATAAGAAGATGTGGTTTCTTTCACAACTTGTTTGAGAAGCTAATATGCGTGCTGGCTCCAATTGCAGTGATGTAAGTTACCCGATCATGTTTGTGTCGATGGGATCCCATTGAAGAAGCTATTGTCTCTATCAGATAGAAATTCAATTTCCATCAGAGAAAATAATAACATGTGAAGTAATGCATGCATTGGAATAAAGTGTAGATCAATTAGGAGTATCGTCAAATGCACCTTGACTCATGTGATAAAAAGAGTGATGGCGTTTATGTCTATTTTATTCATCTAAAATAACATTATTGGGAAGTTGCAACCCCGTAAAAATTCACACACTACATTAACAACATCAACAACAACCAATGCACACATTTAAGAGAAAAGAAATAGAAACAAACGTGGAAAATCACCAATTTGTGTGATTTCGGTGACCTAATCATGTTAATATTGAGGGGGGGGGGGGGGCATTGAAGAAGTTGTTGTGTCTGTAAGATAAAAATGCAATTTACATCAGATAAAATATTACCATGTAAATTAATCCGTGCATCGGAGTACAAACTAGATCAACTAGGAGTCTCGTCAAATGTACCTTGAATCATGTGATAAAAAGAGTGATGGTGGGTCTCTCTATGTTATCCAACTAAAGTCACATTTTGGAGATGTTTCAGCCCTCCAAAAATTCACACACTATATTAAAAACAACAAAAAATAACCAGTGCAAAAAGTTAAGAGAAAATACATAGAAACGAATAAGCAGAATCACCAATTTGTGTGATTTCAGTGACCCAATCATGTTCATATCGAGGGGGGCCCATTGATGAAGTTTTTGTTTCTATAAGATAACAATGAAATTTTATTCATATCAAATAATAAGATGGGAAGTAATACATATGCATCAGAATACAAAGTAGATAATATTAGGAGCCTCGTCAAATGCGCCTTCACTCATGTGATAAAAAGAGTGAAGGTGGGTCTGTTTATGTTCTTCAATTGAAATAAAATTATTGGGATGATGTCTCACTACAAAAATTCACACAAAACATTAAAAACATCAACAACAGCAACCAATGCACAAAGTTAAGATAAAATTCATAGAAATAAACCTGAAAATTATGACATGTTGATATAATCATATTGATTCCATCTCCCTATAGAGCTTACTTGGAATAGTAAAGGATGAATTATTGGAGAAATGACCACCACACTTTTTGAGGTGTTGAAACTGAAATGGTTCATCTTCGGATGTAGGGATATTCAAATCAATGTTGAACCTGCCATTTTTTTCTTTTTTGGACTAAGAAAACTCTAATTCCTCTTATAGGGTGACTCATAAGCACCCAAAGCAAGGGTTAGGTCATAATCAATAATATTAATATCACTAGCGTCATACAATAATTTTTTATCCAAATCAATCAACATTTTTGTCTTGCTCATAGTAGAAGGAGAACTATTCCAAAACATGTCTAGAGAGACAAACAACTCCTCTCTCAACAAATTAGGTTCTTCAACCTTGTTAGCATACATATTAGTTATGTTAGTATATGCATGATTATTTGGTTCATCTATACTTATCTCAGAAGGATAATTCAAAGTATTAGGTGTGGTATCAATATCCAATAAAGGGTTTGAATCCATTAAGGAGGAATGCAACCTATCTACCTTTATGGCATGCTTGATAATTTTTCCCCAAATAAACCATGTGAAATCACAAGTAATAAAATTTGTGTGATTCCATATGATAAGATATTCCTTATTAGGTTTAATTTGATTCCTCACCAAATAAGCATGAGTTGTGCTCGCATGAGCCATGAAATCATTGTCTAGAATTACTCTAGCCTTTTCCATTGATGATTCAAGTTTCATCTCTTTCTTGTTGTTGTTCAAATATCCTTCTTTTTTCAGAATTTTCTTTAACCAATAACATGGATCATCACTTTTGAGGAAAGTATAGAATATGCAATCCATCCTATGAGAAAATTTATTTCATCTATAACATAGAAAGTTTGTCTTCAGATAACCATGGTATGATTCCAAAAAATTATTTGTCTCTTGGTTTGCATGAGGAAAATCTCAGCAACCTTTAACCCACATCCGTAAATGAAAAAATTGAAATAGTAAATATATATTTTCCTTATGAAAACAAATACGTACAAAATAGAAGAAATATTATGCAAAATTACGAATCTTGTTACCGGTAACCCAAATTTTGTGGAAATAGTCCAAAACCTACTCCTCGCTTACAAATTTGATGAAAAATCAATTTATTTCACTATCCACTTCATCACTAGAACAATATTTCATGATATGGTGAAGATTATTTGACATCTCTTTTGATTTTTCTGAGCTATAGACCAACTAATTAGAATTCTTTAGCCAAGCCCTCCTTCATTGCAAATACACAATATCACTTCACATTCTGTGATTCGTTTGCCACATTTAATACATATTAAGTGAGAAATTATTAGAATTAATGAAACTTGAAATTTCAAATAAGAATATTGATGTTATCTCAAAGAAAAGATTTCATCCATAGCATCATCAACCATGAAGGCATTTACCTTCCAATCGGGACGAAGCTAAAAACACCTATGCATGAGGCTCTCAAACCATACCTCTATATCGTGTGATATATTATGTGACATCACCACCCATGCAATTGGTACCTCACTTTATTTCTCATCAAACACCAGAAGCGTGTACAACTAATACTGTCATATTAAATAAAATGAATTTAATATTAGGTCACTAATTATATTGAATAATTATAACCAAAATTATTTTATTAAACAAATCATTGGAAAAAATGCCCCCATATTTATTTGCACTGAATGTTGATTACATGCCTATCAAGCTATTATGGGATAACTTGACCAAAGTTTCCGAAATCCATTTTTTTTTATTCCATCCATAAAAGGGATCAATCCACCATTGGGCTACTGGTAGAAGAAGAAATCGTTTTGGTGTTTTTGATAACAAAGATCCACACAAATTTGATCTTTTCTCTACAGTTGATAATTTCATTTCATTGGACGAATATAGATGTGGGAAATGTATTTTTAGAGTAATAAAAAGTCCCTATCTCGATTTGTAGCATCTACATGAATATATTTCTTAATATGGATTTTACAAAAAAATCCAATTAGAATTTGAAGAAAAAAAAATCTATTTATAAAAAATCATGTTCGTTAAAAGCCTTGGCTTATTCTGAGGAATATCATCACCTAAAATGTTTTGTTTTCCATGAAAAGGATATCCTTTCTGATCTTCATGATGATCCATGTTGTATGTTATTAATGTTGTGACGCGATATTGAACCATAACCTTTACAATAAAATGGCCATTAGAGAACTTTTGAGGTGTAGAATGCCCCCCCAAGAAAAATATACAGCCAAAATAATATTTATGTAATAAATAGGATTTAAGATGATTATATAAATAATCGGGGATGATTCACCATTTTTGGGGTAAAAAATTAAAAGGATTAAAAAATAATAAAATCATAAAACTACTTTTTTTAACTTGTATTTTCAACTTATCTCCCTAATGTTTTATTCAAATTTAGAGTGGGAGTAGTCGTTGGATGAAAAAATCAATTCCTGATCCAAGAAGTACTCATGTTTCATACTTTCGATGGACCCTGCTACATGAAAAATGAGAAATACATGGAAAAACGTGATTGAAATCATGTTTTTCATGTATTTTTCATTTTAGGTGTATCACGATCTATCGAAAGTATGAAACGTGGGTACTCTTTTGATGAGGAACCAAATTATTCATCCAAAATGATTGTTCATGCTTGAAATTTGAGTAAACCCATAGTGCCATAATTTAAAAATATGAGTTGAAAAAGTAATTTTTTTTCCCTCTAAAAAATTGATGATGTAATATAATCTTATTTTATTTTGTTATTTTCATTATTATTTTACAATTTCTTTAGAAGGCCCATTTTAGACCTCAAAATTACCCTAAGATCCATGATTTTCTTGCACCTCAAGAGCCATGATTGTCTTCGATTTCTTTTCCATGTTGTCACAATTTTTAAAAAAATGTGGAAAAGTTAGGAAGTTGAATGGATGAAAATATATATCATAGGTCAAAAAACGCTTTAAATAAAAGTTGAAATAGTATTAAATTAAAAGAAATGTCAATAAAAATACAAACAGGCCCAAAGGTGCTAGGATAAACCACACCAATTGATTTTTCCTGCAAGCTTTGTTACTATTTTCCCCTGTAATCTGAATCTCACCTTCTTCAGGTCTAAAATTAGATTATTTGAGTAGTAACTATCTTCTCTTGATTAATTGAAACATGTTATTTGAAACATGTATTGAAGTTTGTTGAGTGTTTTTGGTGACTTAAAAATAAAATGTGGTTTTAGTGTTGAGTTTCTCTTATAATATGGCTTACCAATTATAAGACTAGAGGGTTTATATTATATATTGAATATCATCATAGCTAATCATCTATATTGTTAGCAATTTCATCCTAAACTCATGTTTTCTTTCCCTTAACCTTGCAAATATACCTTAGAAAAACGTTGGAAATTTTGAAAATGCACTCTAATATATATGAGTAAGAATATTGATACATTAGCTATCAAGTTCCTTTCATTCACAAAAAATTTATATGTTCAAATTGTAAAATGATTGTCACATAAGAGATCTCAGCTAATTTTAGGACATGGGTCTAACATACAATCATATAGGCATACTGTAACATAGTCATAAAACATACTTCCAGCCACTACTCAAATTTCTACATGTTCCAGGTTCGAGACACGTCTCAAGAAAGGTTAAGTTAAAGCCATTTCCCAACAAAAAACCAAAATTCCCTTAATATGATGTGTTGGTTTCCATTCAAGACCATGGCTATAATAAACCATTCATTCTCTGCAATAAAACATTAATGATCCCAAAAATGTAAAACCAACATATTCCCAACCCTACATATTCTGAAACCCTTCTTGTGTTAGGTCATAGATGTATGCAATATTGTTTCTTGATTTTATTACGTTAAAAACTTTAAATGTATTCCTGGGAGAGGTTTAGAAGATTGAATGAGTGTTATTTATTCGATACGAATCCATTGATCAATGGAATTTTCAAGAAATCATTTGAGTTCTTGAGGTTGGATATGTGATCCCTTGCTTGCATAGAATAAAATTTTCATGGTGGTTTTGATGTTCTAGTTACATTTCTTCTAAGGGAGCTAATATTTTTGGGCTAACTGCTAAAGAATTAGTTCCGTTGTGCTACTGTGATTAGTTTAGGATCAGTTTTGATTTAGTTCCATTTCAGTTTCTGGATAACCGTCCAGTTAACCGTCCAGTTTCCTTGTATAAATTCAGTTTAATGAATCTATCAAACAATGTGTGTTCTCACGATTTTGCTGTTTCACTTCTTTCTCACTCTGCTGTTTAGTTTCTCTGCCTTCCGTAAATTTGTCACTAACTTCATAGGTACCTATAAAACTTCTCAAGACCGAAACCAATCCCAAAATACAATGAACTGAAACACTTCAAAATTATTTGATTATATATTCCATAGAGCAACATGAAAAACTCAGAATAGTCCATTTTACCAATCACACACCATGGAAGGAGTTCTTGATCTTGGCTTGAATATTGCAAAGGAATAGACAATGCTTAAATTTTTTTAGGAATTTCTTGCATGAGAGGAAGGCATGTCAGTAGACCAGTGGAACAAATACATTGAATTGAAAATACAATATTGAGAAAACTTTTGTGGAGTTTCTCCAACTAAGGAAAGGGGAAAGACTCTCATGCACTTGTTCCTAAGACAAGATCACTAAATACACCAAGGGACTCCATAAATAAGTTTTGGGAAGATTCAAATTATAACCTTATACGCCTTTACATGAGTTATTACAAGAATCTAAAGAACGACTCTTGAATAAAATCAAAATATGACTCTAGAGGTTGAAGGGTTTACAAATCAAGAGCTCGATCCAGCTCCCTAAGAGTACAATGGGAAAATTATGGATTCATATGGTAGAAATTGTATAACCTGAAATAGGAAATAAAGAAAGGTAAGATGTAGACTAAGAATGAAGCCTTTGGATAATAAAATAAAATAACACTAATTAATATCCTTGTCACCTAAAGGTATTCCTATATTCAAGGTGATGATAAATATAACCATGATAGATATTTGGACTAATCCTTGTCCATTGATTAGTTGGTCAAAATTACTCTAAAAAATGAAAGTTGGCGGAATGGTACGAAACCTTAATGCTCTTGTAGATCTTTTTGTTTGAATTTGTTGCAACCCGTTTCATGGAAAATTGACACCGTATGCTCCCATAAATTTGTTCTTCTCTCTTTTCCAAACATGAGAATTTTGCAAGAAAATAACATGTGATTGTGTATTTCGGGCCAGTGGGAGGTTGTTACATGGCCTCTTCTAGTGGGTCAAAAGGAATTTTTGAGCTGAGAGGCTAATTCTACAATCCAGTATGAGGGACATGTGTAAGTATGTCACATCTCAAAAAAATAATAAAAATATTTTTTCTCATGTTGGCCAAAACAAAAATTAAATAACTATATAAATAAACAATTAAAAATCTATTAATACAACAATTAACTCACTTCTTGATATTTCACTTTTACTCTTCAATTAACAGATACAATAATTCAATGTCAATCTTAAATAATTTTATATAATTTTAGAGAGATAAAATAATTAAAATATATATATATATATATATATATATATATATATATATATATATATATATATATTTCTCCTATAAATATCTCAATATATAACTTAAATAAATTGCTTGAATATTAATACTCACAAATATATTTCAGTATGAGTTTTCTCTCTACAGAAAGTGTGTCTTTATATGTGTGTGTATATTAATGTTTTCCTTAGCTCAAAAGGAAAACTTAATTAAAGGTAAAGTAGAGTAGTTACATCTTAGTAAGTGAAAAATGTGTAACTCATTTAATTTTTAATATAAATTATTAATAATAATAAAATACCAAAATATACAATTTAAACAATGAAAAATTACCACTATAGATTTATACTAATTGCATATCCACCAAGCACTAAAATGGATTAATTTTCTCTTGGTAGATCTTAAAATGCTTCTATAGTAGTCCTACAACCAAGTGTGAAGGCAATGTGTAAGTATGTATGTCTCTCTTAAAATAAAAATAAAATATTCTCTAAATAGACATTGCTAATATTCTCTAAAATAGAAAAACAATGTTGTTGTAATAAAAAAGAAAAAAATATATATGCTATGCATTTTAATTAGTTTTCCACAAAGCATAATATCATTTCAAGTAATTAGAAGTAGAAAAAATATGAATAAGATGCTTAAACCTTTAATAAGATATATATATATATATATATATATATATATCTGTGTGTGTGTGTTAAAGAAACAAAATTAATGACGTATAAAATACAATATCCAATGTAATTTATTAATAAAATGTTTTAATATGAATTAATATAAAATGGCTCAATACACATGTTATATAATCTCTATAACATTAAAAAAATGCAATTTAAATAGTAAAAAAAATGCACATTTTTTTTCCACTCTAAAATAAGTTTGCAACAAAATAATTTTGATCCCTCTCGACTCATGTTAGATCTATTCTTCCAATGGATCTATGTTGGTTTTTAGGCCAATCCAACCTTGACACTTGTCCTCTTATGATTGGATCTAGTTTGGGAGGGTTTGATTGGTCTTTGTGGTGGCCAATCACATGCTGCCACATGGCCCGAAAATAGGTTTCCACATGATAGCACGAGAGGCCACCAAATTTTTTTAAGTGTCAAACAAACCAGAGGTGGGTCGAAAATATGACATATTTACAAACAATGCACCATCTGACCAATGGGCTACTCATGTTCCTTATTAAACACAAGGACAAAAATATGTTATAAAGTTTTTTTATGACAAATTTGTGGGGAAGTGGGCCACAGCTTGACCCCAACCCCCCATCCATGTTATACATCAGACCATTTGTTGTAACCTTCGGTGTGGTAGAGGTGAAAACCACCACCCTAGCCCACCTAAAATTTCACTGTATCGTATGACCATTCCACTTGACCACTATTTTGGAAGTTGTGTCGAGGGAAAATTTTAGGGGCTAATATTTGATGATGGGCAAATTTTCCATGATTTTTCAAAAAAAAAGATTCGCCAATTTCCATTTTTTTGAAAATTAGTTCACCCAAAATTTATAGTATAAAATTATTTTAACCTAAAAAATTGCTTAAATTTTATATATACTAATATAAAATAATTGATGACGCAGCAGCATCGCTAGAAAATAATTAGAAAACTAAATATTTTCACAAAAATAACATAAAAAAAAATTACAATTTACATATTGGGGACTAGTAAGATTCGCCAAGGTTTCTAAACTTTAGATAACCTTCCATCCTCAAAATTTTCCCTAATTGTGCCCTAACCATCACACTAGCCATAACCTTCTTACCTCTATTCCTCCAACCGCTGACGGTCTGATGGTTACCAAACCATCCACTTTTTTTAATTTAAAAAATGTTTTTCGCCCACAAAGATTTTAGTTCATAATTCTGAATTTAGTCATCATTGGGCATTTTAATGCTCTGACAATTTCACTCGGGTATAGTGGAAAATGTCACTCCGTTTGCTGAAAATGGGGTGAATTTGTAGGACCAATCTGGATTTTGGGGAAATTGAGGTACAATTAGCAGGAAAACTACGAAGCCATTTGAGCATTGTAAATGTATGTAATCACCATTTTTAGAATAATTAAAAACCATTGGAAGCTGGACCAAGGAGACGTAGCCTAGGATGGGTGAACTCCTTCATCATTTTTTTTGTTGTGGTTATTATTATGGTGCATTTGTCTGTTGTTTCTGTATATTCAAAATTTTATTTACATGCTTCATGTGTTTAAAAATTAACATGAAATATCTCACAAAATCAATTTAAACACTTGTAATTTGAAAACCCTCAAGCACAATTTTATTAAGATCTCATAGAGATCAAGTTTGGTATCTGAGATTTGGATTTCTTTGTTTCTGTGAGGATTTAATTTTTTGCGAGTGTATGTGATGCTTATAAGTTTGAAGCTTAACATAGGAGAAGGAAAACTAGTCAATGCAAGTCCTCAAGTTAGGTCAAGGACAAGGACATCAATTTTGCCTCAAACTCTACCACCAATTCTTTTGCAAATTGTAGTTGAATCTTCCACAAAAATGTATCATGAAGGAGGAGCTAATATTATGTTAGATGAAGAAAATAATTTCAGAAAATATTTCTTTGACATGACTAAAATGGTGAAGGTTTTCTATGAAGATAGGGCTTCAATATTGCAGGGTGAAAGTTCCACACTTTCGAAAGGAGATGGTTCTTCTAGGGGAAAAGGAGGAGATTATGACAATAATTGAAAGGGAAATGGTGAAAAACCACCCTCTTCTCCACCATCATCTTCACCTCCATCCTCACCTTCATCTTCTTCCTTTTCCACAACCACTGTTACTCAAACACCTCGACATACCCCAAGGGTGCATGGTAAAACTCCCTTATTAAAACATGATATAAAATTTGAACTACATATGTATAATTGTGAAGTGAATGCTGAAATATTTGATAATTGGGTTCATGCACTTGAAGTTTATTGTAGGATCCACAACATCAAAGATGATGAAACAAAGATTCAATTTCCTTTATTGAGGTTGGAAAGTGCTCCTTTGATTTGGTGGGAAGCCAAAACACAAGACAATATGAAAAATTACACTTAGAAGACAATTTTATCCATCAGCTTTTATGCAAAAGGCTATTATGGATTGGAAGAATTTTAGAGAACTAAAGGGATAAAGTTTTCAAAGCTACACTAAATAATTTAGGAGAATATGATTGATATTAGGAGTAGACATGAATTCAAAAGACAATTTTTTGAAATAAATTGGGGTTTTACATAGTTATTTACTGCATACTATCCTTATGTTTAATCCTATAAGTTTAGATCAATTTTTTGTCCAAGAAACTCATCTTGAAGCTAGAGGCAAAAATATTACACAAGAGAGTAGCAAGAAACCATTCACAAGTGGAGACAAGGGTAAGAACAAGTTCAAAGGAAATGGAAAGAAGAATGCATCTGTAAAAAAGGAAGGAGACAAACTAACATGCAAAAATTGTTCCAAAGAGGGTCATGATGAATCTCATTGGTGGAAGCTTCATCTTGAGATGAAACCAAAGAAATTTAAAAACAAAGGGAAGCAAAAGAAAATTGCAACTATGGAACATGACTTAGACTCTGGTTCAGGAGATTGAACAAATATCACGACAATGGGAATGAAAGGTAAGGACATTGAAATCACTAGCTCTTCAAGTTATCCTAATGATACTTAAGATGAGAAAAATAATAATGAACTTTTCCATATTTGGGTTATTTCAAAGAACACCCAAATTCATACACTTTTTGATAGTGGTTCACAAGAAAATTTGATTTTCGAAGACTTAGTCAAGAAAATAATTTTAGAGACCACTACTCATCCAAGACCATATCCTTTAGGTTGGATATGCAAGAATGAAAAATTACAAGTTACGATGAAATGCATCTTTAAATTTTCAATTAAAACAAACATTCTTGATGAAGTTGAGCTTGATGTAGTACCACTTGATATTTCCAAAATTGTGTTTGGAAGCCCATATTTGTATGTTAAAAAATCTATTTTACAATGCCATGAGAACAAGTATCACCTGTTGAAATATTGAATAGAGTACATTTTTAGAACACATCAATAGAAACTATATATTTCACATGTAAATGTTGGGAAAATGAAGACATTCATTAACTATAGCAATAATTTTGTGCTTGTAATGGTCAAGCAAAATAATGATGTTGAAAATGAAGCTTTTCAAGGTTGTGATTCTACATTGAAATCTGATTTGGTTGAGGTTGTTAAGCAATATGATGAGATGTTTTAGGAGGGAAAAGTATTACCTCTCAGGAGCGGAATCCAACATGAAATAAAATTGAAATAAGATTTTCCTCTTCCTAACATTTGCATGTACACGATGTCAGTGATATAAAGTGAAGAAATTAAAAAGAAAATTCAAGAGTTGTTGGACAAAGGGATCATCATACCAAGTACTTCTCCATGCGCGTAACCTATTATTTAGGTCCCAAATAAGGATGGAACATGGCGCATGTGTGCGTACTTTCTTATATTGAAAAAAATTACAGTAAAGAACTGTTACCCACTTCCTAGAATTGATGATTTACTTGATTAGTTGAAAGATGAAAATTATTTTACTAAGTTGGATTTGAGGCGTGGCTATAAGTAAATTAGAATTTTTAAAGTATCATATGGAAGACAACATTCAAAACAAAGAAAGGTTTGTTTGAATAGCTTGATATGCCTTTTTGTCTTTGCAATGCTCTGGCTACCTTTATCTTTGCAATGAATGATGTATTGAGGCCATTTCTTGATCAGTATGTGACGCTAAACTTAGATGAGATCTTGATTTTTAGTAAATATCATGAAGAACATGACATGAATGTCAAAAAATAACTTGATGTATTGAAGAAATAACATTTTTTTTTAAAGATGTCAATGTGTGAGTTTGGAAAAATTTCTTTAGTGTATTTGGGTCACTTTGTTGGAGGAGGTTAATTCCAAAAAGATCACCTCCAAGGTTGATGTCATTTTGAATTGGCCAAATACCAAAATATTTATGGAGGTAGAAGATTTTTGGGAGAAACCTAATATTGGAGGAAGTTTATTGCTAATTTCTCTTCTATCGCAACTCCATTACATGCATTGACAAGTGTGAAGTAGGTCTTCCAGTGGGGAGGTAAACAACAAAAGGCATTTGGTGCATTGAAATAAATATCAGTTCAGACATGGTACTTGCACTTCTAGACTTGGGAGAGTCATTTGAGACTTAGAATGATGCTAGTGATTACACCATGGGTGCGATCATGATGCAGCATGGTAAGCCTATCTGTTTTCATTTGGAACTTTTAATGGTGCAATGATTAAGTATCCTGTATATGATAGGGAGTTGTATGTATTGGTACAAAGTGTGAAAAAATGGAAACACTAATTGATGGGTAAGGAAACAATCATTCACACTGATCATCAACCATTTCAATACTAGCAATCACAAACAAAGTTGGAGCAATCAAGGCACTCCCGGTGGATGGGTTTTCTCCAAAAATTCCACTTGGTGATAAGGTATAAGAAAGGCATCTACAATAAATTTGTTGAGATTATTTCAAGGCATATTGTTATTGCTTCTACTATTCTTAAGCATAATTCTATTTTGCATGAGAGCTATGTTGAACAATATGTTTTAGATAGTGATTTTGAAGATATATATGAAAATTTAAGTCAAGGGAGCCAAGTATAGGAATTGGATAATCACATGCATGATAACTTGTTGTACCATCTTGGTAAGCCTTGTATTCCCTAGGGAGAAAGTCTCAAAATTATAAGAGAGGGGCACACTTCTCTTATCACTGGTCATTTCGGTGTAAGTAAGACAATGGCACATCTACAAAGGTATTGTTATTTGCCTCGCATGCTTGAAAGTGTGTCATTTTTTACTATAGGTTGTTCATTATTCATTGTTAGTAAGCTTTGCAATATAAATTTAGGATTGTACACTCCATGTCAAGTACCCTCTCACCCATGGGAGAGTGTTTCTATGAACTTTGTTGGAGGTATTCCTATGTCAAAGAGGAATCATGATTATATTTTTGTAGTTGTGGATATGTTTGAAAAAATGTGTATTTGATGAAATATAAAGCGAAAATTATATATGAACAAACTGCTCAGTTATTCTTTCATAATGTATTGGTTCTTTTTTTATTTCCCACATCCATTATTAGTGATCGATATTCCCGATTTTTTGGGAAATTTTGGTCAAGCTTGTGGGGATTCATGCACACCAAATTGTAAAAGAGTACAACATTTAATTTGCAAACAAATGGTCAAACAGATTTGGTGAACAAGACGGTCATACATCCTCTTCGTGGTTATCGAAACAAGCATCCTAAGTTTCGGGATGAAGACTTGCACTATATTCAACATGTTTACAACCGATCCAAACACAATTGAACTCAAACATCACCATTTGAGGCATGTTTTGGATACCTTCTTAAATATCCTTTGGAATTCATTTTTGGAAAGGATGTTGCTATTGATGGTCATAGTGACATAGAAAAATATATAAGGTTCATTGAAAAAATCCAATTGGTGCATCAAGTAGTCCAAGAACATCTTGAAAAGAGCCAAGTCAAGTACAAAACAAGCCACGATAAGCATCATGTAGATCAAAAATTCCAATTCGGTGATGAAGTTTAGCTTCACATTAGCAATGAAAGGCTTGAAGGAGAAGGTAAAAAACTGAAACCAATTTTATATTTTCCATTCAGAATTTTAGAAAAAATTGGCGCTAATGCCTTCGCATTTGATTTTCATTCATGTATGAAAAATTATGTTGTTGTTAATGTTGAGAAATTAAGGTTGTATGAGCGGCATTTGATTGAAGATCAAGGATAAAATGTTTAGATTCCTTCCATTGAGTATTTTTCTCCTGAATACCTTGATGAACTGCAACAAGACACCATTCTTGACAGAAAAACGAGGTCTTCAAAGTGAGGGAATGTGAAGTACCTTCATGTGTGGTTCAAAGGCACAAATCTAAGCAAAGCGAAATGGGTCGATATTGGAAAGGTTAGGGAATTGTATCATCATCTACTGAACATCTGGAAATGATATTTTGGGGTATAAAATCTTGGAGTGGGGAGGAGTGATCAGGTTCTCAAAATTATCGTCAAAATTGAAAGTCGTTTAAATGGTGCGGAACTTGAATGAACATGTATATCTCATCATTATGAATCTGCAGCACCAAGTTTCATGAAAAACCAACACCATATGCTCGCAGAAACACATTATGTTCAATTTTCCAAAAAAGCAATATTTTCAAAAAAAAAGGACATGTAACTATGTATTTTGGGCCAGTGGCAGGATGCCACGTTGCCTCTTATGGTTGGTCTAAATGTGTTTTTATTAGGCTAATCTTGCCTCGCCACTTGTCCTCTTGTGATTGGCTCTGGTTTGGGGGGAGTTTTATTTTTTTTGTGGTGGCCAACCACATGCTACCATGTGGCCCAACCGGAGGCCACCACATGGTAGATTGGGAGGTGACAAAAAAATTTTAAGGGTCAAATGGACCGAAGGAGGGTCAAAACTATGACATATTTCCAAACGACACATCGTCTTAGCAACGAGCTACCAAATATTCGTATTAAACACAAGGACAAAAATATGTTATAAAGTTTGTTGATGATGGAGTTGTAGGGAAGGGGCGTAGGGTTTGGCCCTGGCACCCTATACATGTTATACATAGGACCGTTCGTGGAACCTTTGGTGCAGCAGAGGTGAATACCACCACCCTAACCTACCTAAACCATTAGCGCAGGATATGACCATTCCACCTAACTGCTTGTCGTGATTGCCAGTTTGGAAGCCAGGCCCTAACCACTGTACTAATTATAAAATTGTGGCTGCTAGTCCTCAAACCACCAACGGTCCGACGATTACCAAAAACATCGGTATTTTTTCATTAATTTTTTTTTTTTTTTTCTTAATTATTATTATTATTATTATTATTTTTAATTATTTTTCTTAATTTTTTCTCTGCCAACGATTTTTGTTCAAAATTTAGAATTTAGGCGTTATTGGGAATTTTAATGCTCCAACAAATTTCACCTGAATTTTTGGGAAATTAACGCTCTATTAGTAAAAAATGGGGTGAATTTGTAGGATCGGGCCAGATTTTGTAGAAATTGTGGTGCGGCTAGCAGGAAAACTAGGGAGTCTCATAAATTCTTAAATTTTTGACCATTTTCACAACAAAGAGAGGCTAGAAAGACATTTTTGGGTATACTGAAGCTGATGGAAGAGGTTTTGAAGCCATTTGAACATTATAAATGTATGTAATCATCATTTTGAGAATAATGAAAGAGGTCCAAGCCATTGGAAGCTGGACCAAGGAGACGTAGCCCAGGAGGGGTGAACTCCTTCATCATTTGTTGTCTTGTGGTTATTATTATGGTACATTTGTCTATTTTTTGTATATTTTAAAGTTTATGTACATGGTTTATGTCTTTAAAAATTAACATAAAAGCTCTCACAAACTCAATTTACACACTTTTAATTTTCAAACCCTCAAGCACAATTTTATTAAGGTATCATACAGATATTCCATGTATGATATTCATTTGATCACTCATAATAGCGTCATTTTTTAAGTATTTATTCAGTTGTTTGTTGGACAAACATATAAGTTATCTTTATCTATTGATCCCATATCTTGCTTCAACAAATTTGAAAATGTATTTTTAAGTAGGCGTGACTAGCTTATAGCTTACCATACCTTTTTCACATATTTAACCCAAATACAATAAGATGATATGAAGAAGTAAACAATGCGTGAGGTCTACCATACATTCATATATATTAGAGTTGTATATTATAGGTCTATCATAGCTTCATATATATTAGAGGTCTAACATAGATTTATATATATTAGATCTTACATAGCTCCATATGATGTAGTAGGTAGATGTACTAGATAACCTTGCCATGAGCTAGGGAGATGTACTGGAAAATCATTTTTAGCGCTTCCTATAGGCGCTAGCAAATTATTTTCCAGCACCTACAATACTTTGAGAAACATTGTTATAAGAGTCAAAAGGAGTCAAAATTGGGTAAATTGGTTAAGAAAAACTTTAAAACTTTGGATATCATAATTACACACGACTATCATCATTATATTTAATTAAATAATTGGAGATCGTTTCATTTTGGAAAAAATAAAAGGTAAAAGGTAAAAGGTAAGAAGCTAGTGGTGTGAATGTGTTAAGGAAGTGGTGAAAAAGTGGTATATTGGTAACGATTTCCAAAGAGTTGGAGCACCAAAATGCTAATATGCAGAAAATAACATTTACTCACTTATTGTCCGGATGGGGAAATAATGGAAACAGAAGGAGAAACATTGTTAGAAGGTATGAATTAAACCCTAAAACATGAATTTAGATCCTTTTTAGTGCATTAAATTAAACATACTTCATGATGTACTACATAATCACATTCCCATTAAAAGTGTGTTTTCAATATACTGCATAGTGCATGATATAATTCATAAGCTATAGACTCAGGAAAATAAAAATAAGGTTTATGCACTTGGCCCATAGTCTTCAGGAGATGTGTGTTTTTATTTAATTTCTTCTTCACAACAGTTGGCATGGTAAGGAGACTAGTGGTGATTGGTTTGTGCACAGGCCTTTGGGTGATCCTGCATATTTATCATGAAACAAAAAAATCGTACAGGGACAATCTAGTTTACCAACTCACTGTAGTTATACAAGTTTCTCAGACATGCATTTCATACTATTTTTTTGAATCAGTTTACAAATTCATATATAAATGGGTAGGGTTTGGTGAATCTGTTCCTTGAATGTTCAAAGATATTCCCAAAGGATATGTACATTCAATGTATATTTCAAATATGATGGTTGGAAAGTTTAGGTATTTAAAATTTGGTGTTCAATTCATACATATTGAAGGGATTTGTTTTTCTTAAATTTTTCTTTCCTTATAAGTTTTCCAAGTGTGGGCTTTCATACATATGTTATAATTTGTCTTTTCACGTTCAAAAATTTCAGCAAGTTGATGATATTATGACATCCATTGAAACATTTAGTAATTATGTGAATTGGTGAAGTTTGTTAACTTTTCTTATTAGGTTTTACTCATTAATGACTACACATTAGAGTGTAATGGTTACTTCTAACTATTAAAAGCAAAGATAGTATTCGATATTGTTATATTAGAAAGTATAGCCAAAGAATGATTTTTTGATGCAAAAGTGCAGCTACAAGAAATAATATAAATAAGATGAGTGCTTTTAGCAAAATGAATAAAAAATTATATTTTTGAATAAAAAAACAATACTACGAACATTGGTAAATTATACAAGAAAATAAATATTCTTGATTAATCGTACATTTTTGTGGAGTGACCTAATAACTAAGGCTAAAATTCACTTCTTTTAGAGCTATCTGGATGCGGAGCTCAACGCCACTATTGCCACCGTGAAGATCTAGAAGGAGGAACCAAAAGATCTAGAGGAGGCAGAGCGTCTCTTCCACTCCCAGATGTGTGTAAAGATTTCCCCACTACGATTCATTGTCGACAATAGGAGCCAAAAGAACCTCATTTCAGTAGATGTCGTGAAGCAGTTGGGCTTGCCCACCATAGCACACCCACAACCATACACCATCGGGTGGCTTCACCAAGGATAGGATCTCCGCGTTAGCCAACAGTGTCGCCTTCCATATAGCATCAAGCCCTTCACGGATGAGGTATTGTGTGACATTGCTCCTATTCATGTTTCTGATGTATTATTAGGCCAACCATACTTGTGGAAGCGACATGTTGTGTATGAGTCCCGGCCTCACGCTGTTATTGTTACTTTGGGAAACAAATTGTATAGAATACCAGAGGTACCACCGCCTCCCACTATCTCTTTGGTTACTGCAAAAAAATGCAATAAGCTCATTTCCCAAACTAGGAAATTTGTTTTCCTGATGATCCGCCCCCAGGTCAAGAAGAAGACTATGGCCATCATCTCCAGACATGGCTCCTTTGCACGATAACAACAAATGGACAAGGTTGTGCAGGAGTACGAGGACATATTCACCTCTCCCATAGGGGTTCCTCTACACTGTCAAGTCAAGCACCCCATTGACCTGACCCCAGGTGCCTTGCTACCCAATGGACCGACCTATAGGTGCTCTGTTCTGGAGAATGATGAAATCGAGAGGCAGATTCAGGAGCTACTGTAGAAAGGTCACATCCATCTAAGTTCATCACCCTGTGGGAGCCTGAACGTGTTGGTATAGAAGAAGGATGGGACTTGGAGACTTTGTATTGACTATCAGGCACTGAACAAGGTCACTCTCCAAAATAGGTATCCGATCCCATGGATTGATGACCTTCTAGACCAACTCAAAGGGGAGAAATATTTCAGCAAGATCGACTTAAAGTCTGGTTATCACCAGGTACCAATCGAACCCTCTAATGTGTGGAAGACTACCTTCAAAGCCAAGGAGGGTCTTTTTGAATGGCTCATCTGCCTTTCAGATTGAAAAATGCTCCTCCAACATTCATGAGGTTGATGGATGACATATTGCGTCCATTCACCAACTCATTTGTAATGGTTTACTTAGATGAAATTCTGGTCTTCAGCCAGACTTGGGAAGAGCACCTCCACCACATCCAAGAAGTCCTCCAAACACTGCGGCAACACAATTTGTGTGCCAATTCGAAGAAGTTCACTTTTGGCATGATCGAGGTTCAATATCTGGGATACATTATTGATGAAAGGGGGGTGCATGTGGATCCATCCAAGATCAAAGTCATTCGGGATTGGCCAGCCACAACCATCCTAACAGAGCTTCGCAGCTTTTTGGGTCTTGCTAATTTCTACCGCAGGTTGGTGTTGGGATTCTCTCATATCACTTGGCCCTTGAGTCAAGTCACCAACGAAGGAGTGAAAGAAAAATTATGTTGGTCGGAATCTCAACAGAAGCCGTTCATAGAATTGAAACATCGCTTCTGTTCTGCCCCCGTGCTCACATTACTAGACTTGCAACAACCATTTGAGATCGAGACAAATGCCTCTGACTATGTTATTGGGGCAGTTCTTTCTCAACACGGGCATCCAGTGGCATATCATAGTGAGACATTGTTTGACTTAGTTAGAAAGTATCCCCCTTATGACAAAGAAATGTATTCCATTATAGAGGCTTGTTGACAATGGAAGCATTACATTTTGGGGAAGGAGACAATCATCCACATAGACCACTGACCCTTGTAGTTCATACAGACACAAGGGAAGTTTCATAACAATCGCCATCAGAAGTGGTCCACATATCTGCAAAAATTTCATTTGAACATAAAGTACAAAATGGTTAGCACCAATAATGTTTCAGACTACCTCAATTGACCACCGATCATGGCCATAACCACCGTTCTCAACTCTTGTGGGCATGAGACTTCTGATTGGATTCTTCTCTAAAAGAGCGATCTAGAATTCAGCTACACATACAAGGCACTCTTGGGGGGTATGGAAGTTCCAAATTTTCACCTCCAAGATGCACTATTATGTCACCTGGAACACCTTTGTGTTCCTTCAAGTGAGCGTGCCAGGATGATATTGGAGGTGCACTACAGTCGAGTCGTTGGGAATTTTGGGGTCGAGAAAATAGTGGCCGTACTGCAGAAGTATTTCTATTGGTGGAACCTTCGACAGCATTTCAGGAAGTACATCAGATCCTACACTTCTTTCACCATTGCCAAATCTACCGTCAAGAAGCAAGGGCTCTATACTCTGCTACCTACCCCTAGTCAACGTTGGGAATCCATCTCCATGGATTACATGTTAGGACTTCATTCTACTAAGCATGGAAACGACTGTTTTTTTGTGGTCGTCGACAAATTCTCAAAGATGGCCATTATGGTGGCCTGCAAGAAGAATATCATAGCAGAAGCCACTGCTAATCTCTTCTTTGAACGAGTGTGGGTGCACTTTGGGATCTCATAGTCTATCATATTAGATCACGACAACAGGTTCCTAAGCACATTTTGGTCCAACATCTGGTCAATGCTGGACACCAAGCTCATCAGGTCCACAACTTTCCATCCCCAAACTGATGGCCAAACATTGGTCATCAACAGGATGATTTTACACATTCTACGCATGTACAATTCAAAGAATCCATGCACATGGGATCAGAGCCTTCCCTATGTACAACACAGTTACAACCGGGCTCTCCACAGCTCAACCGGCCACAGCCCCTTTTAGGTGGGCTAGGGATTCCAGCCGCTATGTCCCATTAATGTAGCCATGCCATTTGCAGCTACTGAGGTCGATTCAGCTCATGTCTAGTCTGAAGCTGACAAAGCAAAAAACTTCATCGAGCGCATTAAACACGTCCGCCAACAGGTTCATGACATATTGGACAGAGCCAATGCTAAGTACAAGCAACGACATGATCAACATCGGGTGCCACACAAATTCTAGGTGGGTGAAAAAGTGTGGATACATTTGCAGAAGGAGCGCCTCACTAGACCCCACCACAAGATTCACCCGCTCCGATATGGGACGTACACCATCACCAAGGTTGTAGGGAACAATGCCTTCGAGCTCAGTATTCCACCATTCTTTGGTCTGCACCCAGTATTCAATGTAGACCGCCTTCGTCCCTACTTCCCACCTCTATTGGACACCTTTGACATTGCAGAAGAACTCACACCAAAAGATTTAAACCCAGATTGCATGGAACAGGCCACCAGAGACTGTGTCATGGACATGAAAATAAATAACACTCGCCAACAGAAGATCCAACTACATCGGGTTGTCAAAGCTGGCCAACTCTTGCACCAAGGCAAGTGGTTCACGAGGGACCAAGTTCAATAGATGTTTCCTCATCTCATGGAGGAACTCAATGCAATGGGGATCATTTCTTCCTAAGGGGGGAGGAATGATATAGGTGGATATTAGTGGCCACCCACCTATTCCACTTGGGGCCCCACCATTGTCTCTTTCAGTTTTTTTCACAATTTAATATTTTTAGCAGTTTTTTGGGTCCTAAACTTCTGGAGCTGTTTTCAGGCCCCAAACAGAGATAGTATGCCAAAGTTACATCCCCGGGAAGTTGCAACACCAATTTCACCAAACGGGGCCCATAGTTTTTGTGCTTCATCTCCTAGGGTTAGGTTTTGGACGTTTAGAGTTCTCCATTGTTTCTCCATAATAAATAGGCCCTCGAGCCTCATTATAATACAGTTCAAAGGTTTGTAGCCATGACATCACTTCTCAGAGATTCGCTACCAGCACCATAGCTATTTTATTTCTATCATTTTTGTAAGCATATTTTTGTGATTTTATATTAATGAAATGAAGCCTTATTTCCACTGTATTTATATGTTTATGGTTATTTCTGTATTCTGTTGCATTTTTGCATAAATTCGGATCATTAATCGTACATTGTTGTGGAGTGGCCTAATAACTAAGGCCAAAAGTCACTTCTTTTAGAGCTATCTAGACATACCAAGCAAACAAAATTGTCTAAAAAGTTAATCGTCTCCCCGGTATAGATATGATTTTATATATGAGTTAACTAAAGCCTAAAAATCATATTTCGTTGAACTAAATCGAAGACATTGAAACCAAGGCTAAAACACAGAGCCGAAGCATATAATCGAAACCATAAGTATTGATAATTTCTCTCACATGATTGTTTGTCGAAGTTAAACAAACAAAATCCTTGTTCTAGATAGGAAACCCAAGGTATGAGATGGGTTTTACTTGGATATCAGGAGTCACCCTGATACCAAATGCGTAAATGTTGAAGGCTTCAAACTATTGAGCCTTTATACCATAGTGGTAACAATTAACCATTAAACTGCATTCAAGAGGAAATATTAAGGCAAGATATGCCATGTGAGAGTGATGGATGGAAATATGTTCTCACGACTCCCATATCCTTAAAAGATGTTTGATATACTTAGTAAGGACACATGTAGTATTTAATGCAAGTTCTATATTTCCTTTCATGACTCAATGACTAAGGAGATATAAGAAAATGATGCATGTCATTTTTCTCTCTAATTCCTAGTAAAGTGATTTTCTTTGTGCCTATATATAAAACAAAATGACTTGTCATTTTTTTCTCTAATTCCTAGTGAAGTGAATTTCTTTGATGAGTTTTACGCTAAAATTGAGATTGTATAAGATTATTGTGAAGATATTGTGATGTTTGATGTTGTTCTTGTTATCTATACGGTAACTTGTTCTTTTTTGGCAGTGTAAACAATAGGTGTAGCAATTTGAGTAGTGTTTGGAGGTAATATGATTGTGTTTTATGATTGTTACATTAATATTGTATTCATTTTTTTATGTCTATGTTACAGTAATATTGTATTCCTATATGATTGTGTTCTATACCCATGTCCTCAACTTACTTGAGATCTCTTATCTGAAAATTATTTTACAGTTTGAAAAAAGCTTTTGTTGTGAAAGAACAGAACATGATAGTTGATGTATGAGTCTTCTCACTCATACTTGTTAGAGTGCATTTTCAGATTTAATGTAATGGTGGTTGATTGAAATTTTTTACATATTTTCATTTCCATGTGGACACAAAACTTTGAAATAGATGCATGTAACACAAGTATAAGAATATCCATTTCCAAAGTGGTGGAGAATGAAAAGGTTGATCTGCAGCACACAACGATGGAATTACTAGGTTTTTTATTAAGACGTGGAGATAATCAAATAGATGGGAAAGAGTGGACACCTAAATCATTATGAGTCAAATGGAGTAGGAGTGTTCCATATTTATGGTGTTCAGGAATTCCCATTTTTCAGAGAAGAAGGTTGGAAGCCCATAATTCAGTTGTTCACTAGGTGTAAAATTAAACACTCTTCTAATTTTGTTGATACTTTTGATGGTATCTGAATTAGGGTTTAGGGGATAGGGTTTCCTATAATAGAGGAAAGAATTGCAAAAGCAACCAAAATACCAGCTGAGGGAGAGAGGTGGTTCAAAAAGGAAGCCAGTACAAGGGTTAAACCTTAATTTTTTCCTAAAATACAATAGTCATGGCCCTTGCAGGACTGTGGGGGTCCACTCTAAAATTTTAAAATCAAAATGGATTAAACCAATATGACATATTGAAATTTCGGTTACATGTGATGGCCGATTATCTAAGGTCTTTTGTATCACATGAAATTTCTGGTACACATGGTTGGCTTCAATAGGATGAATCTCCTTTATTTCATACATCAAATCTGAATCAAAATGTTGGCATGTGCAAGAAAAATGAAGGCTTTATACCCCTATGATATATACTACCATGAACTCATTCAAATTTTTTATCTACATTCAATAAACAAAAAAACACATCAATTGAGGAAGAGGGTAATGAGATAGGCATTCCCTAGAAAACATAAGAAGAAAAGGGTTGTAGATACAGAGATTGAGAGCAGTCACTAAGCAACTACAAAACCCACAAAAAACCCTAACACAAAAAAAATCCCTAGGGTAAATACCAGGAGGAGTAGAGGAAAACAAACATAAGTACAGGACAACAAGAAAGATGAAACCATTGAAGAATCTAGAAATAAGGGTGGAGATATTGGAGAATTTCACAATGCAACATAATACCGTGGGAGGCCACAAACAAACACCAAAAAAAATTTGAGTTTGGGGTTGAATGATAAACTGAATCCTAAGCTAAAGGAACCAATTTTCATTATTGATAAGAAATAAGAAGGGAATTTTAGAGATGGGCACGGTCTTTCAGTAGAATCTAAACGACGGCCTGAAACAAGTCACAAAACCTTGTAGAAAAATGGAAGCGGAATTAGTTGGGTAGTGGCCAAGAAGGAAAACCTCAAAATACTTTCATAGGCATCACAGGTTGTTGAAAACTAACATAGGGGAAGCTTTGAGTTTTGTAACCCTTAGGATTTTTCAAATTAATATAGCAATTTGATCTTATGGTAGGTTTTGGGATCACTAGTACTTCAAGAAGATATGGACAAGAACTGCTTATGGCATGGGTCAATGATGCACCTAATGAAAAAACAATTGTGCATCCAAAATGTGGTACAATTAGTTTTTGTTAATCTGTTTAATAGTGTTGGACACCTAATCCTTTATGGGTAGGTGTAGAAGGCGAATGGACATAGGAAGTCTAAGAGACCTTGGAATGTGGAATCCGAGGGTCACCTAATGTAATATAAATGCATAATTTGTGAATAATAAATGATTCCAATGTTTATCTTTCTCATGTATCATGTGTTTACTGTGTTTTCCATACATGTGTTTAACATGGTATCAAAGCAGACAATTAGTGGCCGTGCTTCCGTCAACTAAATTTTAACTGCATTATCTACACCTGACATTACTCCATTGAAAGCGTTGATGTCTAAGCATAAAATTTTGACAAATTGTGTGGTGCATTGATAATTTTACCTAATTTATTTTCCACCTGTACATTCATATCCCATTGCGCATTCCTCTCCCACTGCAGCCTCCCCACTGCATTACATAGTCGGCATCACTTGTTCGACCCTCCACCTTGGCCTCATAGTATCTCTACCTATCATCACTCTCACCCTCCATTGCATTACACATTTATGATATTAGAATAACTTGAGATACTTATATTTATCAACACATGAATTGATGGTGGAATTACTAAAGTCCAATTAGCTGGTTGGTTGGTTGCCCATTACGTAGTTTGTACCTCAACCTCTCCATCGTGGCTTCTCCTCCATAAAGAAGCCCCTTTACGTTGACTGCTCTTCCTCCCACTCTGTGTCGGCTCTCTCGTGGCTCCCACACTCCAACATCAAGCTCATTCACCCCCATTACCTAGCTCCTATATTTTCATATATGTATTCAACACGTTCGCAAACTCCACTCCTACACTTTAGCACCTCTGGTCCTACACCACTTGAATACACACTCCTCACGCACAAAATACATGTTGGAAATACAAAATTCCTCAAAAATCACTTCTCATTGTGGATTTCAAAAGAATGTGAGGGTTCTAGACCATGCTCTCAACTCCTACAAGTCTGTATTTCAAAAAATACATTAGTTCCATCGGAAATGTGGTGAAACCTGCATGAATTTTGGAAGTCATTGAATGGTGTGTTCACAATGTTCCATTATACTGTAATTTTTTTTTTTTTTAATGGATTTGCATTGAACTGTGATGTTAAATTGATATCCTACATTGAACTTTGGTCGTTGAAATATGAAAAGTTGTGCACAGCCTCAAATAGTTTCTTGAAATCCCAATGGTATGATTGAATGATTTTTAAAGGAGGAATTGTGAATAATGACTTGTTTTTTATGAGCGCCGAGAAAAAAATTGATTTCATATATCCTTAAGGCCATATTTCATACTCAATACTAGTGTTAAATGGAATTTATAAATATGGCCATATATGAGCATTCGTTTCTTTTTAAACTTGATATGTTTAAAAGGGATATATGCCATGAACCGTTTATAGCATGAAGTGCGCATTTATATTTGGAAAGTGAATACATTGATTTCATTTTTAAACTGTTGTGAGGGTGCATTATAATATATTATGTGGAGTATATATAATATATATTGGACATACAATAATTCATGAGCCTCTTTACTTTATAAATATCTCATATGTGGTATGCAATAGAGTATGTCAGCATTGTGTCATGAAGGTATATTGAAAGCTTCTTCTTTTTTTTAAGACATACAAATTTTCTTGCAAGTAGTTTGAGTTATTTTTTGAATACCTTGTTGGTGTTAAAACTCTGGTGAATAAGTATTGGGGAATGGCATTAAAGTAATTTTTAATATTCCTTGGCGAATGATATTAAATTCGTTGATGTGCTATATTGACTATTGCATAAGTGCCTCTGGTCCATGAATGTGGTGTTTTTAATGATCAAATGAGAACATATAAATTATATGTTGAAATTTGGTCCTAATGGTTGTTCCAAAGAATACCATAAAGTTTGTAGAAGAATATATTGCATAATTGCTAGAGAATACTTTGGTATGTAGTGATATAATTGAAGCTCACGCTCCTTATTTTCTAGCTTTTAAGAAAAATGGCTAAGCTTGAAAGAATATTAGAGCTATTGTGAACTCTTAATGTATCCATTGTTGACAACAAAACAAAAATCAATAAATAAACTATTGCAGACATTCAAAAATGTATATAAAATGCACAAAAAAATATTGAATTTTTCATCTTGAATGTCAGCTACAACAAGATGAGTTAAAAAAGCATACTCATCTTGTATTTGTTCATAACATTGAGATAGTCTCTTCTTAGCAGCAAGAATATAAATTTGATATTAATTCAGATTCGATGCCTTGTTCAAGAGCATATTTGAATGCTAAAGAAAAAATACAGCTTGCACTTCCTAAGACCATCATCAAACCTTGGGAAGAGATTGTCCATAAAAATCACAAAATTTTTCTTGGATATGACAAGGAGATGCCCTTTCATATTCCATACTATTCCAAGCCCATTCAATTTCAGAGTGCCAAATTTCTTCATGATATCTCACCTTTAGCTATTCTAGATTCTTCTCCTCTTCCAAAGAAGCAACAACATATTGTAAAATTCCAACACTGTGACCAAGTCGGCCATATGACATATCACTATTTTGATCTTCACCCATGTAAGCATTATGTTCAGCACACTCATTCTTCACACAAATTCTTCAGAAACAAGTCTCTTGCAAGAACAAAGATTCATCTTGGATGGATTGCTTCTTGGAAATAGGCATTAATAGCCAAGAAGATGTTTAATTCATATGCCAAAACTTCTTCTAGAGTATTTAATAGTTTTGCAGTTTAGTTTTCTCCGTCACCACACCTTTTATCTGAAATGAGGGAAAATTATGGTCATCTACAAGATTCGAAGCCACATCAAGAAAGCCTGAGTCACAACCTGTCATTCTAGATTCAGAGTTGTAGCCAGAGAAACAACAGTTCAGTGAAGCCTGAGACACAACCTGTCATTCCAGATTTAAAGTTGTATCCAGAGACACAAAATTTCAGGAAAGCCCGAGCCACAACCCTTCATTCCAGATTTAGAGTTGTATCTAGAGACACAAATGCCCATGAGCATGCCTTTGGTTGGTGGTCAACGTTAAACCATCTATGCGAGGTTAACCTTCTCCCTCTTAAAACAAGTGGGGGCACTTCCTCTAGCAGAAGACTTCAACTTATTTCTAGTTTTGGTAGAGTTCCAGGAAATTCATCAAGCATTCCAGAAGTGGTGGTCATCCTTAAACCATAATTGTTTGTAGACCTCCCTTATTCCAGGTTGAATGTCTCCATCTTCAAAATATGAGGAGCACTTCTTCTAGAAGAATACCTAAACTTCTTGCCACATTTTTAAGAGTTCTGGGACCTGCACTATGTGTTCTAGTGTTGGTGGTCATACTTAAAGCACCTCTTTATGTCAAAATTTCAGAGAGCTCGTTCAGCCTATTGTTGTCATGCATACTTTGCATATTTTTATTACAACTCTCTTCTTCGACTCACACACACCCCTTTGGATTAGTGGGGGAATTCTAGATGCCTAATCCTATATGGGTTGGTGTAGAAGGTGAATGGACATCAGAAGGCCAAGAGACCTTCAAATGTGGAATCCAACGGCCACCTAATGTACTATAAATGAATCATTTATGAATAATAAATGCATCTAACGTTTATATTTCTCGTGTCTCATGTCTTTATTGTGTTTTCCATACTCATGTTTAAAAAATAGGGTTTAATTCCTTTGGACAATTAAAGTTTGGACTTCAGTCCTAATCTGGTTTAAAATACTAGGTTTTTCACTATGTGAACATCAATGTTACTGGTTGTTATTTATTCATGTTATTATGGGTTGTTATTCGTGTAAGTCTATATAATTATGAACTTAATTTTGAGAAATTTTTTAATGAAATTATGTTGATGATAAGTGGAAATAAAAAAATTATTTATTTTATGTAGAAAATTGGATATTTTGTATTATAATAATAATTTTTTTCTAAGAAATAATGCAACAAGAATAAGAAAAGTAGGAGTGCTATTTAAGAGTTTTTTTTCCAAAAATAACATCCTCTAAAAAGAAACTATAAAATTCAAAGGGATAATATACTAGGAGTTTAGGAAACAATTTTATAGAATCAACTCAAATGTACGGTCCAAGTATTAATATGAAAAAATAGTACAACAAAAACAACCAATAAATGGAACAGAACCCCTAAGATCATGATTATCTTTATAATTCCTTTGGGAATATTCATTAAGCTCTAGGATATTGATGTCATCCATTCGTAAGGTTGCACAACCTAAGACACTTAAAGATAAGGGAGGATAAATTGCATATGTTAGCCATTTGGAAGTTCTATTGGTGAACTTATGATTTCACCAATTTAATGATGCACTTGTTCAATTAGGTCCCTATGATGAATTATATATTCTATTAATATGTCAATTTGAACTTGAAAATTTCCCAAGTATATGTGAAAGGAATAAGAGAGGGATTAATGTGTTTAACGTTAAAAAAAAAAATGATTCAAGAATTTTTTTTATCACAGTGAGTTATCGATAAGACATGACCATGGAGAAAAATATATGTAATTGAGCACATGAAGTGGAGAGGTTAAAGTAATTGCGATATAGTAAAGGAAATGGAGGCATAAGTATATAGCACAACAAAGGAAAATAATCCAATGGGTTAAAAAAAACACAACCCATAACAACCTTTCCCATCTTATGTAGAGACAATAGAAAAACACAATACCTTTGGGTAACCATATCGAGTGACAATAGGTAGATTTCCCCTTAATTTGGCTGAATGTGAAAGAAGGGAAAATGAAGTGGGATGAAGAATAATGGAAATAGAAAGGGTAAAAAGGTTCTATTATAATACCATACCTAATTTCACTATATGTATTATTATATGAGAATATTCATTTGTATTTCATATTGAGATGGTTAATAGAACAAATTGCATCAACTCATAATCATGTTAAGTCTATGTGGGCTTAAAAAAAAATTCCAAGCTTTAACTAGATTTTATAAGGTATAAAAGGTTTTAGAAAGTCATTTTAGAAACATAATACAAGATAAATAGTATCAATAATGCAATAGGATAACAATATGTGTAGGTACTAGTGAAAGAATTAATGGTCATTTCTAGAGTCCTGTAGGCGCTAGAAAATGATTTTCCAGTGCTTCTTGTAGGCACTGTAAAATCATTTTCCAACGCTTTTTTGAGGTATATTTGCAAGGCTTAGGGAAATGAAACTGAGTTTGGGTTGAGTTTACGTAATTTTAAACACTTATGCATAAGTATGGGTTGAGTTTGGAAACCTCTCAATTCAACCTAAGACTCAATTGCCAAAAAGAGAGGTTCACCTTATTCATCTCTATAATATTTATTTTAGCAATGGCCATTTACATTTCATATTGATATTTGTATCACGAGAATCAGAAATATTATTGGAAACAACCAACAAAAAGGGAAATATTATTATTGACAACTACAAAGTACAAACACTTATTGCACAAAGTATTAACGTTCACAACCACAAAATACTACAGATGAATATATTATTGAAAACTACTAGCATAAAGGGAAATATTTTAGAGATTAATAAGGTTTCAGGTTTTATGTATTTAAATTCCTTTTCTGCTAGTATTTTTCAATAATTCCAAGCTAATTAAACTCAATAATTTCCAACACTTATGGATCAGTATGTTGTGACACAGGTCAACAAAATCTCCATGACTAGTGATATTGCATGCTAAAATGTGAGTCTACTGATCTTGGAAAGATGTGAAGTGATACACAAATACAACACCTTATTATGATTATATACCTATATTATGCAATGCATGGAGACTAATAACACTAAAACTTGTAGTATTTGATACGGGATTCAAATTTTGTTAAGCACTTATGGATATGTAGGTTTTGATAATGGTTGCGGTTCTATGGATGTTCCTCCTTGGAATAAAACGAAATATTATCCAATAGATAGATAAAACGTATATCTCTTAGGTGTTGTGTATAATAGAACACATGTCTATAGGTTCAACTTAACCATTAGTCTCAAATTTCGTTTCCATAGTCGAGTCTTATCCAATTGAGAAACAAGGTCGAAAATCAACATTCATTTTCACATATCGATGCATGCATGAGGTCAAAGTTGAAGGTAGATTCAAGTTTAAATAATAAAGTTTAATTGTGAGCTATATTTTAGGTGGGATCCTTATTCATTGTACCTAAATTCCCTTTGTGCTGGTAGTTGTTAATCAGTTTAAGATAATTGAACTCCTAAAACAATTTACACAATCTTTGAGATTCATGCTTCCTCAAAGCATACATCGATGAACAGTGGCATACAGTAATATTGATTAACCTCTGTCACAACCTAAATTAATGAAAAATGGCCAATAGGCATACATAAATTAAATTCATGAATGGGGTCATACAGAACTATGATGGAATTACCTATGGACAGGAGTCGGGAGTGTGGTTTTCCTGTCTTTGCAGTGTCTCGAGGTTTCAAGGTAATTTGTGTGATTAATGCAAGAGAAGGAGAATGGATCCCTTTTCAACAGGAGGGCATGATAATAATAATTAATGAAGTTGGTTGATGAAGGTTTTAGAGGGGATTTGATGAAGGAGGACACCCGAGGGGATTGTGATTGTCGGAGGTATGGACTGACAGGGGTCTGTAGAGGTGGACTGATGTCCCATCGTCGAATTCCGTCCACCGACTTTCTCCATTTTGTCGACTTAAAAGACACTTCCTTATTATTATATATTATTAATATTAATATTAATTAATAACTTTTAGTATTAATATCATTAACATTAATGAAATTAAATATTAATAATATTTTAATATTAAGTTTTAATATTATTTATTAATATTAATTTTTATATTAATTTGAACATTCATTATGTATTTCTTCATTTCATCTGATTTTGCAAAGGTTTGATTTTGCAAAGGATTGTTTTGGGTTTAAGGACTTCTCTTGGAGGTACATTCAAAGGACATTTTTGCAAAGGATTGTTTTGGGTTTAAGGAATTTTCTTGGAGGTACATTGAAAGGAAATTTTTGCAAAGGATTGTTTTTGGGTTTAAGGACTTTTCTTAGAGGTACATTCAAAGGACATTTCTTGGAGGTATGTGATACATTTTTTTGATGTTTTTTAGGCTTCATTTTTTTAAGGTATTTTGTTTTTAGAGGTTTTGGGCTTAATTTTCATTGTTTTTTTTTAAAGGTATTTTTCTTTTATAAGTTTTGGGTTTAATTTTCATTGATTTTTTTTTAATTATTTTTTATTTAGAAGTTTTGGGTTTAGTTTTCAAAGGAATTTTTTTTGGATGTATTTTGTTTTTAGAGGTTTTTGGGCTTTGTTAGTCATCAATAATTTTTACTATTTGTATATGACTATAGATTGGTTCTAGATTTCTAAAAACAAAATTCAAAAAATATTATGAGTTTTAGAAATATCACTACCTTCCTTATCCTTATAGGAAATTTTTCACTATTCTATCAACCTTTCCATTTCATGGTCACCTTGCCACTTCTAAAAAATCCTTATGGGCTTGTGCCACTCATCTCCATCCTTTTTTCCTACCCATGACCTCATGGCTCTGTTTTTCCCTTGCCCATAACTCCATTTTCCATCTAAGGTTTGGTCTCAAAACTATATCTGTAGGCTCTTTAGATAAATAGAGTACAATGGATTTTGGACATTCAATAAACCACTTTTTCAATACTCTGTTTTTCCACTTCAAGACTCCAAGCCAATTTTCAGTCAAAGACCAGGTAAAAGAATCCACCCACTAGGTCAATTAGTTTTTCATATGTTCGAAGGTCATCATTGATGTTTCAAACATTTTGTTTCTTTTTTAGAATCTGGTCCAGAGGTATTGAGTGTTGAGACATGGTTATTCAAGGAAGACCTGAAATGTTCCAAAGAAGCACTACCCTATCAGCTCAAAGTATGCAAGAGGTAAATGTTAAGATTTTGACACTTCTGCAGGAGTATTGAAGTTACCATCAGCAAACAGAATTGATAAGGTAGATGGCCTGCTCCTAAGTCAAGAAAACTCACATCAGAAGAAAGGGAAACACTTGTTGTTATAGAGAATTAGGGTGTTTGAGCTTGATGGGGCCATAAGTGTGCCAAGCAAGGAAAAAATGTAGAAATGACCATGGAGGAGGTACACCAAAAAAAAAAAATGAAGAAAATCCTTTCAGATATTATTGATTAAAAAGGGAAAAAGGTGAGGTGAAATACACAGAAATGAATGAACATGAAAAGGATATAGAGAACTTAGAAGACAACACTGATGATTGTCTTGAAAGCACTCCAAACATCTAAGGTTTTGGGAAAGTGTTCCACAGAAGGTGAAACCATGAGCTTAACTAGATAATGACTGCAAAGGAAGTATTGTGAAGGTGCTTTTCTGTCAAATATATGTATCAAATCTTCAAGATCAAAGGGACAAAAATTTGCTAACTACCAGCTATGGAGAAAAAGCTAAGTCTCATAGTGTAAATCACAAAGAATTTTGAATTTGTCACTGTGCAATCATCACAAAGGTGTCAAAATCATTTTTTCATGCCTTAAGGAACAAAAATAAAGGTCAAACTCATCATTTTAGTCACCTGCATGAAAACACATGTAAGAAGGTTACTGAGAAAAGGTTAAAAATACAAGTTGAATGTTTTAGTGGAAAACACAGAAAACCTTGATGCTGCTACTATGTAAAGCATCCTAAGATTTTCAAAAATGAATTTATCATGCTACAAGGAGAAATAAAAAGCTAAGTTAGTATTTGCAGCCACCTGCAAATCAGAAGTGGCCAAAAAAGATAAAAAGTTTGGTTTAAATTCCATGGTGCAGGAAAAAAATGGTTTTGAAGGTGTTGTTATAAGAAATCCTCTAAAAAATGTTTAATCAGTCTATCATGCCTGAATGACAAAAACATGATGTTGAACTCCAAGCTGAAATCCAAAGAATATTTTAAGGTTGATGCTGTGTAAAATAAATATTTCAAGCTTCAGAAGTAAAAGGAAAAGCCACTTCAATGTTTTTATGTCACCTGCAAAACAAAAGTGGTAAAGTACATAAATGAGCCAAGAAGAGTCAACTTTATGACTCAAGTAAACCTTCAGATCAAAGGTGTAAAGACAATCAGTGAAAATGAGCAAAAATAAGAATGGACTTCATGATCTATGTCACCTGCAAAGCAAAAAGGCCAGAGAGTTAGTAAGAAAGGAAGAAAAAGTGAAAAAGACTTAATACATTAGGAAATGGATTTGAAAAGATTAAAATTAAATCCCAAGCATATAAAGGGTCATTTTTTTTCATGTGACGCATTTTTCACTTGCAAAGAGTCAAAGAATTGAAGGAGAATATTTTTTTTGAGTTTTCATGTCAAAACTAGGCTAAGCATTTTGGTGTTACAGGCTCATCTCGGCGCTATGCCCCTGGAAGCCAGTGCTGCGTGTTTCATTTTTCCTCCTCGTGTATTTTCTTAAGGAGTTGCACACCTGTAATGGGTCATCCTCATGCACAGCAAAGGCTTGGGGAAAGAATTTCGACACATTTTTTATACTACATCTAGTAGTAGACAAAGAAGTTATTGAGATTGTAGCGCTACACCCTCAAGGTAAAGCAAACAATTGGTGGTTTAGCCATTTGAGTCATGCAAGAGTGACTTCATATGCATATTTTACTGAAAAGTTGATCGAAAATTTTGACAAGAAGAAATCAAAGGAGAATGAGCCTTCACCACCACTTACTGTAGGAGCACTTACATCAGGAGGAAATATACTTGCACCTTTGCAAAGTATTATTGATATCTTGACATCTAGAGTCCCATGCACTATTCTGTAGATGCATGAGGAGGAGGAGACTTGTACCAGCGCTGATGAAGCCATAGAGGAGTAGCCATCATCATTAGTACTTGGGAAAACCATCACACTGGAAGGAGTAACCCTTGTAGAAGTACAAGATTTTCCCAAGTTGTACCAAGGTATACACATGTTTCCATTTCCTGTTATTTCAATACATCATAGGGAGGATGATGGGAATGTACCATTACATGACCAAGTGCACAAATATATTGCTGATTCGGAGCAGCAAACTGTCACTGCGTTGGGCAGCCTTGATTTATTCAAGGAAGAGACAAACAGTCATCCTAGTGTATCATTGTTGAGCTACACACAACCTTTGGGGTTGGAATGTAGATTCTTGGAGGACAGGATGAGTATTTTCATGAAAAATTCATGCCAAAACTATGTGTTCAAAACTAAACATGATCTTGAGGCAGTAGTTTCACCATCAGGGAGATCAACATCACTGTTATTAAGCAGCGGTGATGATTTGGGGGCCCAACCATTGTTGGAACATTCCAATGACCTTCCCATATGTATAACAAAGGATAAGCGGATATATGATGGAAGAACTCTTATGATGGATAAAATCTCTCATGTTTGTGTTAGATAGTTCTTGATGAGCCCTAGACATCATGATGGGAGGTTTTTGTCTACCACCTATTTGGATCCTTATGGGATCAACTTGGTCATTGAAAAGATTTCATTTCAACATCCCATGACATGCAAAGACAAAAATCTGATTTGGGAGGATCGTATTCTCGATTGGAGGGATGCATGTTTAGGAAATGATGATAGACACTCACCATGGGTTGGATTGATGTTGTTTCTGAGCAAGAGGTTGGGAAAACGCTTGCATATTTATGATACCGGGAAGTAGGAGGCAAGATTGTGTTGGTTACTCTTGAAAGAGTTTGGTCATCCTATGACACATTATATTTCAAGGAGTAGGTTAGTGGATGGAACTTGGCATGGCACTTACAACATATGGCAGCAAGGAGTTTTGATGTATTGGTGTTATGTGATATCTTTCATAACCACTATTATGATATTGCTCCATGATTTATATGATGATGGTGTGGGGAGGAAACTAGAGCTATTGTTGCTTTGGTTTTTATGGAGAGAGTATGGGCTGATTTTCTCCCATACTTTGCATGATGTTGCAAAGGTAGGAGATGACACCATCATGGGGCAAAGGGGCTACTTCTCAACTTTGGAGGATGAGGTGGTACTTCAAATTTTGGAGGAATCTTCCACACATAGAATCATTATGATTGATGAAATTGACATGTGGGATGTCAAAGGATGGAGCTATGACATGACATGAGCCTTATTACCAAGGCCAACAACGTTGTCACTTGGGAGCTTGGGTTTTTTGATGGAGTGTTCCCAGGATCACTTCACATATGATGCACTTCATGGGCATGTAGGAGATGAGAGTGATGGAGTAGTGGATGGAGACATATATTACCATGATACGAT
Source organism: Pinus albicaulis (assembly GCA_034641835.2). Classification (NCBI taxonomy): domain Eukaryota; kingdom Viridiplantae; phylum Streptophyta; class Pinopsida; order Pinales; family Pinaceae; genus Pinus; species Pinus albicaulis. The sequence goes on along the minus strand of CM076584.1, from coordinate 677,401,953 downwards.
ACTCTTGACTTGGATTTTCAATAATAAGAAGAGAGATCTACATGCAGCACTTGTGGGCTTTCTTTCCATGCACCTTGATGCATATCATTCCATACTGGAGGAGTTCACTTGGGAGGGAATCCAACAAGATGTATATCATCATATGAGAAGATCCATAGCCTGGATGATGATGGAGATGTTGTCACAACCACTTCCCTACTCATTGAGAGTGAGGGAGAGCTTTCAGTTGAGCCATTTCAGCTCAATGACCGAGGTACATGGTAGAGGATGTACATTCATGCATTATGATTTGTACTCTTTTACTTTTTGTGACCAGCATGTTGTACCAAGGAGGTTCATTCCTTCTTGTATATTGTATTATGATGTACTTGAGGCCATTTGCAGCATTGATGTTGGCTATTTTATTTGTGGGTTGTGGGGGATGCCACATGATTTTTGGTGTGCACCTTTGGCACCAAGTTTTACTTTCATGATCCCATGTTGTAGGATGATTGTGGAAAAAAACAAGTGTTGCTGAAAAGACACTTGTTACACTTTGTTTTGAGGCACAAAATGGATGCACTGTGCTAGTTCCACATATGGAACTATGATCCATCTCTTGGTTGTCATATGGAAACTTTTTTTTATCTATTTTTTCTTCCATGTATTGATGATGTTCTTGTTCTTATGGGAATCTTTTTTGGGAGGATGGCACAAAGGTTGGAGGTGCCTGTTGAGCATTGGAAAAGGTATGAATTCACCATGCATTTCTTTATATTTTTCCTTCAAACATAACTCTTTTTATTCTAGAAAGATGATATATTGAAGGATTATGATAGAATTGTAAAGATTAATGTTTATTGTGAAATTGGCTAAATATTGTCTTTTATTCTAAAGAGGAAACAAATTAAGTGGAAAACCACCATTCGAAAGGCAAAGCTAAAGTAGGAGTAATTTTTGTTCCTCCAGAAAAGGGCCTGTTAACAGGAAAATCTGTCCGGCCAACAGCAGGGGATATCCCCTGTAAAAGGTCCCAATTAGACCTTGAACTGTTTGGAATAAGGATCACATCCAGGGTGTGGGTCCGGCTACCACTAATTTCTCCTTTGCTTTGGGCCTCACTTAAAACTATATAAAACACTGGGTATTCACCTAATCAACTGATGCAAGACATATGATTGATGCATTAAATGTACATGCAACACTATGAGTAGCAAGAGGAAATAATAAAGCATGAAGACCGAAGGAAGTGTCGTTAGCAACACTTCATTAGGGTCATGCTTGCAAACTATTCTGACCACAAAGGAAACAATTCCTCACGGCAAGAACACCCTTCACTTCCTAAAAGTTTAAATGATAACACGAATGCAGATAAATAGTCATCAACATTCGATAAGAAAGTGAAATAAACTCAACCACCATTAACATACTCAAAAAACTCTTATGCAACTGTGATGTGAATTGAAAATACAATTCCCTTAATCTTAGGATGTTCAGAAACTAAAAATATAATACTCGACAGAACTGATACATAAGACAACACCAGATCCACAAGGGGATTTTTCAAAATTCTTGTATTAATGCTTAAGTGTATAATCCTCTCGTAATACAATATACTCAGCTCAAGTCCCAAACCAAAGATCCTCTTTACAAGCTCCTGAAGGAGTATTTATAATACAGAACCTGCCCTTCGGGCTTCCTTGACTTTTCATCTTCCTGACCGTTAGGCTGCCTTGCGACCCAGTCTTTTATGCGACCTGTGACCTAAGCTGTTGTTGCGACCTGCGACCTGACTGGGTCGCGGGGTCGCAGGTTGTAAGAAAATGGCCAAGATGCGACCTTGCGACCTTGCGACTAAATCGCTGGGTCGCGGGGTTGCAAAAAAGGAGGAAAACCGAAGAAACACGACCTTGCGACCTTATGACTAGGTCGCTGGGTCGCGGGGTCGCAAAAGACGGAAAAATCGAAGAGATGCAACCTTGCGACCTTGCAACTAGGTCGCTGGGTCGCGGGGTCGAAAAAGGGAGGAAAACTGAAGAAATGTGACCTTGTGACCTTGCGACTAGGTCGCTAGGTCGGGGGGTCGCAAAAGGAAAAAAAATCGAAGATATGCGACCTTGCGACCTGCTGAGACTTGTGACCTCATGACCTCGGCCATCAGTGACCTGCGACTTGAAGAAATCTGCGACCTGCGACTTCAAGCAGATCTGCGGATTTTGTAGCAGTATTCCTCATCTCACGTGCTTTGAAAACCAGTCCTCTTTCTTGCTGGGAAAAACTCCAACTCATCGTGCAAATCGACAGCTTCCACCTACAATCACATGGCTTAGGTTACGCATCTTCATGATATGATATCGATACTAAGAGCATGTTTAAATAATTGCACAAATGAAAATAATAAACTTAGACCCCTGTGTGGTCAAGTGTGGGGCTACTGAATGATCAAAGAGAGTCGTTGGGGTAAGCTTTCACTGTGCCCTTTCTCTATCAGGATCATAAATTTTCTTCCATGCACAAAGACCTCTTGGATTTAATTGCTTGACAGGTATGGGCTTCTTCATTCGCATCTTCAATGGTTGCCGTAGACAAATTTCGTTTTGTAACTGGGGTTGCGCAGTGGGAGAATATCTCGAGTCGCAGCTTCCCTTAGGCACACCTTTCTGCGACCTTGCGACCTCGGAGGGGTCGCACAGTCGCATGGTCGCATTTCCTGTCCAGCAACATTGCATCGCGACTCAACGACCTGGAGGGGTCGCGCGACTTCATCTCCAGTTGGGCTGTGACTTCAAAAACGTTGCAGGGTCACAAATACCATCAAGTCGCAATCTACACTAGCCTCCCGGGTTTGCGACTCAGTGACCTGGGTTGACCTGCGACCTCAAAGCATGGCTGTCTTCATCATGCAATCATCGTTCAGCTTAAATGTAATGGGCTCTCCTGCGTTGAAATTTTTTTCATTTAATGAATGGACAAAACCAGTCTTCCCCAGAAAATTTAATAACAACATCTTCGATTTATTTCCAAGGTGGGACTCTTGCACTTGCAACAGAGAATTTCTCATCTGTTGTATCGAGGGATTTTCCACTGCGGAAATAACGTCCCGTAGTCATTATTGCACTAGTTAAAATGAGCGTTTCGCTTTTCTTGGAGGATCTCTATCCTACGGCAATGGCAGAAACGATACAACTGAATCCGTATGAAATTCAACATGCATCACAGCCAGAGCATGGAGTCTCGAATACGATTTTTTGGTCGTGCACCTCGATCCCCTCTCCAGAAACCAAATCTATCATTCTGCAAGGCTAATGATATGTGGTTTCTACTCCTCTGAGTCCAAAAGTCCACGTACGACCTCACTGTCTCGGAGGCTGCCTTAGAGATAACTCGCAGGTCGACTGTGCTTACCACGTATGCGGAGGATTATTCATTTTTTGGTGGATCTAGAATAAACAAAATATTTATCTGCCCCGGAAAGGTGAGGGTTAGTGGACCAATATCATGCTGACCTGTGTGTTGTTAATGCTTTTTCTGCGAACAGATTATGGACAATTCCACTTCTGTGGTGAGCAACGCACTGCATGCAATCTACGTGGGACGTGTGATCTGGTTTTCCGGCGCCTTTGGACAGAGTAAAAGCAAACGCTTAGGAATTATCGGAAACTAAGCTCTATGAAGACAGCTCGACATGGTTAGTGGTGGCACTAAAATTCATCTTCCACAAATATGTAGCGATAAAGCCTTTCTAAATGTAACCAGCGCGACATATTTGAAGAGTGATTCTCTCCTGTAATATCACCATTGGGGCTACAGAAGTTAGCATAAATCATTCGAATTCCCATTCCTACTGTCCTTTTAAGATGGTTGCCATGCATGGAAGCCTTCGTGCCCAGCATGGGATGAAAATTCACCATCAAAACCTTTGCGCCTATTTGTAACACACCATAGGTTTTTCATACACTCTGCCTCATGCTTTAGACATAAGTTTTGATCACTTTTTCGACCATAGAAATATTTAAGCCCATTTAAAATTTGTTTTCATATAGCTCTGACTGTGTTTTAATTAAAACGTTCACTGCTGCATGTATATATTTGTGCTCAAATAAAAAACCCGCCATCAAATGTTTATCTCCATGCAACGTGTGCATGTAGTTTTTCGTTGGGTTTCAAACATAAGGTTGACCGCTATATTCATATACCTGTCCCAAATGTGTTATCACAATTTAAAACTGCACTCATTGTCCATTTGTGATAACTTCATAGTTCTGCTCCATATTTTAATGCTAAAGAAACGAATGCTAAAGTTTTTCGCGTGAGTATTGATTGGAACAGAATAATGCCAGAAGAACCCCTTGACGGTTTTGAGAAAACTATCAAAAGAAAAGCACTAGATCGATACAGATTCAAAATTGAAAGGGTTCGTGCTCATGGACTGCGGGTGATGTTCACTCTTTTCCATCGATCGCTACCTTCATGGGCGTGTGCTTATGGTGGTTGGATGGAGGACAAAACGCTTAATTACCTTTTGCAGTATTTTTTATGTGTGCTCCAAGGTTTTACCAATAGTTGAAAACTGCGCTCGAACCTTTTCACCCATTCGTAATGCTTTTCCTTTGTTTATTTTATGTAGTCTCGCTCCTCCAACGTTACATGGTTTGGAAACCATATTATTCTTGCAGCGCTCCAAACATGGTTGTATATTATCATACATCACACTATAGTTGTCATAACATGCCAGCATAGGTTTATCATAACACTCTGCTTCATGTTTTAAACATAAATTTTGAAAACGCCATCATAAAAATATTCTTGCTCAATTGCAATGGGTTTTCATATGGTTCTAATCTGTGTTCTTATATGGCTTTAAACCATATGTTTGCGCCTTGTCTTAATGTTTCGAAATGTCACTTTGGTCCATCAAAAGTGCGCCTGCCATGTAGATTAGGTTTAACAAACATGATTCTCTTCCTCAATTTGTTAAAGTTGTCAACACAACTCAAAATCATTGTCAGTTCAGAAGAATGGCCTTTTATAAGATTTGTACAATCTCCAAAGCCAAAATGTACCTCGCCATTATTAGATGTATCTTGAGTAGCTAAAGACTTATAACCAAGAGCTTCCTTCTATGTTGTCATGATGGGTCAACTTCATGGAAGCCGTACATTATTATGGACCTTAGATTGCCACCTGCTATACTATCTGATCTATGTACTTTTGGATCAACATCATCATGGCCAATCACATTGTGACCAAGCTGCAATTTTCTGTGGGCCCTTTGCATAATCACCTCCTCGAATTTGTTTAATTCTTATTGCCAAAACATGATGCATCTGACCAATGCACTGAGCACGCTGTAATGCTTTCTTGTCAACTTGTGGATTCTAGTCCTTCTTCAAATGAATCTGGCTCCACACCATTGAAAAGATAAGAATGGTTACATGTCTTTTGCAGTTGTACCCCAATATTTTGTAAATATTGATGTTGAGTGCCTAAACCACTTGTTTGAAGTTGGGACACTCTTGATGCAATATAGACACATAAATTTTCTTCTGAAGTAGGACCAATGGAGCCAGTACTATAACCCAGGTAGTGGTGGCAATGCAAGAGTTCCATTCTTGACAAGTAATGCTTTTGCACGCCAAAGCATGAAAACATGCACAATATATCTTAGCAGCTTGAACTGTTTGCAACAAAAGGGCCACGGGCATTTCCGTTGATCTTTCAAGTAAGCCAATAAACTTATAGCCTGCAATGTGTTCCGAAGTCCCATTGTGACTACAAGTTCCCTTGACTGGCGCAGTCTTGTTTCTGGCGTACATGCGATAGATGTCCTCCACTTCTCATGTTTCAACTCGTACTGCTCTTATCCTTCTCATCGGTGTGGTGACTACATTTATGAGTATATCACCCGTGGGATCGACGTGTATGTAGTATTATACACCAATTAGTTTACAGTTAAATTTTAGAGAATGGTGCCCCAAAAATGATAAATATTATACTATGAGCTCGACGAAATGCTAAAACAAAGTGCCTGGAAAATCCATGATGCAAGCGCTCTTAATGTAAATACACACAAGTTTCCTGTCGAATGTATGTATGGCGATCCTTCGCACATGGCGTGATTGAAACAATAGCGCTTGATCATGAGGGTGAGACAACTCATGAGGGGTTGGGGATAAGTCGTTAGGATTTCATGGGTTGCAGGTTCGGTGAAATACCTTAACGACAAAGCGAGCAGAGGGGGACCTGAAATTTTAAATATACCCAAAATTTTGGGTGGTTTTGTAGCAACTACAACAAATGGCGAACCACTGGTAGAATCCAGCATCTCTGTCAATATCACAACAAAAGTATGAGTCAAGATAGTGATTCAAGTGAATATTTAACAAGTTCTGCGGGGACCCTTTGAATTACTTTGGCCCTTTACAGGTAAGCCTAATCTGTGTGCCTCAACTAATTCCCGCTAATTAGAAACACATCAAAGAGAAAGCTCACAGACGCTAGTAGCTTGTTGATGATGTGAAGAGCAAGGCAGTGGGTTTATTATTTCCAGGATTTTTAAAGTAAGTTTCCGGTGTTGCTCCGTTGCCAACAGGCCTGGAAAGTACCCCGGCGGATTCACTTCAAGAAATCACAAACTTTGCTCCGCTGCCAGCGAGCCTGGTCAGTACCCCGACGGAGTCATTGCATTACCTCTCTGCATAGGAAGCCTTTCTCGATCCTTTACCCTTATTTTTTTCATGTTCTTATAGCACTTATTTTCATGTGCTCGTGGCACTTATTTTCATGTGCTCATGGCACTTATTTTTCATGGGTGGATGAGGGATCCCGACTTATTTTACGAGCAAGAGAGGTTGTTTCTCGTGTTAGAGAAACTAAAAGATATCCTAATTTGGGTTTTCCCTTGTGTCGAACCTTCACATCCCATTCACCACAATAGGCGAAGCGTGTAGACAGATCATGAAAACGTCCAAGACTATGCTGGGCACAAAGCTTAGGCTTACGGGTATGGGCCATTTCAAACTCATTAGGGCTCCCACAATCAACCGGCTCGTATCTCCCAAGATAATAATTTTAGAATCACAGGCATCTTGTTGAGAATGCAACTTCGATGACTGGTCCTAAGAGAAAGCTGCCTCTTGAGATAGCCACCGCAACCTCACGCAAAAATAATGGGGGTTACTGTTTCAACAATTGGGGCAAAACGAAATCCCAAGGTGATAGGGTTGGAATGAGGGCTCATGAAGTGGCAGGTGATATGAAAAAAATGATGTGAGAAAGAGAGTGTATGATGCAATGTAATAAGTGAGGCTCAAGATGCAATGCAACGCCATGTGCGGGAGTGATCAACCAGTTGTAGGTGCAAATACAAGCAGTGATTATTTATGCAGCAACAAGCAACTGAAAAGGAAATGAAAGAAAATACTTGTAACATGATGTTACCTAAGATATTAATCGTAAACAAGAAGAGTAAACACAGTTTTAAACTATGAAGAAAAAATTTGGCAAGTAAACCTAATTACTTTGAACTACAAATTTTATTGCAGGTCCTAGCTAGCCTACACCTAAACCCTAGTTTAACCAATGATGTGGTCGGGTTATGTAAAATCAATTTTCCAGTGTATCCACCGCATTAATTTGCATCTTGCAACAACAAAAATGATCAGGATCAGAGCCAGTATCCAAAAAAGTGCAGTAGCAACAAAACTTATCTGAGGAACAGGTGCAACGGCAAGACGCTCATAGATACTTGCCAAAGAACATGCCAGAATAGATTGCTCAAGTTGAATCCCACTCTCATCTTGATACACGGCAATACGTTCTTGAAACTTAACATTTATGAATGACACATAATCATTCATGCACAATCCTGGGTCTGATAGGCGTCAGGCAAGCCATTTCCTATTTGTAGGCACATCCACCGGATAGGGTTGGTCGAATTGACTGGAAATCTCCTCATGGTGTTGAAGACCATCAGTGTTATGGAATGGAAACAATAAGAAAGTGCTAGGCGAATTATATATGTATGCACATCCAAGCGTAGAAACCCTGGTTTCGAAAACCCTAGTCCGGGGTTGCTCCTGGGTTTGGTTAAGGGTATGGGGATCTGAATCCACATTTAGTGGAGCCTGAAATTCCTCACCGCCTTGAACAAACTCCAGACCTTCGAGCGGAGCGCTTCCCAACTTTGATGGTTGGGCGAGATCAACAGGCGAATGGATGTGATAATGCATTGTGGTGAGTTGCAAAATGTCAGTGGGCTTTGTATCAATTTGGTCAAATGTGTGCACGCTGACAGATTGATAGATTGATATATTAGATTCTTTAGATTCGCCAGGGTAGGGTGGATTTACTGCGATTATGCTGGGAGGAGCATGGTACTTGGGGATCGTCATTTGAGAAACGGTCGACAGAAGCTCAGGCGCTTCGATTTTCTGATAGGTACTTGAATCTTCCCAAGGTGAATCATCAAATTCTGGTGTCTCCATATGGTCAGAGAAGAGATGTGAGTGATAGTTGTTAGCGGTATGATGGAATATGTTTTCAGATAGGCAGGGATAACTGTAGCCATTGATTTGATCAAGTTGGGTACCTGGCAAGTTAGGCTCCCCGGGAGTTACCAGCTGGGATGGGTCCATAAAGAGGACATCTTGAGGTTGCCCAGACAAGAAATAACTCCTATGGCTTTCTAAAGATTATGAGTGAGGCAGATCAGATTTAAAACATTCATCGATTTTGGGTTGTGATTGTGAAACACCATCTGTGTGCTTATGATTGTCGCCAATACCAGTATAAGGAAATTTTGAATGTTTCGAAGAAATTACTGTGTGGCAGGATCGGGAAACCAACCAGGGAATAATGAACGAAGAGATTGAGTCGCAGGGGCGTTAACCATACCAGGATTTTCAACACGCACATCCGTGTCATTCAGAGGACACAATGATCTGGCAGGCATTGTAAGGGAATCAACTTTATCCGGGATAGGAGTCGATTTATAATCAGTATGTGAATCAGATTTAGGTTTGTGCCCAGGGAAACATCTAGTGGGCTCAAGGTAGGTTTCATAAACCGAGAGGGATAATGAGCCACTAGGGTTTTCAAGTTCTGATTCGACATGGTGTGTGAAAGATTCAAAGGTAGTGCAATAGGCTTTATCCTCTTGCTAGTGTCTATCCTTGCTCAGGACTTTCAAGGTCACAACTCCACTACCCGACAACTCAGGAGGAGGGGTGATAATGTCACAAATAGAAACACTCTCCTTGGAGGCCTGAATGTGGTCTGGACTCGAGGAGATGGAAAACGAAGTGTTAGGGACAAAATCTGAACAACCGGTAACTTGCGGGCCATCATAGGGAACACTAGGATCTAACTGAAATTGTTTAAGGGAAACAAGAATCACATACTTCAACTGTTCATTTAAACATTTCCAATCTACATCCCTTTCAGGGAACTCAAAACAATAATGAAAAAATCTGATAGAGAATTCGTCTAGAGATTCCTTAGGTTCCATTCTAATGTCATTTAGCTTTATCACTACACTTTGCAAATCGAACCTATGAAAAGCTTGTCCCAATTCACTGGCGAGTTGTTCAAATGAATGGATGGAAGCTTCCGAAAATGTGTGGCACCAATGCTTAGCACGACCTTCGAGAGTGAGGAAGAAAAGCAAACAAATCAAACCTTCATCGTCAATTTTGTAGAACTCACCAAAGTCACAGAAATATAAAAAGTGTTGGGTTATGGACACGCCATTTTCACCATCAAATTTTAACTGGGACAAGTGATACCTAAGCTCATTGGGGATGAAGTATCGAGGCTCATATAACTCTGACAAACATTTCAGGAGAATGATTTGGGAACGAGCCATTACAGATATGAGATTAACTGCAGGCTCTTAGCGCTCAGCCTGTCGTCTGGCCCTCCTTCTAGCGCCAATTCTATTGACGGGAAAATCTGTCTGGCCAACAGCAGGGGATCTCCCCGGTAAAAGGTCCCAATTAGACCTTGAACTGTTTGGAATAGGGATCTCGTCCGGGGTGTGGGTCTGGCTACCACTAATTTCTCCTTTACTTTGGGCCTCGCTTAAAACTCTATAAAACAATGGGTACACACCTAATCAACTGATGCAAGACATATGATTGATGCATTAAATGTACATGCAACGCTATGATTAGCAAGAGGAAATAATAAAGCATGAAGACCGAAGCAAGTGTCGTTAGCAACACTACATTAGGGTCATGCTTGCAAACTATTCTGACCGCAAAGGAAACAGTTCCTCACGGCAAGAAAACCCTTCACTTCCTAAAATTTTAAATGATAACACGAACGCAGATAAATACTCATCAACATTCACTAAGAAAGTGAAATAAACTCAACCACCATTAACATACTCAGCAAAATGTTATGCAACTATGATGTGAATTGAAAATACAGTTCCCTTAATCTTAGGATGTTCAGAAACTGAAAATATAACAGTACTGATACATAAGACAACACCAGATCCACAAGGGGATTTTTCAAAATGCTTGTATTAATGCTTAAGTGTATAATCCTCTGGTAATACAATATACTCAACTCAAGTCCCAAACCAAAGATACTCTTTACAAGCTTTTGAAGGAGTATTTATAATACAGAACCTGCCCTTTGGGCTTCCTTCACTTTTCATCTTCCCGACTGTTGGGCTGCCTTATGACCCAATATTTTCTGCGACCTACGACCTGAGCTGTTGTTGCGACATGTGACCTGACTGGGTCGCGGGGTCGTAGGTTGTAAGAAAATGGCCAATATTCGACCTTACGACCTTGCGACTAGGTCGCTGGGTCGCGGGGTCGCAAAAAAGGAGGAAAACCGAGGAAATGCGACCTTGCAACCTTGCGACTAGGTCGCTGGGTCGCGGGGTCGCAAAAGGGAGGAAAAACGAAGAAATGCGACCTTGTGACCATGCGACTAGGTCGCTGGGTCGCGGGGTAACAAAAGGCGAAAAAATCGAAGATATGCGACCTTGCGACCTACTGAGACTTGCGACCTCGCGACCTCGGCCATCAACGACCTGCGACTTCAAGCAGATCTACGGATTTTGTAGCAGTATTCCTCATCTCACGTTCTTTGAAAACTAGTCCTCTTGCTTGCTGGGAAAAACTCCAACTCATCGTGCAAATCGACAGCTTCCACCTGCAATCACATGGCTTACGTTACGCATCTTCATGATCTGATATCAATACTAAGAGCATGTTTAAATAATTGCACAAATGAAAATAATAAACTTAGACCCCTGTGTGGTCAAGTGTGGGGCTACTGAATGATCGAAGAGAGTGGTTGGGGTAAGCTTTCGCTGTGCCTTTTCTCTGTCAGGATCATAAATTTTCTTCCACGCACAAAGTCCTCTTGGATTGAATTGCTTGATAGGCATGGGATTCTTCATTCGCATCTTCAATGGTTTCCGTAGAAAAATTGCGTTTTGTAACTGCGGTCGTACAGTGGGAGAATCTCTCTAGTTGCAGCTTCCCTTAGGCACACCTTTCTGTGACCTTGGGACCTGGGAGGGGTCGCACAGTCGCATGGTCGCATTTCCTATCCAAGAACATTGCATCGCTACTCAGCGACCTGGAGGGGTCGCACGACTTCATCCCCAGTTGGGCTGCGACTTCAAAAAGGTTGCAGGGTCACAAATACCATCAAGTTGCAATCTGCGCTAGCCTCCCAGGTTTGCGACCCAGCGACCTGGGTTGACCTGCGACCTCAAAGCATGGCTGTCTTCATCATGCAATCATCGTTCAGCTTAAATGCAATGGGCTCTCCTGCGTTGAAATTGTTTTCATTTAATGAATGGAGAAAACCAGTCTTCCCCAGAAAATTTAATAACAGCATCTTTGATTTATTTCCAAGGTGGGACTCTTGTGCTTGCAATAGAGAATTTCTCATCTATTGTATCAAGGGATTTTCCACTGCAGAAATAACGTCCCGTAGTCATTATTGCATTGGTTAAAATGAGCGTTTTTATTTTCTTGTAGGATCTGTATCCTACGACGATGGCAGAAACGATACAGCTAAATCCATATGCAATTCAACATGCATCACAGCCAGAGCATGGAGTCTCAAATACCATTTTTTGGTCGTGCACCTCGATCCCCTGTCCAGAAACTAGATCTATCATTCTGCAAGGCTAAAGATATTTGGTTTCTGCTCCTCTTAGTCCAAATGTCTGCGCGCGACCTCACTGTCTCGGAGGCTGCCTCAGAGATAACTCGCAGGTCGACTCTGCTTACCACGTATGTGGAGGATTCTTCATTTTTCGGTGGATCTAGAATAAACAAAAGATTTATCTGCCCCGAAAAGGTGAGGGTTAGTGGACCAATATCATGCTGACATGTGTGTTGTTAATTCTTCTTCGGTGAATGGATTATGGACAATTCCACTTCTGTGGTGAGCAATGCACTGCATGCAATCTACGTGCGACGTGTGATCTGGTTTTCCAGTGCCTTTGGATAGAGTAAAAGTAAATACTTAGGAATTATCAGAAACTGAGCTCTGTGAAGATAGCTCGACGTGGTCAGTGGTGGCACTAAAATTAAGCTTCCACGAATATGTAACGATAACGCCTTTCTAAATGTAACCAGCGCGACAGATTTGAAGAGTGATTCTCTCCTGTAATATCGCCATCTGGGCTACAGAAGTCAGCATAAATCATTCGAATTCCCATACGTGTGGTCCTTTTAAGACGGTTGGCATGCATGGAAGCCTTCATGCCAAGCATGGGATGAAAATTCACCATCAAAACCTTTGTGCCTAGTCATAACACACCATATGTTTGTCGTACACTCTGCCTCATGATTTAGACATAAGTTTTGATCACTCTGTCAACCATAGAAATATTTAAGCCCATTTAAAATTTGTTTTCATATAGCTCTGACCGTGTTTTAATTAAAACGTTGACTGTTGCATGTATATATTTGCGCTCAAATAAAAAACCCACCATCGAACGTTTATCTCCATGCAACGTGTGCATGTAGTTTTGCGTTGGGTTTCAAACGTAAGGTTGACTGTTATATGCATATACTTGTCCCACATGTGTTATCACAGTTTAAAACTGCACACATCGTCCATTTGTGATAACTTCATAGTTCTGCTCCATATTTTAATGCTAAAGAAACGAATGCTAAAGTTTTTCGCGTGAGTATTGATCGGAGCAGAATAATGCCAGAAGAACCCCTTGACGATTTTGAGAAAACTATCAAAAGAAAAGCACTAGATCGATACAGATTCAAAATTGAAAGGGTTCGTGCTCATGGACTGCGGGTGATGTTCACTCTTCTCCATCAATCGCTACCTTCATGGGCGTGTGCTTATGGTGGTTGAATGGAGGACAAAATGCTTAATTACCTTTTGCAGTATTTTTTACGTGTGCTCCAAGGTTTTACCAATAGTTGAAAACTGCACTCGAACCTTTTCACCCATTCGTAATGCTTTTCCTTTGTTTATTTTATGTAGTCTTTCTCCTCCAACGTTACATGGTTTGGAAACCATATTATTCTCGCAGCGCTCCAAACATGGTTGTATATTATCATACATCGCACTATAGTTGTTATAACATGCCACCATAGGTTTATCATAACACTCTGCTTCATGTTTTAAACATACATTTTGGAAACTCCATCATAAAAATATTCGTGCTCAATTGCAATGGGTTTTCATATGGTTCTAATCTGTGCTCTTATATGGCTTTAAACCATATGTTTGCGCCTTATCTTAATGTTTCGAAATGTCACTTTGGTCCATCGAAAGTGTGCCTACCATGTAGATTAGGTTTAACAAACATGATTCCCTTCCTCAATTTGTTAGAGTTGTCAACACAAATCAAAATCATTGTCAGTTCAGAAGAATGGCTTTTTGTAATATTTGTACAATCTCCAAAGCCAAAATGTACCTCGCCATTATCAGATGTATCTTGAGCAGCTAAATAATTATAACCAAGAGTTGCCTTCTATGTTGTCATGCTGGGTCAACTTCGTGCAGGCCGTACATTATTACGGACCTCAGATTGCCACCTACTATACTATCCGATCTATGTTCTTTTGGATCAACATCATCATGGCCAATCACATTGTGACCAAGCTGCAATTTTCTATGGGCCCTTTGCATAATCACCTCCTCGAATTTTTTTAATTCTTATTGCCAAAACATGATGCATCTGACCAACACGATGAGCACGCTGTAATGCTTTCTTGTCAAATTTTGGATTCTAGTCCTTCTTCAAATGACTCTGGCTCCACACCATTGAAAAGATAAGAATGGTTACATGTCTTTTGCAGTTGTACCACAATATTTTGTAAAGATTGATGCTGAGTTCCTGAACCACTTGTTTGAAGTTGGGACATTCTTCATGCAATATAGACACATAAATTTTCTTCTGAAGTAGGACCAATGGAGCCAGTACTATAACCCCAGGCAGTGGTGGCAATGCAAGAGTTCCATTTTTGACAAGTAATGCTTTTACACGCCAAAGCATGAAAACAGGCACAATATATCTTGGTCGCTTGAATTGTTTGCAAAAAAAGGGCCACGGGCATTTCCGTTGATCTTTCAATTAAGCCAATAAACTTATAGCCTGCAATGTGTTCCCAAGTCCCATTGTGACTGCAAGTTCCCTTGACTGGCGCGGTCTTATTTCTGGCGTACATGCGATAGATGTCCTCCACTTCTCATGTTTCAAATCGTACTACTCTTATCCTTCTCATCGATGTGGTGACGACATTTATTAGTATATCACTCGTGGGATCAACCTGTATGTAGCATTATACACCAATTAGTTTACAGTTAAGATTTAGAGAATGGTGCCCCCAAAATGATAAATATTAGACTATGAGCTCGACAAAATGCTAAAGCAAAGTGCCCGGACAATCCATGATGCAAGAGCTCTTAATGTAAATACACACAAGTTTCTTGTCGAATGTATGTATGGCGATCCTTTGCACATGGTGTGATTGCAACAACAGCGCTTGATCATGAGGGCGAAACAACTCATGAGGGGTTGGGGATAAGTCGCTAGGATGTCACGGGCTGCATGTTCGGTGAAATACCTTAACAAAAAAGCGAGCAGAGGGGGACCTGAAATTTTAAATATACCCAAAATTTTGGGTGGTTTTGTAGCGGCTACAACAGGGCCGTATCCGGAGAAGAAGGATGAAATCAGAACGCATAGTCAAAGAAATGCAAGGAATAGCACGGCTACAGCACAAGAAGATGAAGCGTTAGCTAAAAGAGGAAAATAGAGTGAATCTCTCAGGATCTTTCGATCCAGAGGGATCACTGTTCAAAGTTTATCTTTGTTTCTTTTATTGTCCGCCGAGTTGTTATAAAAGGCAGCGGCTGTAGAAATCAGAAAGAACGATTATCATTGAAAATTCTTTTGTCATTATATAATATTATTGACTCTCGTGATTCAAGCAGAAAGCGACTATTTGTAAACATTGTTATGCATGATTAATACATGATTTAGTTGTCGTTCAATCACTTGACTCTGGAGTAGCTTAGCGGTGTTTCCCTAGCAGCTAAGGGCTCGGACCTCGTGGTTCTACTTGCTCCTTTGTATTTTTATCTTTCTATTATAGTTGTGTGATGGTTTGCATTTATTTTCATTACAGTTTCATGTTTAATAGTTTACTGTTTTATTGCTTTATAATCTTGGCATGTTGCATTGTTGAATTGCGTTGTCATTACTTTCCAATTTAACAAGAATCTTGATCCCTGTATAACTTATCTTGTTATGCTTTAACAGAGCTTCGCTGTTCAGCATCTGCTGTTTCATTCCAGTTGTTGTTCCATTCCATTTTTTGTTCCGTTCTGATTTCTGTTCATTTCGGATTGTTGTTCAATATAATTTTTTGTTCAAATCCATTAGATAAAGTTTGTTGTTCAATAGAATTTTTTGTTCAATTCCATTAGATAGAGTTTTCTGTTCATTTCTATTGTTGTTCAATTCCAGTAAAATAGATCTGCTATTCATTTTACTTAATTATTTTACAGTTTATTTCATACCTACAAAGAGTTTGGTTTTTCTTTTAAGAGCTTGCCTAGTTTACTTTCATTAGTAGCATTAGTGATTTAGTTCAGTTTCCATTTAATTGCTTTAGTGTGAATTGTAAGATAATTGGCTGTAAAGGACATTGGTTATTGTTACCTACATTCTCATATTGATTTTCTTGTTCTTATTTGATTTCATTTACATCATTTGCCAAAGGAAAGAGTTATTACGACTGCATCCTTGACTGATGATTGCTAAGTGAATGATTGAATTTCAGAGCATTTTAGTTTCATGTCATTGTAGTTATATTTCATTTCCAAGCATCTGTTTACTCTTGTATTTATAACACTGTAATACATATTGGAAAGCATTAATCTTAGATTTAATTGCAGCCTCAGACTGAGTACACTCTTGAAATAAAAAATCATACATGGATTGATAATTAATGTGAGATAAATAGGAGGTAAAAATTCACCTTTTATACCTCAACAGTGCCCATTGGGAGTATGATTCTCCATACTTCATATGTTACATGTTTTAGGAGAAACATTGGGCAAACCATGATTTCCACACTACGCCTCTTATCTTCATGTGGGAGGAGCCGTTTGGAGAACTTGAGTTCTTGGGAGAGGCACTCCAAGGATGTTTTGATTGGTGTGGTGACTTGGGTCATTCTTGAAGACCATAATATTTCAGCCCAAGGTTAGCAACAACCCCATACATATCATAAGTGGAAAGAGAAGTAGCATGGGATGGACATTTTAGTCCCCTTGGATAATAGTTCAGCAAGGAACACTCATTATTCTAGACCAAGGAAGTGTTGTTAAGGTCATTCCTACTCCTTCTAGTCAACCTAGGAATAGTTCCCTAGAAATCCCAGAAGGATATTGGCACATATTTGATCAAATGGCCCACAACCAGCAACCACCTCAACAAACTTCCACACTACAATATCCCATTGTGGACACTGTAGTTAGTGCACCTATGAAGGCCATTCCTCTTCAGCATATTCCTACATTCAATGGCTTAACATCGAAAAACCCAGATGCATTTCTATTTGAATTCGATGTATTATGCAGAGGGTATGACTATACCATCGATCCCCAAAAGTTAAAATTATTTCCTTCCACATTAAAAGGAGCAGTTCTACGATGGTATATGGGGTTAGGTGGAGGTGTTATAAATGAGTGGGATCAGATGAAAGCTGCTTTTCTAAAGAAATGTCAGGATTATTGTAGGTCCAGGGAATTAAAAGATGAAATATTTCAGATGACAGAAATACCTAATGAAACACTCGAGGAATATGTAGAATGCTTTCAATACAACCTCCAGATATCACCCTATGCATCTTTACCCTTACCTGATAATGTGTTAAAAACTACATCAATTAAAGGGATGAAGGAACAATGGGTTGAAACATTAAACATCATGGGCAAAGGTGATATATATCAGGAAAATTTAGCTGACATTATTAATTTATGTATCAGAAGTTCAAGAGGCAGCACAAGACTAAAACCAGCAGAACGTGACATGACCACAAGGGATAGAAAGACCTCCGGTGGAGGTATAACCCACAGAAATTGGAAATCTACTAGAAGATTTCAAAACTGATATTCTGTGGACTCTGACAATGCAGCTTGATATCATGCAAGCTAAACAAAAGCAAGCAGAAGAAGAAAAAAAATTAGCAATATTCTGCCCTAGATGCAGAAAGAAACATAGCCATAAAGAGTGCCCATTGGGTACAGTCCAAGTCTGTGCCATTTTCACGAAGTATCACTCAACAGAAATTTTCCCCTCACTCCCGGGATTGAAATCAGTTTAAAAATAAGTGGAAGAAGAAACAGAAATGGTATATCTACTCAATCAGCACCATCAATGGCAACCACGACAAATAGGTATGCCCATTCATCCATCCTCTTCTTTTCAGTGTCCTCAGTATAATGCTCAGTAATATAATGGAATGTGGAAAAATCAGCCACCCTTTCCCAGTTGGCCACAACAGCCATTTCCTACACCACCATGGAAAAATCAAACAAATCAAACCAATTGGCCAAATTTTCCTTACTGTCCACCATTTTGGAAAAATAATACGTATCCAATACAATGGTCCCCCTCCACATCGCAGAGTCAGAACTGGCAGTCGAACTGGAAAAGATCTATGAATCGACCAGCTAGAATGATTCCTCTCCCTGCACCTACACTGTCAGCACCATATACGTTGCAAAAAAATCCCCACACCAACTTAAGACCATAACTCCCAGCCCAAACAAACCCAAACCCTAATAATAGACTGGTTCAATATATTCAAATAATCGAAGCACCAGAACTAGAAACCGAGTTAAGGGACTACAACAGCCTTCAACTAAGGTCTAGGTGCATAATAGATTCAGAGGGAGACAAAAATGTTCAAGTTGAAAATACGTTACCTTTAGAACAAACACTCCAAAATGAGAATGTGGTTATACAACAAAATCATGAACAAGAAACCACCCCTTCTCCACCATTCCCAGAACGATTAATCATACCTCGTCCAATAGAACATCCTGCTTTTGATCTTCTGGGAGAACTGAAAAATTTTTGTATAAAAATCCCACTCCTCCAAGCTATCCAAGACATTCCCATTTATGCAAAAACCATCAAAGAACTATGTATAAAGAAACCAAAGAGGAGAACAAAAACTAACCCAACTGTCGAAGTAGTCGGCACTCTATCTGACTTACTATCAGGAATGGAAGTACCTGTAAAGTATAAGGACCCAGAAAATCCTATAGCTATAGTGGAAATCAATGGACAATCATTTCCAAATGGCTTAGTTGATTTGGGAGCTGAAATTAATATCCTAACAACCACCACTTGTCAAAAACTTGGCATTACATCATTAGGTCCAACAACAACCTTATTGGAATTGGCTGACCAATCAGTAGTCAAGCTAGAAGGCACATTACATGATGTAATGGTATCTGTAGACTCCTGGGAATATCCTGCTAACTTCCCAATTATCAACCCCAAAAACTGGCTAGATCGACACCCTTTGATCTTAGGTAGGCCTTGGCTGGCAACTGTTGATGCCTATATTGGCTGTCGGCAAGGCAGCATGACTATAATTAGAGGGAGTTATGTCAAGAGCTTAGCTTTATACCCTCCAGCCTAGCCAAGCCTAACAATAATAAAAACAAAGAGACAGCCTGTATCATATCTCATAGAAAACACTAGATCACCACTAAGCATAGAAGATGCCCTTGAATTTAAAGATGAAATAGAGGATGACATCATTAATAGTTTTATCAACCAACCAAAAATTAGATTCCATTTGCAATGTCACATGATCAAGGCAGCATTTCATAATGAAGAAGATCCCGTGAAAGACATCCAAGAACAATCAATACCTACCACTTTTGTTTACAATAGAAAAACTATGGAGATTGAGCCAGGAAAAACTTTGAACATTAACAAAAATCTGAGTGTTGAACAAGAAGAGGAGTTGGTCCAACTACTAAAAAAATATAAGGGAGCCTTTGCATGGGATTACCTAGACATGAAAGGAATTGATCCCAAGTTATGTATGCACCAAATTTATATAGAAAAATATGCTAGACCCATTCGCCAACCCCAACGAAGATTAAACCCTCACCTTAAGGATATTGTGAAAACTGAATTACAAAAAATTTTGGATGTAAACTTTGTTTACCCAATATCTGATACCAAGTGGGTCTCTCCACTAGTAATGGTGCCAAAAAAGAATGGGAAGTGGAGGAAATGTGTAGACTAGAAAGAACTAAACAAAGCAACCTAGAAAGACCACTTTCCCCTTCCTTTCATTAACCAGGTATTAGATACATTAGCAGGGAAGAAATTCTTATCTTTCTTAGATGGCTTTATTGGATACAATCAGATTCAGATCGCCCCTGAAGACCAAGATAAGACTACTTTTATCTGTCCTTGGGGGACATTTGCTTACAGGCTTTTACCTTTTGGTCTATGCAATGCCCCTGCTACATTTCATAGGGCCATTCTCAACATCTTTTCAGATATAATAAATGAAGGGCTCGAAGTATATATGGATGATTTTACACCTTATGGAGATGATTTTGAGCCAGTATTAGAAACATTGGAAAAGGTGTTGCAAAGGTTTATTGACACTAGACTCTGCTTAAGCCATGAGAAGTGCCACATGATGATGACTGAGGGACTCATCTTGGGTCATTATATCTCCGCAGCTAGAATACAGGTAGATCCAGCTAAAATTCAGATACTTCTTTTAATACCTACTCCCACCACACAAACAGAGGTACATAGCTTTCTCGGATTTTCTGGTTATTATAGAAGATTTATAGAGAATTATTCTCAAATAGTTGCACCTCTATACGCACTAACAAGGAATGTTGATTTTAATTGGATAGATAAATGTGACCATGCTTTTAAGGATATGAAAAAGCTTCTATCAACAGCCCCAGTGCTAAGGGGCCCAAATTGGGATTTGCCATTCCAAATTTCATCTGATGCCTCAGACACAGCTATTGGAGTAGTCCTTGGGTAGGAAGAAGATAAAAAACCATATGAAATTTATTATGTTAGCAAGAATCTATCTCCTGCTGAATTAAACTATATTGTGACTGAGAAAGAATTTTTAGTTGTAATACATGATGTAAATAAATTTAGACATTATATAACTGTGTATCCTGTATTTTTATATATAGATCACTCTGCCATAAAATTTTTAGCAAATAAACCTGTTACAAATGGTAGAGTAACAAGATCGTTGATTCTATTGCAGGAATTTGACATCACAATAAAGGATCGACCAAGAAAAGAGAATCCTATAGCTGATTTTCTCTCATGAATGCCAAAAGAAACAGACGCAACAGCAGTCGAAGATCAGTGCCCAGATGAAATATTTTTTGTTCTTACTGCCAGAACCCCATGGTATGCTGATGTTGCAAATTATTTAGAAGTAGGTAAATTACCTAAGCATCTTATTCCCAATGAACGAAAAAAAATAGTCCAACGCAACACCCAATTCTCTTGGGTTGGGAGTTACCTATTTCATACCGGAGCAGATATTCACATCAAGAGATGCGTCCAAGAAGACAAAATATTTGACATCTTGAAAGCATGCCATGATGGGCCATGTGGTGGACATTTTGCAGATCGTAGAACTGGTCACAAGGTTTTACAAACAGGCTATTACTGGCCTACAATTTTTAAAGATGCTAAAAAGTTTGTACAAGCCTGTGATAGTTGCCAAAGGGAAGGATGCCCTGGACAGTCTGATTAAATACCTTTGAACGCACAGTTAGTAATCGAGACATTTGAGTGTTGGGCGCTCAATTTTTTTTTCTCCTATTAACCCACCATCAAATCAGAAAACATATATAGTAGTTGCAAAAGAATATGTTACTAAATGGGTTGAAGCAGAAGCACTTCCAAGAGCTACAGAGGACTCTGTAATACAATTCCTTTTCCAAATATTTGTGCGATATGGCCTCCCTAGGGACGTAATTACAGATGGAGGACCGCAATTTGTAGGTAATAAAATCACTGCAACATTAAAAAACTACTACATTTAGCACAAAATCACGACCCCATGCCACCCACAGGAAAATGGCAAGGTAGAGAGCACGAATAAGGTGATAGAATCTATACTAACAAAAATAGTTGCATCACACCGATGTGACTGGGCTTTAAGATTGTCGGAAGCCTTGTGGGTGTATCGAACAACATGGAGAAATACCACTGGGTATTCACCATATCAATTAGTATTCAGAAAAGAACCCATCTTTCCAATAGAATTTGAAATTCAAACATTAAGAACAACCCAGGAGGTAGGTTTGGACTTAAATGAAGCCCAGGTTAGAAGATTACATCAACTCAACGAGTTAGATGAAATTAAGCTCTCTGCTCTCTAGCACACTGCATTAATTCAACAACAAAGAGAAAAATGGAATGACGCCCTCATTAAAGAGAATATTTTCCACGAAGGAGATTGGGCACTCCTATATGACTCCAGGTTTTAGGATTTCCCCGGAAAACTCCAGACACGATGGCTTGGATCCTATGAGATATAGAAAGTGCATGACAATGGCACCATCACATTGACTACCATTGATGGATCTTGACATTCTTTCAAAGAAAATGGTCATCGAGTACAACTTTACCATAAATCGCTTAATCAAGAATCCTTTTACCAGCAATTACAGGAAGATTCTACCATGCATATTCTTGTTGAGGGAGATAACTCCTCCTCAGCACCCATCCACAAAATAATTCCTTTATTTTGAAACTTGTACATAAGCTTTTCTTTTTACATTGCTTGGTTTTTGTATAGATTTTATTTCTCAAGTTGTTCCTTTTAAGGAACAGCAACCGTTCCTCTTAAGAAACAACGCGTTTGTGTGTTTCTTTTTGCTATTCCATTCAAAAGGAACAAAATTTCTGTTGATTACTTTTGTTGTCCCTTTCAAAAGGAACAAAAAAAATTTCCGCATGTTTTTGTTACTCTTTTTGATGCAGGGCTAGCCCTGTAATACCCAGAATCTTTACTTCCATGCATTTAAACATGCATCTCAGCATTTGTCCCAATTCAAGATCCTTAATGCCTGGCAGATTTTACATACTTTTGCGGAAGCTTGTAGTTACACATCAAAATGTGATTCCAAATCTGTTTCAAATCATTCCATTCATTTGGAAATTTCATACCCTTTCTAAAATCTTCAATCTTTACAATCCTTTCATTATGTTTACAAGTTCACACAACCATTCTTACAAATTGAAGCGAATAACCTTTGGTTTATCACTTTATGGTTTATGAAAACCATATTCTCATCATACAAGGTTCTCTAAATTCCAAATTAAAACTCATGCATTAACCCTCATTTCAAATCAAATGAAATCAAATCAATTCAACATTCCCAATGTTTCAAAACCCAAGTATCTGGAATTCGTCCCTCTCTTCAATGCGCCTAACTCAACATTTTGAGATTTAAGAAAACCCAAATTTGATGTGTCCATTATTTAACACATCTTAACCATCGATTCTGCTTTTCAACATATGAACCAGTTTAAAAAAATACACAACCAATAAACATGCAACTACTCACCATTCACCGCCTTGCGCTCTCAACATCGAATCTGGTTCACCAATATTAATGTGGCGCTGCCTTCACTTTCCTGTATCTGATCAATGTACTATCAGACCATTTCATTTATTTTCTCTTCACCTTCATGAGATCATACAGTCCTCTTTCTTGACTGATTAAACTTCCAACTCAGCATTAACGCAGTCAACACATCGATCGACTTTCAGCAAACTTCTAAATCGAATTCAACATATTCAAATTACCTCCAGCAATACCTTGTATCCTGCATTCTTCATTACAACATTCAATCGACTCCATTCCCATCAATGTCCAATCGATTCCCACCTGCAACTTATGAAACATTCAAACATATATAAAACACAGTCTTGGATTTCATAACGCTGGCTATTTCTGCAAAATAATTCTGAAGTGAAAACCATCCTTCGGAAAGCAGATGAATTATGTCTCTGCGTTAATTAACATTCCAGCAAACAAAATTTGTTCAGGTTTAACGCATCCCATAATCGAAATTCATTAATTTCTGTCTTGAACCCTTCATACCAGTGCTATGCATATTCAAATAATAGCATTTCATCAAATCGATGCATTAATTTCTGTTTTTAACTTTTCATACCAATGCTATGCGCATTCAAATAACATCGTTTCTTCATCTAACTCCGTTAATAAGGATTGAAACGTTTTCATATAACACATTCAACCTTCAACTCCACGTTCTGGATTGGGTCATGGATTATTAAAATCGAATCCTCCCAAATTCACACAATAATTCAGTTTAATAGCCAATGAAATTCAAGAGAACCAGAATCTTATACAATAATTCAACACATACAATTCATCAACAACTCGTGGATCAATTTCATTTCTTTTAACCTAGGGTATATATATATATAGACCAATCGAACCAGAAAGGCGAGAACATTTTCTTTTCCACCGTAGCTACCAGTCGAAGATCGAGCCTAATCGATCCAGTCGACTTTATCAAACAATCTTAATGAGATTCTGCAAAGTTGAACTTCTTTCTCAGGGACTAAAACACAATTCCCTTACAACATTACTATTCCAGAATTTAAAAAGGATTGAATTTATTTTCATTCATTGAACACACAAATTCAATCTTACGCAACCTCAATAATGGACATACAGTCAAAAAATCAAATTCTGTATTAACACACAAAACACTTACAATACAATTTTCTTCCTTGGCCTGATTTCCAATCATTTAGCCCTTTACAATCGCCCGAAGGCTTGCAAGTAGAAACCTGCTTTCTACTCACACCCTCACTCTCTCTTCCACTCTTCAAAAGTGTCATTCTCCTCTCAAAAACCACTCATATTTATACATAGATAATGCATTTAATTCACTCAAAATATCTCTCCACCTAATCCTCAACTAATCTATATTTTAGGTGTGGACTCAACAAAGTCCCACACATAGAATTCATAATCTCTAATTTTTCTCCTAATGTATTTCTCTCATATCTTTTAATTAATTAAAAAAGATATTTACAAAATCCTCACTTCTCCAAATTATCTCCTATTTTATTAAAAATACCAAATTAATTAAATAAAATAATAAAATTTCACACCCCCTTTTCTAACATATTTACAAATGGAAAATGGCCTTGATGCTCCTGCATCAGACTCCCAACGTTGAAATTAATCATGATCGCCTAATCATGTGTTCGGATCTGTGTATGCCTGGATCCCATATCTTGTGCTGCAACTTTCCACTTGTCGCTGCTTCTATTTGTTGTTCTCCTCCAGGTTTCCACACTTTATGCTGCATCTCTCCACTAAATAGGCTTTCACAATCTTCTGTTGTCTTTATTTTGCTACTTCCCCTTTGTTTTACTGCTGCTGGCCTCTTCCGGGATACTTTCATCATCATCCGCCTCATTAGTTAAATTTCTCTGTCTAATAGACGTTCTCCTGCATCTTGAATAAAACCTGTACTCACAAAACAATTGTTAGAATAAAAAACATAAGGCTTCAGTGCCCCCATAGATGTTGCTTCAGCTGCCACCATAAATGTCGCCAACTCCCAAACTTCCTGTCCCTCTGCAATATTCTTTTGCTCGTCACCTGCAATTTCATCTGCAACTTCTTTCTCTGGTTCAAATGTCTCCATCAAATATTTCAGCGATTTCTCCTCCAACATTTCATCAACATGCTGCAAATTAACTCCAGCATAACCTCCATCTTCCCCTTCGACAATCTTCAGTAATTGTCCATCATCATCTTGATTGACTCTGGAAATCAAATCAAGTTCTTCCAAAACTGTAGCCTCATCCTCTAACACTGTAGCAACTCCAAAATTCTATCCACCAGTCTTCTCTTGGCTATACAGACAAGCCAACTCTTTCTTGTCACCCATAGTAACAAGCCTCTACATATGAGACATGATTGTCTCACCTTCTTTCTGCAACAGTTCTCCTCCTTCCAAGACAATTCCAAGTGATGAACTGTCTTCTGGATCACTTGTAAACACAATCACATTGTCAGCTTCAAAATCACAAGACCCAATGGTCTCACTTGTTGATTCAGTCACCAAGTTTCCTCTCTGCAGCTCCAAGTCTTCTTCAGGACTTAGACAAACTTCACTGGCTTTCTCCTCAGCTTTCTCTGGAAACACTTCAGTATGTTGCTCTGAGTTCCTTTCCAATTCCTCTATCAGCACATCAGTATGCTGATTTGCATTCACCATGAGACTGTCAGCTAGTCTCTCCTTGTTTCCATCCTCTGCTCCAGGACTGTCATTCATGAAAACTTCCCTGCCTTGCTTCCTCAGCAAATTATCCTGCACATAAGTCCTCTGTCTCTCCAATTCTCTTCTCTGAAGATCTAGTTTCCTATATAATTCAACAATTTCATTAGGAGTGGAACTCGGAAACTTCACACAATTTTCCATACCTTCACCAGCTTTCGACCAATCATCAGATGGTCTTCCTTCTTCTGCACCAATATTCTGATTAGACTTCTTTGTCTTCATTTCCTCCGGAGATCTTGCTATCTCAGCATCGATCTGAACAGTCTTCAGCTTCAACTCTTCTTGAACAAAATCTAAAGCTTGCTCATCTCCCTGTACTGTACCTGCAAACATACACATCTCATTAGTTTTAAAACCAGAAGACTTTTCAGTCTTGAATGCTTCCTCCAATACTTCCTTTTGAACAGATCTACGTGTGGAATCTTCAAATTCCAACTCTGGCTCAAGAACTCTAAGTCCTTTCTTCAATAAGGCAATCACTCTTTGCCTCAACTTCATCTGCAATGGTTTCAAAATCACTCTCTTTCCCTTCAGTGGAAAGATCCATCCTCTTTTCTGATCTTCCTGCTCTTGCAGCCATTCCTCTAGTACTTGCAATTGTACCTTCATTACTGCAATCTCTCTTTCTCGGACTTCATCAGTCATCTCACCTCTGTGGCATTCTTCTGAACCTCTTTTCTGATCCTCCATGATCATTTTCTCCATGATTTTCTCACTCACCATGAGTTGCACTAGCCTCAGCAACATCAATCTCTCCTGTCCTGCCGCCACTTACCTCACCAAGCTCTCCTCACTCAGTCTTTTGGTAAGTACTTGGTTCACTGCCTCTGGAACCTCTTGAGCATTCTCTTCTTCTCTCTCTAGGCTATCTCTTCACTCACCTTCTTCTTCAGGACACTTCAATTGTCCTCCCTATCCAGCCTTTAGCTAAATTTCAAGTTCACTGCCATCATCCTCTCTGCAACCATAAACTTCAATCATAAATTTAAAATCAAAAAATCATCTCACCTTTAAGATCCTGCATGATCTTGTCCTCCATTGCAATCCTGTTCTCTTGCAATTTGTGTAGCTTGCATATCAGATTTAAAAATCTGATCTTCCTTTCAATCATTCATCACACAATCAAAAATACATTTCAGTTCAACAAAACCTTTTTTCCTCATTCAGAAAAAAAAAATATCTTCTATTTCAACAGAGCCAAGCTCTGATACCAAAAATGATGCAGGGCCAGCCCTGCAATACCCAGAATCTTTACTTCCATGCATTTAAACATGCATCTCAGCATTTGTCCCAATTCAAGATCCTTAATGCCTGGCAGATTTCACATACTTTTTTGGAAGCTTGTAGTTACACATCAAAATGTAATTCCAAATTAGTTTCAAATCATTCCATTCATTTGACAATTTCATACCCTTTGTAAAAGCTTCAATCTTTACAATCCTTTCATTATGTTTACAAGTTCACACAACCATTCTTACAAATTGAAGCCAATAACCTTTGGTTTATCACTTTATGGTTTATGAAAACCATATTCTCATCATACAAGGTTCTCTAAATTCCAAATCAAAAATCATGCATTAACCCTCATTTCAAATCAAATGAAATCAAATCAATTCAACATTCCCAATGTTTCAAAACCCAAGTATCTGGAATTCGTCCCTCTCTTCAATGCGCCTAACTCAACATTTTGAGATTTAAGAAAACCCAAATTTGATGTGTCCATTATTTAACACATCTTAACCATCGATTTTCACAACATATGAACTAGTTTAAAAATATACAACTACAGCATGCACTACTACTATCTAACGCTTTATGCTTTAACATTTAATTCGTTACCATATCGGCGTCACGTTTACCTTTCTTGTATCTGATCGTTAGACCATTTCATTTATTTTCCACCATGACTTCAGCCTTTTCGACCGATTAAACTTATTTCAAAGATTAATCGCAACACTTAAAGCTATGTTAGAACTTGATCCGACCAATAGATGGGAAATTACCTCCGGCAATACCTTCTATCCTGTGTTCTTCATTACAACATTCAATCGACTCCATTCCCAGCGTTGTCTAATCGATTCCCACCTGCAACTTATGAAACATTCAAGCATATATAAAACACAGTCTTGGATTTCATAACGCTGGCTATTTCTGCAAAATAATTCTGAAGTGAAAACCATCCTTCCGGCAAGCAGATGAATTCTGTCACTGCGTTAATTAACATTTCAGCAAACAAGATTAGTTCAGGGTTAACGCATCCCATAATCGAAATTAATTAATTTCTGTCTTGAACCCTTCATACCAGTGCTATGCGTATTCAAATAATAGTGTTTCATCAAATCGATGCATTAATTTCTATTTTGAACTTTTCATACCAGTGCTATGCGCATTCAAATAACATCGTTTCTTCATCTAACTCCGTTAATGAGGATTGAAACGTTTGCATATAACACATCCAACCTTCAACTCCACGTTCTGGATTGGGTCATGGATTATTAAAATCGAATCCTCCCAAATTCACACAATAATTCAGTTTAATAGCTAATGAAATTCAAGAGAACCAGAATCTTATACAATAATTCAACACATGCAATTCATCAACAACTCGTGGATCAATTTCATTTCTTTTAACCCAGGGTATATATATATATATAGACCAATCGAACCAGAAAGGCGAGAACACTTTCTCTGCCATCGTAGCTACCAATCGAAGATCGAGCCTAATCGATCCAGTCGACTTTATCAAACAGTCTTAATGAGATTCTGCAAAGTTGAACTTCTTTCGCAGGGACTAAAACACAATTTTCTTACAACATTACTATTCCATAATTTAAAAAGGATCGAATTTCCTTTCATTCATTTAACACACAAATTCAATCTTATGAAACCTCAATAATGGACATACAGTCAAAAAATCAAATGTTGTATTAACACACAAAACACTTACAATACAATTTTCTTCCTTGGACTAATTTCCAATCATTTGGCCCTTTACCATCTCCCGAAGGCTTGCAAGTAGAAACCTTCTTTCTACTCACACCCTCACTCTCTCTTCCACTCTTAAAAAGTATCATTCTCCTCTCAAAAACCACTCATATTTATACATAGATAATGCATTTAATTCACTCAAAATATCTCTCCACCTAATCCTCAACTAATTTATATTTTAGGTGTGGACTCAACAAAGTCCCATACATAGAATTCCTAATCTCTAATTTTTCTCCTAATCGATTTCTCTCATATCTTTTAATTAATTAAAAAGATATTTACAAAATCCTCACTTCTCCAAATTATCTCCTAATTTATTAAAAATACCAAATTAATTAAATAAAATAATAAAATGTCACACCCCCTTTTCTAACATATTTACAAATGGAAAATGGCCTTGATGCTCCTGCATCACCTTTCCAAAGGAACAACAGTTTTTGCTGTGTTTTTTTTTTGTTCCCTTCCAAAGGAACAACAATTTTTGCCGCTTGTTTTTGTTGTTCCTTTCCAAAGGAACAACATTTTTCCCACTTGTTTTTGTTGTTCCTTTCAAAAGGAACATCATGTTTTTTTCCCACTGTTTTTGCTGTCCCTTTTTAAAGGAACACCATTTCTGTGGATTGTTTTTGCTGTTCCTTTCAAAAGGAACAACAATTTTTTTCGATTGTTTCTGCTGTTCCTTTCAAAAGGAAACAAATTTTCACAGATTCTTTCTATTGTTCCTCTTAAGGAAGAGCAGTTGTTCCATCTAAGGAACAACACTTTTTGAGTGAATTTTTCTTGTTTTAGAACAACATTTTGAGGATTTTTGTGAATTATTCATGACTCTTTTAAAGACAAACATACAATTTATTTGAGGACACAAAAATTATAGGTTACTGGAATCAGCAAATCAAGATAAATTTTAATTTTTAAGAAATTGTTTTGTAGTGTTAAGAAAAGGAAAGGACACAACCATCTATATCACTTTGTTGTCTTTATTTTCACTAAAATTAATATGATCAGTTATCTTTATCATGTTAATTCTTCCCTAAATCTTCATAACTCTCTTTGATTGTTATTTATTGAATAAGAATAAGGGCATACCTTCTCTATTGAGATGTTCAAACTTCTTCCACCATCCCTACTCTTAAGGAGAATTGAGCCATCCTCTATACATAAATAGGGAAGTGCCAAATGAAAAAAGAAGAAAAAAAATCTCTATACGATTACTAACAATTCTATGATATGGCAGATGGAGGATAGGGGGTCTCATCAAGAGCCAGCCTACCATGATCATAAGGGAGCAGTGAAGTGGCATTCCCATTATGGCCCCCACACTAGGGATATGATCCAAATGACAACTCAGAAAAATAAAAATTCCTTGGAATAGGAGGTCTCATCACGAGTCGGCCTGCCCACCTTTCACTCCTTCCTGGTGAATGGCATTGTGATTCATCTGGTTCCCAAGCCAACACAGTGGCCTCCATCATGACATCACACAGGACTTCCATAGGAATAAATAAATGATCAAGGTTATAGACACCTATGGGCAACAAAGCTCTGTTGATGGTATTGAAGTCATATTTTTCACAAATCAATAGTAATGATAAACCCTTTTCTTATATATTTATCTAATATCAAATGAGATTATTCCTCTAAAACCTTTGTTCAGAACCTCTTATGCATGAAATTTATTTATAAATCGATCATAATGGTTTATGTGGATAATGACTGCATAAGTACTTTTTTCACATCAACTGTCTGTTTCCCTTATTTTCGAATCATTACATAAGCATTTCCATATCTACTCACGATTTAAAAATATGCATCGATTTGAGTAATGCGATAATTTTTTGATCATATCATAAGTATGTATGCCTTTCCATGCTGTACAATTGCTGTGAAGTACGTTGCTCTTCTATTTGCTGGTCGAGGGCGACCTATCATCTTTCAGGGGGGTGCGAATGCTTTTTAAATATGCCTGCATGTGGGTCGAATCCCTATCTTCATAAAATTCTTGGAAACAACAAGAGTTTAACGGTATTGTGCCGATATACACAAGGTGTTGTTCCATTACCATTTCTGTGTATTTGTGAAGAATTAACAGTGTGTAGACAGAATGGGAGGACGAGCAGTACGTAGTGAGCAACAAGTGCTAGCAGTTTCCAACACTGCATGGGAAATTATGGAGAGAGTAGGATGGATTACCTACTTCACATGACTGCATCAACCTCATGAAACGGTGGCCATTGAATTTTTTCTGAACTTGCAGGAAGGCTATTCCATGGTAAGAGGAAGGAAAATAGCAATAAGAGATACAATAATCGCCAAGGTATCTGGTCTACCAACAGAAGGACCCATATGGACCCATAAAAAAGTGAAACTTCAAGAAGCAATGAATATCTTTTGGGACAAAATGCAGACCTTGGTCGTCAAAGGAAAAGGAGTCCAGCCAGAAAATTTGGGAGAACCATGGACAGAACTGGCGAAAGTAGTACAAAGCTACATTACATGCGATGGAAGAAAGAATGTGGTAATACCATGCCACCTTAAGTTATTAGCAGTATTAAAACATAAATGTGCTGTAAATTTGCCTGCATATTTAGATTTCTTATTGCATGATGCTGCCTAGAGAATAATAAAATCCCGTCATATAGCGACGGTGGTAAGCCACAATTGTTTAATCCGATTAATAGTGATTTACAGCCTTGCCCAACAACAAAATAGTTGGGAAGAATTGATATTCTCAATTGATGGAGGAACAACCCTACCTGCCCCAAAACGTAAAAGAGTTACTAGCACAGCAACAGAACCTTTAAAGCAGAGACACTCCTCCAGGTTAAGGAGAAGTAGGGGAATGATAGGAAGTCTTCAGGGTAGCAACAGCCAACCCTTAGAATTTCCCAGTTCGGAAGATTAACAACCCCCGCAACTCGAAGAAGGAACTCATCACACTGGTGAAGAAGAAGGAAATCAGGAAGAAGAAGAAAGCCACCACACTAGTGGAGAATAAGGAAGTCACCATACCAGTGAACAAGAAAGAAGTCACCACATCGGTGAAGAGGAAGAAAGTAATCACACTAATGAAGATGAAGGAGGGGAAGCAGAACCTCCCGAATCCTCCATTGCAATTCCACCATAGAGTCCATTGCAGGAGGACCAAATGACCCAAATATTTGCCAATATGAGTGAATATATACAACCTCATAGCCCGCTTAACCTCAGCATTGAGATAGACCAATTGCAGGAACAAGATGTTACCGACAAAGATATGGCCGAGGAAATGCCTGATGAAGAAAACCCTGAGGGAATAGCAGAACCAACTAAGGTTACTTCCCCTGAAGAATGTAGCTAGGAGCATGGTAACACTAAGGAAGTGTCCCAAACAAGAAAAAATAGAAGCCAGCTTGGGTGAAGGCATGGCCACTAGAGAGCAAACCCTAACCGAGCAACCAAGTACAGAAAAAGGAACAACTATTCCTTCCAACAAGAAGAAGAATACAAATGAACTTGAGAAGATGTGCAGGGAATGGAAAAAGCTCCAAAAACTAGTAAAACAACTCAGGTAGAGGATTAGGGTGATAAAAAAGGGGAAATTCTCTAAAATAACCCTGAAAATGAAGAATGCAACCATCCAAATAGAACCCCATAATGGAAGGTCCATGGAGACTCAAACCGATCAAATATTCATTTAGGATAACAAGGAACAATAGGCATTTTCTATGGACACAATTGCCCAAACTGAAAATGTACAGGTCTGTGAAAAAGATGTTCAAACTGAGGCACTGTCCTCTAGCAGTATGGCCAACAAAGAGACACATACTGTAGGTACTCAACATTGTAATAAGAAAACCCACGTAGATATTCAACCCAAAAACATTTTGATAAAAGACCCTACTATAGAAAAATTCCAAGAAGATCTCACAGAGGCTCAGAGGGCTAGAGAATAGCTCGAAGAAGAGACTGTTCCCAAAAAGAAATACCAACAGTTATAGCAGCAATTAAAGGACATCAATGCATCAGAGGCAGAAGCTTTCGATAGATGTCGAAACGCTAAAGAGAAAGTTGAAAAGGTATGGAATAGATTAAGAACGACTAGGAATCAGATGGATACTCTATGTTCTTTATACACAAATGTCCTAGCATGTAGGTGCGCTGCCAAAAATTATGATTTTCTCTTATTAGAAATATATTTGCAGTTAAAAATTAAGGCTGTTAAGGTAGGAAAACCTATAGAATTAGAAACTGTAGGTTATTTTATAAGCTGCTGCAAACTCTATGGAGTAAAATTCCATCATCTACTCTGTGAATTTTATTTGCACAATTTTATATTAGCTGAGTAAATGGAGACAAATCCCAGCCCTTTTGTGGGCGATATCCAATTTCAAGAATTCATTTCATTTGTTGTTAACCAGTTAAAATGGCTCAAGGCCTATCACACTTTTCAGAGCCAAGAAAATGGGTTAGACCTTTGGGTTAGGGGTGAACCGAGACACCCATTACAATTGTGGGCTAGGCAAAAAAACTTAATGACAAAGGAGGGTGTGATCCAAACATTGGGACCCATAAACAAAGCAATTATCCTGGATGGGGTACAATATTTTCTATCCATCAGAGACCAGGCCATAGTAGCAGCTAAAATCTGATGGAATATTTCCAATTTGAATATTCAAGACAGAGAGCCATTCAGTTGAAAAAATTTTGAGTTAGCTGCCAACTGCTTGGTTATCTATAGTAACCTCATCTTGAGGGAAGGACCATATTGGCTAGGCTGTAGATATCGTAGCCCTATTATCTGGTATCCTGCAGCAGACTATAAGGCCAAATATGAATTACCTGAAGGACAGACAAGGCATATCTTTCAAGCTTTAGCTGCAAATCATGGTTTTAGACCTCTTAATGAAAAACCTTCTTCAGCCTATTCTCTAACTGCTTTACATGTAAACTATGGTTTTAATGAGGACAGGGGGGTGTGTTGAGCATTGGAAAAGGTATGAATTCACCATGTATTTCTATATCTTTTTCCTTTAAACATAACTCTTTTTATTCTAGAAAGATGATATATTGAAGGATTATGATAGAATTATAAAGATTAATGTTTATTATGAAATTGGCTAAAGATTGTCTTTTATCCTAAACAGGGAACTAATGAAGTGGGAAACCACCATTCGAAAGGCAAAGCTAAAGCAAGAGTAACTGTTGTTCCTCCAGCAAAGGGCCATATCCAGACAGGAAGGATGAAATTAGAATGCATAGTTAAAGAAAGGCAAGGAACAACACGACTACAACACAAGAATACGAAGTGTTAGCTAAAAGAGGAAAATAGAGAGAATCCCTTAGGATCTTTCGATGTTGAGGGATCACTATTCAAAGTTTATCTTTGTTTTTTGTATTGTCTGTCGAGTTGTTGTAAAAGGCAGCACCTATAGAAATCTGACAGAATAATTATCATTGAAACTTCTTTTGTAATTCTATAATTTTATTGACTCTCGTGATTCAAGTAGAGAGCGACTGTTTGTAAACATTGTTATGCATGATTAATACATGATTTAGTTGCCATTCCATCACCTGACTCTGGAGTAGCTCAACAGTGTTTCCTTAGTGGCTAAGGGCCCGAACCTGGTGGATCCACTTGCTATTTTGTATTTTTATCTTTCGATTATAGTTGTGTGGTGGTTTGCATTTACTTTCATTACAGTTTAAATTTTAATAGTTTACTATTTTATTGCTTTATAATCTTGGTGTGTTGCACTGTTGAATTGCATTGTCGTTCCTTTCCAATTTAACAAGAATCGTGATCCCTGTATAACTTATATTTTTATGCTTTAATAGAGCTTAGTTGTTCAACATCTGCTGCTCCATTCTAGTTTATTTTCCATTCCATTTTTTGTTCTATTCTGATTGTTGTTCATTTCAGATTGTTGTTGAATAGAATTTGTTGTTCAAATCCATTAGATAGAATTTTTTGTTCAATAGAATTTGCTATTCAATTCCATTAGATAGAGTTTGTTGTTCATTTATATTGTTGTTCAATTCCAGTAAAATATATCTGTTGTTCATTCCAGTTAATTAGTTTAGAGTTTATTTCATACCTGCAAAGAGTTTGGTTTTACTTTTAAGAGCTTTCCTAGTTTACTTTCATTAGCAGCATTAGTGATTTAGTTCAGTTTCCATTTAATTTCTTTAGTGTGGAGTGTAAGATCATCAAATGTAAAGGACATTGGTTATTTCTACCTAAGTTCTCAGATTGATTGTATTGTTCTTATGTGATTTAATTTACATCAGTTGCGAAAGGAAAGAGTTATTACTACTGCATCCTTGACTGATGATTGCTGAGTGAATGATTGGATTTCAAAGAATTTAGTTTCATGTCATTGTAGTTAGATTTCATTTCCAAGCATACGTTTACTCTTGTATTTATAACATTGTACTGCATATTGGAAATCATTACTCTTAGATTGAATTGCAGCCTCAGAATGAGTACACTCTTGAAATAAAAAATCGTACCTGGATTGATAATTAACGTGAGATAAATAGGAGTTAAAAAGACACCTTTTATAGCTCAAAAGTGCCCATTGGGAGTATGATTCTCCATACTTCATATGTTACATGTTTCAGGAGAAACAATGGGAAAACCATGATTTCCACACTACACCTCTTGTCTTCATGTGGGAGGAGTCATTTGGAGAACTTGAGTTCTTGGGAGAGGCAATTCAAGGATTTTTTGATTGGTGTGGTGACTTGGGTCATTATTGAAGACCATAATATTTCAGCCCAAGGTCAGAAAAAACCCCATACATATCATAAGTGGAGAGAGAATCAACATGGGATGGACATTTTAGTCCCACATATTTAGCTATGCAACCCACGTTCTTGGCAGGAGCCTAAGGTGGAGGAGATGTTTCATAAGTTACCATGTTGGAGGGTGACTCACTTTTTTTTGTGGATGATAGCTTGGGGATGGAGGCTTCACATGGGGATGATGATTCCCAATATATTTCTGATTCCATGCCTCAGTAAGGCCTCTAGACCGCATATAATTTTTTCCATGTATATCCCAAATTTTCATGATGAGAGCCATTTGGCATTTTCACCAAAGGCATACTTTTACACATGGGAGGAACAACTTCAAGACACATTGATGAGAAAGCATCTTGTTCTTTGGAGAAACTCATCACTCGAGGATGCTACAGGAGGAATAGGAGAGGCTCTTCATTTCTATGCTTGCAGTTGCTTGAGGACAAGCAGCATTTGGGAGGAGAGGACTGTAATATTCCTAACTCAGCATGCACCTAGTTGGAATATTAATTTTTCTCCAAACACATAGTTAGATAAATAAATGTGTGGAAAGGCCCATAAATATTCTTAGCAGCAATAAAATCCCTCTTAATGGGAAAGGGATCATATTCATAACTGGATAAAACTACTTTCATGTGTAAAAAAAGGCTAAATGCATGTGGACAAAGTCAAATTTGCCCAAGTCAACAAAGTTAATATGGAGGATGTGGAAAATTAGTGACGATAACTCAGTGGGAATATGGACCTATTTAGATAGTTAGAATAAAGCCACCTTATTTGTGGAAGAATAATTTTCATGGAAATCTAATCAGGATTGACCAAATCAATCAGTGCTATTATGGAGGAGTGGTATTGATAATGGGACAATGTAGTTTTGGAGGGAGATTCATTGCATGAAGATGGAAACCCTCATGAGTGGGACCCAAGGTGAGAAGGCTCACATTGTTTATAAGGAGGAGGATTGCAGCCATATGGGGTTAGCTTATGATTATTATTTTCTAAATATATGGCCTGTTTAGACATATTTATTTCTCTGGCTGTTTAGCTGAGATGGAGTGCTATTTAGCACAGGGTGTTCCTGATCGGAAATCCCACCTCTTCCATTAAGTAGCTCTTGGACAAGTCTTGCACCATATTTTCCACTATTTGGCTTGAGGGAAAGCTTCACCTTCCTTCGAAAGTGTAGATCCTGTTGAGGGTTTTTCTGTTTCAGTAAGCTGCAGCAAGTGGAAGCTAGATCTAGTCCATTTCAGTGCTTCTTTTCAGTGGAGGAGGGTTCTAATCCATTGGAAGGATAGTATTGAAGCTATTGAGCTATATTTTTATATCTTGGTTGTAGGCCAACAATATTTTTTCCCCTAAAACACAGAATAAGTCCAGATCTGCATAATTTCTGAAGGAGCTATTGCAAGGTGATTCAGTGCACCATTTGGAGAGCTGATTTTTTGAGTGTTGTGGATCTGCCCTTCACATTGGAGATCTGTTGGAGGAGATCATTTTCTTGTTTATATCAGATCAGTTCCACTTTCTAGATCTAAATATTTCCATAGATATGTAGTCTTATATCTTAGATCTACACCTTGTACATGATTTTTTGCTGAAGACCCCAACGGGGATTGATAAAGGAGCTTGTATAGTGCATGGATCTGCTATAGATCAAAATTTTTGTCCACATACTTGATCTAGGTCTGATGTACAACATAATTTCATTGCAGAGGTAATAAAATAACTTTTTCATGGTATCCCAGCTTTCATACATGGTTGAAGTCACTATTTTTGCATGATTTTGGGTTATTTTTAGAATGGGAGACTTGTTTAACTATGAAATAGTGATTTGTTTATGATTTTCTTTTATATTTGAGTGTTATAATATCAGATCTAAGGAATCCTTGAGATTTACTTGAAGGTTATTGCATATATTTCTAAAAACTGCGTTATTTATGCATGTATTGTTGAGTTTTCCCATTTGGAAATATTACACATTTCTTGGAGAGATATGCACCTATGATGAGGATAATTATGAAGTATTTTAGATGTGAGGGAAGGTTCTCCCATCTTTAATCCTATCACATTAGGCTTCTTATGCAGTTTAATAGGGTTACGATGTTGCACCTACCCTATTACCTCTACAAAATCATTGACAAAATGAACTATATTGTACAAAAGAGAGACTATCCCCAGCAGAAGCAAAGCCTCTTTCACCACTCTCTTATTAAACTGGTTGTTATGAATCAATTGCAACAAAAGGGTATTCCATGGGAGGTTTTCATTTCCCATAAGGTGTTCACCAATCCACAAGGCCAACAACAACAAGATGTACCTTCATCTTCTCAGCCTCCCATTCCTCCTTCACCATCACACCCCACTACACATCCATCACCATATGCTCAGATTCCATCACCTCATGATGAATATTCCACCTCACCATCTTCTCATAGTCCTTCACCTGAGGATAGTGAAACTCCTTCACCACATTCTCAAAATACCTCACCTTCACCTCATGATACTAGTGCATATCACAGAGAGGGAGATGACAATGAAAAATAAAAAAATGAGGGAAGTGAGGCTAATGTCAATGAATAAGAAATCAAAGAAGAGGATATCAGTGAAGAAGATGTCAATGAGGCAAAAAATATTGAAGAAGAAGGAAATGAGGAGGCAGATGTCAGTGATAGAAAAGAAAGTAATGAGGCAAATATTAGCATTGGTGATGTTGAAAGTGGCTCAAAGAGCCTTGATGGCTCTGATGACAACATAGCACATGACAGTGAGGTCAGTGAAGCAAATAGTGATGAGGGCAGTGCAAAAAGCAGTAAAAATAATGGTAGTAAATATGAAAAGGGAAGTGAGGAAAGGAGCCATGAAGAAAGTAGCGAGTAAATGTGAAATGATATTAGTGAGGATGATGTTAGTGATAAAACAAAGAGCATTGAAGCAGAAAACAGTGATGATGTTGGCACTAATGATGACAGTGAGTCAACAGGCCATGATAGCAATGATGATACCAATAAAGATGGCAGCCAGGAGAGAAATGTTGATAAGAGCCATGATGACAGTAAAGATGACAACCATGATGGAAATAAGACATATGGCACTGAAATGATCAAAATTGAACCTTTCTCTTTGACCTACCAAAGAGGAAATAGGCATGTGTTTGCTGCCCTCAAGCGGCAAGGGGCCATGCCTTCTACATCAACTAAGCAGCTTGATAGCGCTAAGGAAAAGGACATGGATGAAGAAGAAGAAGACCAGCTGAGACTGAAAAAAAATTTGAACTCATTCATATTGACAACGAAGATGAAAATGAGGCAAGGATCTCAAGCATGTTGCTCAAAATCAAATATGTCCAAATTAAAGATTTTCAAGCTAATCTAGGTAGGGCTAATAATGTCATCCATTATTATGAGGTTGAAAACAAGAAGCTAGAGGCACAGAAGGCAATATATGAAATCAGAGCTATCAGAGCTTAGAAAGAGGCTAAAAAATCTAAGACTAAGCTAGATGAGGCCTTTGATAGACATGGGAACACTGATGAATAGGAAGAACAACTTCCTAGGAGGAGGTAAAGAACAATTGGTTTAAAGAAGGCCTTAGCCAAGGAGAGAGAAAAAGAGGCAGCCTTGGTAGAGAAACTCACTCCAATTGAGCTGCGTGCCATGTAATTTGATTATGATTGGTAACCTTGGATTGAGAGGGAAAACATACACTTATAGGGCCTATTGGAGAAGACCAAGAGGGACCTAGATCTCCAAAAGAATATGGCAAGGCATTATGCTTTCAGGAACAAGATTGCAAGGGCCAAGCTCAAAAGAGCCCTTGCAAGGATTCAAGCCCTCAAGGAGGCTAAGGGCGAAGAAAATATTTAAATCCTTTCTGATGCATCCCTACAGGCATCCCAAACATAATCAGTAAGGTAAATCCAAATTTTGGCACAATTTTGAAGTTTTTGGATTTTTGACTGTTTTGGAGGGCCAAGGGCACAACGCCTCTAGCGTTGTGCTCTTTTTTGGGGAATTATTTTGAGGAATGGATTAAATTTTTAGAATCCTTAGGCAAATTACATCATCCACAAAAATTTCAGGTCATTTGGAGTAGAACTGATACTCCAAAAGTGCCAAAAACACCCAAAACATCACCTTTCTGCCATATTTTTAGAGCTAGCATTCCGCCTTGAGAATTATTAGGATAATGAGATTTTGGGAAAGAAAATGGACTCAAAATGGAGAACTATAGGAATTTTTGGAATTTTGACTTGGCAAGATTTCCAATGAGCTATCATGGAGCTCATTTGCACACCTGGAAGGCCTCCAAACATTGGTTAGAAAACATGCAATGTTTCTGGTGCAGGTGTTGCGCCCTTGGACCTTGGCATCACATCCTTGCCTTCAAAGTCAAAAAAAGACACAAATTTATTGAAAAAGGATATTTTTTATGACTCTTAAGGAAAATCACTCCTAGTTAGCTCATAATTTATGTTTGAATTTATTTTTCATTTATTAAGTTAGATATTTTGTGCCTTGGGCCTTTCATGGTCTCTTTGAAAAAAATTGCATTTATGATGTATTAATGACATTTTGGAAACCCTAGATAGGGTTTTGGTCCTCCTTGCTAGTTAAATACAACACTGAGGCGTCATTGTACATGTTGGTTGGTTGACGAGCATAATATGATCCAGACTTTGATTTTGTTGAAGAAATTGGTTTTCTTGGTTGTGATTGCTTTGGATTGAGCATCAATGAATCAAGCACATTCCTAGGATTCATGAGCTCTATTAGATGGTGATGTTGTTCCACTTTTTTATTTGTTTCCTTCAGTTTTCATTATGTTTATGGTTTCTTTAATCTTAGGACATAAATTATAGAGTAGGATATGATTTCTTGGCACCCTACTTCTATCTACATCCTATTATCTCTATGTTTTCTTCCTTGAAGTTTCATTAAAGAATCCTTAAATGCTATTTAGTTTAACTGAAATGTTATGTTAAAAGCTCTATTTTTTTTAAAGTAATGTTAAGAGAATTCTTAGCTTCTCTCTAGATTTACTTATTTGTTGTTTTCAGGTCTATTTAGAAAAATTCTAGTTGAAGAATCCTTCATTGCTCTTCAAGTTTTACTATGCTATCATCCTGAAAGATTTTTATTGTTTCTAGTATGTTGAAGGATCCTTATTTTCCCTTTCAACCTAATTCAATGATAACTTCATTTTAAATTCGCACTCACTAAACCTACTTAGATCCATTTGGCCTTGTTAACTTGCCCTATGAAATACCCTTGACCTATTATTGAACTCTTCAAGACCTTTGCAGAATCCATAGCCCAATGGATTGAGTTTCTCTTACTCTACCTATTCCTCTTGAAAACCTATCAAACCAAAAAAAGAAACAAACAAACCTTAATCCTTATAACTAGCCTAAAATCATACAAGTTACATTTTTCACACAAATATAGCAATATCCCTCTCTGAGTCGAGGAAGGCTATATCCTAGGACTCCAAGGACTAGTTTGATGTTACCATTGTACATTTGATCTTTCCAATCTAAAACATTACGGGGACATAACAAAATGGCAATCAAAGTGGGACTTCTGAGTCAGTAACATCCTAAGTATTCCTTAAGAACTCTCAAACGCCTGTCAAAACTTAGAAAATCAAGTGTTAGCGAAGAATAGTATCCAATTGATTCACCATACTAGAAAAATGATGAC
The DNA here is from genome assembly GCA_034641835.2 of Pinus albicaulis. Taxonomy (NCBI): domain Eukaryota; kingdom Viridiplantae; phylum Streptophyta; class Pinopsida; order Pinales; family Pinaceae; genus Pinus; species Pinus albicaulis. Next base: position 677,360,619 of record CM076584.1, on the reverse strand, counting down.
TCAACTGGAAAACACTCATTGAAAGGCTTAGTGTTACAAAAAGAACTTAGAAAACCTAAAAACATCCTTATATTGGTATTCAGTTATTAATGGTGGACAAAAAGTACATCCTTAAAACAGTAAACATCATCCACCTGGTGACTCCACTAGTCACCAGTAGGCCTACTAACTCCACTAGTTCTCATAGAATCCTCTAGGATTTTGTCAATAAGAATTAGTAGTTTAAGGGCTAGTCAGACACTGTGCGAGCTCAGTAATTATTAAGAGAGGTCTGTCTTTTCAAAAATAGTCATAGACTTTCAACTTCTCTGTGTTTTAGGTCTGAAATCTGGCTTCATAATGGATTAGCACAAAATCTCACCCTGACCCTAACCCTCCTACCATAGTTGATGATCTAGAAATAATCTTGTTGAAAACTTCTAGGACAAGATATTCAACTACTGTTAGGACCATTCACAAAGAAAGGTTTTCCTGAAAACTTCACAACCTTGCAAGATCTCCAATTTGACTTATACCACAAAATAAATATTTTTATAACTAAGTCTCAAATTGGGATAGACCAGAGAGACCTTTAGTCTATAGATTTGCAGCAGAGTCCTAGTAGGGAAGCCTCTCCTTCCACTCCTCCTTATTTTCAACTTCTCCAAAACTTTGGCTCTTTTCATTCCAAATTTTCACAATCTTAGTTTGCTGGTCCAAGCACATATTCCACTCCCATTCACACATCCATTGTAAAAACCACTCCATTTCATCCTCCAACTCCTCTCACAAACCCTCCTTGGGTTCTTTTACCTCCAATTATGGCAGCATGGTTTGCCCCATTGGTACTACCCCAACCTATACTGCATATGCCTCAAGACCACCAATCTAAGATCCCTCACATTACTGGATCTTACTCTACCACTACCCAACAACATGTAGACAAAATGAACAATTCATTTCATTACTAAGAAATAGAAGAGGAGACCATAAAAATGAGAATGTTTGCCCAAATTATAGGAGGAGAAGCAAAGAAATGGTTCAAAAACTTAACTCCTAACAGCATACATGACCTCCCTTCTCTTTATCAAACATTCATAAACAAGTGGGAGATTAATAAAATCCCTCTCCAAATCCTCTCAGAATATAAAAACCTTAATATAAATGTTTGGGAAAGTCTCTAAGGCTACTACACTAGGTTCAATAGTGTATACAATGCACTCCCACCTCACCTGAAGCCCCTAGAAGACCTAGCCTTAGTAAAATTTCCAAAAGGTTTTGATTTGTACATGGCCTACCAGTTGAGAAAAATAGATCCCCCAACCTTAGAAGACATGCAAAGTGGAGTTGTGAGTGTAGAAGCCAATCTAATTGAAAAGAGGGCTAGGATGAGGGAAGAAAAGAAAGTTACATACAAAGAGGAAACTATGGCCTTCACATCTGATGCTAAAATTGACAGCCTAGTTAGGACAATGGAAAGGATGATGGAGAGAGCCAATTTGAATGAGAGAGCACTCCTAGGGAAAACGAAGAAAATCCCCAAAGAAGAAATAGAAACCAAAACTTTAGAAGAGACCCCCTCAAAACAGACAAAGAGATAATGACCAGCAGATTAGGCCTCCTTTCCAAGACACTATGTAGATGAAGAGGAAAGAGATACTGAAGAGACAAAAGAAAACCATGTAAATATAATAGGCTCTGATAATGAGGGTGATGTTTTTGTTAGCTCCCCGTAATTTTATAGATTGATTGAGATACAAATGGAAAGGGGTAACATCAAACCAAGCTTTGGAATCCAAGGACCTAGCCTTCCTGGATTTAGAGAGGGATCTCTCTAGTATGTGCAAAAGATGTGAACTTGTTTGCTAATTAGGGTTGATTTTAGGCTAGATGTTAAGTACTGGGTATTTTGATTGTTTTTGGTTGGGTATGATGCTTAGATATATTATATAGAAAACAAGGAAGACTTCAAGTCATTGGGAAATGGAGTCTAACAAGGTCATGATAAGTTTCATCAATGGTTTAAAGAGCATTTGCAGGGCAATTTTAACCTCGTTGGTGGATCTTTAAGGTTGTGAAGGATCATGGGATGGAAATTAAGCTTGAGAACAACAAGCTAATAAAGGGCAGAACAAAATCCTTTATATACTTTAAAAATAAGGGAGTTAGAATATTTATAAGCATAGAAAGAGAATCAAAGGTATAATCAAAACCTAATCCATTTGATTTCAGACTAAAAGTAGATAATCAACCAAGACAAACATTCAAATGAAATATAGAAAGGCAAGAAACGTATTTAACTTTCATATATTTCATCATCAAGATCAGAAAACATTTAAGATGCAAAAATAACTATAACCATAGAAGGAGAGAAAACCCTGAACATCTCAAGGTACAGCTATGAAGGTTCTTTGAAACAATTAGCTAAGTAAATGCAAAGAGCATGATTGAAACAAACTTCTTTGATAAACCTAGGAAAAGATGCTTTAAAGAGATGATTCCAAGAATAGAGTAGTTAGTGGAAAAAAATATGTAGGTCTAGCCATGAATCATGTTGATAAAAACTGATCTAAACCATTCAAGAAATAGACAAGCATAGGAAATCCTTAGAGGGAAAAAAATATGAATTCTCTAATACATCCTAGCAGAAGAAAACATTAAGGCAGTGAAGGAAACAAACATACCTAAAGTTCCATCAGCAAACATGTCTTAGTCTAAATTCTTTGTCCTACTGAAACATATGATAAACTAGAAAACATGAAAAAAAGAAAACTTCACCATCAACCTGGCTTATGGATCTTGCAAATAGTCCTCCTCCATCAACAAACAAATTAGGGCATGCATGAGCTCCAAGACATCAAATTCTCATAAAAAACTCCAAGAGACTATGTATTTCTCTAGAATAAGTCATCAAAATCCAACTAATACATAAGAGCCTCATGCTCTATTTATGGAGCAAAATGAGGAGGTGGAAACCCTAAGACGCTTCCAGAAACCCTAATTTAGCCATAAATGTCATAAATGTGCTTAATGACCATGCAAGGCCCAAGACACATAATAGATAAGATAATAAATGAAAAAAATCAAAACATAACTCCCTAATCAAATCAGGAGTGATTTGTACAAGAAAATATTAAAAAACCAATTTGTCGTTAATTAGTGTCCTTTGCTGACTTTTTGGCAAAAGGCTGTCTCTGTGCGTAGCGCCATTTCAACAAAAAATAGTGTCTGTTGCAACTGAGTTTTGAACCCCTTCCCGACATCATATTTGGCCCTGTAATGGCTAGTTGGAAATATTTATGAGTCTAATTTTGAAAAATAATTTATTTGTGCTAAATAAATGCCACTTTCCAGCCCAAAAATCAAATCTCCCATGACTGCCCTGTGCGCGATGCCTGGCCTAAAAAGGAAGCCGAAAGGTCAATTTTGAGGGGGAAAAAATGCTCCAATTGACCTGAAATTTTGTGGGTAGAATGTTGGTTATGTGAAAAATCCAAAAATGTAAAATTTAGTAGCTGAGGATCCCCCAATTTTGTGCGTAGCGCCTAGGGTGCTACGCTCCTAGGGGTCGAAATTTGGGAAAAACAAAAAGTTTTTGGATTTTCCTCAAAATTGGTGTGTAGACCCCTAAAGGGGTTTTAGATACCAGCTGAGAAGCATTAGCCAAGATCTTGAGGCTGTCATTGGTCCCTTTTAGCTCTTCTAGCTCCATGAGGGCTTGCTTTAGTTTGGCATTAGCAAGCATGCTTTTCCTTGAATAGTGTTTGACCATTTTCTTTTGTAAGGCAAGGCCCCTCTTTACCTCTTTGAAATGTTTATTCTCCTCTTTATAATAGTATATGAACCTTTTTTCCCTCTCAAAGTACTTTTCCCATTCTTGAAGCTGGGCATCCTTTACTAAGAGGAGCAACTTAGTACTCATCCCTTGGTCCTCATTATCACTTTCTAGATCAACAAAAAGAGGCCCTTGACAAGTCTTTTTTATCCTTTTTCTCCTTCTTACTTGTACCTTCTGCTCAACATTTTTTGTTAGTTCTTTGCCCTTGTCCAATGTTTTGGCAGTTTGAGAAGAGATGGCCCTTTGCCTCTTAGAGGCAACAAACACATTTCTTATCCCTCTATTATATATGCATGTGAGAGGGGTAATAATGGAAGTCTCAAAGGTAGTGATATCTTCATTTTGACTTTGAATTTTCTTGATATATTCTGCACTTGCCTCACTGTCATTTTCTTTGTCATCCATGGACTAATTTTTTTCAAGACATTCATGACTACTTTCATGACTGTCATGACTGTTTTCTTGACTATCTGGTGTACTTTGATGGCTATCCTCTTCTTCGTGCCGCTCTTCCTCATCATTTGGCTGCTCTTCCTCATCATCTGGCTACTCTTCCTCATCATTTTTCTCACTACTTTCATCTTTGTTTTCCTCTTCATCAAGCTCACTACTCTCATCTTTGTGGCTGCCTTCGCTAATTTCATCATTGCCATCACTAATTTCTTCATGGCTATTTCCCTTCTCTTCATTTTTTCTTCATTTTCACCATCTTCTTTTCCACTACTCCCTCGTTTTTCATAATTATCTATTTTAGTTTCCTCCTAACTACTGCCTTCTATTTTTTCTTCACTAGGGCTACTGTCAGCCCCCTCACTTGGAAATTTAGGGGAAGAGATAAGATGTGACATTCTTTGCGGAGAAGGCACATGGGTAGATGATGGATGTGTGGAGGTAGATGGTTGTGAAGTGTGAGACAAGTTCTGCTGGATGAAGGCTCGAGGGTCCATAAACACATCATGTGAGATGAAGGTTTCCCAAGATATTCCTTGCAACTGTAGCTGATATAGGACAATCATTTTAATCAGGGGGTGGTGAAAGAGGCTTGACATTTGGTGGTCATAGCTTTTCTTCTTGACAACTGAGGCCATTTTATCAATCCATCGGAAAAGGTAGTAAGGTAGGTTCATCATCTTCACCTTGGTAAAATGCATCAAGAACCTTATATGATATGAGTAGATCCTGGAGTATCTCCCCTCACATGTGAAAAAACTGATAATCTGCCTCATCAAAATAGCATACCTCTCTAGCAAATGGGAAAAAGGGAAAACAACCTTACAATTTTTTTGATAGATAGGTTTCAAATAGGGCCTATCATAACTCAACTCTAACTTCTTTTGCTTGAACCATACCTCAACAATGTCTGGTATACCTATCACTTTGGAAATGATCTCAGATGAGAGCTCAAATTGCACCCCTGCTAGATTGACTTGATGGTTTTGCAAGCTACAAACAAACAATCTAGTCAAGTCTGAATGGTTGTTGACTTTCTTGACCCTTTCAAAAAATTTGTAGCACCCTACATCCTGAAAGCATGAAAGGATCACAGGAGATGAAGTGACTGGAGTGGTGTCTAGGGGTTCAAATATTTTTTCTTTTCCTCCATGATTTTTTGGCTTGGTGGGAGTATGACTCTCATCAGTACTGGTGTGACTATCTCCCTCTGACATGATGACTAGTCAAAAAACAACAGTAGGAACTTTGGACTTTTATTGAGGATTTTTGGGCAAACTAGGTGCTTTTAGTGGTTTTTAGGTCAACTCTTTGTAAAATGAAGGCTAAGGTGAATACGATTTTTTTATAGCTTGCACTTGGGGTTGGAGGTTAGCCCATAGTTACCCAATCTTCTTTTTGCACTCAAAACCAATTTCACTTGAAAACCCTAACTCAAAGACTAGAAATTGAACTTCATATAGTCTAGGGTTTGGTCTAACTTCGACTATGGATGATTTCCTTGTTTTTAGAAAAAAGGAAAGCTTGGGAGGACAAAAAAAGCTCCACCAACCTTAGGCTCTGCTTGTAGAAGTTTTGAAGATGAAATTTCAAAAATTGGAGCTCTTTGAGAAAACATGGAGAAGTCTGGCCAGAGCGTAGCACCGGTGCGTAGCGCCTGTGCACAGTGCCTATGCGTAGTGTTGGGTAGAATGGGCAGCGTCCTAGGAGCTTCCGGTCCTTGGTGGCCCTATCTGTAGCGGCGGACCAAGTGTGTAGTGTCAGGCTCTGAGCATGTAGAGAATTTTATTTTTACACTACCCGCCTTCCTCCTATGCGTAGTGCCGAATGCCAGGTGTGTAGCACCAGCCTCAGTGTGTAGCACCCAAAAATTTCACAGTTTTGCCTGAAAGCCCCAAAAAAATCTTCCAACGGCTTCTTCACTTTGTAAAATGGAAAATGATGCATGGGAAAGGTTCAAGTGACATTTTATAGTTGTTTTTAAAAGTAATTTTTAAAAGATAAAACCCACTTTTGCAAAGTTAATGTCCCCTATATTTTTAGTGTGCCTTTTGACTGATATTTGCTGTGAAACACACTTTTGACACTTTTTGGAAAAAAATTTTACTTATGTCTCTGTCATTTTTTGTAGAACAGTCTTTTGACAGGGAGGCGTTTGTTGGGGGTCTACTGCTGAGATGTAAATAAGGGGCACACTTGATTGTTAGGCCATTTTAACAATAACTTATGCCCAACCTTTGATCTTACTTTAAAAAAAAAAAAAAATTTACCCTTTGGTAAGATGGTCCTCTTTAAACTGATATTATTTGTCTTTTCTTATTTTAGTGCAGTTGAAATAATGCCATTTTTGCAAAACACTAGAGAGGCAACTTCCGTCCTTGTAATCTTTGTGATGGTTTCTTGCTTGTCACCACTGTTTTGTTAACCACCAAAAACAAACCCTGATTCTCTTTTACCTACAGGCCTATTACTTTTCTCTTGTTCGTGTCTGCCTCCCGGTGATGATTACATCTTATTACCTTACTTATTCTTATTGCTGGTGGCCACCTTGGTTATTCATTGTAGAAATGTGAAGAAGGGAAACTTTCCCTTGCAATATTTGTGCTCGAAGACAAGGAGGCTTTTATTGAATGACTTTGGATAAAATTGCTTGATTTCATTTCTCTTTGAATACAATCTCTTCATGCAAGAAGGCATAACTTTTTGGGCACTAAATCCATCCTATGACTCAATGAAACCTTAGGTGACTTGATGGGGGCTTTCTTGGACTTGGAATCTAGACAAAGACTTAGACTTAGGGATCACCAAGTATAAGATAGGATCTATGATAAGCTTAGTGGATTTGAAGGTTAAAACATCAATCATACTTGACTATCAAAGGGTCTACAGAGACAATTTGAGACCATCAGTGTTTGGAAGTATCATGGGTGACACAACAAAGCTATTTTATTGGTAGGTTTAGGGGGTGGTGGGGATTTTTAAGCAAAAAAAAACAGAGGATTTGGGCCAAGGTGACAACTTAGGGTTAAAATAAATGGCTCGAGCCCATTATGGGTATTCCGGGAATAGTGGGCCAGTCATGACTAGATAGGATGATAAAATAGTGAAAAATTTATCTTAAGGATAATGAAGGCAGTGAGATTTCTAGAACTCACTTGTTCTATAAATTTTGTTTCTAGAAATCTGGGAATAGTCATTTAGTCATCATCAAGGAAAAAAATTACTGATGACTAACAATTTTTCTCATAAAAGAAGAACAAGGTCTATTTTCGTAAAACCAAACTGATAGACCATATGAGGATTTTGATGACTACAAATTAGGATTTGAAAATGCTATTATGGAAGTCCATATGGAGTATGACCCTAGGAGTAATAAAACCCAATATAAATCTAACAAAAATAAACTCGAAACTGATGTTAGGAAAACCCCTGAAAACACTCCTAAGGAGACAGCGGAAAACACCAACATGATGGCTAAGACTCCTAATCAAAACAAAGAAAAAACTAGCCAATCAAATGGTGACCCGAGCTACCCAACTAGATCAACTAGTGGCCCTAGAAAACCTACTCTAACTAACATTCCAAATAAAAATCAGCCAACTATGGTTGTTGAAAGGACTATGTGTGATAAAACTAATCTAAATATACAAAAAACACTAGCACCATTCAGTTTTGAGGGTGATATTGCCAAGATCAAGATAGCCATGCCTCTTATTGAACTGGTAACTTAGAATGTATATAGATTCCAAGTATTGAAAGATTTAAACATAGGAAATGACATTGACACTCTGAATTTAACTCATGACAAGCCATAGTTGTTTTTTGGACCTGAGCTAGAGGGAAAATATCAAGAAGGAGTTGTCCCTACATTCTATGTCAGCTTAAACATTCATGACAAAATATTGCACAATGCTATGCTAGACTCTGGTGCCTCACACAATCTCATGGCCAAAGTAGTTATAGAGATATTAGGCCTCGAAATAACCAAACCATACAAATAATTGTACTCTTTCGATTCAAGTAGATTCAAATTTTTAGGCGTAATCAAGGATTTGTTTGTCAATCTGGCACAAATAATTGCCAAAAACCTAGTCATGAACATTGTAGTGGTTGACATTCCCTCGAAGTATGGAATTCTCTAATATATATCATGGGGATCCAAAATCCAAGGAAACCTCCAAATGGACATGACATATGCTACCATCCCGGTATTTAACCAAACAAGGAGATAGCATCAGGAATATCACATGAAATACATAGTAAGCAGCCAATATAGGTCAAACAACACCCCTCTCTATTCTATCCATTTAGAACTTGACTCATTTATCTTTTAAAATGAAGATGACATTAATGAATGAGTAAATTACCATGATAAAGAGCTAGGCCTACCAGAACAGTCAAACCAAACACAAAATGAAGAACTTGACAGCCAAAAATCTAGCAGCCCTAAACAACAACATAATGGCGAGTCTAAACTAGAAACACTTTGGAACATGATCTTTGATGGCTCCTGTGGCAAATCTTGTTCAGGAGTAGGTGTTTGGATACATAACACCAATGAAGGCCACTCCTACAAACTAGACTTACAATGCACAAACAATATTGCAGAGTATGACGCTCTTCTCCTACGATTACACTTGTTGAAAACATAGGAGCTAAAAATATTTTTGTTCAAGCAGATTCCGAGCATATCATTAGGAAAATCAAAGGATATTATTTAGCAAAAAATCCCAGGCTAAGAGAATATAGGAATTTTTCCTTAGACCTCCTGAAAATTTTTGAAAAGTATGAACTTACCTCTATCCCTAGAGCTCAAAATAGCCTTGCCAATGAACTTGCCTTTCTTGCCAACACCTGCCAAGTACCTCATATGAATTAGAAATTCATGGTAAAAGTAAAAAGAAGACCTCAAGTCCCTAATAATATATATTGTTGGCAAGTATTTGAAAATGAAAAATAGATTGAAGACTTCTTGTAGCCCAAAACCAAGTTTGAAATGTCAAAGTCAAACTCGAACCATCAAGAGGATTGTTTTGCTGAAGAACAAACCCACAAAACAGAATTGCCTTGTACTGCCGATATGAATATGCTAGAACATCCTCTTGAGGCAGAATTGTTTGAAAACTCGGATCAAAAATACCTTGAGGTATTGTGATGCAAAGATAACTCATTACCAAGAGGTCTTGCACCCTTAGAAGAGTTGTTTGATTTCAATGATGTTGCTAGGAAGAGAAAAAAGAAAATCTACCGACACTAATGTAGAAGAATGCAACATAGGAATTGTAGAAGAACCCAAAATGATAAATCTGTCAAATACATAGATCTTCTCAAAGAATTCAAGGAAATTTTTGCATGGGGTTATGATGATTTGAATTCCTATGACACAAACATTATTCAATATAAGATTCCTCTCAAGGAAAACCAGAAACCATTCAAGAAGAAATTGAGAAGAATAAAACCCATCCTAATACCTCTAGTTGAAAAATAAATAAAGAAGATGTATGGTGTTGGAATGATAGTCCCTTTTAGGTACTCAGAATGGGTTTCAAAACTTGTGTTAGTAATAAAAAAAAACATGGGATATTAGGCTATGCATAGACTTTAGAAACTTAAACAAAGCCTCCTTGAAGAAAAAATACCCTTTGCCTAAGATGGATCATATACTGCAAAGGGTGGTAGGTTATAAAATAGTATCATTGCTTGATGGATTTTGAGGGTACAATCAGGTACTAGTACTTCCAATTGATCAGCACAAAACTGCTTTCACAACACTTTGAGGCACATTCATGTATGTCAGAATTCCTTTTGGGTTAACGAATGTGGGGGACACTTTCCAAAGAGCCATGGACATAGCTATTTCCGAAGACATAGGTTAATTCATAGTGATATACCTTGATGACATCACTGTCTATTCTAAAACTGATGAAGAACACCTAGTTCACTTGAGAAAGGTATTTGAGAAATGTAGGAAGTATTATCTATCTCTGAATTTTAAGAAAACTTTGTTTGGTCTTCGAGAAGGAAAAGTCTTGGGCGACATCATTTCTAAAGAAGGGATAAAGATAGACCCTGTTAGCACTTAGATTTTCCTTGAATTCGTTGGAAGAGGAAAGGTGTTTGAGGTAACCACAAACCAACTTTTAGGTACAGAATCTAGCCAATTTGTACCCAGAGAGGGCTCTCTCTATAAGATTTAGCTTTGTTTTGAAAGATATTAGGCTAGTTATGAAAGTCTAGGGATTTTGATTGAGTTTGGGTGATGAAATTCTATAGTAGAGGTTGAGACTGAGTAATTTAGGCCATTGGGCTAATGGAGTCAAAGAAAGATGGATTAACTCGATTAAGTTTCTTAACAAGAGATGGTTTCACAGGGCAAGGTAATCAAATAAGAAACAACTATAGACCTAAAATGAATGGAATGGACTCGAAAAGGGTGAAGGGAAACTAAGAATCCTTCAACATATTCAAAAGAGGGAACTTGACTGATTGTCGAAAAAGAGCAATTAATAATTCTTTATCAAATAATCAAAATGAATAAACTAGAAAATAGGAGCAATTAAGAATTCACTGTTTAAACTAGTTTAGAAGAAAAAATTAAGAACAACAACGATTGAAAACAAATTGCACTTAAGCACTTTCTGAATTATTCCTTTTCATTTATCATTCAGATATGAAACACAGATGGTATAATAAACAAGTATAAAACTCTAAAACATAAGGGATAGATGACTTATTGATCCGTTTTCTGACTCAAGAATCCTGTGAAAAGTCTTTTGCATCAATTCTTTATCCAGCTAGCCATACGAAATTTATCCAACAACACTTTATTAAAAAATAATCAATGTTACAGAAAATTCTAAGAATCCACCTCTCAATACTCCAACTGAGGGAGTATTTATACAAAGAATTATAAAAAATATCTCCTAACAAAATGAGATATAATCTAGGATGACTCATGGATATATTACAAGAAAATAGAGACAGATGGTCTCGTAGATAAGAGAAAGGATAATTGATGTTGTGATGTTTCTTTCTTTTGAGAATGTGCTAGAGGTAGGCCCTATGATTGGGCTTGTTGCTGTCCTCTTTAGTAATTCTGTGCGGGCTTCTCTGTTTTACTGATACTCTTTACCTGTACTGATACACTTTGACTTATGTTTGATCTTTTTTTATCCTTTTTATCATGTCTTACTGTAGTAAATAATCAAAATTCATGCAAGGATAATATTTACAAAAGGTTTAACATTTCTTCCCACCATTGTATTATTGGTATTCTTGTTCTTTGAAGCTTCCTCAGATTTTCATCAGTCTCTCTATATCTAAAGAAAGTAGGATGAATTGGGAATAAGTGTTTTACCTCATGTTCGAGATAAAACAAATTTTCCATATTGTCATGAAGAATCTTTCCTATAGGCAATGATTTTGTTACTGATGAACTGGTTGATGAACTAGCTTGGTTGTCAGCATATTTATTCAATTTCTCAACATAGTTTTCCAGGCTGATAAGTTTATCCTCTGAAATTAAAGGAATTGGCAATCCTTTACTCTACAAAATATTGAATCTCTTTGTAAAGGCATTGACTTCTTCCTGCATATCAGAGCATCTTCTTTCTAGATTCTGCATCAGATTTTTTTAGTAAAAATTATTTTAATCTCCAAAATTGTTCCTGTTCTGTCTTGGATTCCTAGTTCTTTAAGTTGATATATGTTCTTGGTATTCAAAAATTGTATAAGATCATTGGCTTCTTCAGGCATGTTTCCTAATTCTTCTCTTGCCTTTAAAATTTATTCGAGAGCCAATTTAATCAAATCATTCTGCTCATACATTATTTGGATTGATGTCTAGACATCTTTTATTGATTGAATGATGTTGGTCGAAAGAATTTTTTTGATTTCTCCCAAAGGTTTCTCCAATGTGAGATCCCTTTATAATTCTCTTACCAATTTTTCTAATTTGTTGATCTCGCTTGTCTTTTCTGCAACACTTACCTTTGAGAGATCATATTTTTTTTCTAAGGTAATAAACTGTACCTTTTTTTTCTGAAGCTTTGTCACTTGGAGTTTCAATTCCTCCATTGATTTTATTAATTCTTCAGTGCTTAAATTGGAAGTATTGAACTGTGATAATTCTATTGGATGACCTGTTTTTGTTGTACCTATAATTACTTCTGCTGTAGATGCTGGAATGTTTTCCTGCTTGTCCTTTAATGCCTTTTCAAGTTCTTTTTCAGACTCATTTAATTGCTCATTCAGTTTCAAGAGCAAATCCATCAATTTTTCTTCAAAGTTTTTCTTTATGATTTCTCCAATTTGTGGATGCCTTGAAGATGGAAACTTCAGCTGTTTCCTTAAGGCTGCAATATCATCATCTTTATTCTTAATCAAGGCTTCTATACCTTTGACATCTTTGGGATTATGACCCAATCCAATAATTATTTCTTCCAAAGTATTTATTTATTTTTCCTTAGCCTAGGAAGAGGCTTTTCCAAGATGCAATTGAGCATTAGTATTTTCCAAAGAATCTTGTAATCTTTGGGTCATCATTGATTTTTCAGTCAAAGTAGAATAAATCATTTCACCTGTCTGTTTGTGCAGTTCAATCTTATCCAAAGGATGAATATCCTTTGATATGACTTAAAAAATGGTTCTAACATAATCTGAAGCTGTTTGAGGCTGTTGCACTTTGGGTTTGAAGTGACTCATTACCATTTTACCCTGCTGGATGTCAGAGGCTGACATCAATCTTTGTTGATTTTTTGGAGCCATCTTCAAATACTGATTATAAAATTGAAGTCTTAATGGATCATTTTTGGCCTTTATATTTATAAATGTTTTCTTAATATACCAAGCATCCTTCACTAGTGGCTTGAAGGAAGATACTTCTGTACTTTTTTGTCTTGGTAGCTCCTTTCTCTGTGAATTAGTGGATGTCCCACTGATTGTGCATGTTTGCTGACTATTTAACTCTTCTCTCCGCTGACAATCAAGGGTTTCTTGAATAAATTATGCTTCTGTAAGAGGATTTAATATTTTTATTTTGACATCAGGTTGTTCTGAAGATCCACATATAGGGGTAGCTGTTTCTGCATCTCTCTTCTTACCTTTTTCTTCATTGAGAGGAGTTTGCAAAATTGAAATTCCTGTCACATTAATCTGAGTGGGGGAAATCTATATTTGGCCTTGTTCCTTAGAAGTTTCAGGCTGTTTTTTCATTGTGAATTTCTCTGTAACTTGTATATCATCTTCCTTTTATTTCCCTTTAGATGCTACTATGGCTGCTGCACTGATTTCCTGTAAATTTTGCTAAGAGGTTCCAGCAGAAGAAGGACCAATTCCTGGTCTTTGCACCTATCCAAAAGAATCTAGTTCAAGTATTTTCTCAAGATATTTCATAACATTTTCAATATTGATTTTTTCACTATCTTGTTCTATCAACGTCCCTTCCATCCATTCATTCATATTGGCATATTGTTCAATTTCTGGAATTCTATGATGAAGGTATGGTGACAATTTGTTTTTCATCCTCCTATCACAAATAAAGCTGTTTCGGTCATAAGATACCCAGTAGAAACTTTTTTTCAAATTGAGATAGTCTTCTAAGATTCTTTCAGTTTCTTTTCCTGCATCCCTAGAATTGCAGACAAAAGGAACTAATTGACTCTTAATTCTGAGATGAAATTTTTTCTTGGCATTGCAAAAATGGACTATGTCTGAATGTATCATCTGTCTGAAATATTCTAAGGCAAATATCCTCATTGGGACATATTTTGGTAACTTGAAAGGACATAGCTCACACCCATATATTCTAATTTCTGTATGATTCCAGTATAGGTACCAATCACCTATCCTGTATTGCTTTGAGAGTTGGAGAATTTTCTTGATGTCACTATTGACCCTAGGAGGGGAGACTCCTGTTAGTAAGGTGGTTGAAGGGTGCAAAAATAGGTCAATGAACTCATTGTAAGAATAAGGAGAATTAGAGGAATTATGAGTGATTGCATACCAAAAGATTACAGACCTAGGATTTCCTTTGGCATCAAGTTTCATGACATGGAAAGGGAAACTCTTTGATTGATAGTAAAGCATGAGATGGTATATAACAGAGGAATATTTGAACACTCTTTCATTTTCCAATCTCATGAACTAATCATGAATTTTATCAGCAATGTGGGAAGCAAAATCATATTTGAGAGCAGGGGGTTGTCCAGGGGTAAAAATTGACAACAATACTAGGGTTAATTGATCAACATATTCACTAGTATTGAAACCCATTACAGAAGATATCATATTCGGGCTAATGTTCTGGCAACATAAAAGTTTGGCAGAGGCGATTCATCTCTGCTTGGGATAAATTGGCAGATTTCTCAAGTAACTCTCCCATGGAAAGGGGAGTCAGGGCTTGACCAGGATGAAACTGTAACATTTCGTTGATAGCCTGACCAGATATTGGGAAAAATATGGTTTGACTCAGGGACATGACTGCTCGTTGATTGGGATCATAATTGGCATGGCAGTAATAGATTATTTCAGGAAAAATGTGGACTGAGGGGAGAAGATACATTGGAATATTGGATTCCCATAGTCCAAAAATATCAGAGCCGTTCAAGTAGCTATCTCTGTAGTGGAAAAAAATTCGGAGAGGATTTTCAATGAGGATGAGGTATTTAATTTGGAAATCCCTATCTGCTAGAGGTAGATAGTCTGAATCTCTATGAGGGGCATTCAGGGGTGCAACATTCAAAGCCACGGGAATTTCCATTTCTAGTTCTTGTGGATTCAGAAATGAATTCGTGTTTTGATGAGAAAAACAGGCACAATCACAGGTTAAGGAATACAATTGCAATTTTGGGAATTGAGGAATGAAATAAAGACCAATCTCGAACCCCGTTTCATTTTTTCCATGTGGATTTAAAACAAAAGCCAGGATTTTGTAGAGTTCAATGGGAATTTGGGTAAATAATTTTTTTGGGAAATAAACAGTGACGAAAACAGGTGCAGGCAACAAAGGATGAATTCTGGATTGTTCGACTGTAATTTCCTTAGCAAGGTGGCGGTTGAAAGTCTTCAACAGTTGGTTTTGGAATTTTCTACATGGGATACTGGTCACTGCACGAGATAGTCAAAATGACGCATGTTCATTTGTTTTATTTGCAAAGTCAAAGGTTGGTGGGTTTTTTTTATTTATTTTTTAAGTGGATGACGTCATCAAGTACAGTTTCTTTGACATGAGAGGTAAGCGGCAAGACGTATACATCGCACCGCTTTCAGGGACGGGCGGTTTTCAGCAGAGGGCGAGCGATTCCATACAACATATGGCATGTGGCGTGGAACTATTCAGAAAACCTCTTAGCGATCGTGCGTTATTGTTCAGATGGGGAAGCGCAGCAATATGGATGAAAACCGTAGATCACGGACTTGTTGATCAAACGGTCATCGGGAAAGGGAGATGATGGAAGGATAAAGAGCAGGCCCAATGCAGTCAAACATAATTTAACCACATCGGGGGAGATTTGATTGGTGGAATAGGTTATTAATTAACCATGAGGGTTAATTAATCCCTTTTTATATGGCAAGGTGTCGGATTTTTAATTAATCGTAAATTAAACCAATTAATCACAATTAACACACTTATATGGTTATTTTTCAACCAAAGGGGTAGGATAATAATAATTTGGGAATTTTATTAATTAAAATAATACGAGAAAGGGTTGAGTCGTATAGGGAATTAAATAATAAAGTTAGAAATTAATATGAAAATGGAATAAAAGCGCTAAGTATAAAAACATTAGATTTATGTAATTAACTGATACTTGAATGAAAAGGGTTTTTATGAAATATTGTGAAATTTCCCTAAGTAAAATAGAATTTTTCTTAGGAAAATTTTGTCTTGTGGAAATGAATGAATGATTTATGAATGCTTTTAATTACTTAGGCTTTTCCAATTATTGGGCTGAGGGTCCGGTCCCTCCAAAAGTCAAGGAAATGCCTTGAGCGCCTCTAATTTTCAAATGCCTTAGTACTCAGGGGAAATTAGTGAAATTTTTAGGGAAAAATGAGAAAGGAAGTTAATCATTTGACTCTGCCTTGCTTGAAATTCTTCCAGTGTAGTGTCTGCCTTTGCACTTGTGATGAAAGTAAAGATTTAACACATGTAGAGTCATCATCCATCACATGTAATTCTGTAACAACATCTACCTACCCTACCTACTTTACCCCACCATTTTTTCTTCTTTATTAGGGTGCACTTAGACTAGAAAACCCTTATCACACTTTTTCTTTTTCATGTGGAAATCTATCTAATTCTAACCTTATTACATCCAAGGGCTCAGATTAAATTATTGAGCTCCTTTTATTTACTCAACCTATCTACTTATTTGCCAAGATTAAACAGTTTGGTCATATTTTATTCTCTATCTCTAAAACATAAAATTGAAAAATGAACTAGCCAAGCTTAAACTGTTTGACTATTCATAAATTGTGGCATAAGATACAAGTTGCAAACAATTTGTTTATTTACATAAGAGAAAAAAGTATTGGCATTTAGACTTGTGCACTTTCCTTGGCCTTTCTTTTCGTGGGGTTCATTTTCTTTTACTTTTTTGGCCATTTTTATCTTTTTACCCTTCGATTTTTCTTTTAGGATATAACCTCTTTACATTTTTAAATTTTTTTGATTTTTTGAAAATATGGAAAACCATTGCAACAATAAAAGTTATGGACATATTACATATCTCATCAAGTCAATCATGATATATGACACCTATTGGTATAGGAGTCTAACAGACCCCAAAAGGATTGAAGTTATATTACAGATCAGCTACCCTAGAAACATTAAAGAGTTGCAATCCTTCATTTGAAAGATCAAATTCCTAAGGAGGTTTATACCAAAACTTGTTGAACACCTAAGAAACATCATGAAGATGATGAAAAGATAAGCAGGAATCAAGTGGACCACGGAATCCAAGGTATCCTTTGAACTTGTAGAAAAAGTGCTTAACCAAACACCAATTCTAATCAGCCCAGACTTTACCAATGATTTCATCATTCTCTCCTTTGCATCAAAACACACTATTGTTGTAGTATTGCTTCAAAAGAACATGATGGGACAAGAACAGCCCATAGCTTTCTTCAGAAAGGCATTGAAGGATGCACCTCTAAAATATAACATCATGGAGAAACAAGCCTTTGCCTTGATCAAAGCATTTAAAGATTTCAGGGTTTACATTTTACACTCCCATATCATTTCTTTTGTTCCACATACAATTTTTAAAGACATTATAAATCAGGACATTGATGGTAAAAGGGGTAAGTGGATTGCTATCATCTTAGAATATGATTTATAAATCAAACCCGCTAAACTGATTAAAGGATAAGGGCTTGCCAAACTCATGGCTGAAGCTCACTTTCAAGCACTAGACATAAACATGATACATTCTTTGGATGAACAAGAGGAACTGACGACTCCACCCATTGAAAAAGCATTCTTGAACTCACTCTGGTATGCTGATATATTTTATGTACTTGTTAATCTAAATTGTAATATTCCTAATTAGCCCAAGCTAATAATAATATTCAATTTTGTTTTTCTTTCTGTTTCCATGAATAAAATTGTAAAGGAGGGTAAATAAAACTCCTAAATCAGTAAAATAAATCAATGCCCCATGTGGACAAGGATAAATCTGGGCTGCCTTAATAAAAAACCCTTATGTGTGAAAGGGTTTGAGGCATTTGACTGGGTCAATAGGATGAAATCAACAGTGATGTCTAGATACAATGCACCACCTAGATGCATAGTGCAGTTTTAGTTGGAGACTACACATGTGAAAGCAGCTAAATCATTGAGATGGTTTAGGGTTTGGCAAGGATCCTATACTATAAAAGGAAGAGGAGGACGACATGAGAAGGTTGTTGAAGACATATTATTTCCGAAGATTTTTTTTGTTTATACATTTATTATTCTCTTATCTATTTAGCAAAGAATAGTGTTGTTTAGCACTAGGGTGTTCCTGATCGAAAATCCCACCTCTTCCATTGAGTAGATCAAGGAGGAGTCTTGCATTTCCTAACCACTATCAGGTGTTTGTCGAAGCTCTTCTTCCAACTATAACGTAGATCCTATTGAGGGTTTGGTTTTATTTGTAAGCTGCAGCAAGTGGAGGCTAGATCTACTCAGATCTAGGCCATTCTAGTGCCACTTTTCAGCGGGAAAGCCTTATATCCCCCTGGAAGGAAAGTATTGGATGACGAGAGTCCATTTTCAGATATTGGATTAAGGCCACATCATATTCTAGATCCTACAGTGCATTCCATCTTCCAGAACTGCGTTATTTGCAAGGAGAAAGTTGCAAGGTCTCTTGGCACTTCGAGGAGGAGAGATCTCTAGTGTTGGGAATATGCCCTTCACTATGGTGATCCGTGGATTATAGATTTAATCCATGTTCCATTCAAATATGATCTGAATACTGATGTATTTTCTTCAGAAATTATGAATCATTCTGTAGACCAGCTCCATTAGATCTCAAATCTACTCCATGTGCTTCATGTATTGTTGAAAACCATAAAGGGAATTTGAAGAGGGGACTCTATAGTGTACAAATATGATATAGATCTATATCTTTCTGCATAGATCTTCTCTAGATCTGAAGTGTAATCTACAACTATTTTCAGCTAATAAAATAATGTTGTCAAGCTTGTATAGTCTTATCCTATGGTTGAAGCCTCTTATTTTGAGCATTTCTTCATGTAATGTTTTCTTATTTCTGTTCTATAATGAAAGGGCTCCAATATAACTCTGATTTTCTGTTCTAAATGATCATATTGAGCCTCCATATTGATCTCTTATTGCTACCTTTCTGAACTACGTTATTTTCTGAGCAGTATTATTATATGTTGTTGTAGTCCCTTTCTTGGGCATTTTCTAGCTGCACTAGGTGTGGAAGACCTCTTTAACCCACCTAGAAGGATTTTTGTTATGATCCCCTATTGGAATTAGGTCTTAGATATTCAAATATAAGGGATCCAAGGTTTGGTTTGCAATCCTGCAACATACATTCCTGAATTTTTTTTTTTCAGGCATGCCTTGCTAAGCAGTCCCATTTGGGGATATTACAGTGGTATCAGAGCTGTATGATTCTTAATTGGGGATATTACAGTGGTATCAGAGAAACCATCTTGGCATAGCCTATTCTTTTCCTGAAGATCCAATATGTATATACAATAATATGATCCTCTTACTGCCAGAGAGAAGAGGTATCTGAATAGAAGACAGAAGAAATTTGATAACACAAAGGATGATCAAGACAAGGGTAAAGCCCCTGAAACTGGAAGTGATAAATAAGGGGAGGAGTTTGAAAAAACTCTTTTGAAATACATGCAAGATCTTGATAGAGAGATCAAAGAGATGAGGATGGACATAATTAAAGAATCTCCTAAGAGATTTCATCTTCGAGAAAGATCTAGCATATCTCACCACTGGAATGATCAACTAGTAAATCAGCCACAAGTTTCCAACGCTCCACTATGCCTACCTTTTTGGTTGTGGGAAATCAAGGGATAGAATAAAAAGCATCCCTTGAGGACTACTTTGAAGAGTATGAATCTCAAAATTAGAGATTCAAGGATCATTTGAGTTTTCAAGAGTTCTCTCATTTGAAGGACAAGAGAAGACCAGGGCATCGACATAGAGATGGTGGATTCATTCAGAATCATGATCGAAATCACTCTATGGGTAGCTTCTTCCTACCCAATTTTTATGGGTCATCCAAAATTTCTGCTAAAGCATTGGTAGAAAATCTTGACATCTACTTCTAGCTGAAAAAAGTCCCTGAAATGGAAGCTATCAAGATTGCAGCGCTACACTTTGAAGGTGAAGCACATGGTTGGTGGTTCTAGGGCTTCTATACATTGGGTCATGCCAATGTGACTGCTTATTTTGATTTCAATAGAAGGGTGGTGGAAATATCTGACAGAAGAGATCCAGAGGCACCTTTCATGAGCCTTGCAAAGTTGGAGCAATCAGGTAACACAGAGTCTCACATTTCTGAATTTTTAAGATTATCTGTTATGGTTCCTGAGTTGTCTCCAGCAAGGAGGTTGTATATGTTCATCGATGGCCTGGATGAACCTCTTCATGGGTTTTTAAAGTCTACCAAGCCCATTACCTTGCATGATGCCATTGAGAGGGCCAGAGACCTTCAAGATGCCTTTCCAAAAGCAAAGGAAAAATTTCAGAACAAGCCCTCTTACCTTTCTAAAGGGAAGGAATAGAAAGTTTCTCCTTCCAAGGAGAGCTCATTCAAGAAGCCTCTTGATATTGAAGTCCATAGGGAGCTATGGAAGAAGAGGCTATTTTTCACTTGCCAAGAATCATGGGCACCTGTGTTGGGAAAAATACTGAGAGGGGGCGGGGGGGTGAATCAGTATTTACTGCATATTCAAAACTTTTACTTTTTCTTACTTCTAAAACCCATACGCTACTTTCCTGAAACAGACTCGCGTATATACGTGGATACCCTTTATGAAACTCGCGTATACACAGATATCTAATTATGTCATTAGTTCTTCACTTAAATCATTCCATCATTCATTCATCAGATGTTTAATAAACAGTAAACATGTGCAGTAAGAATAGAGTAAACCATCACACAAAGCATCACACATGAACGCCAGGATTTTTAGGTGGAAACCCAAGTCGGGAGAAAACCACCGCTGCTGTTGCTCAGCCTTCAATATTTTATTATAGAGAAAACATCTTGCAACATAGTGTAAGCTCAGGCAGATTTAACAAAGATGCAGAGGCACTCACCTCAGCCATGACAAATTTCTCTTCTGAAGGGAGCCTCACTCTCTCGACTCCGTTTCTACTGCCTCTCCGAAGGGAGCTACGCACCCCGATCTCATTTACTACCACCCTAGTGGAGCTACGACCCCCCGATCTCGTTTACTAAATTTCATTTAAGGGAGCTACGAATTTCCCGACCAAGACCACAACCCTCAGACCTCTGCATCCATGCTTTCATCAATTTTCACACTGGATCCAACAACTTCAATAGAACACCACTTGTAGGCCACATTTCATCATATTTTCATACTGGACCCTTTCCATACTTTTAAGCACAAGCCAACCATGCATTATATATACATATAACTCATCAGTTGTGATATTAATAAACTAAATAAGAATAGATCACTCATTTCTTACCACAGACTTCAGCAAACCCTAGTTTGCATACGCGCTTTCCTTTCACTGATGTCGCGTATATACGCACTTCCATCCACATCTACCAGCGTATACATCTGTACAAACTTCACTGCGCATACGCGCTTTTTCTTCAGAGAAGCCGTGTATATAC